>OX465299.1:1910931-3110931 GCA_949987735.1 Leucophora obtusa | reverse complement strand
CCACAAGCAGACCTGTTTCTTTTGAACTTCTCATCTATTATCATATTTTCATGTTTTGTGTGTGTTCGTTCGTGTGCTTGTTTCATGTGATTTATTTATTGTGATAATATTTTAATTGATTTAATTGATTATTTTGTTTCGCTGACATTTTTACAAAAAACAAAAAAAAGAAAGCCATGTTCGACATTTGAGGGTTTAATTAGTTTTTCTGTTTCATGTAATTATTTTGTAATTGCGGTAACTAATTGCAAGTTCAATGTAAATTAAGCTATCAGACTATTGGAAAAATATATATATATCGTCGGCTTGCCTGCACGTAGTGCTATGTGTTTTTTTTTTAACAAGTTTTGAGGACAGTGAAAAAACTGTTAAAAAATTGCCTTTTAAGATATTTTATTGGCATCTTGCGCCTTAATGATTCACGACCTCATTTACTAAAATCATCATTAAGGTATATGATGTCAATAAAATATTGTAAAATGCCATTTTTTAAGAGTTTTTTCGCTTTCCTGAAAATCTATTAAAAAACACATAGCACTACTTGCAGGCAAGCCGACAATATGTATTTATATATGTATAAATATAGAATAAACACTTCGAAATACCTTGAAATGTCAGACAGAGCCAGTGGGAGAGCAGTTAACATTAACTGAGCCTGTTGTTAGATATTAGATCATACAAGTAAACTACACAGAACCAAATTTGTTCATAAATAGTATGAATTGCTTTCAGTATTTTAGTTCATAATATGTATGAACATATTCATACAATTTATGAATTTTTCTTTAATTTTCTATTTTAAAAAATATTAATAAAAACAAGTTAGTTGAAAATAGAAGAAACATGTCAGAAAAATTTTCTTTTTTGTTTGAAAGAATAAATTTGGAAATAATTTCGTGTTATTAAGCAGTGTAATCTTTCAAATCTGGAAATTTTAAAGTAGGCTGTGCTCCAAATCATTAAAACTAAAATGAAAAACTTTATAGGAAAATATTCAGTAACTTCATAAAATTGTGTCAACATAACATTTTGATTCCTTTGAGTGATACTTTTTTCAGCAATTATGAATCAATTGGAACGACGAAAATTAATTATCGACAAATGGAATGAAAATCCATACCGAGCAGTACATTTTATTTCAAAAGATTTGAAAATGGCAAGAAATACGGTAGATCCAGTCCTGAAACGTTATTCTGAAACATCTATCGGCATTGAAAAGTTGGGTTTGAAGTATCTTGTTTGGAATGGAATTTGCCAATGCGGCGAAAAGACATCTTCATTAATACCTTTTCTAAAAAAACACGGTAGATTTACTCTATTCTGGCCTGATTTTGCTCAGCTCACTATGCTTCAATTACCTTAAATCTGCTCAGATCTAATAATATTAAATTTGTTGAAAAAGACATGACCCCACCAAATGTTCCACAATGTCGACCCATTGAAAGGTATTGGACTCTAATAAAAGCGAAGTTAAAGAAGACTACACAGACTGCTAATTATATAAAAGATTTTGAAAAAAAGTGGAAAGTTGTATCCAAAGCAATAACAAACAGCACTGTCAAAAACTTAATGGAATGCATTCGGAAAAAAGCTAAGATCGGAGTGGACAACAAAATGAAATGGATATTTTTTTATTCTTATATACTTTTAATACTCTTATTTATCTGACAAAATAATAAAAGTAAAAATAACTATTTGTTTAATTGTTGTTTTTTTCTTACAAAATTTTCAGATTTGAAAGATTACACTCCTTAGTTACCAAGGTTTGATCAATTTTGTTTATATACAGAATAAATCTGTTTTACATTGCAATAATTTTTATCTCTTTTAGGTACATAGAAATTCAAGGTTAAACGGCTTAAAAAATGTCCATCTAACAAGAAGGGTACTAAGTTTGAACCTGCATGTCCCCTGTTTCTCCAAATAATTCATCTTAAGAATATTAGAAATAAATCCATAATGGATTGCAGCTGTTTTAAAATTCTAGCGGACCGCCGCAAGAACAAATGAGAAATATTTTTGTGATCCTTAAATGTCGTGTTACATATAATTATTTTTTAATAAATATCCTAAAACTCCATGCTTTATGGAGATAAATAGTATCCTTCTTTAAAAAATTTTCACATGAAATTGCTTAATCATTAATTTGTATGAAATATAAGCCAAAAATCCATGATGAATTTTTCATAATATATATGAACAAATTCCTACTACGAATGAAAAAGTTTTGGGGGAAAAAAATTAATGTTCAATTCTTACAGTTTATGAAGAAATTCATTTTGTGTATGAATAATTTTTTTCTGTGTACAGAGAATAAAAATTTGAAAAAATTCGGTAAGACAAGCAGGATAAAATACATATTTTCGGACCGTTACGGACCCATCTTCAGCATCCATGCCTTTTTGGGTTAATAATTGATGATTAGGGCAAGAATTCCATGCATGTTTTTTCTCGATAGTCCAAAACTAATATGGACAAAATATTTATCCGAATCATCAAATATAGAACAAAATGGCATCGATTTGTAGTTGCATATTTTTGTATATTTTGACAAAAATGCATGTTTTTGCATACTTTGACTTTAAATGCATATTTGGTGCCTTTTTAATGCATATTTTGTGCTTTTAAATGCATATTTGTAAAAAAAAATTTCGATTGAATCAAAATATAAAAAAGTATGAATTTTTAATATTTTTCTATAAAATAACAAATGCTGCTAAAAATGAAAAATTTATACTTTTTTATATTTTGATTCAATCAAAATTTTTTTTTCATTATTTTTAAATATAACCATTCTTAAAAACCCTATTGACCTATGGAAAAGCTTCGAGTTCTGTGTCAGTTTGCAAAATAACTAACTTAAATATATTTTTAAGTTTTAAAGTGCATTATTTTTGCAAAAATAATAGTTTCTAGTACATATTTTTCATATTGTTAATGCATATTTGTCTTTTTTAGACGCATTTTTTAGGCGCATATTTTCTATTTTTAACTGCATGAAATTCCTTGCCCTATTGATGGTAGTCTACTTATATTGAATTCGAAACAAATAAGCTACCGTAAACACAACTCAATCAGACTAACAACAACGAAATTTTAACAATGCTAATTTTATCTTCTGTTATTACTACTTTTGCTTTGAACTTTAATTCTTAACGTTTCGCAGCTGGTTCTATTCAACTCTGAATCACAGATTTATTGAATGACAACGAACCGTTAATTTCAAATTTAATTTTTATCGAATTTTTTCAATTTTTATTATATGTAGTTTACTTGTATGATCTAAAATCTAACAAAAACCATTCATTTACCAATTAAAAAATCAACAATGCATACTTCATACAATTCACAAAAATATCACAAAATTACTTTAACAAAAATGGTAAATGGTCCTGAGTTTATCCAGAAATTTATAAGTGACTTATAAAACATTTTTTAAGATTTTAAAATTATTATCTGTAAGCACTTTAGAGTACAACAATATCGGAGTCGAAATTTACTCCGGAACAACGTGCCTCCTTAAAATTATATGTTTTTACATATAGCATAAATAATTTAGCATAATTGTACATTCGAGTACATTTAATTTGATGCCCAATTTGCCCTAATCTGTTTTAAAGAAATCTTGAATCCCCTAAAAAAACTAAAAAGCTCAATTATTTACCCCACCCAAGAGACTGGGCTACAAAAATGTACGTGCTCAGTAATTTTTTCTCCTCTCTTATACATATATTCAAACTAGCGGGCAAGCCCGCTACGTTTTTAACGTGCCTTAGGCCTAGTTTTTGGGATGTGAGTTATACTTGGCTTAAACCGAAAATGACGAAAATGGGCAAGCGTGATAGTTAGCACATCATAAAGTTTAAAATGTAATTTATTTTGGATACGAAATATAATATACACTCTAAAAAATACTTGTAAATTCACTGTTATAAAGTATGTACATTAGACCGTACCTCAAAAAAAAAAAACGTTCACCGTACACCCTCTAATATGAAGTATTTTTGGAAGGCGATTTCAAAAAAATATTTTTTTTTTGCCGAACGTAGGGGTCGCCTTTTTTAATTTTTTGTTATAGCTTTGGCATTTCAAATCGGATTTTAAAGTGTCATATATCGATTTTTTTGCCTCGAGGAGACCAGTGTTTTGCTATATAGTAAAAATCCAATAAAAAAAAAATTTAAAAAGGCGACCCCTACGTTCGGCAACCAATATATGAAAAAAATTTATACTGGGTTAGCGAAAAACTTCCTTAGCAACAGTTTAATGATTTTTTGCGAGCTTTAATTTTCTGACATTAGGGTGGTACATTAGGGTTGTAGCAACTGAGATCTGGTGGGTAACTACTAGAAGGCGATACTTGAGCTCAAAATGCCCTTAGAGCAAAACACTGGTGTATCATACAGAAAAACATCGATGTATCATACTTTAATATCCGACCGTAAATGCCAAAGATATAACGAAAAATGTAAAATGGCGACCCCTACGTTCGGCAAAAAAAATAAAATTTTTTTTTTGAAACCTCCTTGCAAAAATACTTCATACTGGAGGGTGTTCGGCGCTCTTGTTTTTTTTTTGCCTGTAAGGTGGTACGCTCTAGTGGACAACCTTGACCAATTGTAGGATATCTCGGACCCTATGGCCACTGCCTGATCCGGGGAGGACAAAGATTATTCTTGGTTTTGGCAAGCGGACGATCGGAATGCTGGTAAGAGCCCTAACGGGACACTGCGCGATTGGCCGAATGGCTGTGCGTTGGGGTTACACCCAGGCGGACTACTGTGGGGACGAGGAGGAGGAGGAGACAGTGCATCATCTGCTTTGTGAATGTCCGGGACTGAAGGAGCGGCGACTCAGATATCTGGGATGCAGGTTCTTCGACGACCTGGGCAGTTTACGCGATGTTTCCATGTCTGGTCTTGCGAATTTTTTGAGGGGATCGGGATGGTTTTAGATTTCTTCGGGTCGTGGTATTTCTCTCCATGTGGATGAGGGGGAGTTTAAGGGAATCGCAATGTGCTTTATGGCCTCCGAGTGAACTCGCCGTTCTGGCGGGCTCCCATTCAACCTAAAACCTAACCCGATTTAAAACTTTGGTTTGTATGGGACGTGCCACGCCCCTATTCCCAAATCTCCCACTTTTAGATCACTTTCGGGATAATGCTTAAAAATATTTATCCACCCACTTTTGGCAGAGCACTTATTTCGAAACCCCATGCCAAGTTAAACTCAAATATGTTCAACATAAGACAATGTAAAGCAGTCAAGAAATTATAATTATATGAGATTGCCACGCCACCCTTTCCTCTAACGCCCACTTTTGCCAAGGTACTTAAAAATTTTAGTTAAAAAACGCCGTACAAAAATTTGTTTACATACATTCAACAGGAGCAGTGGTAAAGCTATTGTATGAAAGCTGCCATGCCCCATCGTCCTATCGCGCCCGCTTTTGGAACAGTTCTTAAGAATTCTGTTAGAAACCACCCTGCAAGGTTTTTCTTAAATATGTCCAATAGAAGCCTATATAAAGCGTTTAAAAATTTGGATTGTACGTTAGTGCCACGCCCCTTGTCATATACCGCCCACTTTTGTAACAGTGTAATTTACTTGTGAAAATTGTAGCATCTTTCTTTAATTTGAAAATAATTTAAACAGAAAGTGATATTAATTCATGATCAAGAGTCAATAAACTAAAAACCATTCATTTACCAGAATAAAAGATCAACTAAAAATTTCCCTCATTCAACAATATAATTTCTTTTTGCGAAATGTTCTTTTTTTAACTTTTAATTTATGAAAAAGAATTTCCTTTGCACTCATTGGAACAGCACTGAACAAATGTTGCAGTGCGAGTACCCCTCTCCTATAACAACTAAATATTAAGTGTTTGTGTTTGTGTTAAAAAAGAAGTACATCTAGATCATTAATTGTAGTGCTTTTTCCACTGCTGTTGCATTTCTTTTTTGCTGAATAGTTAACGTTTTCCAATAAACATTTCAACTTTAATTTTTACTCGCAGCAGTGTTGTTTTTCAAACCTAATAATTTTAGCCGAGTCACATTTTTGCATCTTCTATACATCGTTTCATCCTTTCTGAAGTTGGAGTTTAATCTATATATTTCAAATTCAAAAATTACAATTCTATAGATTTAAAAGTGACTTTTTATTGATGATCTAATAGTTTTATCTTTTATAATACATGTAAACTACAAATTAACTCAAATACAACTATAGTATTTTGTATTTTTCAATTATAAACAGTTTAAATTAAATTGTATGCGACTTAATATCTACATAATGAAAAACGCTTTAGCTAATTTACACATTTTGATTTAATAACTTAATTTTCAAATACTCCAATTATGTTGAAGTGTTGTATGATAGTTATGATCTAAAATTAATTAAAGTATCTATGTATTTTTATAAGTTTAATGATATCATTTTCAACTTAATTAGGTAAACATTAAACTACAATTATTTACTATTTTACTAGATGCATTTCTTTCGGTGTATTTAAGAATTAAAATTCGACAAATTATAATTATGATGATAATACTATAGTTAGTCACCCATTCCTACTCTACTTAAATATTGCATTGCAATTGAACAAACGACTTGCAATCACTGGTATCGCAAATAATAGATAAAATATCAAGGAATTTTAATTAACGCCTGACAGAGTGTGGTTAACCAGAGATTTTAAACCATAGTTAAACTTTTGCTTATATTTTCAAGATGTTCCTTGGCCTTGATGCGTAATGTAGCAATAGAGTTTGAGCGTATGTCTGCCGTTTGTGGTTGTTGGTTTGCTGACGAGGACGACGTCGACGTCGATGATGATGTGGATGATGTGGGGGTTGATGATGTCGGTGGAGTTGATGTTATTGTGGATGGGTTGACATTTGAACTTGTTGGCCCATTTGTATTTGTCGTTATCGAAGGTATGGGACTTTCACGTCCCACATCGACAACGTCTATATTTGTTGAAGAGCATTTTGCTGCATTCGAGAATATTTCATTGTCACTGTTGGTGGTGAGATTTTGTGGTGACAATGATTGTTGTGATGCAATAGAGGCAGAAGAATTTAACGGTGGTGGTGGGAGAGACATTAGTGGAGAGTTTGTGGCGGAGGCATTAGAGGAGGTTGTTGATGTTGAGGACAATGAATTGGCTACAGATATTTGTGGAGGCATTGTGGCCATTGTCTGCGGTGACATGCGTGACAAGTGTGGTGATAAATGCAAATGTTGATGACCACCGTGTGAATTACCCGGACCTAATGTTGGGAGGCCAGGGGGTGGTTGATGGTGGTGATGATGACTTGAAGGATGTGGTCCATGTCCATGAGGTCCCATGCCTGCTAAACTACTCATGGCCAAATTAGATGGAGTTAAACTCAAAGGTGGTGTTAAATAACTCGGATAGACCGTTTGAGGATGTGAAAGAAATCCTAAAGGAAAAATGGAAAAATGTTTAAGGCTGAATTAAGATCGCTACGAGGTTTATAGAAATTCTCATAATTACCTGGCAATGCTGATAACAAAGGTGGTGATAGCCATGGATCTACTGGTAAACCTGAGGGACCACAACCCAAACGATGTGGCAGTTGTGTAAAATGTGTAAGACCCAAACGCAGACTTTCTGACTTTTCTTGGCGTCGCCATTTTGCTCTGCGATTTTGAAACCAAACCTGAAATTAAAAACAAATATGTACTTTTGTAATTGCTTCTATAAAAACAAATCTTTCCATAAAAAGGAATCACATCAATAATTTCTTAAGCCACAGTCTAACTCAATTTATCTGCCAGAAATAATACCCTCTAAGCCAGGCAAGTAATGACTTGCACCCATATATAAAATGACAAAGTGTATGCTAACTAATTTGCTGCTAACTTTTTTACACAGAAATTCCCATAAGAGAAAGCTGGCAGCTAGTTAGTTAGCATATGCTTTTTCATTTTGAATACGGGGGTAGAATTATAGTTCAAAGTTCATTTCAATCAATTTTATTTTTGTACTAGTGTGTTCTTATAGTTCACTCGTTCATTTGCGAAATTTTTTCAATTGTTCATACACTAATAAAAGTCTTTAAACATTTTTGCTGAAAAAACAGCTGAACTCAGCAGAATCTGTCTGCTTAACATTAGAAAGTTACAAACAGCCAGAAGCAATCTACTAAATTTACAAAATTTCAGCTATATTTTAGTTAATCGAAAATAACAATTTATCCTGCTAAATCAGCAAAAAATTTCCTGGACATTAGTCGCCTAAACCATCACAAAAAATGTTAAACTTTTAATTTTTTTTTGTTTATTTTAGCAGGAGAGACCGTTATTTATAGCTAAATTTAACTTAAACATAAATTAGCTTTTGAATATAAAACAGTTTTTTTAACTGCTTTTTGTATACTAATATTCATCAATATATTAGCAATTAACCAAAATTTAACGCAAATAGTAATCAAATTTCGTATATTTAACAGTAGCATTTTTTCTGCTCTAACTAATATTTAGCAAACAGGATTTACTAATTTTTTGTGCAGGGCCCCTTTTAATCCTCTAATGCCCAATAGTTTTAAATAGTTTTTGGCTAAATAACAATATTTTATTAAACAAGTTGTATTATATCCATAGAAAAATTAAGAACCCACTTTTCTGCCTTCAAACTTTTTTGTACAAGGAACGGTTTTCAAGCGAGAAGAATGTAAAGTGAAAATAGTAAATTTGAGAAAATTAACTTTTTAAAAGAGAAAAAATATTTGAACAATCGCCAAAAATACATTTACGATCTGGCGTACATTACCGATAATAACAAAGCTAGTTTAGAGCCTCTAATTGTAAAATTAGCTAAAAAAATTTTCTTCAGGACTCACAGGATAACGCCAGGATACGTTTTACAAATATCTCTCTAATTCAAAAACTAGTCAACAGATTTTCTTGAAATTAAACACAAACATATATACTCAAAGGTACTAGTAAGCACAGCTAATTTCGTCAAAATTTATTGATGTTGAGTGCCAAATTCACCAAATTTCGAAATTTTCGAAAAGCGAAAATCGCCATAACTTTTGAAGTAACAACAATTGATCAACAATTTTCGGTACATAATTTTATTTTATTGATAGTGTTATTTACAGCACAAACCAAAATTATTTGTTGTGCTATATCGCCTAAATAAAGCGATAAATTAAAATTTAAATATTTGTTCCATAGTAGATTTTCAACGCCAAATATATGGTTTAACCCTTTGACACGGGAATTTTAATGGCTGGGAATTTTCTGACCAAACTTCGTGGATATGTAGATGTATGCCCAAGATATGTTGTTTATAACTTTTATGGATTTGCAGCACCCCCTAGAGGAGATATTTGGAATTAAAGTTCAAACATTATCATGCTGCCGACACCGAACGGGTTAAAATTTTTATCAAATTTTAATTTTATATTTTTTCTATTACTAATCTCTACATAAAATCTTTTGAGTTTTTAAATTTTATTCATCACATAATTTTTGAGACTAAACTTTAGCCTTTTTTTAATTTTTAACTTTTAACACATTCTCAAAAGCATTGATGATTACAAGATAAAACGCACTCTACTGATCTCATGTTGTTTTGAAATTTCACAGAATGCATACAATTTTAATAAGAACAAAATAACGAACCGATAACAGTAATTGAATAGCGCTTTCGTTAAAATTCAAATCAGTGACGAGTTGATGAAGTCGACGTACATTATAATGTACGCCACTCGCCAAAGGGTTAAATATTATTGTTATCAGAAGAAAGAGCATTAGAGGGTAAAAGCCCGTATTGCACTTGCTTAGTTTTGTATTGACGAAAAATTTATGAATTTCCTTATGGCAAAATAATGCGTAGGAATAGTTCAGCTATATACAATAGAATAAATCAGTATCTGTCATATACCTAAACATCGGTAATGCAGTGCTCCCATTTGATTTACATTGCTGTCAATATCAATCCAATACAAAATTAAGCTAATGTCATAAGGGCTTAACTAATTTTCGATATTTTTACAGGATTATTTCTATCAGTATAACATTATATTATATCAATGGTTTGTTTGATAATTCCGAATAAAATAAAAGAACCGAAAAGAACAATTTAAATTTACAATAATTTAAATAATATTTTTCGGTTTTCGCTCCAGACAGATATTTCAAGAGGCTAACTTTGCAAAATCCTCTGGAATTTCACTTACATTTCGCGTTGTAACCATCGTTCTTGAAATTCCTGTTTCGCTGTGAAATTATTATAAGATCATATCGGAAAGGTGTGTTCCATTCAGTGTTGCCATATAGGCAGTTTTAACTGTTTTTTACAGTTTTTTGGGAAGCCTAACAGTTTTTCAGTTTTTGCATGTAAAAAACAGTTTTTTTTAAATTCATGGATTTTTTTACAGTTTTTTCATATTAAATCGGTATATTTGTTTCATTTACAATTTTTTTTTAATTTTTTAACTAAAAATTAAGAATTCAAATATAAAAGTGCTTATGCACAATAATTTGAAAACCTTATAACACGTTTATAAAATGAATTTTGTATAAAATATTTTTCTTATAAGCCATTTATAAACTTAGAAAGTACAAATCGAAACATAAATAAATTTAAAAATGCCATTATTATACTATAAAATATGCTTACTGAAAAAACGACACTTAACACATTTCATCAAATATTAGCATGGAATAAAATTACCTAAACCACATCTGACATGGACATCTTTTAGCCGAACTTTTCAGATCATTTCTAAATGAAGGATAATAATTTAGAAAGTTATATTTTTAAAAAAAAAATTTTTAAAACAATGTCTCATCAAAAAAGTCCGAAATTCATTTTGTTTAAATAAATATTTGCCAATTCTGGATAACAGTTTACTACTTTTTTAAATTTAATCAATCAATTTAATCAATTTTTTTTTAATTTTAAATTATGATCAAGGACTATTCCAAAAAAGTGATTTTATAGATTTTTACGGGGTTTTTACACGCCGTCAAACAATTCCCGACATAATAATACTCAATCGAATAAAAGGTAATTTTATGCAGAATGCAAATCCATAAAAAATATTTTGAAGTATAACATTGACCAGTAAAGTATTCTATCCTAAGTCAGGAGTTAATAAAAAAAGGCTCACATCTCGGAAGGGTGATTCGATGAACTTTTTTTTTAACTTCAGATTCGGGCCTAGGAGACCAAAATTCTTAAAAAAGTTTTGTTAGAAGGCTGTGCAAAAAGTCGATTAATATAAATGCCAAACGCAATTAAATTGTTCAAATCTCGATATTTTGAAAATTGAAAATTTTGAAATATTTTAATCCCACTATACTTCGGGATCTCAGAATTTCTTCCGATTTTTTAAATTTTTTGGAAAAACAGTTTTTATATAAAGAAACAGTTTTTTTTACAGTTTTTCTAAAAAAATATATGGTAACACTGGTTCCATTGCAAATCTAAATAATAATAATGGTCATAAAATCATGTAAGAGTATGAGTAAGAGAATCAGTATTTTAAATTTATTTGTTGTTTATTTGAACCCATTTTTTACCAACGTATCTTTAAGGACATCTCTACTTTTAGGAGCTCATAATTTTTGATAGGAAGGCGATATAACAACGCCGCAAAAGGCATGTGATAGTTTGAGGCCTTGATATAAGTGTAATTGAAAAAAAAATAATTCCAGGGTTGCCATATAATGATTTGACAAAAACAATTTTTCACTTCACCACTTCACTTCAAAGTACTTTTTTCAAAAAATATTTAAAAATTTATGAAAGTAAGAGTATCTAATATGTTGATTTCGATAAGAATATGTGAAGAAATATATAGAAAAATTCTTCGTTCCGTACGTACTTTAAGAAATAAATTGACTTACCGAATCAAGGAGTTTCCGTATTTGTAAAATTGTAGGTATGCAGAAAATGAATTCGTTATTTAAATATCAAAAATCAAAAAATATATCGTTACCTATGTGCTTACCAGTACTGACAAAAATAATGAGTCTAAAAATAGATTTTCAAAAAAATAAATTATATAAAAAAAATATGTCTTATTGTATTTTTTTTTTAAATAAAATTTGCTGGTGCGGGAATCGAACCTGGGTCTACAGATTGCCAGTGAACAGCTCTACCATCTGAGCTATATCGACATGTAATATTTAATAGATAAAAACATAATTGACCTGCTGCACACACGTAAGCTTACTCGCCAACATACAAAAAATCAAAAAATATGTGGTTACATATACCCTTACCAGTGTTTAAAAAATATTGAGTCTAAAAATAGATTTCAAAAAATTTTCAAAAAAATCTAAAAAATTATTTTCTATTTGAAATAATGATAAAAATAAGTCATTATCAGTAACTCATTATTATATGTTTTAAAATAATGCAGAAGGTAAGTGGGTGTCATTACTGGTACTCCAAAAAATAATGATATGTCATTACCGTTTCTACACTGGGTTGTTATTCTTTTTTAAATATATTTATTAATAATTTTTTTACATTAATTTAAGAACAAAAAAAGAAAGAAAAGTGAGTAATAAAAAAGTGTTGTGACAAAGAAAAACTAAATAGCCAGTGTAAATGACTTGGGTTTTGCAATTTAGTTTTGTAAAAAAGCCAGCTGGTTTTTGCTCTGTCTAAATTCAGTGTAAGCGGAAATTTTACTAGTTTTTACTTGAAAAATTTCTTCTAGCAAAAACTAGTAATATGTTTTTTTGTTTAATAAAGGATAAAATTGAAGACATTTTTATGTAAATCGTTATTAAATTAATTAACTCTTATGATTCTCATTAAACGCTAAATTTTAAATTTAAATGTATATTATTTAAATTATATATTTTTTTTTTCATTTACTTAAAAATAAGAGATCAATTAAATATTCCCCCAATCATCTTAAACAAGAATTTTTTAATTTTACGAAATTTTTTATTTTTTTTAAAAACTAACAAAAACAACTGCTAACCGTAAAAATACTGTTTTGGTAGTTGTTTATTATGATATTAAAAATAACTGATTTAAACAACCGTTACAAAATTACATTAATAACTCTGTCATAAAAGTTGTTTTGTATTTTCCCATAGAAAAAGAACCGTAATTATAGTTAAAAACAACAACTACTGATTACTACACAAATAACTGTCATGTAGTAACTGTCAAACATTTTTGAGTGCAGCCACAACGCGATTCAATACGAGTTATTTTTTTTTTTTTGTTTAATTTGTACCCTTGACACCCAATGGTGCAAAACTGGAGGGTATTAGCAACAAAATTCGAGAATTCGTATTTTAAGGTGCATCACTATGCAACATAAAAGCTTTCGGGTATAATGACCGAATTATTTTTCTCTAGTTGGGAATTATGTCCTTGGGCGTAAAGCCAGGGTCCCTTAATGAATCCAATGTTAGTCTATTTATAAAAAGTTTTAAATCTTCACTAAACTAATTATGGCCTCATTTAATTCTCTATATTCCGTGCTGATAATAACCTTAAGCAACAATTAGTTTAACGAACGAAAAAATTAATTAAACTTACAACAACATACATACATACGCATTGAAACAATGAAACCCATACATACATACGTTCATACAAAGTTTCAACATTTACCACGAAAATCATGCCACCTAAAAGGCAAGTGAATACTTGAACTGGCATCTAGTTAAATGCCATTAACTTGACAAGAAGACGAAGAAGAGTAATGTTTAAATATAGGAAGCAAAAACATCTCCATAGTATACGAGTAGGTACATAGATAAACCTAGTTAAGAGTAGTATAGAAACTGCAAAATTCATAGCAAAGTTACAATGTTTTTCAGGCATCGGAGTTTTTTTTTCACAAAACCATAAAATATAATTACAAATGAATGAGCTTAATTATAGCACTAACAAAGTAGGTACAGTGAGGAGTAAAATGGTCAAAGAGTTCACATTGTTCAGATATATCGCTTTAAATTTTTACCTATGGAGGTAAATCAATAATTCTTTCTGGCTTAAATTGCTTATTAATCTTAAATTCACAAATTCAATTGTAATAAATAAAAAAGAAATTATTAGGAACAGCATTATATAATTATTTAATACTTTTGAATTTAAGCAAATTTTCAGCGTAATCAATATCAATCTTAAGGAAATCGTCAAAAAGTAACTGGGTGCAAAAGTGGCCATCATATTCTTCGTCAAATAAAATAGTTTAAATTTTGTTCTTGATTTTTAATAAGGATAGGTTAGTAAACAAATGAAGCTGAAAAGAATTATTTGATTTTCTTTCATAGTAAAAAATTTTTTAGCAAAATATCTGAGCAAGGCGAAACCTGTCACACTTTTGCTCCTCACTGTATATGATGCTTTCCAAGCCAAATGTCCAGTATTTGTTGTCCTATATGGTGCGAATAAAAAGTGGAGCAACTTCTTCAGTTTTATCAAAAAGTGGGAGGAATAGGCGTGGTCAAATGTTGACGAATTTAACGTTTATTGTTAAATTATTATTTATTTATTAATGCACGTCTACACGGGATAGAAATCTCGTAGATTCTGAGCTTAATTTGTCATCTCTAAAATTGTTCGTACTAATGTTTATCGTAAAAGTACAATCTCTTGTGGTCAAGTATTTGTTTTTATTAAACTTGTTGTATTGAGGTAAACTAAATTTTTCATACTGCAAAATACACAGACACTTTTAGTTACATTAGCTAAGAAATTTGAGTTAAATTCAGCAAAAAATTTACCTGATTTAACTAAAAATTTCTGCTAAAATGTCCGGATAAAAATATGGGTTTTTGCATTCCCCGAATCTGTCCCGAGACAGGCCCATAATTATTATTGGGAGTATAGGTGGCTGAAAGGGATTAATAAGTACAGAGTAACGAATTTTTGTCCATTTTGCTCGATCTCGCTTTCCGTTTCCGAGATATACGCTATCCCAGTATAGAAACGGTAATGACATATCATTATTTTTTGGACTACCAGTAATGACACCCACTTACTTTCTGCATTATTTTAAAACATATAGTAATGAGTTCCTTATAACGACATATTTTTATCATTATTTCAAATAGAAAATAATTTTCTAGATTTTTTGAAATCTATTTTTAGACTCAATATTTTTTAAACACTGGTAAGGATATATGTAACCACATATTTTTTGATTTTTTGTATGTTGGCGAGTAAGCTTACTTGTGTGCAGCAGGTCAATTATGTTTTTATCTATTAAATATTACATGTCGATATAGCTCAGATGGTAGAGCTGTTGACTGGCAATCTGTAGACCCAGGTTCGATTCCCGCACCAGCAAATTTTATTTCAAAAAAAAAAATACAATAAAACATATTTTTTTTTATATAATTTATTTTTTTGAAAATCTATTTTTAGACTCATTATTTTTGTCAGTACTGCTAAGCACATAGGTAACGATATATTTTTTGATTTTTCGTATGCTGGTATGTAACGACAACTCATTATTTTTCGCGACATCGCCATATAAAGGTAATAAGAAATGTAATAACAAAAGTAACTAGTTACCATTACCAAGTACGTAGTTACATAACCACATATCTGGTAATGATTTTCTACACTGGGATTTTACAATTATACGATAAAAAATATGAAAATATAGAACCATCTCTACGTGATATTGATAGCAGAGACACAAAAATATAATCATTTGGAAATATTTGTGGTTTAACTTAGTTGAAAAATTTGTAAAATTAAGAAACACAAATTACTAAAAATTAGCATGCATAGTTAGTTTAAATACGAATGAAAATAATTGTTATGCTAAATTGGATTTACAAAAAATATTAGTTCAATCCTAAATTTTAAGGCAAAATAACACAAAAATTTGTTCAATTGAATCAGATTTTAACAAACTTTTGTACTAACTTTTTTATATGAGTGTAACAAGACATTTTAAAAATGATTACTAATTACAAAAATTGTGTATGACAGCAACTGTCAATGGCCTAAGGATTACATTTCTTAAAATTATACAAAGCTGCATTTTCATAAATGGAATCTGAAAAATGCCAGAAATTTTAAAATTTGCCTGAAATATTCTGTGTGAATGGAAATGTTTCTTATTAAATAACATATTAGAGCATATTAGAGGGTTTTTACGAAACATTTCCATTAAAACAACATTCAAGGAACATATTCACCGATATCAAGCCGAGTAACACTATAAAACTGTCTGTGTGGAAAGAAAAACATCTGAGCTTTTTTATAACTAAAAACACATTAAAAAAAATTGGCCGATTTTTAGATAAATTGAGTTTTTTATTACACTAAAAATTGAAAACTACACTCATAAAAAAAATTTAGTACAAAAGTCTGTTAAACGCGTTCTGATTAAGTTGAACTAATTTTTCTGTTATTTTCTCTAAAAAAGCCCGTACAAATAGGTAAAAACTCTGCTAAATAACAGGAAATAGTACATGTATTTGCGCCAGCACAATTTTGACCTATTTGTACGGAATTTTTTTTTATTAGTACATATAGTTCTAAATAAAAAAAAAAAAAGTATTTTTTTAATTGACTTTTAAAAACTCTATTGACATAGTCAAATTTCTGGCATTTTTCAGATTCCATTAAATTATAATAAATCATAAGTTTTTGCTAAATTTGTCAATATTTAACCACACCTGTTCCGCCTACTTTTTGGAAAAATTTAAAAAGTTGCGTCAATTTATATTGGTATCATATAGGACAACAAATGCTGTGACTTTGACATTGGTATGACATATTTTCTCCTGTAGTGGGGCAGTTGGCTTGGAAAGCATCATATGTGTGCGTTTTTGTGCGCTTGTATGAGAGTATCTATAAATATATATGTGTGTATATATTTAGCATGGAAAATAAGAGCTCTAAATTATTGTACGTATAAAAAATAACAAAATGGCGGCAATTGAACATGTTTACTTTGTTTTTATTCCTCCTTCAACTGTTAACAACAAGTTACATTGAGTGTTTTCGCGTTATAAAAATATATTTGAAGATAAAAAGCTACAAAACTAAAATTGTAAAAATTAAACGTTTAAAAACGAACGAACTAAGAAAATGAGATAGAATTTAATTAAGTTAAACAGGCTGTAATTAGAATTATCTTTCCAACAACAAAATGCAGATTGGGTGTGGAGAGAGTATGGTAGACATCAATTTTTATGGTTAAGAATCCACCCAAAAATGATTAAGAGTATGACAGCCAGACTAAATGAGTTACTAATTGAGATAAATAAAACGGAAACACATAGAGCAAACAGAGAGTGTGGTAAAATAAAACTTGGAAATACATTTACACACACACACACACACACACTATCTGTGCATGTGTGTGTGGGTATATGAGAATAAGTGTGTGTTTGGTTGGTTGGGGCATGTCGGTTGATAACTGTCAGTCTCATTTGAAAGCAATTAAATACAATTTGTGTAAATTAATTAGAAATGATTATAAACAAAAACAGTTAAAAAGAAAAAGAAGAAAATAAACATCGTAGTTGTCTCTACACTTAAAATAATGTCATTGAAAAACTCTTGGTAATTTAATTTTAAACCTGGAGATCCGTTGATATAATGATTGGTAACCGAAATGATGCGGTTATCGCTATGGGTAACGCTATTTTAGATTATTTTGGTAACGGTATTTTAAGTATAACGGTATTTCAGTTGGTGGTTGGTGGTTAATACCACAATTTCTTTTGTTTTTTTTTTGTACATAAAACGAACTAAAATAAAAACAAAACAAATTTATCAGTTTAATATATGGTGTCTTATATAATACAATAATATTTTACTTGATAAGTTGCCACATCTACATGTGTTTAATTATATCAATTTAGATATATTATACAATATACAAATTTTTCCGAGATTTGTCCATATCCAGGACATCAAATTATACATATATAATTTTATACAAATATATCTGATTTTATATAATTAAATCAGATAGTAAGTAGACTTTTTATGACTAGTAATTATGATTAATAGCTATTAAGTTCACGATTGAATAATGTACTAAAATACATTATGAAATTTGCCCTTTGGCAACCCGTTTCAATATATATGCAAGCTGCATGCTCTTAAACGTTAAAATCATACGTCAATTTGGCAACATTTTCGAAAAAGGAGACACGGAGGAGATGGGAAGATAAACAAAATTCTAAAAATAGAATGCTTGTATGTATCAACCGTCGGGTTGTTGGAAAATTATCACGTAGAGATAATCTGATAATAAACATATTACCAACTAATAGAGTTTAATGGAAAATCATTGATGAAGCCTGTCCATAGAAAAAGGTAGAAACTAGATCTAGTCCGATTTTAAAATAAATGTGTTTATAGTTTCTAGAGAAAAGGGTTTCTTCTTCTTCTTCTTAACCTCAAACCTACTAAATTTAAATTTCTATAGTTTAAACAATTTTAAAGGCCCAAATTTTATAGACAAAACAGAACCAAATGTTTAAAAATTTTCCAATAAGAATTGGTTGTGTTTTATTAAAATGTATTTCAATTAGAGATGGGCGCGTGACACGAAATTTTCGTGTCACGAGTGAATCACCCGTGATTCACGTCATGCGTTAGCAAGAGTTAAAAGAAATGTTCGTGAGTGATCCGTGCGTGAGTAAATTTTTGTGCGTGAGTTTGCGTGATTTTATTAAACCAGATTGCGATACTTTACAATTTTATAAAAATTCCAGAGATCTTCCCCTCCTTCAAATAAGGTGTATTCCAGTCAGTGCCGGTACTAGCGAACGGATATTTTCTACTTCTGCCAGATGTGTGGGAACCCAGGTCCATATTGTCAACCGTGTTACATTTAGCTTGTTCCGCGTTCTATTCCGTATCGTTTCGATTTGGACCAATCTTCCATTCCAATATCGGGTTATGTCAATATGTATTATCACCTAAATTGGTAAAAAAGTAAGCCACATCCCTTGGGATATCTTCCACACCAAACCTATTTTTGTTATCAAGATTTGTTAGTACTCTATTAGAGCAAAAATGTTGTGGTTATGCCCTAAGTGGGTCTCACAGTTTTACACGTCAAAATTTTGACTTTATTCGCATTGCAGGCGCCAAACAATTAATTTATCAGTTAGGCCACGAGTTCTAAGTACTTTCAGAATTGGTGTGATTCATTCAATAATTTTATAGCAAAGAATGAAAACATCACGAAATAACATTTTCTTAATTTTTAAAATCTTTCGTCCTTCAAAACGCCGTAAAAAAAAATCGAGAGGAACAGAGCCAAAGTTGGAGCCGAGTTTTTTGCCCGGAATGAGCACTATTTTATTGTTATAAAATTATGTAGGCTCCTGCAAAAAATTAAAGTCGTTTTGGTTTAATAATACCATTGAAGCCAAAAGCATTAAAGCTCAGATAGAATAACTATATCAAACCCCGACATGGTTCAATACATGGGCATGTGGCACAATAAACTTATGGACCAAATTTCATTCACCTATCTTTAAAATTGCGACCTATTTGATTGCAAGAGCCGTTTATTTTACGTGGGAAGACGGACGGACGGATGGACATAATGTCCACTTTACTTATGAGGATATGGCTGAAGAAATAAAATGGGGGAATGTCCATATTGACGTTGTCCGCGTATCCGCTAAAATTGCAACTAATTTTATTTATTTTAACGGAAAGTATTTGTAGGTTTACTACTTTTTAACAGAATTTCAACGATTTTTATATTGGACCGAAAATAACTACTACCGTTTACTTCACGAACAACTGACTTGAGAGCATGATATTAAATTAAATTAATATAAATCTGTTAACATTTCTTAACATTTTGAAAAAAATCATACATACGAAACTATATTAAATTTTTAATATGTATATGTACTACATAACATACATATACCTAAATATATTTAATATATGTAGATAGACATTGTCAACGCTTGGTGTTTTTTGTTTGTTTTGTGCATGATGGTTTTAATTAAATATTGTGTAGAATTTTGTTGGTGGCAGTGTGAGAGGCGGCTTCTTCATTTTAATTAAATCATCAAAAATCAATTTTGTAATTTCCATTCATGGCGCGCCATAATGAAAATAAACATCATTTAAACTCAAATAAAACCATACACACATACACATACAGAAAATATGTACTGTGAAAAGTAAATTCCTCATACATCTTCCAAACCCTGAATAAAACCAATACCGCCCATTTAGAGTTAAAAAAGCTTTAAAATGAGCTTTCATATTGGATCACGGTCGCAACATCATCCCAGTGGAAGGAACCCCCCCTCACCATCTCATCCCTTGCAACCATTTTCAACACACAAAGAAGTTGATATTCGTTTGTGCCATCAACCACTTTTCATTTTTAATCTCTTTTATAAACTTTTTCCCCAAACTCTTCTAACAGTTTTTAGCAGTGATGGATAAGATGGTACAAATGTACTTATTTTTTGGTGTATTTTGACCGTTGGTACTATGAAATTTTCTACATATAAAACACTTTAGTACCGTAAGTGCAGAAAAAGATTACTTCTGTTTTTGGTTGGTACAAAATCTTAAAACTAATTTTCCATCTCTGGTATTTGCAGTAAACATTGAACAGTTTATGTTAGTTTGTGGGCAAGGGAGAGGGAAGTTGTTTTGGGGTTGTAGTAGGAGGTTGATGTTGTACTTTAAGGGTCTTTGGTTTAACTTGAAAACATCATGATGGCAATTTTATTGGAAAACTTTGTTGTGTTTAACATCTTCAACTGGTAGCAGTGAATACACAAATCCACACTAACAAAAACACAGCACGGGACTTGAAATGTATTACCAAAGGTAGTACAGGTTTTCTCTATATATTAATGTGGAGCATTGTGGGTATGTGTGTTTGTTTGTGTGTGTATCTACAATACTGTTTTTTCATCTTGTTGTAACGTTTAGTCCACCCAAATAAAAAGTATTCAATACGCACTCTCTATTCCTTTCATCCCACATCTAGAATAATAAATACTGATTAAAAAAATGTTGGAGAAAAAACATGGCACCAAATTACTTTTGAGTATGTTTCTGACAGTTTGCAAATTGGAAAATTGACTTCTAACTTGCACACACATGTGAATGTACGTAAATTTGTGTACGGATTTCAAATACCCAAAGATCGTATAGGGTAAAATGGGAAACATCCAAACAAGTGCCTACAAATATTTGTTTTCTTCATGAATCTATACCTATTGTTATTAAGTAGGTATTACACAAAGCTCGCGAATTAAAAAAACAATAATGCGTCGTCCGAATAAAATTGTTGTGGTTTACTCGGGTCAATTTTATATCAAATGATTATTATGTTTTGAAACTCTCTGTTTTAGTTCAGTGTTAGTACACTGATAGAATTTTGTACCTAGTATTAATGAATTTGTTTATTAATACAATGAATTTTTTCATTGAAAAGTCCCCAAAGAACGGTTTCATTGGATTAATGAAACATGTTTCATTTAATTAATTTTAATGAATGGATTCATTTATCTAATGAAAGTTTCATAGAATATATGAATTTTTTTCATTAATTTCAAGATAAACATTATAAAAGTTGCATGTGTTTTTTTTTGTTATTAAATTAAAATTTTTGGTATTAAATAAAATCAGGTCGACTTTACCTAACATTAAATTATTTTATTTAATTTTTTACTCAAATGCTTTTAACTTCTAAATTCATTTTTCTGAAAGTGCGGCTATAGTTATGAAACACTAGTAAAAATAATAAAAATGGCGATTTAAATTAATCTACGTTAAAAATATTTATTTTGTTTTGTGGAAATAAATGTCTTTTAGATGTAACTTTCAGTTATAAGGTCTTTTATATGACTAAATTATTTAGAACCTCACATATCAGCTGTTTTATAGTGCGGCTATAGTTATGAAATGGAGTGTATAGGGAAAACCAAAAAGGGGTAAATTTGTAAATGAAATCAATTTTATAAGTTAATTTTTTTCTTTATGAAATTTTCATTAATTTAATGAATTTTTTTAATGAAATTATGAAAAAATAAGAAAAAAATCTAATGAAAAAATTCATAACAACAATGAATTTTCATTCAGTTAATGAATTTTTTCATTAAATCAATGAATCCATTTTAATGAAATCGATTCATTAATGCTATGAACGAAAATTCTATCAGTGTAGCAAAGAGACAAAGTTCATCTGGGTTTTTTTTTACAAAACTTTATCGATTAAAAACCCTTTATTATGGGTGTTTTTTAAGCCCCATAGAACTTTAAATTGTAAAAAATAACACAAAAAAACAAAAAATTAAATTTTTATAAAAGAAATGTTTTTCTTCCAAAGATCAACACATGGCATTAACACTTGAAAATGATTTCGGGCATATGGCCACCGCGGCTGTTCTTGACGAAGCGCATTCTGGACGTCCAATTTTGGGCCACTTTTTCGAGCATTGTTGGTCGTATGAACAACGAGCGTACATAAATCGGTGACTTCACGTGGCCCAACAGGAAATAATCGAGAGTTGTCAAATCGCACGACCTTGGAGGCCAATTGACAGGTCCATTTCTCGAAATAAACTTATCGCCAAATTTTGATTTCAATGAGTCGATGTTTGCGGTCGTCGTATGGCATTGAAAATTTTGTGGTAACGATCTCCAATTACCGTAACGCGAGCTTCGGCTTAATTTTTGAAGAAACAAAGTCCAAAGATGCCACCAGCGTGTAAACCGCACCAAATGGTGCATTTTTCTGGATGTAATGGAGTCTGTAGTGAGCGCAGTATGATAGTTCGTTTGACAGTTAACCCTTTCATAAGTTCTACTATCGGGCTTAAAAAACACCCTATATAAGTAAATTTTCTGCATACCTGTAGCTAATTTTGACATGCTTCCCACCCTATTTTAAATATAACATAACAGAGTTGCGTTTTTTATTCGAGAAACTTCTCATGTAGTTATAGAACATCGGTACTAATTAGCTGTAATTATATTAAAGTAACTACACTCAAAAAAAAGTCGGTAAAGTCAGCAAAAAATGTTGCTGTGTCAGCAAATTTTTAGTCAGGAGCGTGCTTGCAAAAAAATTGGTAATTTCAGCAAAACTATTTGCTGAAAATCAGCGAGCTGTTTTATCACAAAAAATAGTAATCTCAGCAAAAGTCTTGCTAACACTTAGCCGATTGCAAAGGAAAAAAATCATTGCTAAAATCACTAAACTTTTTGCTGAATATTAGTAGACTGAAAAAAACTCAAAAACTTTGTAGAGAAATTTTATTTTAGTAAATTTATTTGCTGAAAATTTAAATATAGAAATTGTAAAGAGTTGTTTTTTGAATTATCATTTCCGTTGTCTGTACTATATCCAGGCAAGCGGCGACATCTACATCTTGTATATCTGGTTGTCGTCCACGCTATAATTGCGGTTATCACCACAATTTTTCTAGCAAAAAAAATTAGTAAAACATTAGTTCAAACTTAGTTTAGTGCTGAAAAAATATAACTAAAACTATTGCTGAAAACGGAATTCAGCAAAAAATTGCTCAAAACTAGTAAACTTGATATACGTTTTACTAATTTTTCTACTAACTTATTTTTTTGAGTGTATATGCTTTTTCGTTGAATCCCAAACTTATAGCCGATTTAAGACTAAATACAGCAAAAAGATTGGTTGGAATTCGATCAAAACCATTAAAATGAATTTGCCAGGACGTTATTTTATTTGTAGTTAACTACACTCAAAAAAATAAGTTAGTAGAAAAATTAGTAAAACGTCATGTATATTAAGTGTACTAGCTTTCAGCAAATTTATTATATATATTTAGTTATATTTTTTAGCACTAAACTAATTATGAACTAATGTTTTACTAATTTATTTTGCTACAAAAATTGTGCTGATAACCGCATTTATAGCGTTTACAACAACTAGATAGACAAGACGTCGCAGCTTGTCTGGATGTAGTACATACAACGGAAATTATAATTAAAAAATAAACAATTCTACACAATTTCTATATTTAAATTTTCAGCAAATAAATTAACTAAAGTAAAATTTCGCTACAAGTTTTTTGAGTTTTTCAGTCTACCAATATTCAGCAAAAACTTTAGTGATTTTAGCAAGGATTTTTTTCATTTGCAATCGAATAAGTGTTAGCAAAACTTTTGTCTGAGATTACTATTTTTTGGTAAAAATCAGCTCGCTGATTTTCAGCAAACCTTTTGCTGAAATTACCAACTTTTTTGCTAGCACGCTCATGACTAAAAATTTACTGACACAGCAACATTTTTTGCTGACTTTTTTTTTGAGTGTAAAATTGAGTGCTGAACCCAAAATATTGCATTAAGCACCGTAAGTTGTTTGAGTTTCACGTGAAAAAACTGTTTTACTCCATATAAAAAAAATTATTTTTCACGATAATGAGTTTCACGTGAAAATTGTGTAGAGTTTGTTTTCATGCAAATTTAATGTACAAGACTATTATTTTTATTGGGAAAAAGTGACATTTTGTGTTTATTTTGATTGTGTTTTTGTTATAAAATTAAAAAATTGTTCATTTGTTTAAATTAAATTGCAATTTGAGGCAATTAAAGTTCGAGTGAAATTTTTCCACGTGAAAAACAACTTACGGTGCTTTAGGTATTAAAAATAGGAAAAATTAATTAAAAGACAATCCTATTCTGCAATTATAATTAATTATATGTATATAACCAATAATTATTGGTATTTTTAACAAACTTTAAAAAAAATTTCGTTTAGTAATGGTCAGAGCTTTGAAGAATTAATTCTTTAATTCAGTTTTTGAATTCTGAATTAAGAATTCAATGAATTAATTCACAAAAGACTATGTATTGACTGGAATTAATTCATATTAGTTTTCGTTCGATTTCTTTTGTTACGAATTAATTCAGTTGCTATAGTTCTTTTTATTAAATCAAATGAATTAATTCACTAGTAAACGCGTTCAATTTTATAAATCGAATGGATAAAAAGTGAATTAATTCCTTACTGAATTCATTCACCACTGAATTCGCTGAATTTCGTTTTTCAGTCAGAGAATTAAAAAAAAAAAAATACGTTCAGTGAATTAAAAAAAAAAGTTCACTGAATTGAAAAATAAAAAATTATGTTCACTGAATTGAAAAACAAAAAATTACGTTCACTGAATTAAAAAGCTGTTTTTTGCCGTTTAGACACAATGGAGTGTTTTCGAAATATTTTGCAAATAATTCAGCCGTTAATGGTTTGTCGGTATGAGAGGTAACTTCAAACGCCCATAGCAAGATTCTTTTGTCTCCAGATTAAAAGTTTCTTTAAGAAAACACATAGTATTTTTATTTTTCTGAAAGCACACTACTTTTAGATGGCCCTAATGGAAAAAATATTCTCCACTTGTAAAATCACCCAGACCATTCCGAATTCGAGTAAAAAATCCCATTTTTGGAAAATTTTCAAAGTGTTGTGGGATTTTTTTTCATCTTATCTTAAATTTTTTCTATTTTTAATATAAAGAATAGTAACAAATAAGAAAGGGCTGAATTATTACAGAACTATTTTGAAAACACTCCACTGAGTACGGAACGGCAGAAAGCAACTTTTGAATTCAGTGAACATAACTTTCCGTTTTTCAATTCAGTGAACGTATTTTTTTTTTGGGTGTACTATGAATCTGAATGGCCGGGTTCAGTACCAGAAAATTCAAAAAAGTTCTTTAATTTCAATAAAATTTTGTGGAACATAATAATATTTATGTATGTGGAATATAATACTGAATTAGTCAATTAAATTTTGGATTTCACGACTAAAAATATAATTTTATATAAGGACGATTATCGTAACCGTATAAATTCGATTAACAACAAAATCGGTGGACACAACTGAAACTATTTTCTGGGTGTATTTTGCTCACATATCACTGTGGTCTGTTTAGTTTACCAAAAAACCGATTTTAGATTATAAAAAAAAAAAAATAAAAAATAAAAATAAAAAAAATTATAAAAAAGCGATTTTAGATTTTACGGCAACACACAATTACGTTACTCTCGCTGCCAAATCCGTATATTTATTATTTCGCAAAAGCTGTTACCAAAAATTCCATAACATTTAGTTTCAATAGTCCAAGAAGATGAAAATATTGGGAAAAATCAAACAACATTCTGAAAAGCAAAAGTAGTGGTTTTCGACGCCTAAACAAGTTTTGTGTAAAATTGCATGTTCGCATTAAAGTTAAGTACCGGAGATAAGGCAAAACCGTGCTTTTTCTTTTTTAGCTTGGGATTTCTCGAAAACCTGATGTGCTAGAACAAGTCTGAAGTAATATCCGGATAGAAAAATATATGCTCCTTGAGTCTAGAATATGTATGTCGACCTGTGCAATTCACAATTATTGACAGATGCCTATTGACAGTTGTGCGACATCGATATAAAATAAATAAAACCTTATCTTGAAAATATAATTTACATTAATTTAAATTATGAAAGAATTAAAACGGAAATTAAAAATTTTCTATCGTATTTCCTAAAGCATACTTTTCACTTGCTATGAGTTTCTTAGAAACAATTCTCTAAAGGATCTCTTTCAATCGATTTTAAAATACAATAATTTGATGGTATTCTAGTAAGTTTTCGTTTTTTTCTATTCTTGCTATTTTTTGGCCAAAGCTAAGAAAATTAGGGTGTTTGGAAAAAATAATGAAAAAATCCGTAATAAAAATTTAACCGGTTAATCGACATATTTTAACCGATTATTCGGGTCGTATAAAACACGATTTTTAGTGCGGGAACCCTGGTAACAAATATCTTTTGGGGTAAATTCATAAATGTTTTATAAAGTTAAAATAGGGTTACAAATGAATTTTTTTATAAAAAATTCGTTCTATAAACCTTCTATAATATAACTTTCTAAAACATTTATCAATTTACACATTTGTCTACTTGTAACAAAATATTTTGATTACAAGTAAATAGAACCTAATCGTGGGAACACAGTTTTCGGTTGTATAAAATCCGAAACATTTTAAATCACTTTACCTCAGACAATTATGAATATGTATGTATTTATTAAAGTATGCCCAATATTTTATTTATTTTTTTTGTTGTTCAAATTTCCCTTCTTATTTTTGTATTAAATCGTTGTAAGACCCCCCAACGGCAATATTTACATTTTGGCTTATTTGTTAAAAAAAGGTTACTTTTATGTGCTTTGTTCTTGTTGAGGAAACAAAGAAAGAAAGAAAATTACAATTTAACTGCTTATTAAATACGCATAAACAACTTTGCCAGTAAACAAAACTGTCAATACAGCGAGAACAACATCAGAACGCCCCTTACTGCCAGACAATTCTCAACTACCCAGCCACCCGACTGGCAAGAATAATAACGCCTGCTTTATTAAAGGACTCTTGGTTTAGCAGCTAATTAAATACATTGAGACACGTGACTCAAGAGTAAATATAACTTTTAATATACTCGTACAGATTTTTGTTCAATGTGACATTTAACAAAATGAAAAGTTTTTCTTTTAACTTTTCGATGACTTTTCTATAGAAGTTCTATGTAATTTATTAGCAAAATTTGTTTGCTACAAATGAATGACAGTAAGTAGTGGTAGTGGTTGTAGTTGTAGTTACAGAAGTTTTGCTGATGTTTATTCGGATATGATTTTGGTAGGTCACATGTTTCGTATTACATTACATTATGATTTTTGACGGTGAAATAAAAACCATTATTATATGCAAGTGTGTGTGTGTGTGTGTGTGTGTGTGTGTGTGACTGTTTGTGTCGCTGAGTTTCTATGTAGTAGTAAGAAATACTATGCGACAACACTAAACACGTGCTATACTTTTACAGCCATATGATTAGTTTGCCTTAGTGTCAAAATTTAATAACATGTATGAGAACTAAAGAAACCGTTTTATATATTTGATGGAAATTCTCTGAATTTAAATAAAATTTACACAAAATACAGAGTGGATCTGTTCATTTCTCCTTTCTGTTTTAATTCCAATCTGCAGTGCAGGGAAGGTACTCTCCAACTTTGTGAATAGATCCTAAATTATTGAAGTTTCAAATTACGGGTTTGTTTACATACAACGCAGTTATCAATCATGCATAAGTAACCATGAAAACATTTATTTGTACAATATTACAAAAATGCTTTTCTCATCTTACGTACCGCCTTTTATCGGCTTTATTTGTCATTTCGTATTTGATCCTTAGTTAATTGTTATTTATTCTCAGTAAAGTGTCCTAATTAATTAAAACGCAAAATGAAATAATTGAAAACTCATTGTGTCGTAACTATTATCGGCAATTTCGTTTTATTTAAATTTTTGTTCATATTTATGTGGCTTCATTGTATTTGGATGCCGGCTTTAACAAAATAATAGCATCCAATTACTTTTTGTAGGCTTTTATAATATTAATGCTTAGTTTCTTCTTGTCATAAAGAACGTGTGTTATTGCGAAATAATAAAAAAAAGATCCTTAAAAGCGTAATGTGAGTTTTAAAACGTGTTCACATATTCACAGTGTTTAAGAAACAATCATATGACGAAGATACTTGCTCTTTTTTTTTGAATGGATTTATTCAGTTTTATGAAGTTAAGTGGAATTGAGTCTTGACACGTGATAAGTATTAACAAGAGAGGTTGATAGAAAAACAAACTGATTTTATACAACAAAATTTAAGTTCAATTTAACTTTTATTATTCTTTGACAATTTTATTTCGTTACAGAAATAAAAGAAAATTTTTGTAGCAGCTTTTCTTCTAGAAAATCCTTACAGACTATTCCACTATGGAGGAGACAACATTAATTGACACGGATTTTTTTCTATTTTCCTCGCACTTTTCCCCCTTTAGTTCTTCCTTCTTTACCACATATTTATGGCACAAATTTTAAAGTGATCGGAGTTAAGCCCCTAAACTGTATTTTAGCCCTTGTTTTTTTGATTTTAGGGCACGATACACTGAACAAAAAAATTCTGTAATGCCTACTGAAAATGTTGCCGTTATTACGGGAAATTTAACTATTTTGAGGCCTGCTCTATATTCTGCTAATTTTAGCAACGCATATAAACTGATTTATTGAGTGGGTACAATGAAATTAGTAGAAAAAAATTATTAAACTATAATTTCAAAATTATTTACTAAAATTAGTAATAAATTTTACTTAATAATAGTACCACTCGAGAAAACCTGGACCAGATTTATAAAAAGCGATGAAAAACAAAAATAAAACATGCCAAATATGATAAAGATTTTTTTAAATGCAAAATGTTAACATGTTTCTTTATATTTATGAGATGAGAGTTTCCCATGTGGTTGTGACGGAAGTACCCACGTAGAAATTGTGTGTGGCAAAAAAAAAGAGGCACTGGCAAAGTACAAGTAGACCGCGGTCCTACAAAAATAAGTACTAGCAAGCCACTAAATTTGGACGCTTTACCAACGCTTGAAAAGGATGACTTCCCAGCGCTTGTTTTCCATAAACATTATTGTTTTTGAAAAGAAAGTTCCAAAAACAAAGAGTGGATATTTAAATAAATGTTGATTTCAAAATACAATAACTCCAAGAATCTTCTATTTTTAGAGTAATTTAACCCATTTCTTACCGATGTAACTAAAATCACATATACTTTTCAATCAAAGTTGAAAATTTGAGTTCAATGCCAGAAATAAATCAAAACTTAAAATTTGTTTAAGGGTTAATTTCGTACTTATACAGAATCGGCGCTCAAATGCCCACAAATCTGGATTTTAGGAGGAAACTATGTGAATCTTCCATTTCATGTAAAACACTATGTGGAACATTTCTGTGGAACATTTTAACCCTCTACTTACGGCTCTTTTTGTCACCTTCAAAACGGGGCCAAAAAAGTCCATTTAATTGAAGAGTTAGAGGGTTAAATATTTCAACAAAACTGTACCTCGTAGTGTTTTACATAACTTCGCTGAACACATCCGCAAAATGGAATATTCAGATGGTTTCCTAGCGCAAATTTGTAAAAAAATCTATAAATCAGAATCAGTTTTTGGGCTTTCTGTCATGGAATGGACGAAATATTAAAAAAACTTATTTTGCTTTTAATTTGCGCTAAATTTCCTATTATATACGTATTTACAGATCTCCAAAATTAAATGAGAGATTTAAAGTTTAGTTTTTACACAAATTTGGACGTTTATCGCTTAAAACACCACTAACGGTCATGAGAGGGTTAAAAGTTTGTATAAAGAAAATGTTTGCCTTTTCATTGTGTAAACAACAGCCTTGTAATCACCAGAATCTTCTAGTTTAAGAGTTATAGATGAATAAATCCATGATCTTTTCTTAGGGTAATTTTAAGGACATAAATGTAAACGGCCTGGCCGGTTGACCTCGCAGAAACCCAATTTTTGCACACGTATAAAACTTTCAACTGGATCAGAGGGAACCCATAATACAAGTTTCCTTGTTAGTGTTGCAAAATGAATGTTATGGAGTTTAAAAAAGTTGGTACCAAAATTATTTTAAAACTCTACAAAAATTATGAAATAGAAATTTATGTTTTCACGCTATTTTTACCTTCTTAAATCGGATGTTAAACCTTTTATTAGTTTCGCTACATGTGTTCACTGAAATTTTTCACACTGATGCAAATTTTTATATAAAAAAATTCATATATTGAAAACAAAACCGCAAGGGAAATCGATATGCGGCGCCTAAAATTATAGTTGTTCTATTGTTCCGAATTGCACATGTTGAAACAGGATAATGATTTTAAATGCAACCACACAGGATTTATACTTGATAAACATTTATAAAAAATTGACCCTAACTATGGTATGGAAATATCTTACCTCCTGCTGTTATAATTAAATCTATACCCTAAATATACAATGCGAACTTAATTCCAGTACATAATTATGATTGATTTTGAAATAATTTTTACATAAATAATATTACTAAATATCGCCTGCCTGCCTGTATAGGAATTGTTATAATCACTAGAAAGAAAATCAAAGTTAGGACAATATTTTCTTTTTCAAATTATACACTTTTTCTAAAATCGAAATAAAAAATATTTACCATTTCATATCTTAAAGTGATTATGCATAATAATTTGAAAACTTAATAACATGTTTATAAAATGAATTTTGTATGAAAAAATTTGTTTTATAATAAATTTAAAAATTTAAAAAGTGATTATGCATATGACCCCAAGTGTCTATTTTTATAAATTTGTATGAAAAGCACTCAATTTAAAATATTTTTTATTAATATCTCGTAGCGCATTATTTCTATGTATATAAATTGATAAACATTTCAAAAACATTTTAACATGCATTACTTGGTTACTCTTTATAAAGCAGTCACTAAATGTATGTAATTGTAGCTCAAAATTTTTTCGTTTGATTTGCAATTTATCCTTTTTACATTTGATTTTCGATAAACAAAAGCTTATTCAATGTCTGGCAAAAATTATGACATGTTTTATGTGAATTATTTGATTTGAAGGTTAATTTTTTAGTTCCGCCTTTGTTGAGATTTGTGTGTTTTAAGCTCATTTATGACTGATTTTCTGTGTTTTTTTTTCATTCATGTCTTTTGGCATCCTGTTTTAATTTGTTGTTTGTTAATTTATATTATTGTGAATAAAATACCTTCCAGACAAAAGCCAAAGAAAAGGAAATATTTTAATTAGTTTAAATGCCGACAATGATATTGATTTTCAAAAGAACGAATACAATAAATTTAAAAATTTTTTTGACAATTCCTTTTCTAAATTGCGTTTCTATTGTTACTGCTGATACTCGATTTACGCGGATTGGTGGGACACACTAACAAGGAAAGTATCTCATGTGACAGTCGCCGATTTTAATGAAATTCGGATATCAATCTTTTAAATTTTTTAATTTCGTTTTGGTACATATATGTATATTTTATTACATCTGCTGGACCCGTCGCACAGTGCTTCGTCCCCATATAACGATTGGACAAAAATAGAAGGAGTGGAGAAAGAGTTTTGAAATTTGGTATACTGACATAGAACCCCTTAGTTAAGAAAAATTTTAATTTTTGGAAATATCGGGCCAAGGACACGCCCACCTCCCATAGGTCCTAAAATTTAAAAATAATATATTAGCTACATAAATGGACGTAAAATTAAAAAAAGTATCCATTGAGATGCACATAAAACTGGAAACGTTTGTGTAAATTTTTCCAAAAATTTTAAAATCGAACCAAGGACTCTTAGTCCTGCCATATATCCTTTATTTTAAAATCTTTATAAAACCTGCAAAAATTATCCGATTGCGTTGAAATTTAGCACGTGATATAAGATCAAGCCATATTTGTGCCAAATTTGGGTAAAATCGATTCATTAATAAAAAAATGCCTTTCACAAAAAATGGGTTTTAAACGCTTAAAATAATTTTTATAAAAAACAAAAAATTAAATAGGATTAATATAGGAAACCATGTGAATCCCCCATTTTAGGTATACGGTATGTTCAGCGAACTTATGTAAAACACTACGAGGAATATTTTTGTGTAACATTTTAACCTTCTATCTCTTCAATTAAAGGGACTTTTTTGGCCCCTTTTTAAAAAGGGACAAAAACGACCCGTAAGTTGAATAGTTAGAGGGTTAAAATGTTCCGTAAAAATATTTGTCATGAAATTCTACTATAAGTCTCTGAAGACATCAGCATTGAAAATTTAACTTAAAGGCCAGTAATAAGTAAAAACTTAAAATGTGTTTAAGGGTAAATTTCGTACTTATTCCGAATTGGCGCTCAAATGTACCACAAAGCTGGATTTTAGGGAGAAACCATGGGAATCTTCCATTTTAGGTATAGGAAGTGGTAAGTTGACTTTTCTTTTTACTACCGAATCTAAATTAAGGCTTACTATCGTAATAAAGACACTTTAGGATCTTAAAATGTCTTTAGTACGATACTAACCTTAGTAAAAAATGTATTTATTGCCATAACTTTTGCAAATGGAAACTGTTTCGCTTGAAATTTTGCAAGAACAGTGCCGGTGTTCTGTAACTATGTGAGAAGTTACTCGCATAAAAATTTCAACTCTACGATGTGTCTATGATATTTAAAACATGGTGAGTCACAAAACTTCAAACTGAATATAAGTAAATTTTTTTTACATACCTCTGGATAAATTTGACATTATAATACTCACTCTGTTTTAAATATGGCAGAGTTGCAATTTTTATGTGAGAAACTTCTCACATAGTTACAGAACACCGGTACAGTTCTTAGAGGTGACACCATATTTTACTAAAATTTGGTCTTTGGGGACATCTGGAAAGCTGTGCTGCCATACAAAATTTTTGAAAAATCGCGATTCTAACGTATAGGCCGCTATAGATGAATACATTTGTTTATTGAAATATTTTCCTTTTAATTGCTTCCTTATTGAGGTGGAGGTAGATTGTTAATTCGGCGACTAAAGTCGCTGAAATAGCAGAAAACCATAAAAACCTATATAAAATGCTAAGTAGTGGTTTAAATATCAAGATTAGCACATCGCATTTATATCGTAAATATGGCCACAGGTCCTGTGCTTACATCTTAACACAAAAAATTCATATTAAATGAATTTAAAAAATTTTTTATATAAAAAACTGAATGGAGAACCGCCAAACTTTAAAGACATTTAGCGAAAAATCTGTGCCATTGATCGAAAAATAAAGTACGCCATTGTAATCAGCATGTCCGAAATATATAGAACTGATGGTCAGATCTCCATTAATTTTTTGAGTGTCATTCAGTAAAATTTGTTCTCAATTTTAGAAAATAATTTTAAAATTACAGTTTATAACAATTTTATTAAAATTTAGTAGCGGTTACTAATTTTTTGCCCTAATTTAATTGTGCTGCAAATTAGTAGGCATGAGTTGCTAAAGTTAGCAAAATATACCGCAGGATTCAAAATAATTAAATTTCCAGTAATAACATCAAAAATTTCAGTAGCTGTTGCAAACTTTTTATTGAGTGTCCATTTAAAGGGGCTAGATTTTTTCTTTGCTGTGTGAAACGAAATTATTTAATAAGAATTCGGATCAAGGAGCATATGATTTTTTATACATGTTTTTGTTGTCGTAATGATTTTCAGTCTCTTATAACTCGTTGAGTTTTAAAATTTTTGTTAGCCCATTCCGCGAACCCGCCGATCAATGCAAAAAGTATTAAAAAAGTGTTTCAATAATGTTTACTTCTAGTTATGTAATTCAAAAATACCAAAACAGAATTTGAAAATATTTGAGTTTGCAATAAGTTCTTGCGGAACCAGTTTTGGAATTGATGGATTTAAGAACCGAAATGTTTTCTTACAAAAAAAAAAAATAAATAAAGCATTAGTTCCGTCCGCTTTCATTTTAGTTAAAGATTAGTAGTTTTCTTTTTTTTATTGATGTATGGTACGGCCATGTATAATTTATGAAAAACCATAATATGGCCCTTGGTTACAAATCCGTGCCCACCCTTGATATGTTATATGACTATATCAAAACTTTTTTAGTTCGAATGTAATTTTATTTATTTATTTTTTTGATTTTTTGAGAATCTATTTGTAGCCCAGCAAAAACATGATAATGATAGGTCATTACCATACAGATTACCAAGTAGTGATAGGTCATTACCTTTACTTTAAAATACGAAATAATGACTTACTGATAATAAATTATAGAAGTACTTATATATTCATGCAAAGTAATCACTTACCGGCAATTGATTAAATAAGCACTGATTTAGTCTTTTTTATATTAATATTTTATTTATAAACTAAATAAGAAATTTTCTAAGGTAAAAAGCTTTTTTTTTTACCACATGACCAACTATTTCACAATGTAGGGTAACCACTTATTTCCTAACTTTTGAGTAAGGAAATAAGTTTCACTATGGGTAACTCCTTATTCGCACTTTTTTTGTAAGCGAGAGGATAATAACCACCCATAAATTTTTGGAGATCGCGAATAAAAGTAAAGTTGCGAGTAAGTAGCCTGGTAACCAGTGAAACATTTGCGTGCTACTTACTCGCTTAATTACTTGAGAATGTCTGTTTTCGCTGGGAGACTCAACACTTTGTCATAGTAAGCGTAACTCATTATTTTGCGCAACATTCTAATATAAAACTCATAAGAAATGTTATGAGAATTGCAAGTACTAATTAACCATTACTTAATAGATAATGGGTTATTTTTATATCTGGTAATGATTTTTTACACTGATGATTTTTCTAATAAACAAAATTTTTCTAAAAATACATTATTGTGGGTTCCCCCCCTTTTTACGTTTTCATTATAATTTAGAGGGTGTAGAACAATTAACACATTATTAGCCTCCTTTTTTCATACATTCAATATTTACTAAAGGGATTTATCGAAAAAAGTCAAAACACTTGAACCAACAACAACAACAACTAAGAAATAACAAAAGGTACTGCAACTTGGTTCGTGTGTTTTTTTGTTGTTGAAAGGTTGTCAGGGTAATTATGCAATAATTTATGTGGTTTGTTTTATTTAAAATAAAACTATTTATACTGGGCTACGGCACATTATGAGGGTGTAAAGAAACAAAAGCATTTTTATTTATTTAACTTTTTTTGTGTTTTTGTAGTAAACATCTGCTTATAAAAGTCCAACTAATGTTAATAAATGTCAAATATTTTATAAAATATAAGGAGAGAATAGTCCATAGAGAAAAATATAATAATATAAAACCAATAAGGTTTAGTGTTAAAATAATTCCCAGCAAAATTACATTAATTAGTGCTTATTACACTGCATGACACAGAAAAAATGAATGAAGATCTGACCATCAGTTCTATATATCTCGGACATGCTGATTACAATGACATACTTTATTTTTCGATCTATGGTACAGATTTTCCGCGAAATGTTTTTAAAGTTTAGTAATTCTCCATTTAGTTTTTTATATAAAACAATTTTCAAATGCAATCAATATCAATTTTTTGTGGTGAAATGTAGGCACAGGACCTGCAGTCATATTTAGGTTTGATATCTGATGCACAAAATTTGATACTGAAACCACTGTTCGCATTTTATGTGGATTTTTTCAGTTTTTTTTTTATGGTTTTAACCAATTGATATTAAACCGACTTTGATAAATGTTATGCCTTAGTAAAGAAGCAATTAAAACGAAAATATTTCAACAAAAAAAAAAATATATATTCATGTATAGCGACATATATGCTAAAATCGCGATTTTTTGAAATATGGCAGCAAGTTGTCCCCAAAGTTGTCCTCAAACAAAAATGTTTCCACTTGCCACAGTTATCGTAATAAATATACTTACATATTTAATAAGGTTAGTATCGTAGTAAAGAAATTATTATACTAATTTTAGTAAAAACTAAACAACATTTATACCACTTTGTTAGCAACATGTGAAACACGTTGTAATATGAAATAAATAAGTAAAAATGCTGGAGTTTACTTTTCTAAATGTTCTTCACTTTGAAGCTACCATATATACAAAAACTAAAATCTACATTATAATCTAGAGAAAACCCCATAAAGATAATCTGATGATAGTGCTTGGTAGCACTTGAAAATGCATTAATTGTTAACCACTGGTTTTAGGAAAGTTTTTTTTAATAAGTTTTTTCTCTATTTGTTGTAAAATAAATTGTGAATTCTATTTAAAATTTGTCATATTTGATCTTAAAACCGAACAAAAGTAACACTCATTGTATATTTTATATATTCAAAAATCTTTAATTGCAAGTGTATTTTTATCGGTATAAACATTAATTGCATTAAAGAAATTAAATTACAAACTCAATGAGAATTTCTTGGTTATTCAATATTCAGAATATATAAAAAAGAAACAATAACAAAGGACTTGACACAATTTGCTTTGTCATCTTCCAAAATACTACTCTGTTGTTTTGACAGATCTAGCTATGTAGTGACATCTATTTGAGTATAACCAACAATAGAAAATCCTATGTTTTCTATAAGTGTGAGTTACATTTAAATTAGCACAAGCATATTCGTTATCTCAAATTTAATTCGATCGGGATAAACATTAATTAAATATCTTATAGGAATTAATTTTACTAACAAACAATATCTAAGAAATTGTGAAAAATAAGCTTTTGACGGCATGTCGCTATACACTGAGAGAATTATCTGCATGATATAAATGAATTTTTGCATAAAAATAACGAAGTTGCACTGGAACTCGTCCATTGAACTTTTAATTGAATTAATGGAATTTTTCATAAAATGTTTTAAAAAATTTCATTTAATTTATTACACCTTTCATACACTAAATGAAAAAGTTTCATTAAAAGTATATTCATAAAATATATGAAGCTTTTTCATTATATCTAGGAAATTTTTCATTTACTTTGTGAAGAAAACTTCATTAGTTTACTGAAAAATTTCATTAAAATTCGTCCAGCAAAATTCTCTCTGTGTACGGTTTTCATTCTTGCCAAGAAAATCTTCGGGGGACGATGTTTTTAGAATTTCTTGAAATATTTGTTATGTTAACTTTACAAACTCAATGGGAATTTCTTGGTCTCGTATTTTATAATTTTATCGAAGACATTTTTTATTGTTTTGACTTTAACCTTTGTTTTTAAAACTATGGTGCTTTTTTAATAGTTTTAAAACTATCATATGTCAACTCTGGCGTTATAATTTTTATAAATGAAAACCAGCCATTATTTATATTTTAAGTGAAAATGGAATAAATTTTAGCATATTTCCGATTTCATGTATCTGAAAAATTCATATTGTTACCCAGCAAATTGCAAGTAATGCTTTACAAACTTCTTCTTTCACTGCTTCACAAGTATCCGTTAATGTATTTTTACAGCTTTTTTAGAATTACTTCTGAACAACATCCAAAAAATCACTTTAGCATTGCTTCTAAAGAGTCATTGCTCTAAAAGTGATCGTAAAAAGTGATTTTGGTATCATTTGGAAATTCCAAACAGAGGGTCGGGGGTTCGATTCCCGGCGAGACCAATATTTTTTTTATTTTTTTAATATTTATAATTAATTTGTTTAAATTCAATATTTTTTTTATTGAATGGTGAGAAATTGCTTTTTATGCACCTGTAAAAATAGTACTGAAAACAATATTGAATTGGACTTTACCATTGTTTGATAAGTACTTTTATTAAACAGAATAAAGCACAATATCTCACAATGACAACGTGATGCTTTTATGCCATCCAACTTTCGTATCAAAAAATAGCTCAGCTATATAGCGCTAGACTAGCAATCGTGAGGTCGCAAGTTCGATACCCGGTGGCGGCAATAAAAAAACTTTTGTAAAATAAAAAATATAATTTTTTTTTAACTTTTAATTGGTGAAAATTTTAATCAAATTTTAGCACAGAAATAAAGTTTCGCAATTTCCCTTAAAAATATGAATCAACAAAAACAAAAAAAAAATTATTTTTCGAATACATACTTGACAACTTAGGAAATAAATTTTTTACTATTTTTTTGTTTTGTTTTCATTTAAGATTGTTGCCAGGGCCCAAACTTATTTTGTGGTTTTTAAACCACTGAACTATATTCGGACAAACAATGTAACTGTTTAAATGAAGTACTGGGTTGAAAACGAAATAGTGTGTCCATAATATGTGTTAACCCTCTTTTTGTACCAGTCATTTAAAAACAATTTAATACTTATTCAAACATTAAATAAGATCCCTCACCACCATCACATACCCCACCCCACCGTCGCCTCTCTCATTTTATACGTTTTTGACAGAACATTAACCACTTGACATCTGACATTAAAAGTTTTGTGTTTTTTTTTCAAATTGGTTTTTCATATTTATGCTCTCCTTTAAGGAACAAAAACAAATCATATACTATTATAATAATGTAATTTAAGTAGAAAAAATTTAAATGAAATTATGTTCTATTTGTTGCCAAACAAAACAATTTTTTTTTTTTTGACTTATGGCACACTTCATAATATTTATTTTGAACAGTAAAATAAAATATTTACTACATATGAAACATTTATTTTTTATTTCTACCAGTAGTACGCAAAAAAACAGAACAAGTCCTTGTAACCGGCAACACTGTACGAGTACGAGTATGAATTGTCAGGCGAAAGTTTAGTGAACAGATGTGCAACTCATTATAAAGCATTTAAGCGTTTAAATTGAATCATAAGTGAAAATATTATTGTATACATAATAATAATGATATTGACGATAATGTATTTATGAAAGTACAAATTTAAGGGAGATAAAGTGTTGAAAGCTTACCACCCTTGTAGTCCTTTTGAATTTACGTAAAAATAATTGACACTTCAAGGGTTTTAATGCGATTTATTGAAAAAAAAAATCACTTGACTTAAGTTGAACTAAAATATGTACAGTGAATTTAAAAAAGCCCAAATCACTCGAAAGTAAATGTAACGTGACTCTTGTAGGAAATGTTAAATGAGTAAAAAGTAAATATAAAATGTTGTTGTAGTTTTGTTTCTTTCTAGTGCCTTAGAAAAATATTCGTAGAGAAAATCTATTCTATTCCCTGCAGAAAAAAACTGCTGTAATCAGCAGAAAAGAAAAGAACTGTTAAAGAAAGAAAAGAACTGTTAAATTTTAGCTATATTTCAGTTTATTGCAAATGACAATCCCTATATCCTGCTGAAATTAGCAAAACATTTATGGAATATTAGTAGACTAAAAATATCACAAAAAGTATTGTTTTCAGTTTTATCTAGATTTTTTTTTTAATGCAAATGACAATACACTCTTCTGATATTTTTTTTTTTCTTACAGGGAAGTTAATTTTTCAAAATTTTTTAAACTTTCGAAATATGCTACTTTTTTTTATTAAAAGTATACATGCAGAAATTCTCATTGAGTTTGTAATTTAACCTAACAACTGTTTCTAGAAATTTTAAAAACGTATAGGGATAGGGGCAAGAGTACATTTTTTCACAATTTGTTAAACAAGTCTTGGGAGTTTAACACATTACCTTTAATACAGGCATTTTTTCAATCATATTTAGGTCCATTAGCTATCTAAAACAAAAACTTCTAAGTCTGTTGATTTTAGCAGGCTATCTCCAATTAACTAAAATTCAACTCAAATAAAACTAAAATTTTACATCTAACAGTTTTATTTTTTCTATTCTAATCTTACTAATATTTAGCAAAAACGGTACATCTGCTAATTTCTGCAGTTGTTTCTTCAAGATTAATTATGGCTAATTTGCAGTAGCTTAAGCAAAAATTTTTACATTTTTATCTTTTTTTCTTACACAGAAAAAATTATTAACCTTAAATATCTAATTAAATATATATTAAAAATAAAAAATGTTCCTAAACAAGTTAACAATTGAATCAATTAATATTTTAATTGACCTTAAAATATTTTTGCAAATAATTGTTACATAATTATGTGTTGTATAAATCCCAAACTTTTTTTCTTAAACTGTATGCATATGTGACGCACAAAATAGAAAGGGACCTAAGGTCCCCTTGGGTCCCTTTCTCAGGAGGGCATGGGATCGGTCTCATTCGATGCTCAGATGTTGTCCACATCAAAAAAAAATTGATTTTTTACCCTTAGGTCTATGCGCTGTCACATATATAGAAAGTTTTTAGTATAAGAACCAAAACCTTTGCAGTTCACAAACAAAACAAACACATATGCAGTACTCCAAATATATTAACATGATATACACACACTTTTTTACAATTTCATATTATTTTTTATTTTCAATTAATGTTTTAATTGATATTATTACTACTTTAATCGAAATTTGTTTCAATTAATCGTATACAATTTTTAGTAGTTAATAGTATCATTTGAGTGGTAGGTGCAAAATCAATTAGGATTTTAATTGATATAATTAATTTCGTTGTTAGAATTGGTTTTTAGTTTTTTCTGTGTACCTACTATTAGCTATGTTTCTATTGCATTTTGTATTAATAATAATAATGGTATGAAGAAAAAGAAAATCAAATATGGAATTAAAAATTCCATAAATATTTTAAATATTTCATGTATGTATGTATTATCCAACTGCAAAATAATCTCTGTTGTAACTCTCCTGAGGTAGTACGTATGGACAAACTTTTCTAAAACTACTGGAAATTTTCATTTATCTGTACGTACATTAGGGATACAACTTTGTATGTATAAAACAAAAAATCCCCATAACTCCGCATATAAAATGTCCACATAAATGTCATTATTTAAATTGTATACAAATTAAACACCATGTCAACTAGGGATGCCAATCGGGATTGGTTTTTCAAAATCCCGGGATTCGGCATTTCAAAATTTAAAAAACGGGATCCCGGGACGGATCGGGATTTTTCGGGATCCCGTATTTTTTCGGGATTTTGTGATTTTTTGCCATTTTGGGAATTTTTTTCATATGCATAAACACTTTTAAAATTTATAAGTGACTTCTAAAACAAATTTTTCATACAAATTTCATTTTATAAACATGTTATAAGGTTGTCAAATTATTATTCGTGATCACCGTAAAATATAACTGTTTTATATGTTTTTATATACTTTATTTCTAAAGAACGAAAGAATTGAAGAAACTCAAGAATTAAGTACATATTTAACTCCGTCGATATGTTGTGTGCTATTTTTGTTTATAATAATTTTGTATTCACTATTCTTATATCATTTTAATTTAAAATTTTCAATTAAATTTTAGAATTTTCAATTAGTTTCAGAATTTTTTAATTGTTTTGCAGAAATTTAAATGAAAAATTCTGAAATACAACTTTTTATTCTGAATTTTAATCGATGATTTCCAAAATATAATAAGAAATACTGCACAATATAGATTTGTATAAATTTATATTTAACAAAAACGGTTTAAAAATATCAGCAGGCTTGCAATTTTGTAAAAATTAACACATATTTTTGCAATGGGATTCGGGACTCATTTTTATTGAATAATCCCGGGATTTCGGGACTCGGGATTTCGGGATTTTTATCCCTAATGTCAACCCTATTTTGTTTCCTATGTGAACTTTTTTGACAACCGCAAAAGAGTAAGTTATTTTATAATTTTCTTCAATTTTTGTTATGACTTATTAGGATGTGTGGTGACCAATTTGAAGTTATACCCCTAATGGACATATTAGCGTTTGTTTTTCAATTAATCCCCAGAGAAGTTATTTTGGTTTCAAAACATTAACCATAAAAAACCCCTATTGTCTGCAATTTAGATGAAAAGAATAAAATTGGAAAATGTGATGGAATTATTTCTAAATTGGTCACTTAGGTAATTTGTTTATTGAAAACAATTTTATTAAGTAGATGAAATTTTAACAAATATGTTTAGGGAATATACATAAGTATAAATCACAAAGAAAAATAAAAATAATAATAAAATATTGTATGGAGTTTTAGGCTGAAAGATAAAAAAATTAACTTCATGGAAATGTATTGTAAGGAATTTCCATGTTTGGTATGTAAAGGGTTCTTCAACAGGGACGCTACAAAAGTAGAAAGACAGGGATAGCAAACGACGCCATATTTCTTGCCGCTCTTTTGACATTTCTCTTCAGTAAGGTTTGCCATTTCATGATGGAAAGATATAGGAGCCAACAACGAGTCGAAATTATTAAAATTTACTACCGACATTCGGAGTCAGTGGCCTCAACGTTAAGAGCGCTACGTCCAATTTATGGTCGTCATAATGAATGGCTTCGTCAATAAACAAAATATGCGTTATTGGTCAGACAGCAATCCACACGTACTCCATGAGTCATCATTGCATCCCGAAAAAATTACAGTTTGGTGCGGTTTGTGGGCCGGCGGCGTCATTGGGCCGTACTTCTTCCGTGATGATCAAGACCGGCACGTTACTGTGAATGGGAATCGCTACCGTTCAATTAAAACCGAATATTTTTGGCCCCAATTGGATGATATGGACTTGGAGGCGAATGTCACAATCAATTTATTGCAAACCAAGTTTAGAGAACGTGTTATCTCACGAAATGGTCCAGTCGATTGGCCGCCTCGGTCGTGCGATTTGACGCCGTTGGACTATTTCCTGTGGGGCTACGTCAAATCTATGGTCTATGCCAACAAGCCAGCGACGATTGATGAACTTCGTACGAATATCGGCCGATTTATGCTTGAAAACCGTCGAAAATTGGGTTCAGCGTCTGGACTTCTGCAAGCGTGCCCGTGGTGGCCATGCAAAAGAGATCGATTTCCATACATAATGGCATCGCTCGTACTTTCACAGGAATAAAGAATTTCATTGATATTCAAAACCGTTTTTGTTTTATTTAAAAAAACTTTTGTAGCGCTCTTATTGAAGAACCCTTTATTTAAGACACGTGTCTTTATTTACAAAATAATATCTTTAGTTTTTTACATTTTATTTACAAACTGTCAATTATATTTTATTTGTTTCGAAGCATAGAAGTCAATGATATAGGAAATGAGCATTGTGATTTGAACTGAAATTAATTTTTCACATACATGCACAAGTATGCAAAATCTTATTATCCAAAAATACTTTACATGCTATAAATTACATACATTTATGTAAGCAGCTTAACTTAATTTTTGACATACATAAATGCATGCGGCAACATGTAATAACAACTTATATCCATAACTTTCATTTGATACCTAATTTTCTTATCGTAACTTTGAAACAGTAATGAAAAAAGTTAAAAAAAAACAAAAATTTCAAATTTTTAACATCATCTGAAATGGGGCTTAAGTAGCTCTTAATTTTTTTTCTCTACAATATATCCAAATTTCACGAAAATCAGAGTTGGGATACTCTGTTTGTTAGTACCAGAAGGCAAGCTAATATAAGTTACAAATTCATATCATGAATAAAATTCGTTGTTCAAAGCTCCCTTTTATAAAATTCTTAATTTTTTGGTGTTGTTTTGTAAGAAATCCCGTTATATTAATTATGATTAAGTGCTAATTAATCACTTCCCCGTATAAATACACATTTATGTATGTTAATAATTATTTTTTTGTATAATTTTTTTTTTTTTGTTCATAATTGTTTGGTACGGGTGCCTAAACGAGGGTGACCATTCGAACTGATTTGATCAATACATGTACCGATTTTCAGCCAAATGTACTGATGAAAAAATCGTGTTCGTATTGATTTGTTATTATTTTTTTTTAATTTGTTGTACTGATTTTCAACATTTCAAAAGAAGAAAATGTTTTTTGATGTTTTGTTTATAACAGAATCAAAATACATAGTCGTATACAGTGTATGTCATCCAAAATCGTACAGTATCAATATCGAAATTTAAGTTGAATTTGCACACAATACAAATTTTTATTTCCAAAAAAATAATTGCACATTATTCATACAAGTATATGCAATATATTTAGTAAAGAAAGAAAGAAAAAAAAATAAAACTCAACAAATTGAAAAACAGAAGATTCATTTTTTTAAATATCTGCATGGCATCTTAAGCAACTGCTCTACAGTTCGTCAATTTTGTGTTAAATAACTGCACGCAGAGAAAAAATATGGTTTAAGAGCATATTAGGAATACGGAATTATTACACAGGCCAAATTTTAAAAAGGCAAAACCCTGTGACTAGAGTATACTTTTCTAAAGGTTTGAAATGCGCTGAATTCTCAAATCAGATTTTTTCAAACATTAATTTAAGATATCTCAAAGAGGGAACAAAATATAAAGATGAACCTTTCTTTTAAAGGCAATTGGTAGGAGTTTCAAATGTTCTTCAAACTTTAGGCTAAGATATCCCGAAAACCTGATATGACGGGAAAATTGTGAGGTCAGATTCGGATTCAGCGCAGCTCAAACTTTAAGAAAATATACTCTGGTTTCAGGGTTAAAAATTTGTTGGCCTGTGATATTAGTATGAACCTTGTTATCATAACATGTTCCTAAACGGTCATATTATAACAGTACAACACTAAAAATGAATCGAGCATGCGACATATCAATTCTGATAGATTTTAGGATAAATATCACGAATGCGAACACCAAATTTTAAAATTAGCTCTATTTTTTTTGAAATATTCGCATCCCGTGTAAAAAAGATCAGATCTGGCCAGATCTCAGTAGGTCTTACCAGATCTAATTAGATCTCAAAATTGGGAACAAATCTGAGATCTAATTAGATCTGATCAGATCTAGGCATATCTGGCCAAATCTTAGTTGATCTTACCAGATCTAATTAGATCTCAAAATTGGGTAAAAATTTGAGATCTGATCAGATCTAGGCATATCTGGCGCAATTGTCCAGAACAGATGTGGCACTAGATTTGATCAGATCTTGCCATAAGGTATTATCACATATGCCATATATGATTATATTTGATGAGATCTGGTACAGGATCTAATTGGATTCAATCATATCTATTTAGATCCAAAAAGATCTGATCAGATCTATACTTTTTTACACGGGAAATTTAACTTGAAAAAAAAGACAATTTTTTCTTTAAAATTTCTTATTTATTCATATATCTGACTAAACCACGGGTAATTTTTGATGTGATTTAAAAGTATAGACTTTTAGAAATATATCAACTTACTTTGATGAGGTGAAGGATCTAGGATATAATTGCAATTAAAGTGAAAACTTCACTTATTTTGCAAATCTGGTAAAATCCCTTCATCAGATTTGCAAAATTTTTACATATGACCTAAATTCATATTCCACTAAATTCATTTTATCAAAAGAATCACAACTTCTGCATCAACATTTCCAGAAAATTCAATCTATATATCTTTTTTATTTCAAATTAATTTTATATGTATTTACTATGTCAAAAGGAAATAAAATATATTTTTGAACATGCATTTTCTAAAATCGTTATTTTTTAGAAATTTGAACTTCAATTATCTGAAACTTCGCTAAAATTGATTACCAAATATATGTTTTACATTTATGAATGGTTTTATATGGGTTTTATAATTTAAGATTTGTCACAGACTCCTTCATTTTTAGGTATCAAAAAAGTCAATCTTTGCCAGTTTTAGTCAATTTTAACTTAAAATTAAAATAGAAAATTGCAATTTTTGATAAATTAAGTAATATGAGATGTTTACTAAAGGTACAAATTCAAATATTGGATATTCCTTTCATCGCGGATTATTTATTAACGAAACCGTGAAAAAAGAAAAATTTCAACTTTAAATGCATATAGAGGGACTATTATCACAGCTGTCTAAACGTGCTATATATCAAATTAAAGGGCATATTTCATAATTTTGAAATGTTGCAAGATATAGCGTTATTACTTTCAAATTCGCATTTTTTTCCAAAAAGTTTATTACAAAATTTAATTTTCTACAAAAACGTTATTGCAAATATTTCTTAAACTATATCTAACTTTAAAATTCTAAGGACATATTCGTGATCTGCGTCCATAAGTCTATTAAAAATGATGTGTTGCAATCGCGATGCATCAAATTTTTCTTATTTTGTTATACTGTGTAATTATTACGACAATTTTATAATCAATACCATGATCATTTCACATTTTGAATTATATAAAAGAAAATAACGCAGTGTTGGAAGATATGTCAAAACATTCAATTAAGTTTTTTGTTGTTTTGTGAAGATTGAGAAATATTTTTGGAAGATGACAAAGCAAATTGTGGTAAATCTTTTGTTGTAGTTTTGTTCTTTCTTTGATATTTTAAATGTTCAATAACGCTCCTAGATGAGAACAAGAAATTCTCATTGAGTTTGAAATTTAACTTGACAAAAATTTGTAGAAATTCTAAAACCATTGGCCGTCCCCTGACGATTTCTTTAGGCAAGAATCAAATCCGGATAGGGACATGCCTTCAACAGATTATTTTTCGGAATTTGTTAAATATGTAAGTTTTGGGATTTTAGCACATTTAATTCCTTTAATGCAATTAACGTATTTATATCCAGATAAAAATAAATTTGAAAAAACTTTTTTAAGGTTTTAGAGAAGAACAAGTTTAAGGTTGTTAAACTTATTTGTTAAATTGAGATATTTGCTCCGCAGGCGAAAAATTTATATCTAAACCATAATTGCGACGCAAATATCTCCATTTCTCAAATAAAATCTATCATATATTATTGATATGTTTCTTTAAAATAATTGCCATTATTAAAGAAAAAAAAACAATAATACAATTTAATGGAAAATAACTGATTAAGCCTGTCCATAAAAAAAAGTAGAAACTACATCTAGTCTGATTTGCGATTTAATAATAATGTGTTTATAACTTTTTAAAAATGTTTATTCTTCTTCTTAACCTCATACCTACTAAATTATTTGACATTTAAATAACCTTTCTCTTGTCTGCGGTGCAAATATGCCTTTGCTCTAAAATAATTAAAATGAATAATCAACAGTTGTTTAAAAACTTTTTTTGGGTTTAAAAATAATTTTTTACGCTGCGGCACAATGATCTCTATTTAAAAAAAATCTAGCAATTTACCTTTTCTTTAATCTTATCAACATGAATAATCAAAAGTTGCCTGAAAATCTCATCCGAACAATTTTGAACAAAAATAATGTTACGAGTATTTATACAAAAATTAATAAATTTAAAACTCCCCAGCCAGCAAATTCGGAGCGCTCATAAATAAGATTTTTAAATGGCTCATAGAAATGATTATTGTTTTTTTGAAAACACACCATTTTTTTGGTAGAAAATATGAACCCTCAGAAAACAATCCAAAAAGTTGTCTCTACAATCTAAAAAGCTGTCTCAAAACGAGGGTTCATTTTTCGGACTCAAAGAAGATTCCAAAATTATTTAAATTTATGAAGAAAATTTCGATTTTATATGTTCTTTTTTCTGAGTCATTTCTGAGTACACAGCGGGCTCTTTTGGACGGACCACTTTCATAGGAAAAAGTGGAAAAATGTTCATGTTTTTGGAGCTCATTTCTGAGTCATTAATGATCATCTTTGTTTGCTGGGTCGTCCAAAACATTACCATTTAGCATAGCTCTGTCAGTTATGCGTTTCATTTTAGTTCCTTGAAACGGATTCCAAAACTTATTGCATGTTTATACTCATTTCAATTCAGAAAATATGGTCACCCTAGCCTAAATAAAGTTTATATATTGTCGAAGGCATAACACGCAAATTCTAATTAAGTTATCAAACTAAAAATGTCAAAATCAAAAGTAACAACAAATTAATTAGAACACAACTCCTTTCATTAGTAGATATAAATAAAGCCATAGTTGAAACAAAATTTTGGTGAGGTATGAAAATTTGTATATGATGTATATAAGGAAGAATTATGTGTAAATAGAAGTGCAAATCTTTTACGGATTTTCAAAAGCTGCATGTTTGTAGAGGAATACAATTTTTCATATTTTTTGCATATTGCACTAAGCCTACTGAACCGATTTTCATACACAAGTACATATTTAAAACTGAGTTAGTTGGATACGGAAGATACGATACTTATTAGAGATTGGGACCAATATTTATTATATCTACTTAATTTATAAAGCCAAATTTATTTGAATTTCTTTAGTCACGCAGACATAGTATTAAAAAATGTGCAGAAATTCACTGTACTAAATTCAGTTGGTATTTAGTCATAATTTATTTGTTTTATAAACTTTCCTTCTAATACGAATTTTTCTTTTAATTTTATATTTATGGTAAAACAAAATAACCTAATTACCAATAAATAACAACATAGTAGTTTTTTGCCATAAAAATGTACAAAAAGATTTGCCAAACCAACTAGTACATTGCAAAATTCATATGTATGCAGACGATGTTCAATTGTACTTAAGTAGCCCTGCTGGATCTGTTGCTGAAAATATAGCTAAACTTAATGACGACTTAAATAGGATATTTCTCTGGGCAACTGCAAATGGCTTATGTCTAAATCCCTTGAAGTCAAAGTGCATGGTCATCCATAAAAAAACAATTGTGCCTGTCATTGAAGATGACATTGTAATAAATGGAGAAAAAATAGAGCTTGTTAATGCTGCCAAAAATCTCGGGTTGATTTTTAATAACTATCTAACATGGAATGATCATATAAACTCACTCGTCGGTCAAACTTATATCAAGTTAAGGTCGCTTTGGGCAACTCAATACTTTACTCCGCTGAAGATTAAAATACTCCTTGCCAAGTCATACCTGATTCCTGGGTTAATATACGGATGTGAAGTATTTGCAAGTTGTGATGATACTAGCAAACGTAAGTTAAATGTTTTATACAATAATGTTCTTCGATACGTTTATGGATTGCGAAAGTTTGATCATATTTCTGAAGTTGCCAATAACTTATATGGTGTATCTTTTGAAAATCTCCTTAAGATACGAGTACTTGTATGTCTACATATAATATATACTGAAACACCACAATATCTTTACGACAAAATACGATTTGCCAGATCACGAAGAGGAAGGAAAATTATTGTCCCTTTACACCACTATCTTGTATCTGAATGGAATTTCTTTGTATATGCAGTACGTCTTTGGAATTTACTTCCACATACCCAACAACTCAATAGCAACGCAAATAGTTTTAAAAAATTCCTATTTGCATTTTTTGCCTAAATGTACACATATTATTTCGTTTAAATATGTTAACTTTTATTTTTCATTAAACTCAATGTTTGTATTAGTATGTACTTAATAATTTTGTAAACTGTCCTTTAAGAATATTGGATTCCTGTACTATAATTATAAGATTCACTCTTGTTGTACAGGAAATGGAAAATAAATAAATAAAAATAAAAAAAATAAAAAAAAAAAACAATTCAATAAAAACAAAAAATTAAAAGAATATAATAAAAGAATAACTTACGATAAATAATAATCATATGAAAGGCGCACAGATATGTATACACATGTACAAGTTTCAAATATACACATATGGTCAAAATAATAAGTACAGCCTGAAATTTTTTTTAAAGGCTCGTAGCCGAAAATTTATTTAAATTAAAAGAAAAATAAATACTATTTTATTTTGTTATAACATTAGAAATAAAATAAATACTAAAACAATAACAAAAACAAAAATTAAATTCAGTCCTGTTCAAAAAGTAAGTAATTAATCAAAAAATATTGGACAAAATAATAAGTACATTTAGCTAAAATAAGCAAAACAGTAAAAATTAAAGTTTTTTCTGCTAAAGTGAGTGATTTTAGCTGAGTTTCGTTAAAAGCCGGTATATTCACCATTATATTGAATTATTTTGTGGACTCTTTTTTGCATGCTGGCAATAAGCTGCCTGCATACCAAGTTTTTTAAACAAAATTCCTTTGTATTAACTCTCCCCAAAGATTTTCGATGGCCAGTCAAGAAGGGCCAAATGATTGTTTTGGAACCAATCCTTTACCAACTTAGAAGTATGATTTGGACCGTTACCCTGCAGTAATGTCCATCTTAGAGGCATACTTTCCTCAGCATAGGTCAACATCGTATTTTCCAAGATATCTTTCCGTCTTCTTTGTAAAGCGAACATGAAATTCCTTACTCTTAGGGCGGCGAACATTCCGGACCGTCCGGAAGTCATTCCATTGACCGTCTGCTCCGGACCAATTGGAATGAATTCTTGCAAACGCCAACCTAGCCTTTAAATTTTTTTGTCTAAGCAAAGGGACTCTCTGCCTATCCGTCCTGGTAAATGAACTTCTTGTAGTCTACGACGAACCGTTCGCGATGAAATTACATTTCCAATATCTGCTGAAATCGCTCTAGAAGACATAAATGGATCCTTCCTCGCAAGAGTTACAATACGGATATCTGTTGAAGTTTTTTTAGGTCTTCCGCGAGTTTCGACGGGATTTTTAGGCTTTAAAGCATTTTGTACAAAAAATAGCGACTGATTCATAGTTTTTGCTATAGAACAAAGACTTTGGCCACTTTCTCTTAGTCTTGAAACAATTTTTCTTTCCTCCGGAGAACAATGACTTTTTCGACCCATCGCTAATTTTTTTTTACTATATATTTCATTATGAATAAAGAGAAACAACAGTAAAATAACTAGCCTTTCCAAAAAACTAGAGCAGACTGCGAAAATATTAAATAATTCAGCTAATGTATTTATTATTTTGACAAAGTACTGAAATCTCACCTGTACAAGACTAACACACTATGAAAACAACGGGGAAGCCCCAGTTTTATTTTTACTTTTAAAGGCAATGCCATATTAAAGTTATTTAAATAAAAAAGAATTGCCATGTTTACTTTCCGTTAAGGTAACTACCCAGCAAATATGGGGAAGCATTAAAAACGTTTACTGCTTCCTTACTGCTACTTTTACCGCTTCTAAAAATATATAGCTTCGTAAACAGCACTAATGAAAGGCCTAAATTGATATTTTGTTTACATCGCGTTTTGATGTGTTTTTGAAAAAGGCATGAAATGAGCAATACATTTTGATTGCATAAATATTTTTGCGGTTCTTCTATCAATATTTTTTAAAATGCGGAAAAAAACAAGAGGTTTTACTGAAAATAAGAGGCATTTTCTCTTCAAGGAAAAATAGGCAGGAATATTGTGCTTTTGAGAAGGCATGATTTTAAATAGTTGAAAAGCACTTCCGAGAAGGCATGAATTATCGACATTTTAAAAGAAAACCAGAAGCACTAATTAAAAGCGGTGGATTCATGCCTTGTCGGATCTCGAAACAAGTGATCCAAATTTTTTGCACAATTTTCTACTGCTATATTTTGGAAAAAACCTTAAACATCTTTAAAATACGTGTATAATGTTCTATCAAGCCGATCAAGCCGCCGCCGATTATTTGGTTGCGCCGCCGCCGCCGATTTTTATCCGCCTCAACCTTAATCGCCGCCGCCGCCGCCGATTTTTTGCTTGCGCCGCCGCCGCCGATTATTTTGATCGGCTTGTTTCCCTATTCACTGCTCAACTTTCCTTGACAAAACTGCTTCTAAGCAAGCAGTAATTTCTGCTGGGTAAAATTAAACATAAAGACAAAATAAGCAGGTGTACTAATTATTTTGACCATATGTGTAGATAAATTATACAGTTAAGAACAATTAATAAAATAAGTTTAAATAAAAACGATTTCGTAACCCAGCAAAACCTTGTTAATGACTAGTCATTAGTACATGCATTATTTAGATCTTATATCTCCTTACCATTTGAATTTTTGTTTATCTTTGCAACAGCTGTTTGTTTTATAAGTAGGTCAAGTTTTGGTAAAAAGAGAAATACAAATACATTCTCATGAGCGCTCTCATTTACCCAATTTTCGAGTACGGGCACGCGTTTGGGTAAATTTCGATAACTTTGCGTACGTAAGTGCATTTTTAAATTGCCCAGTTTACCCAGAATACATACAACTGCCTTTGAAGCATGAATATTGTAGCGCTTTTATTATTGGTAATATAGGGTATGACTTTTGTTCAATACAGCTGGCGAGAAAGCATTTTTTCGATGTCCAAATGTGCTTCGAAATCATGATATTAACTTACTACTTTTAAAAAGTAAGTTTAGTCATAATTGGCATTCTTTCATGCTTTCGAGAAGCGATGAAGTGTGGTCAGAGCTTCGAAGAATTAATTCCCTAATTCCCTTTCTTTGAACTGAATTTATATTTTGGGAATGAATTCCCTGACCAAACTTAAGGAATTGAATGAATTCCTTTTTTCATTCAATTTATCTTAACCCATAAATGCATGGTGTAGCCATTTGGAAACATACCGGTTTTTTAATAAAAAAAAAGCTACTTGATGCACAAAACTACATTTTTGGGCATTAGGGGCCCCTTCTGTACATAGTGTTCCTATAGTTTAGCGCAGAATTTTAAAAGAGTTAAGGGTGGATTATGGGACCGTAAACGTAAATGTGATGTAACTGTACCGTGCCGTAGCTAAAAAGTACACTTATAGATTACCGTAAACGACATTACTATTTAGCATCTATGTCATGTGGTTTTATATTTTATTCTAAATTTTTCCATTTATTTGTTAATTCTTATTCCTTATTTCGATGCCGGATAGAAAATTCTGATTTCAACAGAATGATCCGGCAAGTACGTTTACATTTACGTGTTAGTAACCATTCGTATACATTTCTTCTTGTGGTTTCGAAACAGCTGATCCGTTACAGATACGTTTACGGTTGGGTAACTCAGCCTTTAGAGTAAAAATCTTGGTTTTCCTCTGCATATTTGTGAAAAATCTAAAACACGTGTTTTTTTTACAAAAAGTGTAATATTCAAAAATATTTGTTTAAATATTTAAAGTGGAATTCTCGCAATAAAATTCATTTTGGCGACAATAAATGTATAAATTATAGTTTATAGATTTTTTTTTTGTTTTTTTTTTCATACACGTTAAAATAATCACAATTTAGCTATTTGGCAAAAAACCATATTCTTCAAAAAAACTCACCTTTTTTTAAAAATATTTTTTTTTTAGTTTTTTTTTTGAAATTTACACGTTTTTAGAAATCATATATAAAAAAATGGTCATAAGCGAAGAGATCATGCATTTAAGGGTTAAAGGAATTCATTAATTTTTTTCTAATGCATTCATAAAATTTAATACATTCATTCAACAAGGAATTCATTCAATTCTCCTAGTTAATTCAACTTTTGGTCAGGGAATTCATTCAATTCTAGTTAATTCAACTTTTAGTCAAGGAATTCATTCAATTGTACATTTAATTCCCTGAATGAATTAACTTTATCGTTTAATTCCCTAAGGAATTAAATTTTTTTGAATTTAAGTTTTCACTCAATGCCCATCTCTTAATGCTCTATCTCGCTTAGTTTTCGAGATACAGGTTTTTTTAAAATGGCCCGTACCTCGAAAACTAAGCGGGATAGAGCAAAACGGATAATTTTGCTCCTATGGAGTATTAACACACCCCAATAATACAAATCGGCCAGGTATTGTAACGCTTCCGATTGATCCATTTCTATAAAACAGTCACCGTGACTGTTCATAAAAATTGATTCCTGTGAATCGCTCTCGGACCTATCTCATGTGAATAATAGGAGCGCGTACATTATACCAAATTAAACGAAAATTTTAATTCCTTAGGGAATTAAAGGTAAAATTTAATTTCTTAGGGAATTAAACGAAAAAGTTAATTCCTTCAGGGAATTAAATGTACAATTGAATGAGTTCTTTTACTAAAAGTTGAGTTAACTAGAATAGAATGAATTCCTTGAATTAAAATTTAATTAACTCGTGTTGAATGAATTCTTTAATTTTAATGCTTAGTGCTTTGGTCAGCGAATTGATTCTATAAATTTGAATTCTTTGTATTCATTCACAGGAATTAATTCCTGCTTATATTTTAATAATGAATTCATTCCTTGAATTAAATAATTGAATTAAATTTTTGGGAAATCATTCCAAAAAGGAATTAATTCTTTAAAGCTCTGAATATATTAAGCAGCAGTAGAGAATGCAGAAAAGAATCAGTAATAATTTTAATCTCTTCCAAATTTATGCTGGGATTGTTTGAATTGGAATAAGGTCAATTAACGAAAATCGTCGATAACCTAAAATAATTTTTGATACTCGTATACCATTTTGAAGAGTTTACTGTAATGTATGTATATGTTAATTGTTTGTTTCGTTATTAATATATTGAACTTAAACAAATATGTATGGGTAATAAAAAGCAAGAATAACAAATAAAATAGATTTTTATTAGATGGCAATATGTATTAGAATTTGTATTTTTTATTTTATTTGTTTAGAAAAAGTCTTAATAGTGTTGGTGTGAGCATGTGTGATTTGTAAATTTGCTCTATATGTGACACATATACCTACATGCATTCATATATAGATGGCGTGTCAAAAACACCTTAATTTCTTATTATTTATTTTTCATTTTTTTTTTTTGTTGGTTAAATATCCACCTGCTCATTTGAATTCTTAGTTTATTTGTTATTATTTAGTTTTTTATTTTTTTTATTATACAAACATAGTTATTACTTAGATTGTTGTTTAGTAGTTATTTCGAAACAAAACTACTTACTCCTTATTGAAATCCAATACAAATTATTAAGTTATGATTTTATATGATAAACAAATTTATTACCATAAGTAATTTAATATTGACATACAATTTATACGATATGCAATGAGTGATGATGTCACCCAAAAAAATTCACAACTGAAAACCTATCATCCGAAAAAAACATAAAGCTCTTCTTAAACGACGGCAGGTTCGACAAAGAGGTGTCCAAAATGCTATTGGACCCTTCGCAGTTCTCAAAACTACTTTCAGTGAAATAGTAGCTGATCCCCTTCTTGAGAAACCCCAAAAGTGGGTCAAATCCAATTAAAGATAAAACCGTCTTCAAAATCGAAGAAATTTTGTAAGGTTATTTGTCTTATGCAAAACTATTAAACGGTCAAAATTTTGGACGACTGGCTCTCTGCTTCCGGAAATAAAACATATACAAATCAGTGGAATTAAAAAATTGGTATAATCCTTAAGAACCAATATCATCACCAATTGAAAAAATATGAAACTAAAAATATATTGGAGGACCTGCGTAAATGGATTATTAGGCTACCCAAATATATCCCCCTCCACTTGTCAGAAATCAATGTATGTTTAGAATTATTAAACCATAGTAATTTTTTCCAATTTTCAACACTCCATTATTCTGAGACGAGCAAAAGTCAGTGAATTCGTTTTTGCGTCTCATGTACATATATATATATAATGAATTTCATTATTGATTCCTTATCAGTTTTCTAATTTATTTAAATTATATTTGAATTTAACAGTATTTTATTCAAAATGCCATCTAGATGTCAAACATAACATTGAACATTAGAAAATACTATCAAATGCATCATTGTACCAGGCGGTATTCGTCGCTCTCTTTCGAAGATTGACAATTTGTATCGAAAATGTTACCCTTTGCAGACGTGTGCAATTCTTATGGCAGGTAGGGAGAGTTGGATAGTCTTTTAATCAGTGTTGCCATTTCAGTGCTTTTCGGGTATTTTTTGGTGCTATTTTCCTTCCCATACCCGGTGATATTTTACAAATACCCGTTTAAAAAAAGCGGGTATTTACAGTGCTTTTTCAGATTTCTGGCAGTGCTTTTAGTGCTTTTTGTACAATTTATATTTTTGGAATTTATTCTCGTTTTTTTAAATTTTTATTCAATTTTCTGTCAACGTAGAAAAAATTATACGAACTATACAAAAAATACATTTTTTCACAATGTTTGTAGTACAATTTTAAATAGCAACTTCGTTATATTTAAACTTGAAAATTTTGAAATATTAATTTGGTGCCAAAAAGGGGTAAATTTTTGGTTATTTTTTGAACCCTTTTTACACAATTTTACAAAGCTAAAATGTGTTTTTAAATTCTTGACTTAAATTTTTCAAAAAATTAATATCTGCTTTTTTACCCCATTTTTGCTAAATTTTTACCCTTTTTACCCGTTTTCACAATGCTCACGGTGCTTTCCTGCCTTCAAGAGTTGGCAACACTGCTTTTAATTATATAGTCGTTGATTGTAATTACTAATTTTAACACTCATGTAATTATTGTCAACAGTGTAATATATATGTATGTGTGAAAGTTTATGTGTCATCGATCAACATGTATAAAAACTGCTGCATTGATCGAACGAGGTAAGAAATGTTGGGTTTTAATTTTTATTCAAAAAAATAAAAATTGTTTTTTCGACCTTTTTATTAATTAATTAGAAATTTATTAGTTCGAGGCCAATTTCCTTATTATGAATTAACATAATAAGTACTTTTTTCAAAAACTGCTATTTTTCTTCATCAGGATATTCTCCTAACAAATACTTCACAGAGTTTTTGCTTTCAAAAACCTCTATAACGCTTTCAGGAATGAAAAGAAGATCGTTTCGGGGATTTCCAGGTCCCCTTCTTCAGTTTTCTTTAGAAAGTGGTGGCAATAGTGCAATGTAAATTGAAACATCAAAATTTCATATTAAACGTAGTCTACCACTGTTGGTAAAAGTGGCACAAAAGTGCCATTTGTGGCACTATTGAATGTTCAGTGGCACCTTGGCACTCTCCATAGAATTTTGGCACTTTTTAACCCTTCTTTGCATGATGATGGAAATTTCCATCATAGCATTTATTGAAGAAAAAAATGTTCACAAACACGTGATTTGTAATTTTTTGTTGCTAGCAACAATTTACATGACTATTGTTTCAATTGGAGCACATCTGTCAAAAAATTAAAGTAAGCTTCATTCTCAATTAGCAGGTTTAAACTTGTCACCCAATACATTACAGTGATTTTTTTCACATAAAAAGAAAAAACCATGCAAAGAAGGGTTCAGAAAATTTCTATATAATTTGATAAAAGGTCGATATCGCTGGTTTTTCATTAAAAGCCACGCCTACTTAGAAGGGGTAGCAAAATTAAAAAAACAAACGCTACAATAAAAATATCTACAATTTTCTGGACCACCTCCCAGTTCTTCGGGGACAATTAAATCCTTATTTTGGTCTTTAAAAATAAAAGCAGCGGGGATAAAATTAGAAAAACTTTAATTGATTCTATCCCAATAAACCAAACGATATCGTCACGATATCGAAACGATATCACCTAGGTGATATTTATTATCATATACAATAATCACTTGTGATACGAAAACGATAGATTTTTCTTCTAAAATGTACCTTTCGTAACGATATCATATTACCAAGAAATTATGATATCGTTTTCGCTATCGAAATTCCCTGGAATAACGATAGTAAAATCGCCAAAATCTGACGATTTTGTTATCGAAAATGATATCATATATGATAGCAAAACCGGAGCTCTTTTAAAATGAGATAAAATGAAGTCATAATGAAAAATTGATAATGAAATCGTTATATTCATAAGAAAAGTCAAACTCTCCTAGATTTTGCAACTATAATTATCCAATAAAAAAGAGTATAAATAGCCAAACGAAGTAAATATTGCAAGTTTTTATAAATTTTATTTGTTTCTGAAAACTGTTTGAAGTTTTGTAAATAATGAATATTTTGAAGTACCTATACTTTATCATAAAACCTTATCGAAAGCGATATTATAATCTTATTGGAATATGATATCGTTTTCGGATTTTTAAGGTAATAGCGATTTCGCTATCGTTTCGTTCTTTGGTTTTTTGGGATTGTATTGTCCGTCACTGTATATATATATATATATATATATATATAAAATATGTATGTAAAATTTTGGAAAGACTTCGACCTGCTAACTTATCTTAAAATAACGTAAGTTTAGTGCTTTACTATAGTTATGAATGGAAAATTTATATGAAAATATTTGTGGTAATGTTAAACTCGGGTTATTTTTCAGATAAGTTGCCCGCCTTTTTTATTTTTTTACCTTTTTATTCTTAAAGTAACTAAATATATAAATATTTGAAATAAAAGCTGAACATTTTTTTGAAACATTAAATGTTGTATAATTTTTTTTTTTTGGCACTTTTAAAGCTTTTTTGGCACTTTTTTGGCATCATTTAGGCACCAAACGAAAATTCTGAAATACCATCACTGTAGTCTACTACATCAACGAAATGAGAATGGAGTAAACAATAAAATATGTTTTCGAAGTCTCTGCAAAGACATAACCAACAATAGAAATATTATGAAAGTTTTTGTTTTTGTATTTCGTACCATCGGTACAAATAAAATACAAATTTTATTTTTTGCCACTTCTTTGTCAATTATTTAATTTAACCAACTAAACTACTTAGGACAGCTGACGATAGGGACGGCTACGTGAGCTATCGCTCTGTGCCATAACACGGACTAACAGCGGGAGCGTGAACTATCATTCTGTTGCCCATTCCGACGCGAGCGTGAACTATCGTTCTGCTCAGTGAAAATCTTCGCCGTGAGCGTGAGCTATCGCTCTGCTCTATCTTCGCCATGAGCGTGAGCGTGAGCTGTAGTTCTGCTCAATCATCGCCGTGAGCGTGAGATATCGCTCTGCTCAAATCTTCACACAAAAAATTTATAAAATTTTGAAATAATTAAAATTTTATTATTTCTTATTCAACTTTGATATTGAACATATTTAGTAGCTCGTTAGTTCATCTTTTAATAATGTATATTAAGTTTGCAATAAACTAAGATGCATATGAGAATCATAAAGTCTTTTTGTTATATATGAATGCTTCACTTGCCAAATCGATTAACTGCACTTTCAAAATTTTATAAAACTTTAATTTCAAAACTATTTATTGACTCCTAACTGTAAAATATTCAAAACAAATTTCTCTAACAATAAATATTAAGACTACTAATTACACAAAATTTATAATTTAAGAAAAATTAAAAAAAAAAACAATATTTACTATTTTCTCATTTTTCTCATTGGGATTCATTCATTTTCCGTTATGGAGTTAATCGATTTGGCAACTGAAGCATTCATATGATCCATGTCCATGATCGTCGTCCAATTTAGGATTTTTGAAATGTTACAGACTTGTAGTACATTGCTTTATAAAGAGGCCCATATAGTGATCATAATCTGAAAGAATCCGATAAACCGTGAACAGGACACTACACTGTTAAGATTGGCCTTTGAAAATGATCTCCATTTCTTTGAATGTACACCCAGAAAACAGTCTCAGTTGTGGCCACCGAATTTGTTGCCAATCGAATTCATGCGGTTACGACAACTATCTTTATATAAAATTATATTTTTCGTCGTGAAAGCCAATATTCGGTTGTCTAATTCAATATTATGTACCACATAAATATTATTATGTTCCACAAAATTTTATTGAAATTAAAAACTTTTTTTGAATTCTCTGGTATTGAACCCGGTCATTTAGATTAATAATCCACACTCTTACCCACTGCACCACAACTACTTTTAATTTTCTTAGCTATATTTACTTTTTATACTTCAGAATATTTTAATTTTTTTATTAAAAAAAACAACATCTAAATTTTTGTCTTTTCCGGGATTCGAACCCCGAAATCTTGCGTACTAGGCCAACTCCTCACCCACTAAACCACAAACACTTATTAATTTTAATGTCTAATTTTGAATTTATATGTTTTGTTTGGAAAACAAATTTAGTATAAACTTTGTTTACTAATACCAATTAATAGTTGTGTGTGTTATCAACACAATCCACAATTCGGTTGGTTCTACAGAAACTCGACTTTAAGGTCATATTTGATTAGGATACCCGTATTTGTAGTTACCACTTTCGAATATTGAAATTTGTTTAATAAAGGTTATAGATAACACCAATTTTCTTGTATACCCAAGTAAAAAAAAATGATATGGAGCCATATAAAGTTATATTTAATTATATATAATCTTTTATGTAATTAGATATAATTATATCCGAAAAATGAGAACGTCTTATTGTATCATATTGTATCGAATTGTATACAATTGTATACAATTTGGTACAATTTGATACAATTTTATGCAATTTGATACAATTGTATCCGAATTTTGTCCTCATCCAATTACATAAAACTATATCTTTTTGTATAAAATTATATAAAATGTTATAAAAGTGGACATAGTTTGATACAATTATACCTAAATATTGACCCTATATTTTTACCATAATATATATGACCATATCTAACAATATACAAAATTATATTTTTAAATAAAAAAAGATATACAATATCTGGAGATCAGACCTGAGGGATTTCAATTACAATTACTTGTAATTTGTAATTGAAATTACAAGTAATTGTAATTGAAAATTTTCAATTACAAATTACTAGTAATTGTAATTGAAAGTGATTTCAATTACAAATTTCAATTACATTTAGAATTAAAAAGTGTTTTTTGTTAAAATTTTGTAGAAAAATCTGACTGGGATAGGTTGCATAGGCATGGATGCGTAAAAAAAGAATACGTCATGTTGGGCTTACCCCTAACTTGTGCTTTTTGTCATTATTTATTTTCCCAAAAAATGTAATTGACATTTTTCAAATTACAAATTACTTGTAATTGTTCTTTTTTGAATTACAATTACAAATAATTTGTAATTGTAATTACAAATAATTTGTAATTGTAATTGAGTTTTTTCAATTACAATTACATGTAATTGTGTAAATACATGTGTAATTAATTACAAAATGTAATGATTAACCCCCAGGTCTACTGGATATCCTATAATTTCGATAAATCTTCCATTACTTTTATTTTTTGTTAACAACACTGAAATTTTTAACTTAATAGGATTGTGATATACAACCAAGATATAAGAGATCAGGCAAGTGTGCGTTATAGTATAGAGAATTCCATATTAAAGCTTCAGTATTGTTAATTTTATGGGCGCGTTAGCCATTTTGACTCACGCTCCTAAACAAAAACAAATTACTCACGCACGAGCATTTCGTGTCTTACTCAAGCAGACATGAGTATATTAAAAATTTACAATCAGAAAATTCTCACGCAAAACAGTAAAAATTTCTAAAAACATATGATGCAAAAAATAAACTCACACACGAATCATGCACGGGTTATATATTCTTACTCACGCTCACGTACGAATTATATATTCTCACGCTCACGCGCGAATTACTTTGGTATAGTAATTATTACTCACCATCACTTGTGAATAACTTCACTCACGATCGTGTCATGCGCCTAGTTCAAAATCATTTTTAATATGGAACCACATTTAATACAATACGGTTTTAAAAGGACCTTATATATTTTTATATAAAATCACTTTGAAAAAATTGCTAATGTGGGATGATATATAATTATAGATGATTTTATAAAGAACGTTATATCGTTATATATATATATATGAAATATTGTAGATATGAAACCATACTAAGTTATATATGGGTTCATATCCGTCAATATATAATCATATATAACACCTATTATATAATATTTCTTAAATGGCTCCATATATAGTTTTATATTATTATGTGTAGTGTCATACTAAATTATATATAAACGTATATGTAATTATATCTTTTATATGTTACTTTATGTACTTATATATAGCACATACATTTATATGTAGGCCAGTATGTAATAATATAAAATCACATATGTCTCAATATTAAAACCTTTGGGGAAAAAATATTTAATAAATGACTATATAAAAGTATATATATATCAATTTAAAATCATATGTGGCCATATGTAACTATAAGTTACTATAAGTAATTACATAAAATAATATATGATTATATCAAAACTTTTTTACTCGGGTATTCACTAAATAAATGGCTGCTTATACTGCATAGAATTCCTAAACTGATACTAATTTTAAAATTGTTGCAGATACCAATAATTTGCTAAAACGATTGTTTTTTAGTTCATTTTCCCTATTTTTAATACCTATTGAAATATTTTTGGTGTAGTACTCAATTATAGGTAACTCCAAATAAAATAACGTCTTGGCAAATTAATTTTAATGGTTTTGATCGAATTCCAACCAATCTTTTTCCTGGGTGTATTTATATAATCGGTTTCCTCTATGACCATTTACTTAAGTTCAATTTAATCCTTTTACATTATCTGACAATCCTTTATTGCACTTACAGAAAAAAGCAACAATCAAATCAATCAAAATTTGTTAAACTTAATCAATTTTTAATAGACAGTTTTCTTTGCGTATTCGTTCCTTCGGTTGGGTTTCTATACAATTTACTCTGCTTTTACACTAAATTAGATTTTAATTAACCCTTCTTTAGCCAACAACAAAAACAAGCACATGCACAGGCGATTATTTATAACAAGCATATAAAAACATATTCAACCCATATACCACATGCAAACATAAACATGACCATCACAGTCTACAGTCGATATAACACACTGTTCCCTCCCCACTAATTTTTTTCAGTTCTTCAAGCATTTCATTAGTTTTTTTCTCTTTTCATAATTGCAATTTTCTTCAATGATTGTGCTTAATCCAGCATATGATTAGGTGTTTTCAAACACTTTACAGATGCTACAAGCCACTTCAGTCCATGCGATGAAAAATAAGCAAGTTTTCAAACATCAAGTAATTTTTCCCCCTTTATTAAAATCCAGTCCAGTCCGTCTGCGAACAAAACAACAGAAATTAGAGTGAAAATTACCACCCTTTATTTTGTTGCTGTAGATTTTACATTTACCGTACAGTGTCTCTGGGACAACAAAATTCTATATTTTGTATTCTTTTGCTCTTTTAACCCTTGTCTAGCTAGATATTTTATCTTCTCTTTTTATGGTGTCACTTTTGTTTTTTTTTTTGCCATTTAATCTCAATAAAATAATTGTCATTTATTACCACAATGTTGCCATTTTCAGTTATAACAAACATATGTTTTTTTTCTCATCACAAAAATTTTGTTGGTTGGCTGTAAAATTACATGAAAACAAAATAAGGAATAAGAAAATAGAACTGTTATTTGGTTTTGTTTGTGGCATGTAATTTGCCAAGTGTCAAATGTTGTATTATGATAATCTAGCGCATAATTTTAAGATTAATGTAACAACAAAATTCATGGCGTTGAAGGAACTAAGATTGTGGTAGTATGTATGTATTTCAATTAGTTCTACACTCAAAAACTAATTGTAAAGTCAGCAAAAAATGTTGCTGTGTCAGCAAATAAGAAGAAGGAGCGTGCTTGCAAAAAAGTTGGTAATGTCAGCAAAAGGTGTTGCTGAAAATCAGCGAACTGATTTTTACCAAAAAAATAGTAATCTCAGCAAAAATTTTGCTAACAGTCCATTGCAAAAGAAAAAAATCCTTGCTAAAATCACTAAACTTTTCGCTGAATATTAGTAAACTGAAAAAACTCAAAAAAATTGTGGAGAAATTTTACTTTAGTTACTTTGCTGAAAATTTAAATATAGAAATTGAGTAGAGTTGTTTTTTTTTAATTATCATTTCCGTTGTCTACTACATCCAGACAAGCTGCGACATCTACATCTTGTACCTATATCTGGTTGTCGTCCACGCTATAAATGCGGTTATCAGCACAATTTTTGTAGCAAAATAAATTAGTAAAACATTAGTTCAAAATTGGTTTAGGGGTAAAAAAAATATAACTAAAATTTTACTGAAAAGGGAATTTGAGCAAAAAAAAAAAAGGGAATTTGAGCTGAAAACTAGTACACTTGATATACAAGACATTTTACTAATTTTTCTACTAACTTATTTTTTTGAGTGTGTTATACCAAACAAAATGCGCAAAATTGAAATATTAATACAATATTTAGTAATATAACAACGATTACTCCATTATAACCCATGGAGATATAGAATAGATAGAAGTATTATTCTGTAATTATTTTTTTTTAGATTTAACTTTGGTTACCTTTGAATTTTCCACGTTGCGTATAGGCGTATAGGTTAGAAACAGCAATTGAAATTCAGAAAATATTAATTGAAAATTCAAAATAATGAACTGAAATCTATGTTATATTTTCCAAATTTTTATTGATGAATTCTGAACTTCAATTAATTTTTTCTAAATTACAATTGTTTTTCTGAAATTTAAATGATATTTTCTGAGTTTCAATTGATAACACAGGATGACAAAATCTTAACTTTTAAAAATTAAAATTATAAGGGCACACTCTTATTATGGCCATTCTGATCAGAAATCATGTTCTTTCAGTGTCTACTAGGGATGCCAAACGGGAAATCCCGAATCCCGAAATCCCGGGATTTTCGGGATTGGCAAAATCCCGAATCCCGGAATTATTTCTCAAAAATCCCGGGATTTTCTTATTTTTTTAATATTAATATAAACGCAAATAAACAAAGTGAGCACATTTAGATTACCTACGTTTTTTGTTGAATTTTCTCATATTGACAAGAAATTGATGCCAAGATCTTGGTAAAATTATAAATTAAGTAGATTATTCGAGTAAACTATGCAAAGACTTTGCAGAAAAATTTGAAATTTTGGTAATTAATATTAAGTTTTTGAGTAATACATGCGAAAAATCAAATTTGTTTGTTATTTTACCGATTTATTCTTCCAAGCGAAATTCGATTTCTGAAACTGGGACTGTAAGTTTTGGCTGGGACTGTAAGTTTGAATTCTTCCATGAAAACATTTGATAACGATAAACAAATAACTTTGTTGCTGTAATTACACGATTTAGTGGGCAAGGTTATCGCAACGAATCTGTTTTAAAATCTGCTTACAAAATACTGGGCGCAAGTGTACTTAATGACAGGCCTTCATATATTATCCCAGCCAGAAAAATACAAACGGGAAAGCGATGGCAAGGTATTTTAACAGGTGGAACAAGTACTGACAAAAATTGCTTTCCCATTTCCAATATGATAACTTCAATAGACAAAAGGACCGGCAGTTCAAAAAGCGCCGAAAAAGTACTGGAGAAACAAAATTTTGAACTTTGGCAAAACGCTGCCGAAACCAATAAATAGGTGGTTTGGAATTATATTTTCCAAAATAAAATTTAAAAAAAGTTCATATGTATCTTTTTTTGGCCCTGCCTTGATGTTTTGTAAAACAAATACTGGCAAAACGATTTTTGCAAACGCTGGCAAAGCGTCCCAAATGAGTCTTCTGCCAGTCATTTATTTTTAACGTCGCGGTTACCAAGTGGTATGCAGGTACTGATTTTTTGTACCACTGTCATTTTCTGCCAGATGTTTCAATATTCATAAAATGTACCACATTATTAATTAACAAATATTAAACAATTATAAAACGCTTTATTCTATAGAAAAATTAGTTACATAACATAAAAATTTTTACAAATAAAGGAAAATTTAAATCCCGAAATACCGTAAAATCCCGGGATCCCGAAAAATCCCGTAGTCCCGAAAATCCCGTAATCCCGAAATCTGGATCCCGGGATTTCATACAAAATCCCGAATCCCGGGATTTTCAAATATCAATCCCGATTGGCATCCCTAGTGTCTACCCGTTACTAAACGTTTTTAAGATTAACATCCTTGGGAATCGCAGCCTTTTTTTAATTATAAATTTTATATTTTTGAATTATAAGCAATAAAGTGAGTAATATGGTCATACCCATCACAATGGAATTACCCAGGGGTAACACTGTGGAGACTAAAAAATTCCAACTTTCTTTTTATTTTACCACATTGACAAAAGGTTTTGAAATTTCCTGAAAAATCATTGAAAAGTTTTTAAAATTTCATAGAAACTTATAAACTCGAATTTAGTTTTGATTAAGGGCGGTATCGACTCTAGGAAAAAATTTGTTTTTATTAGGATAGAGCATACTCTTCAGTACATGCCCCGAAAATATCATTAAAAATTTCGAAGAAATAAAATTTCCATATATTTTGTTGTAAACTATATTTTTTCACAAAGTAATATTCTATGTATTAAATTTGTATACAAACATTTTTGGGAGCGTTTTTATTTAATTGTCTTTATCAGAAATCTTATTTCGTATAATACAGCAGAACAAAAAGAAAAAAACTACATCCAGTCTTTAAAGAAAATGACGATTCCCCGATTGTGGGCGAAGGGACGTCATATGAGGCAGGTAGCTACAAAATCAGTGTGTATAAAAAATAAGAAACAAATATAACAAATTATAAAATGTATAATAACTTTTCTGCCTTTGTTTTTAAGAATATTAGGGTTAGTATATGAACTACCCTTTAACCGATTCGTCCCAAATTTGGTGGACATGTAGAAAACTAGGAGATATAAATTTTATCCATACCTGATTTTTAGAAATTTTGCTTTTTTCTTAGCGTAAAATTAATTTTTAACTTTAAACCATGAGTTCAAAGCGGGTAAACCGATACCGTGGTTTCACTCAAATAAATTTTATATACCCAAGCAAAATTGGTTTTTCTTGCCTAAAATAAAAATCGGGCCACGACAAGGACTAGAGAATTTATCTGGCATTAAGAATTACTTTACATTTTTATTTTCCGATGAATAATAAAGTCTGCACAGTGGCAGCCGATTTTGCATTTTTTAAAAAAGGACAGTAATGAAGTGGCAACTCTGGCGATTTTGGATGGGGAAATATAAAACTGATATTTTTTGAAAATACTATAATAACATGGTTTTTAAATAAAAAAATAAAACATAAAAAATATTGTTAATTGAACTTTTGAAAACCGTTCAAATATGCCCTTTAAAATGCTGTTGTTAAGTTTAGAGAGTTCGTACCACCCTTAGTTTCTCATGGCTTTGTGTATTTATATTCTGAAGAAATTGTACTAAAATATAATACTAATTTTATATGAAATATTTATCATCATAGAAATAAAAACTAATGAAAACTTTTTAAACAAACATTTAACAAATCTATTTTATATAAAAATATGAAACGATAAACACCCAAAACAAAGCCAGACCATTAAATTCTTTGAGACTCATAGAAAAGTTAAGAAAACTTCCACAAAGGCATTAAACAAAATTTGAACCTCCTCCTAGACCACCTAAAAAATTGACATACAATTTGAATTTAGCGTCAATTTGACAAAGTGACATTTAAAGGCTGTACCTTTATAATACCAAATAAAAATCTTCGATAAGGTAAATTTATGCAAAATGAAAAAATTGTTTTCGTTACAGAAAAATCAAATTCAAATTTATATTTTTATTGTATTTTTTTTTGCATGTTTTGCTTTGTATTTATATACACCGTTCCCTCCCCTGACGACGTGCTTAGTTTCATAATTATTTAACAATAGAGTTATTTATCTTACACTCATAGACATTAATCTGTAAAAATAGCATTTTTTAGGCTACTAATTATTTAGCAAAATTTTTTGCTGATTTAAGCAAGTTCATTTGTTATATTCTATTAACTAAAATTCAACTTAAATATAACTAAAATACTTTACATTTAAAAGTTTTATTTTTGCTGTTCCTATATTACTAAAATATAGCAAAAATAATCTGCTAATTTTAGCAGTTTTTTCTGCAGTAACATTTTTAACTAATTTTTAGTAGTTTTAACTAAATTTTTTACAGACTTTTTTCTATTAGTGTATAAGCTGTTCACAGTACGGCTCTTAAACACGTTAACTAGAAAATTAAACACATTAATTCACACATGAAATTGGAGTGTCCGTCCCAGTTATGGTTATGCGACACTTCATGGCTGTTTCTACATTTTTCCTTTAATGGAAGTAAAATTGAGTTAGTTTTTATTTCGTCTCTTAAATTTTAAACTAGTTTTGCTTAAATTTATCTCATTTTATTCAACTTTTATTGTATAATTTTTTGGTTATGTTTTCTTAAGTTTCGAACTTGTAAACATGATAGATAATTCAGCATGTGTAAGGGCAGAAAAATGTACTGTTAAACATCCCAGCTAAAAATCGACATATATGAATACATACAGGTTAAATGTATGTTCATGCATGCTCATAAACATGCATTCATGTCCATACATGGATACATAAATCTCCATACATGCATCATATTTGTCCACACATGTGCATTAACGACATTTGAGGTAATATCTACATGCATGATCATGCATGTTCATGAGTGTTCATGTGTGTTCATACTATGTAAACACATGTAGATATTACCTCAAATTTCGTTAATGCACATGTGTGGACAAATATGATGCATGTATGGAGATTTATGTATCCATGTATGGACATGAATGCATGTTTATGAGCATGTATGAACATACATTTAACCTGTATGTACTTATATACATATGTCGATTTTTAGCTGGGATCTCACTTCAACAGTGATTAACGCTTAAACACGTAAAATCGAGTTAAACACGTACATACCCAGCAAAACCTTGGTAATATATGGGTACTACTATGCATATTACCTGGTAATATATAAACCGCTTACCCTTGTATTACTTGTAATACGAAATTCATACGTTTGAATATTTTATTGGTATGTATACATAATTGGTTTTTCTAGAAAATTTTAGAAATTCAATTTTTTGTTAAAAATCCGCGAATTTAAAATTGATATTCGGTTTAAAAAATTAAAATTTAAACAAAATGTTTTTGAAAACTCCTTACACGTAATTTCAGAATAACATGTTACTAGGTAAGGAGTTACCTCGATGGACATGTCCTTGTTAAAATAACAGCTTTGGTAATAGGAAAGTAAGAGGTTACCCGCTTCATTACAAAATGCTTATTTTTATAACCAAAACTTATAAAAAAAAATTTTCAAAATTTTTCGTTAAAAATGTGTAATTTTTAATTTAATAGTCAATAAATAAAACAAATTGAAATTTTAAGACAAAAATCGTATTATTTTACGGTTTTTTGTAACCTAAAGGTAATAGGTAAGCGTAACATGTAAGTTCAGAATACCATATTACTAGGTAAGGAGTTACCTCGATGTACATGCCTTTGTTAAAATAATAGCTTTGGTAATAGAAAAGTAAGATGTTACCTACCCTTATTTCTTCTTACCAAAGTCATGACCGGGTAATAGAATGTTTTGCTGGGTATGTATGAGTGCATCCCGCATTAAGTAATATAGATAAACATGAACAAATTTCAGATTTTCCTACATTAAAAACCATTGCAATTGTTCGTGTTGAAGTGAGAGGTGAATTCGAAAAGAACGAACATTGCTCTCTATATAAACCCTTTCACTACCAAGTTTTGTGGATATATTATTATTTGGACTTTAGATTCTTGTTAAAGGTTGCCAAATTAGTAAAAATGTGTAAACTATGTTTGCCCCCTCCCATTTCTACCAGCCGAAAATGACGTTTTTAAATCGAATTTTTGAAACTTCCCAGCGCCTCTTTAACCCTTTAACACTCGAACAGCTCAAAAATCTTTTGGTTGCTTTTGTTCCGGCCATTAGATTAACCACAATTTAAAAAGTCCCTCGCTAAATGAGGTATTGGTGTATGTGGTTTAAACGTGTGGCTGTGAAGGTTTATGTGAATATTCTACTTATATTTAAATGCTTTATGCACATACATACTACTATTTATTTTTTTCCTTTTAGACCAGAGCTGTGAAAAGTATAGCCCGCGGTCGAATTTTGGCTGGCACGCGATATTTTTGTAAATAAAAATGGAAGTAAAAGTTTTATATATTCTTATACGATCAAAGATTGTGAAAATATTTTTGGAAAAGATATTGGCAATAAAAGAGTTCAAACCTAAGGTTTTTAGTATTTGTCGAATCTCACTTTTTCAACAAAAATATTTACTTTTGGCCCGGAGAAGAAAAAAATCTTGCTCGCCCTGTTCTAGAGTCTGACAACACTAAACTAAAATTGTTTGCAGACAATAAAATTATATTGCATATTGTTGTGGTATACCCTTTTTATTCTATTGTCATTGAAAACTTTGTGGGGAACTCTTATTTCTTTTTCTATTATAAAAAGGTCCTGTTTTACGAAATTGGTTAAATTTTTCATAAAAGAAAACTAAAGCTTAATCTTTCATAATAAAATTTGTTTAATAGAAATATTCAAACCTAATGAAACCTCATGGACATTTTTAAAGAACTTATTAATATTATGGCGATTATTCTCCATCAGTGTTTTCCAGTTAAATCAATTTGCTAAAGTAAAATTATTTACCTGAATTTATCTTTGGTTTAAATCCCTTTTCCATAATATTTCTAATATTATAAAACGACCCTTAATATTGTCATTTTCTTAACGTTGTTTATTCCTTGTTAAGTCTTACTGTTTCTTTGGCATGATAATGTTTAGTCAATAAAAATGATTTGTCAAATCACGAAATTTGGTAGTATGTAGTCAGAGCTTGAAAAACAGAATTCTCTTTTGAATCAACTCGCATAAAATTTGATTTATTTCATAATTCAGTGAATAATTCATACACTCAAAAAAGTTTGAAAGTTTATACACACACCTACAAAACACACCTGCCTGCAAGATTCGATTTCAAGATTCGATTTGAATACAAATTTTTAAGGGTTCGGATTAATTTCGGAATAATTTTGTAGTTCCTGCGAGAAGAAACAAAATTACAAATGTCGGAGCGTACAGTTGCTACATGACAGTTGTTTGTCTACACCCAGAAAACAGATTCAGTTCTGATAACCGCATTTGTAGCCAATCGCATGGTTCGTTTGAGGTAGCCGAATTTTTCAGTTGTGGCAACAGAAAACCAATTGAGACATGACTAATTTGACTATGGCAACAGACTTTCAGTTATATCAAGAATAATTCGGTAGCCACAACCGAAAAATTCATTTGATGCAACTGAACCATTCGATTGGCAACAAATGGGGTTGTCAGCACCGAAGCTGTTTTCTGGGTGTAGTAATCAGCAGTTGTGGTTTTTAACTATAATTATAGTTGTTGTTCTATAGAAAAATACAATAAAAATATTATGACATAACGAAAAGTACTGTATTTCGTAACAGTCGTTTAATACAGTATTATAATAAAGAACTATAAAAACAGTATTTTTACAGGAACTAGTTTTTTTTTGTTAGTTATTTAAAAATAAATAATTTCTTTAGTTTAGTTTTAGTTTCTATTTGTTATTATTGATTTATGCTTACTTTGCAAAAAAAAAAATCAGAAAATTGTATTGTGTATCCAATGCATAAAAAGCTAATAACTGGAGAACCATTTGGAGTTTTTACTTAAAAATTTAAAATAGGCTGAAGTAACCGAAAGAAAAAAATAGTTTTTATTTTAATTATTCTTTGTTTAATATCAAAAAAATTAACTTAAAAAAAACCTTTGTATTTACCAATTTTTAAGTTATTTTAAAATGTTTGTAGTAAAAACAGAATGTACCTTTGTTTTAACTCTCATTTGCAGTAAATTCTACCGACAAACTTTTTGAGTGTATTTACTTCACATCAGTAATTTTAAATTCAATAAAGTGAGGTATGATTTATTAAATTTTGATTCGATTGCATTATTTGTTTCGTGATTTGATTCGCAAACTTTAAATCAGTGCCACCATTTTTGGTTAAATTGATTTCTTAAAATTTAATCAATTCGTTTGATTCTATGAAAAGAATCAACAAAAATTAAATTGATTCTTTGATTAATATATTGAGTAAATAAAGTAAGAAATAATTAAAGCAATAAATTAAGTCGATTCTTTAAAAACTGAAAATATTCCAAAATCGAATTAATGAATTATATTCTTAAATGTCTGTATGAAGTATACGAAAACCGTGATTCAAATATTTCCGATGTCCTTAGTAACAAGGAAGGTCTGCTTCTTAAGATTTTTTTTTTCTGTTCGAAACTTTTTTATTGATTTTACTACTATCCATTAGATTGGTCTCTTTAATACTTTTAATATCGAATTTGTATATAAATAATACCCAGTGGGTAAAACTAATACGGGTACGCTGAATAGTGCAGCCGTTTTTCTAGATTAGCTCTTAAAAAAAAAAAGATATTTGAATTTGAAAATTATGGTCCCAAGGACGCCAGATCACGCAGTTATTTATCCTTACTAGTGTTGAAAAATATTGGGTACAAAAATAGATTTTAAAAAATTTATAAAAAAAATCTAGAACAATACTTTATGTTTGAAATAATGATAAACATAAGTCATTATTGTTAACGCATTATTTTTTATTTTGAAATAATAAAACAAGTAACAAGTTATTAGTAACTTATTATTTTATGTTTTAAAATAATACAGAAAGTAAGTCGGTGTCATTACTGATACTCCAAAAAATATTGATATGTCATTACCGTTTCTACACTGGGAGAGCAATAAAATGTACCATTTTGTATAGACAATTTCCTCACATTTTCAATCACAACTTTTGGACCGCTGCACCGCTATTGATCATTTTTAACTCAACGCTGATTGGAGGAATAGCAAACAACTCGGGTAAAAATAAACAGTCGAAAATTTAGAATAATCGGGTTCTTTTGGGTCCTTGAAACCATAATTTTCAAAAGCAAATATTTTTTTTCTAGGAGCTAGTCTAGAAAAACGGCTGGCACAACTGGATTCAGTGTAGGGGGAGTCGTGTACCTTGGTACTTTTGAAAATCCTGCGTCAATATCTCGAAGATTAAGATAGATGCGAAAAATCTTTTAATGTAGAAATATTAGTGTTGGTGTTGTTATAGATTGCAAATAATAAAAACTTTAATAATTCTTATGAACTTTAAGAAATTTAAATTTTTTTAGAAAAGCGAAAAAAGTATTCCAAATTACAAATTGGCGTGTACCTTGGAAATCGTAAAAAATTAAGGGAATTTCTTAAAAAAAAATACTGCCCCATAATGAAATTTATTGCATTATTTGCAGTAGAGTTAATATCTACTTGAAATGAGACAATGCAATTTAATATTTGTATGAAAACATCATTTTTAAAAAATGGCGAAAATCTTAAATCAAAGGTTATTTTGAAGTGAATTAAATTCAAAAAGTACAATTAGCCGGTGGAGCTTCAATTAATCATGTATTGAAATTTGTTGGATACACAGAAGAGGAAATATTCAAAAAGTTCCAAGGTACACGCATTTTAATTTTAACAAAAAAGATAATTTTTTTCTTATTTGTACAATAAAGTTAAGAAATTTACTGGTTACTGCATTTAGAAAACGACAAACTTAATATTGATTTAAGACCGTAACTTGAAATATCTTGATTATTTTTAAAAAATTAGTTTAAATTTTTTTTGAAAAATTTACTTTTGTCGATCCAAGGTATACGCGCCCAATTTTAGGGTCTCCTATAGACTTTTCTGAAACTTTGAGTAGTTTAAAATGATCATTAGGCAATATAAAAAACTTCATAGAAGAAGACTTTACAGTAAAACATTAACAAATAGGAGAAAAATGCAAAGTTCCAAGGTACACGCGATCCAAGGTACACGACTTTCCCCTACTCGAATTTGGTTTACGCTCTTAGTGCCCCACTTGTCGGATTTTTCAACTAGCACAGTGTAATTGGTAAAAACAGTAGTTTTTATAGGTTTTACAATAATTTTCATGACTGTTGTTTTAACTACATTTTGTAGTTATTTTTACTACATTTCTCAGTCGATTTTCAACAGTTAAAAATAACTTCATATTGTAGTTGATTTTAATACAAATGTAGTGTGTTCCTTTTCAATTGCAAATGCAGTTATTTTAAGTGTCATTTGCAGTTGATTTTATCTAAATAATTCCTTGATTGCAGTTAGTTTCTCAATGCCAATATATAGTAAAAATATTATCGCTATTAGAAGAAAGAGCATTAGGTAACCCCCTAATCATAAAAGAAAATGTACGGAAAAGTATGAAAAAGTATTAAAAATAGCGCCATTATGCATCTTTATCAAATAAAGAAATATCGTTAGCTGAAATGCAAAACCACGTAACTAACATTTTTACTATTTTACAGGAGAAACAAAAAATGTTATATATTGAAAAATAAATGGAGTTTTGGTAATCAAATATCGCAGATTTTCTAAATATAGACTGATTAATTCATTTCTGGAATAAAAGTAATAATTTATTAATGTTTCAAAGAGTTAAGTTAGTTATGCGCTTTTGAACTCGTATTTTCTTAAACAAAAACACGTAACTACAATGAATTTTTTTTAAGTTTCAAGGAAAATTTTGTTTTGCATTCATAAAATGTAGAATAAAAGAAGTTGTTCTCTTGTTATTTAATATATCGCTTTATATATTTATTATTTTTTTTTAAATATGAAAATAAAAAATGATTTACAAAAGCAAAAGATAATTAACAACAATAACTACAATACAAATAAAGGAAAAAATTAAACCTTTACTTCTCAAATGGAATTTCATTGTAATAATAATGACAATTGGGTGGAAGAAATGGTTTAAGGTCCTGAAGATGTTGCCATTTTTTGCTTGAAATTTTTATTCTTTGTAAATGCAACTTCAAAGTTTCAAACGCTTTTAATTTGTTTCCAATTCTTTGTGGAAATTCCTTAAACTCATCTGTTGCACTTAATTTAAAATAAATTACTCCAGAGGGATCATACGCTAATACACGAATCATATTGACTGTGGGATCTCCAAAAAAAAATTTATTATAATTAACAAAGTAAAAATTTCAAACTATAATCACTATAATTATGAGAAAATAGGACTACTAGGGGAGGGGAGCGTAGTAGCACTATCCGCTAGTGAAATATAAAAATTCAAATCCTACTATGAATAAATAAAATTCAATAGAAATAAATATGTGTTAGTTACAATTTTCAAGCAACAAGCATGTAGTTACGTGCTTTCGATTTTCGCTAATAATATGTCTAATTTTTATTATATGACAGTAAAAATTGGAGAAGACGTGGAACTCGTTGATATGCATCATAATCGATCAAAAAACCGATTTTGAATTTTTTGTTAGTTACGTGGTTTTGCATTTCAGCTAACGATATATTTTATAAAAAAACCAAGAAAAATTATTATTAATAAAAAGAAAAGAAAAAAATTAACTGGTTGTGTTTGGTGATGTTTTTTCAATCAGATAATTCTATACATCTTTAAAATATTTGCTTCATTTAAACTGTAAAATTGAAACGTGCATCATAGAAGATTGATTTTTCCAAGATTACAACTTCTGGCGTGAATTCCAGTAATATAAACTTTTAAGATTATGCATTTAACAATTCCCCAAAAAATATTTCCTAAAAAGTTATGAGGTTTTTTAAGCAATTTACCACCCAATGATTCACTTAACATGTAATACAGCCAAAGTATGTATATTTTCTGAAGGGGTTCCTCGTAAATGTACAAGAGAAATTTATAAAATATTGTTCGTTTTTTATTGTCAAAGTTTGTTTTACTGTTAAATTATGTTTTGCCTTTAAAATTGAGACACAAATTTGAATATAAATTTGCGAAAAAATAAGTTTTTTAAGGTCTTGTAATTTTTTTTCCCAACTTTGATTTAAGAACGACTTCGTAATAGTACGCAGACATAAACAAGTAAATATATGTTGACAAAATATTTCATAAATCAGTAAATAGGATTTTATTTAAACTGAAAATCAAAGGAATTTCTACATTATGCTAATTTTTAAAGTTTTTTTTCAGAATTTTTGTTGTTAACCATATAAATCTTATTTATTTTTTATATACATACATACATCCATACATACATACATACATAATTTTCCAAGCGGTTTGATATACATTCTAAATATAAATTTCTGTATAAGTATTATGTATCTTAAGGATATATTTGTTATTTTTTGTATTCAACACCTAATTTAACTTGATTGGACGTAATTTCTTTAAGAGAATAAATTGTAAACGGAAATTATTTAATTTCCGTTTTTATATTTTGAATTTAAAACCATACATTTTAAACTGTTAATTTATGTACAGTTGGGGTTTCTCACAGGTGTGCTAATATTCTATTGTGGTATGTAGGTATTGTGTGTTTGTTGTTGTTGTTGTGAAACTCACCTGTACTCTAACTTCGGGTAAGTTGACCTTCATGGCCAACTCTTCGCGAGAATAGACATCGGGATAGTGTGATTTCTCAAAAGCTCTTTCCAGTTCATGTAATTGATATGTTGTAAATGTCGTACGATTACGGCGATGCTTCTTTTTTGAACAGTTGTCGTCCTGTCCTGTAAAATTAAAACAAGAAACATTTATGAATATTTTTAGCAAAGTCTAAAATGTGTTTCTAGAGTGATTTCCAGAGAGTTCAACAAAGAAATTGAAAGAAAGTCTGGAACGGCTAGAGAAAAAGGACCCAGGCGCGAAACCAAAGCCAAAATATATGCAAATTAACTGGTATCCAAATTTTCACTAACCAAATTTATATATCCCACTTTTTGCACTAAAATCCCAATTTTCGAAACCCGCGTTTTCATTAAAACAGTTGGCCACCTTACTCATACGCCTAGTTTACATTAATTTAGTAAAAAACTCAATATTTTTAAAGATTATCCTTTTAAATAAATTCAAATTTATTTTTCAATATTTACTTCGTAGTGCTCTTTAACAACTCAATCGATAAAAAAAAGAAAATGTTCGCAAAGTTTGTAAGTGACTATTTTCAAATTGATACCATCTGTGAACAGATTGGTTATTCTTAAGCCAAGATGTAGTCGAGGAAGTCTCACTGCCTCCGACAAAAATATTTAATATAAAAGAAATAGATATTTTCAAAGCTCATCTAGAACATTTTTTAATGCGGGTTTAATTTTCTGGAAGCCTAAAACATAAGGAAAATTAAATAGTCTCAATTAGTGTGCACTAATGCTGTAAACTTGTGTGTTATCATTTTTGTATGGTCCAATTACAAATTTGGTTATGCTTAATTCGATTCAGTTCTCAGAAAGTGTCTAGCATGTCATTTATCGCAACAGTTTAAGGTCAACACAATTGTATTCGCTGTTGTTGCTTTGTCTGTTATTTTCAAGCAGTGATGCCATTTGTAGGGAAAATTCCCTTTTTGTAGGGAATTTTTCTCAAAATTTCACGTGTAGGGAAAAAAGGACAGATTTTTTATTTTCCGGCAAATGTAGGGAAACTGAGAGTGGCTTATATGAATAAAAAATAGATATTACTAATAGGGGGAAATACAGGGTTTTTTAAGCAATTACTTTACAAATCTAGTCTGCTTGGGAGTAGACTAGAAATTTAATTTTTTAATTTTCGTTTACATTTCATGCTATTCTACCACACTCTAATTAAATTCTGTTGAAATTTACCCAACTTATAGTAGGAAACTGAACTCCTACTATAAATTGGGTAAATTTACTCTATGTGCGTAATTGAAAAAAAATACGCACATTGTGTTTAAGTTGGTGCACAAATAATTTGTAATTTTACATTGAAAGTGCGTAAAAATTAAATGAAATTTTGAAATTAGTGTGTCAATTTACTAAATTTGTGTGTAAAAAAGCACGTTTCACGTGTAAATGTACGCATAAAATGCGTAAAAATCCACAAAAAATGCGCAAAAATCCACAGAAAGTGCGTAAAAATAAAATATAATGCGTATATTTACAACAGGTGTGCTAACTTTAAGCACCACCCAAAAATTTTTTTAAATAAAATAACAAATTAATTTTTAGTACGTATTTTATTAATAATAATAGAGTCATTCTCTCATAATCGTTTATGTCCAAATTAGTCGTTTTGGGATCTTAAGGCATTTGTATAAAATTCATATAAAAATTTGTTATAACTATTGAATGGGTGCGATGACTCCTGCTCAACAAAATGCCTTCTTTGAAAGGGGTGCAGTAACCGTCAACAATAATGGGAGAAAACGCCTTAAGAGAGATATGGCCTACGCAGGAACAACTGAGTGCAATGACTCCTGCTCAACAAAGTCAGTATTCATTGAGTACTGCCTAACTTGCAAAGAAAGCATTTTGTTGAGCAGGAGTCATTGCACTCAGTTGTTCCTGCGTAGGCTATATCTCTCTTACAGCGTTTTCTCCCGTTATTGTTGACGGTTGTTGGTTGACTGCCTCCCTTTCAAAGAAGGCATTTTGTTGAGCAGGAGTCATCGCACCCAGTTGTTTTACCTAGGCCGTATCTCACTTACGGCGTTTTTTCCCGTTATTGTTGACGGTTGTTGGTTGACTGCCTCCCTTGCAAAGAAGGCATTTTGTTGAGCAGGAGTTATTGCACCTAGTAGTTCCTGCGTAGGCCGTGTCTCTCTTACGGCGTTTTCAATTTTGAAATGAGGTTTAGACTACCACATGCGTTAATAATAATTACCAAAAACAATTTCATGCTTATGTTGCTATTTCCAGACTCTAATGTGTTTGTGGAAATGTTGTAATTCACAAAAAATAATCCGTTTTCGCTTTTTCTTTTTATTATTTATAATTTTTTTCAATTTTTTCCAATTTGAAATGTCAGAGTATTTATTACTATTATTGGATAGTATATTTACCAACTTTGTGCGTAAAAATTTTATTTAACAAAACAATAGTAATTTTAGGCACAATGTGTTTATTTATAAGCACATAATGTCTAAAAATACTTTGTGTGTGTATTATTGCGTATGAAAATGTGTACAAAAAAAGTTTACGCATTTTTTGTTTATATTTACCGAATTTTCGTAAAATTAAACAAAATTTTACCCATTTTATAGTAGTAAATTTACAAACATTTTTTAGAGTGCAGCCAATTGGTAAATTTGGAGTTAAAAGCCATTCCTAAGCCAAAAGTAATTACTTCGAAGTAATTGCTAAGTTTTATATGTATGTACTTATGTGCTCAGAAAAATTTTCTGTTCTAAAGAATCGATTATAGAATAGCTACTTTTCCTTTACAAAGGCGTCTACTGTCAATTCTAACACCGATGCTTTTTGTTTGAAATTTTTCGAAAAGCAAGCGCTTCTATAGCTCCAAAGTGGAACCGGTTGTCCCAGAATCAGTTATGGAACTAGTTATAAAATTGATTCTAAAACTGATTCCGCGGAACTAGTGCCGGAAGCAGTTCTATGGAATCGGTTGCAGTGGAACAAGTTGACGAATTTGTGTAGTTGGCAACCGGTTGTAAAAAATGTTCCTGGGTGTTTTATGAAACAATCGAGTTCGTCTTAAATTATGACTTTTATGAAATTTTTTCATAAAAGTTTTGAAACAAATTTAATGTTTGCCCCTACCCAATAAACCAAACGATATCGTCACGATATCGAAACGATATTTATTATCATATATGCTAATCACTTGTGATACGAAAACGATAGATCTTTTGTTCTAAAATGTACCTTTCGTAACGATATCATATTTCCAAGAAATTATGATACCGTTTTCGCTATTGAAATTCCCTGCAATAACGATAGTAAAATCGTCAAAATCTGGTCCAGCATCGAAACACTATCGTTATTCCATGATATCGAAAATGATATCATATATGATAGCAAAACCGGAATTCTTTTAAAATGAGCTGAAATGAAGTCATAATGAAAAATTGATAATGAAATCGTCATATTCAGAAGAAAAGTCTAACTCACCTAGATTTTGCAACAATAATTCTCCAATAAAAAGGAGTATAAATAGCCCAACGAAGTAAAAATTGCAAGTTTTTATATATTTTTTTGTTTCTGAAAACTGTTTGAATTTTTGTAAATAAAATATTTTGAAGAATATTTTATCATTAAACCTTATTGAAAACGATATTATAATCTTATTGGAATATGATATCGTTTTCGGATATTTAAGGTATCGTTCTTTGGTTTATTGGGTAATTGTATAATGAGTCTTCCCAACAAACCAAACGATATCGTTTCGAATTCATAACGATATCATTTCGATGATACGTTTGTCCGAGAATGCTATCATTAACGATTCATACGTAATAGGTACTGTGAAGAAAAGTGCACATTCGTTAATGATATCGTTTTTTCATGAAATAACGATATCGTTATGATATCGAAAATATCAGTCAATGCGATAATATTCTCGTCATATTGCAAAATTTTTGTCTATTCGATGAAAATATGATATCATTAACGATATCGAAATAAAGAAGTATATATGATATCTCTTACGATTAAATTAGAACAAGCAAATATCACTTTTTCAGAAAATTTATCATTATTTTTAAAAATAATGATATCATTACGAGTTCATATCTTTGTATCATAAACGATAGCAAATATGATACTTAATATGAATTCGTTAACGATACTGTATCGTTTCATGGTTTATTGGGTTACCTCACTAAAATCTGATTCAAAAACCTGAAACTGATTTAAAACTTTTTCAAGAATAATTATAAAATACACTGACATGGTAGTTTACTTTTTAATTTAATAATAAAGGGAATTTTTTTTTAGATCTAGGGGAAAAAGGGGAATTTTTACAACAAGCGCAGGGAATTTTCAAAATATCTCCTGGCATCACTGTTTTCAAGTTTCATTGCACATTTTATTGCAGTTGTATGCAGTAGGTTACGTACGAAAAAGAAAATATATTGTGAGTGTAGTTTTGTATCACTGGCATCCTTAGTTAGATCAGGCGGTTTTCATCGCCTCTTTCGAACATTAACATTTTGTATCGAAAAATGTTAGCCTTTACAGACATGTGTAATTCATATGGTAACATTTTTCGATACAAAATAAGAAGAGAGTGATTTAACAGAAGTTGTGTGAGTTGGTAGCTCTTTTAATTATATGCTCGTTGGTTAGATCACATTCGATTCTGGAGTACTGCTTACGCTGTCATTGTGCATGGATCTTTAAACGTAAACAGTGATGCAAATTGGGATTGATATTTAAAAACCCTAGATTTGAGAATCACAAAAACCGTTGCCAAGAAACTCGCAAGCAACTTAACTAAATTTTCAATTTTTGCACAATTCATTTGAAAATTTTAGTTAAGTTCATATTTTACCAGTTTCTTGACGACTTTTTTTTTGTTTTTTTGTAAATTTGAGAAAGTTTAAGAAAAAGAAAGTCGAATCTAAAATTATGCATTGTATTTTTTTGAATGTAGTATGTAAACATTAATAATTTTCAAAATCAATCGAGGGACCAGGTATTTCATGTTTCGTGTCACTTATACTCACCTTCATCATCACTTCCTGAAGTAATTTTTTCACCCTGTTCACTTGAATTCGTTTGATTGAGATCTTCACTGGACGCACAACTGCCATTCATTACACTATCATTGTCAGTAAGACGATCCTGCTGATCACCGGATGGAACAACAGCACCACTTCCACCACCCATATGTGCTATTCTACTATAATCTTCTAAATGCTTTTGCTGCTGCTGTTGTTGTTGTTGTTGCTGTGCCATGTGGGATGACTGTCCACCAAGATGTTGCTCCATTGTATTGCCATTATTTGGATTAACATTGAAATTCTGTTGTTGCATATCTTCTAGAGATCGCGGTCGTACGCCACCTTCAAATTGTTGTGATTTTAGTATATAATTATCACCAGCACCACCACTACTACTACAACTATTATTGCCATTCATTAGAGCTTTCGATAAACATTCATTATTCTCATTTGTATTATTGTTGTTGTTTATTAAATTTAAGTCATCACAGTAACTAGAAGCATTTGTGGCCGTCTTTCGTTTCAGGCCGGTGCCATTGCCAAAGTTTATGGCATGCTGAGGCGATTGCGGCGAAGATGTTACATCTATGTTGTGTTGTGTATCATTGGGATCTTTGGTATCGTCTTCGTCATCGGTGAGCGCATCAATTTCACCGCCATTGGATAGAGAAGAGAGGGAACGTTCATCGTAGTCATTGAGGGTATGAATAAGATTAGAGGCGCCATTATTTGTAAAGTATGTGGAGGCTGCCGACATTTGATTAGCCATTGAAGACGCCACCGCCGCCGCCGCTGTTGTTGTCGCTGACGACAATGATGACGATGATGATTTTGCGAATTTTTGATCATGTTGTGCTTGGGCATGTGCTGCTAATGCAGCCAAATGTTGCTGATGACTATGATAGACTCCAGAATTCATGATTGTTTGTGGTGGTTGTGCTGTTGTCATTTGGGCATGCGCACCCATGTCATTGTTATGATGCAATTGTTGTAAAGTATTTGCTTCGACCATTTGATGCATAGAATTCAAGTAATCACTACTACTCATAGACGGACTGATGCGACTGCCATTCGAATCGGTGGTTTCTTGTAGACTATTGTATGACATTGGATGATTAATTGTTTGGAAATGTTGTTGCTGCTGTTGTTGAAAACCCATTAATGAATTATGGTATCCAAGATGATGTTGTTGGTGATGATGATTAGAAAGTTGATTGTGTGGTGAGGGTGGGGGTAAATGTCCTCCACCTTGATGTGACTGACCGGTGGGAGAAGGCAGGGAATAGTTTGAGTTATTACGTTGCTGCATTAGGGTAACCATATGGCTATCCATACTACGCAGTTGTGCCAATGCTTTATTACAACGTAAATCTGTTGCATCATCTGAATCAACTGCAAAAGTGTGAATGGGTTAAAAAGATAATTTTAATTAAATTGTGATTTCATATGGAATTTCAACTATAATAGTTATAAAGTAGGGCAAGGAATTGCATGTTTTTTTCTCGACAGTTGAAAAATGATATGAACTAAATATTTATTCATTTATTTTGTTCACATTTAAAACAAAGTGGCATCGATTTGTAGTTTCATATTTTAGTATATTTTGGCAAAAATGCATGTTTAGCCTTCAAATGCATATTTGTTGCAGATTTTGTACCTCTTAATGTTTATTTGTGCATATTTTAATTTATAGTTGCATTTTTTAATTTGTTGAAAAATATAAAAATCGGTACCCTTTGATATTTTGATTCAAACAAAATATTCACAAATCTTGTTGACCTAAGCTAAAAATTCTTTATCTACTTGCAAAGTAAGTAATTTATATATTCGTTCAGGGTTGATTTTGCGTCCAGTACACGGTAAAAAATAAAAACTTTCAAAATCGGTTCACGTTCAAGGCATTAACAATTTTTTGTCATTTCATTTCCGAAATTTCGGAAAGTTTAAAAAAAATTCTTAAATTTTGTTAGAAAATATATGTTGTTATAACACAGTATTTGTAATAGAATTCGCTGAATCCAAAAAAAAAAAATAAATAAAAATTTTTTAATGGGACGAAGGGGTTTTGAAATATTTCTACTTTAATTTTGATGAAAAATGAGTTTTTTTTATTAAAAAGTTTCAAAAAGTTAGTACACAAAAGTTTTTAATTTTTTTTTCATTTACAATGGCACTATCTACATAAAATTGTCTTTCGTTTGAGTATAAAAAACTTGGAAATTGTTGAAGGATATTTCAAGGACGCTGCGACAAATGTAAAATTTTTCAGAGTTAAAAGTGTTCCCCTTCGTTGGATTTAAAAATTTTTATTTTTTTTAGATTCAGCGAATTATAATCTACTCGTATTAGAAATAATATGTCACAACTAGCGATGGGCGGGATTCACGCGTGATCGTGAGTTAGAATGATAGCACTCACGTGAGTCGTGCGTGAGCGTGAGTTAAAAAAATGTTCGTGCTCGAGTCGTGCGTGAGTACATTTTTGTGCGTGAGTTTGCTTGATTATATTAAAACAGATTGCGATAATTTACAATTTTGGAAAAATTCCAGAGATCTTCCTCTCCTTCAAATAATGTGTATTCCAGTCAGTTCAGGTACTAGCGAACGGGTGTTTTCTACTTCTGGCAGAATTCTTATGTAAAGAAAAAATCGAGTTCTTGTACAAAACATTGAAAAATTTTGTTCCTCCACAAAAATTTGGAATAACATTTAAAGATTTACAGTGAATTTTTTAAGTTATTTAAAAATTTTAAATATAAAATTAAATTAAAGGAATTAAATGCGCTAAAATCCCAAAACGTAATTATCTGTTAAAAGCATGTCCCTATCCAAATTTTATTCTTGAATAAGGCAACCGTCAGGGGGCGACGGTTTTAGTATTTCTAGAAATATTTGTTATGTTAAAGTGAAAACTCAATGAGAATTTCTGCTTCTCGTCTAGGAGCGTTTCTAAACATTTAAAATATCAAAGAAAAAAAAAATACCACAATTTGCTTTGTCATCTTCCAATATACTGCTCTGTTGCTTTGACAGATCTAGCAATGTAGTGACATCCATTCAAGTATAATCAACAATAGAAAATAAAAGTTTTTCTAAAGTGTCAGTGATATTTATATTTGCATAAGCACTTGCATATTAGTTAAATTTTTAGCAAAATTTTTTTATAGTTAAGCTAATTTTAAATCTAACCCCCATTAACAATAAACAAATAACCTGAAGTTAACACAAACTGAAAGTTAAAAAATTCAAATTTGTATGGAATTTGACATATGTAATTCTAAGTTAGCTCAAACCTTAGGTTAATTTGTTTATTGTTAATGGCCCTAAATAAATAAAACTTATATTCAATAAAAAAAGTTTCCTTAAATAATTAAGATATAAACAGGGTTGGCAGGCAATACCGCTAAAATACCGTTATCAATTCAAAACCCTTTCGATCGACTGCCGTTACCCCTAAAATACCGTTACCGAAATAACCGAAATACCGCTATCTTTAAAATACCGTTACCGAAATAACTGAAATACCGTTACCCTTAAAATACCGATACCTAAATAAATTAAATATCAATACCCTTAAAATACACTTACCGATATAAATGAAATACCGTTACCCCTAAAATAGCGTTACCGATATTTTTAATTTTCTGCTTTTGGCAATTGCACTGGATTATTGAGTATTTTTCGTACATTAAGTTGGTAAATTGGTTCTGTTTTTAATCTCGTTTGTTTTTCGTAAAAAAAAATTGAGGGAAGCATCGAAAACACTGACTACCGATTTCCATAAAATACCGTTACCGAAATTACCGCTAACCTTAAAATACCGTTACCAAAATAATCAAAAAACCGTATCCTTAAAATACCGTTACCGAAATAACTAAAAAGCCGTTATCCTTAAAATACCGATACCAAAATAAATGAAATAGCGATACCCTTAAAATACCGTTACCGAAATAATCTAACATAGCGTTACACTTACCGATAACCGCATCGTTTCGGTTACCATCCATGGATTAAAACAAATTTCATATTTTTCGTGAGTATTTCGTGAGCGTGAGTACTTCGTGAGCGTGATTCAAATTGAAATCAATCACGTGAGCGTGAGTTAGCGTGATTATAAAAAATTGTTCGTGCGTGAGTCGTGCGTGATTATAATTTTTCTTTCGTGAGCGTTCGTGAGCGTGAGTCAAAATTCACTCACGCGCCCATCTCTAGTCACAACAACAAATATTTTGTAAAGGGATTTTTTTAAACTTTCCGAAATTTCGGAACTTCAACCGCATTGCGGCGACCTCGAACGTGAACCGATTTTGAAAATTTTTATTATACCCTACACCACTATGTGGTCAGGGTATTATAAGTTTGTGCTGATGTTTGTAACACCAAAAAATATTGGTCGTAGACCCACCTTATAGTATACCGATCGGTTCAGAATTTTTTTTTATTTCGATTTAACGATGTCCGTCTGTCCGTCCGTCCGTCCGTCTGTCTGTCTGTCCATGCAATCTTGTGCGCACTCTACAGGTCGCAACTATTAAGATATTTTGATGAAATTTGGTACGCAGACCTATGTTGGCCCAAGGACGAACAAGTTTGATTTTTTTGAACATCGGTCCATGTTTAGACCTAGTGCCCATATAAGGGTCCTACCAAAATTATACTCTTTATATGCTGCAGGTCGTAAATATTAAGATATTTTGATGAAATTTGGTACACAGACCTATATTGGCCCAGTAACGCAGCCTATTGATTTTGGTGAACATCGGTCCATGTTAAGACCTAGTGCCCATATAAGGGTCCTACCAAAATTATACTGTTTATATGCTGCAGGTCGTAAATATTAAGATATTTTGATGAAATTTGGTACACAGACCTATATTGCCCCAATAACGCAGCCTATTGATTTTGGTGAACATCGGTCCATGTTTAGAACTGTGCCCATATAAGGGTCCCCCCAAAATTGGCTTGGTTACAAACTGCAGGTCGCAAATATTAAGATATTTTAATGAAATTTGGTGCGCTGACTCACATTATAGAAAATTTTGACACAAGCCCCATTTTAACCCATTCGAATTTCGGATCCAAACAATACACCAGACTGGTGTAGGGTATTGTATAGTCGGCATGCCCGACTTTAACCTTTTTACTCGTTTTTTACCATTTATTGAACGCAAACGCAATAAATGGTACCACCCCTCGTTTTTGAAATTCGCAATTCGGCAAAGTTCGACCCACTCTAATGTATATGTATGTATAGCGCATAGTTTGGGCACATCGCCAAAAAAGTCCCCAAACTACGCGGTATATTAGTCAAAAATGTCTTCAAAGTATGAGCAAGTCCTAGGAAGAGTTTGAGGACAGTTCCCAAATTAACCAAATGTCTCCATAGTAAACTGTGGATCGAAAAAATATCCCCGAAGTATGCGCTCTGCATACATACGTGGTATATATATCGTCACTTAAAAAGAAAAAGGGCGTAACAACACTTTCTATTTTTATACAGGAGAAGCAAAACACGTCGTAGAAATAAAAACATTTTAGATTTAAAGGATATAGTTTCTTCTCTTGCTTTAAACACGACTATAGACTTTTTCTATATATATCTCTAATATTTTGTAGGGACATGTAATTTAGTCGACTGCATCATAATCAATCAAAAATTCGATTTTAATTTTTTTTTTGTTACGACCCTTTGCATTTTATGTGGCGATATGTATGTACACAAAATATTTTGTTCGTAAAGATCGCTGTAAATGTAATTTAAAACAAATGAAATTTCACTTGAAAACAAGACTTCCAACATTTCATTGAATAAAACTTACATTTTCTTTTGTTTTCGACTATTAATAAAATAAACCACAAATTAGTAAAAACAACCAACAAAATTTACATACATTTTATTTGGTTTATTTAAAAAAAAAAAAAACAAAACAAAACGACTGTTATGTTGTTTGTTTTTTTAATGAAAATTTATATTTCTTCAACAAATGATTGTTATTTTCATTTAAAATAACAAAACTGAAATACTACTTGAGTAACTAACAAATTCTGACTGCAGAAGTTCCCTGAGTGTATATTGGTGCCAGAAGCATAAGGCTTCTAGAGGTTTCATTAATCGCCTAATTTAAGATGAGTAGCTCATTGGGCTTCCGCATCCGATCCTGGTGCTGAAGTTACCATCAGACAAGGCGCGCCACGTTCAGTTGAACGGTTAAACTTCCAAGAAACCCATCGATGTTATCATGCTATTTAGGTTATAACCCGCCACGTCGCAACAAGGATCTTTGCCAACTTGAGATTTAGTGGAAACTGGAAAAACCCCCAAAACTTTCCCATTCCCGGGTCTGGTACCACTCAGCGGTGGTTCCCACAGGCTGATGATAAAATACCGAGATCATTGTTTTGACCGATGCCAATGTTGTGCCCTAAATGTGATCTGATAAGGATTGAGACTCCTAGTCTTATACCGTTTTTGGTCTAATCAAAACCATAATTGGGGAAACGCCCGCAATCAATTTGTTTTTTTATACATCCTTGAATTGGATGTCTTTGAAAAGCTTTAAGCGTACAGAGTGGTGGATTAAAACTAAGTTTTTAATACTGGTTCAAAATTATGTTGAATATTTTTTATAAATATTTTAGGTAAACTTCAATTACCACTGGAACCCAAATGCATTACAGTCATTAAATTCAATTTAGTTTAAGTAATATTCTATAACTCCAATTTCTAAACTATTACTGTAAATATATGACACCTTATAATTACTATTTAATTAACAACCAACTATTTCTGACATAAAGTTGCTACCAAAAATCTAATCATATGTTATCGTAAAGCACACTATGAAACATGTTTGTAATAAAAAAGAAGTTATGCGCTATCAGTAGGGCCAGTATATCTATTTTAACATTTTGTTTGTAACATCTTCAAATAAATATACGACTATAACGTTAATATAGCAAAACCCCCCCCCCCCCCCCCCTGTTTGGAATTTGTGGGTGCAGTTCAATTTGAAGCGTCTTTTGCACATATTGAAAGATATAAAACACAAAAACCAGTGCAAAATTTCTACTGAGCTGAGTTCTGTGTTCGGAAGCCCATAATAAAATTCTACAAAGAATTTACTAGAACAAATGTTTACCCATACGCAAAGCTTTAAAGAATTAATTCGTTTTTGGAATGAATTCTATAAAATTTAATTAAATTTTTTATTCCAATAAATGAATTCATTAGTAGGAAAAAAACAGGAATTAATTCCTATGAATGAATTTTAGGAACTTACACCTAGCGAATGAATTCCCTGACCAAAGCATTACAGTAAAGAATACATTCACTGACGAATTCATTCAAATCGAGTTAATTCAATTGGTCAAGGAATTCATTCCCTGAATCTGAAGTTTTCATTTAATGTCCAGAAGCACTTAATTTTTCAAGTAAAAATGAAAAAATGATAAAATGAAAAAATAAAAATGTATTTATATTTATATTTTATTTAAAAAATATGTCACTGCCGCTATTTAACCTTTTGACTAATTTTATACACTTCAGTTTACACATCGTTCAAAAATTATACAAAATTTGCCATATTCGCCACACTTTTTTACTCTAAGGTAATAATTTATGTTCTTCTCTGCATTAAGTAAAAAACTTCCATTTAGGGAATTAATTTAGTTAATTCAAGAATTAAAAGAGAAAGTTATTTGCTTAAGGAATGAAACGAAAAGTTAATTCCTTATGGAATTATACGAAAAAGTTAATTCATTCAGGGAATCAGTTCCTTTGAGAAGGAATTACTTCACTAAAAGCTGAAGTTTGGTCATAGAATTCATTCCAAAAATATAAATTCAGTTCAAAAAAGGGAATTATTGAATTAGTTCCTTCAAAGCTCTGCCCATACGTGACTTAAATAAACTAATTTAGGTACGTAAGAAACTAGTTCAAATAGCGCCGCAAGCGATCACTTCTGAGTATGAAACAATAACAGAAAGCTGAATAGGAAAGAATTAGTCACATTGCATTCAAGGCCTTACTTGGGTGAGATGGCTAAGCGGTCGCATCTTAGCATAGTTACGTTTGTAATGAAGAAATAGACACATATTCGAATCCTACAGCTGACGTGTTGTTCAAAAATTATCATATAGAGACAATCTGACAATAAAATATAAACAATAATACAATTTAATGGAAAATCACTGATGAAGCCTGTCCATAGAAAAAGGTAGAAACTAGATCCAGTCTGTTTTTAAAATTCAATGTGTTTATAATTCTGGGAGCAAAGGTGTATTCTACTTCTTAACCCCAAACCTGTCAAATTATTGAAATTGACACTTCTTTCCAACTAGATTATAAATTTCAAAAATAAAATAAAAATTGTTTGCCAAAATAATTCAATTTCAACAGGTGTTTTATTTTAATATTAATGAATAAATATTGTTACGGATTTGGATTAGCCTCGTATAAAAAATTCTGTAATTTTGTGGAAGAAAATACCCCGAGAAACGGGATTCACTAAACACGTCAATCTGTAAATAAGGTTAAACGCCTTAAATAATGTTAAGCTTCTAGAATGTTCTACAACCAACGACCATTAGAGTATAAAAGACGGAACGTTACGAAGAAAAAGGAAGTTGAGCATTACAATTTGTGGAGTAAAGTTGTACTTAAACTTTTATGCTGTTAAGTTGTATACTAGAGTTAGTTAATCATTGTACAGTCAATTAATCACCATAGTTTGTGTGTGTGTAATATTGTGGTATAATAAATTAATACAGAGTTAAATAAGAGTAAAGCTAAATCAAACTGAAGAGAGTGTAAATAAGGAAGAATGATGATAAGCTCAATCAAACAAAGTGTAAGAGTTATTTTAATTATATAAGAGCACCAGCCCGGTTTATCTAAAGGAGATAAACGAACGTTGGGATTGTTTATTTTGATTGCAATAGAAAAGACCCTGGTTTATTTAAAAGAAATAACCCAATGTTTTCAAAAAGTAAAAACGTAACAATATATTTCACAATATTCAACGAGACATAAGTGTACAAAATCACATATGATTAACTAAAAAAAATTTTTACTAGGGTAATTAAAAATCAGACTTTTTTTAAAGAGCATATCAGTTGTAGCGGTTTTCTCTGGTAAACCTGTTCAATGTATCATAAAACCAGAGAGGCAGAATGGAACTCTCAACCATCGATCTATTTCTTTGGCCGCATTTTTTATGAATGGGTTTTTAAGAAGTTTTTCCTTTGTGCGAGTTTGTTGCGAACCGTGAGTACGAGAATTTCTCTATAAAGGGAATTTCTTGATAAAGCAACAAATTCCTTCTTCAATGGAAATTAGTTATATTTCAAAAAATGCTTAAGTAGTGTATCATCTAGTCGTTCTTCTTCGATTTCTTTCATAGTTCTGTGAATTGGAAACAATTTAATGGCTTTCAATTAGACGCCGTTTTATATTTACAATGTGGCACAATAAAAATTTTCAAAACGCCTGATGAATAGAGTTTAAACTCAACTCCAAATAACAAACTAACTCATGAGACTATCAAAAAAAAAAAAACATTTAATATTATTGAGCAATATGTTTTAACTATTTGCCAAAGTTACAACAAAAAAAAAAAAAAAAACCAAAAACAAAAGTATCATGTGACATGCAAGAAAGTCATTAGACTCTTAAATAGAATACACGTTACAAATTATTCAGAGTGAATAACTACTACAAACCAGTTGTGGGTTGTTTGGGTAGTGTTAATGATATTTGTGCAAAGAACAGAAAAGGATAATTTTTAGATTTTACATACACCCGAGGAAAGGTGGCAAATTGGAGGCAAACATAATAATTTTAAGTTATACCGCTTAAGCTCTACAACAAATTGACTTTTTCCAGTTGTAATCAATTTGTGGCCATATTATAATGTCCATGTGTAGGTGGGGTGGTAGTAGGTACAGGCTGTTTGTTCCATGTCCTCGTTTATTACATTTGTTTGATTCATATTAGTGCACAATTTCATTCCATTTAAACAATGAATGCAATTACATTGTTTAACTTCGAATCCAATTAATAGTTTGAAAAATGTATAATTATGTTGTGTTGAGTAATTGCATTTTGATGATGTATGATTACTAGGGCTCGGAACTTATTTCGATAAATATATACATTAGAGCGTACCACCCTATAGGCAAAAAAAAGTGAGCCGTACACCCTCCAATATGAAGTATTTTTTTGTTTTTTTTTTGCCAAACGTAGGGGTCGCCATTTTACATTTTTCGTTATATCTTTGGCATTTACAGTCGGATCTTAAAGTATGATACATCGATGTTTTTCTCTCGAGGAGGCCAGTGTTTTGATATAAGGGCCATTGACCTCAAGTATCCCGTTCTAGTAGTTACCCACAAGATCTGAGTTGCTACCACCCTAATGTACCACCCGAATGTCAGAAAATTAAAGCTCGTAAAAAATCATTAAACTTCTGCTAAGGAAGTTTTTCGATAAACCCAGTAGAATTTTTTTTTATAAATTGGATGCCCTAAAAAAAATTTTTTTATTGCAGTTTTCCTTTATAACAAAACACTGGTCGTCTCGAGGCAAAAAAATCGCTGTATCACACTTAAAAACACGAAGCTATAATGAAAAATTAAAAAAGGTTACTCCTACTTTCGGCAAAAAAAAATTTTTTTTTTTTGAAATCGCCTTCCAAAAATATTTCATATTGGAGGGTGTACGGCGAACTTTTTTTTGAGGTACGGTCTGATATACATGTTTGTTGTCGTTAACTGGAGAACAACATTAACCAAAAATCTGCATATTTTACTATAAATGCATATTTTTAGCATATAATGCTAAAAATGCAGGTTTTCAGCATGCTTTTGATATTCTAGTAAAAACTATATTTTTGCTCTATTTATATCTTTTATATATGTGACAGCGCATAGAGAAAGAGACCAAAGGGTAAAAAAATCAATTTTTTTTTTTTTTTTTGGACATCTGAGCATCGAATGAGACCGATCCCATGCTCTCCTGATCTTAGGTCCCTTTCTATCCTTAGGTCCCTTTCTATTTTGCGCGTCACATATATATTTTTTCACAATTATTTTTAAAACTTCAAATTTTTATATGACGAAGACAAAAATATAAAAATTCCGTTACTAACTTTCTGACGATGATTTACTGAAATTTTCAATGTTCAAACTACTTTTAAGTGTCGATTACAATTGCAATATTATTGTACAACTTCTCGTTTTAGTTCTTTATTCTATTCAATTAAAGACCTAAATAGAAAAAATTGCGCAATAATATTGCTAAGGTATGGATAGCTTTAAGAAAAAATAATGCTAAAATTGATTTGTTTTTAATTAATGTTTAAAATTATAAATGCATATTTTTCGATTTCATCAACATAAATCACCATTATATTTGCATCGATTTCCGAGCCCTAATGATGATTACGCTGACAGAAGTTGGTGGGGAAATTTATTCAATAACATGTTCGGTTATACTCTGTATATATGTATGTAACTGAAGTAAGTGATATAAGAATGGTAATTTGTTTTTAAACTATATATTAATTTAAATGTTATTGATTTCTCAGTGCCAGGGCAAGATTTTTCGTTTTTAACTTTTGTCACCAACGAAAATTTTGTCATCTAAAAAAGTAACCGATTTTTCGCAATATTACTTAACATACACTACCATATGATCAAAATTTACATAACATAACACTGCATATGATAAAAATTTAATTTAAAATTTTGTGTGGGGTAGAAAGAGGAGCATTCACCACTGGATCACATGTGTCAACCCAAATTTGGATTTATTTAAAAGAGATATTGAATTGTTCCGAATCATCTTTCATGAACCGAAATTGTACCTGTAATTCTACTTCACAAGCACACCCAGAAAACAGATTCGTGCTTACAACCGAATTTATTGCCAATCGAATGCTTCGGTTGTGACAACAGAATTTTTCAGTTGTGACTACCAAATTATTGTTGAGACAATAGAAATTCTGTTGCCATTATCAAATGACTATAAATTCTACCGATATTTAGTTGCCACAACTGAAAAATTCGGTTACCACAACCGAATCATTCGATTGGCAATAAATTCGGTTGTAAGCACGAAACTGTTTTCTCTGTGCAGCCGTTAGTAAAAGTGTTTTTCTGTTACTTTAAAAGAATGCATTAAAATAAGTATTTAAGTTATTTACAATTTTGAAACTTTTGGAAGTTCGTCCTGGAGCGAAGGACGTTCGCGATTAAATTCGTTATACTAGTGTTTCACAGTTGCAAAGGATGGAGCTTTATCACCAAAAGTTGAAATTAATTTGTACATGCATTCTTGTCTAGATAATCCACATCAAAAATCGTAATTAATCATTGCCCGAAAATGATCACTTGTTAATTACATTTTTTTTCCTGACACACAACTTTCACTTTTTTGTAAACAACACACATAATGTTCAAATGACAAAAAGTTCTAAGTAAGATTGTGGTCAGAAATGTTAAACTTTCTAGTGGAAATATCAGATGGCTCCTAACAAGTGTTAAAGTGGCCAAGGCTCACAATATAAGTTATTACCCTCGTATCTTAAAATCGACGAAACAATGCATATATTCTAAAAAAAATTAGGATTGTCTTTTAGGTTCTAATATCCGTCAATATGTTTTTGAGTGTATTTTAATATTTTTTAGGGGCATAATAAATATTTTTTGGTATATGATGTTGTAATGAGATCTATGAACTGATGTAAATTTTATCAAAACTAAGCAAAAACTGTAATTTTAAGATTTATTTTTAACATAAAACCGCGATAATTTTTGCGCCGTTAACGAAAAACGATTAATGCTGGCGAATTTTGCGCGCAAAATGTCGTTCATGTAGTAAAAACATTTTTCTTACCATATTTTTTTTTTTATTTGAAAAGTATTCATTAAGATGTTCCATTATAAACATTTTTGCAACTCTTAAACCGGAATATGAACGCTTACGGTCCAAAGATATTATGAAACATAAATCTATCCACTGTGCTCAAGGTGCAAATTTCAATTAAATATGATTTAATTAAATTTATATTGATTCAAGTTTGTTTTGAGTGAATTATTAAAACTGATTTAATTACCAATACAATTCTATGCGATACTATACCTAATACTCTCTGTCATGAATGAATTTTTGTATATTAGATTTACATAGCTTAAGTATGTCATATTAGTATGTCAGAAAAACACCTACACCTGATTTCTGTAACAGCATGCTTTGTCAATAATGTACCGACAAATCGATATGACAAGACACAAAAGAAGAACCCTTAAACACCTTAATTAAAGATACTTTTCTTTTCCATTTCTTGAAATAGACCATCTCTACACAAAGTGTTCAAAAGCCTCAGCTGTCAAAATGTTGTTATTATTGTTTACATGGAACTCTTTGCAGGCCATTAATAAAGCATGATTAAACATTTTTTGGCCAGTATACCGCACTTTAAAAACAGTTGTGTTTTCTTTTCCTCGTCTTTCCTTTGAATTATCAAATATTACCAACTAATAACGTTTCAATTAAGTGTGCCGCCACTTTAACAACGTTTTATTATTCTTTTTGCTTTTTTCTTTAAACAAATTTTGGTTCTTTTTTTGGGCAGCATCAACGATAATGATAATGCAACACAGATCAACAGACCGGTACGAGGATTACTGTCACTTTTCGAAAACGGAGGAGTAATACAAAAAGAGTGAGAAAGAGGAAAACAGGGAAATGCTAAGACATGTCAAATCACCATTTTGACAGGATTAATGTCAAATTAAAAGGCGTTTAAAAGCAAGATTGTTAAAGTTTTGTTTTGCTTAAAAAGGGAAAAGGAAAAACAACTTGATAAATATACACCAGGTACCAACCAGCATAAAAAATAGTACTTTTTCGACTTTTATAGTACCAACATTTTTTTTTCATTTAATTTCTTTATCATAATAAATTAACAAATAAAAACTCATAAAAAAGAATGAGTTCTGTTATATCTAACTCATACAGCAATATAAAAACGTAAAAATTTTAGTTAAAACTACTGAAAATGCTATCAGATTATTTTTGCAAAATATTAGTAAGATAAAAACAGCAAAAACCAAACTGTTAAATACATATACAAAATTAGTGCTTACTAGTTTTACCAACCGTTTCTGTTAGTTTTAGGAAGATAGACTGCTATGTTATTTCCATTTAACATAAAAATAACAAAAATTTTGTAGATATAACAGTTTGTTTTTGATATTCTTAGTCTACTAATATTAATTTTTTACAGATTCTATAGTATAATTTGTTATTTTCAATAAACTAAAAGTTAATTCAAATATAACCAAAATTTTGTAAATTTGAGTATTGTTTTTGCTGTTCTTATCTTACTTCTTTTTAGCAAAAAAATGTAAAAAATCTGCAAATCTCAGTAGTTTCTTTTGTATGGCCATTTTACCTAATTTTTAGTAGCTTTTTGCTATTTTTACAGGCTTATTGCTGTGAGTGTAGGGTTCACAATTTAAAGTCCTTGAAAACCGTATTTAACTTCGTTTTAAAGCGAATATTATTTTAAAGGTATTTAGAGTCCACCTTGTGAATGTCATACGAATATTTTCAATGACAATCGAATCAAATGAACTTAATGATTGAATTAGATGGATTAGGATTCCCCGAGTAAAAAAGTTTTGATATAACCATATATTATTTTATGTAATTGCATATAGTAACTTATATGTAGTTACATATGGCCACATATGCTTTTAAATTCAAGCAGATATACTTTTATATAATCATATGTTAGATATTTTTTCCTCAAAGGTTTTAATATGAAGACATATGTGATTTTATATTATTACATACTGGCCTACATATAATCGCATGTACTATATATAAGTATATAAAGTAACATATTACAGATATAATTACATATACGTTTATATATAATTTAGTATGACACTATACATAATAATATAAAACTATATGTGGAGCCATATAAAAAATATTTCTTAATTTGTGTTAGATACGACTATATATTGACGAATAAGAACCCATATATAACTTAATATGGTTCCATATCTACAATATTTCAAGATTTCTTTAATATATAACAATATAACGTTCTTTATAAAATCATCTGTAATTATATATCATCCCACATAAGCAATTATTTCACAGTGATTTTATATAAAAATATATAAGGTCCATATAAAACCGTATTATTTTCATATGTGGTTCTATGTTAACAATGATTTTGAACTACACCTTTTGCAACTGTAATTCAGAAAATATCAATTGAAATTCAGAATTTCCATTTGAAATTCAGAAAATATCAATTGAAATTCAGAATTTCCATTTGAAATTCAGAAAAGATCAATTGAAATTCAGAATTTCCATTTGAAATTCAGAAAATATCATTTGAAATTCAGAAAATATCAATTGAAATTCAGAAAATATCATTTGAAATTCAGAAAATATCATTTGAAATTCAGAAAATATCAATTGAAATTCAGAAAATATCAATTGAAATTCAGAACATATCAATTGAAATTCAGAAATCGTCATTTGAAATTCAGAAAATGTCAATTGAAATTCAGAAATTGTCATTTGAAATTCAGAAAATATCAATTGAAATTCAGAAAATATCAATTGATATTCAGAAAATGTCAATTGAAATTCACAAAATATCATTTGAAATTCAGAAAATATCATTTGAAATTCAGAAAATATCAATTGATATTCAGAAAACATCAATTGAAATTCAGAAAATATCAATTGAAATTCTATTGTTATTTTCTGAATTTCAAATGACGATTTCTGAATTTCAATTGATATTTTCTGAATTTCAATTGATGTTTTCTGAACATCAATTGATATTTTCTGAATTTCAAATGATATTTTCTGAATTTCAAATGATATTTTCTGAATTTCAATTGACATTTTCTGAATTTCAAATGATATTTTCTGAATTTCAATTGATATTTTCTGAATTTCAAATGACGGTTTCTGAATTTCAATTGATATTTTCTGAATTTCAAATGACGATTTCTGAATTTCAATTGATATTTTCTGAATTTCAATTGATATTTTCTGAATTTCAATTGATGTTTTCTCAATAATAATTGACATTTTCTGAATTTCAAATGATATTTTCTGAATTTAAAATGATATTTTCTGAATTTCAATTGATATTTTCTGAATTTCAAATGATATTTTCTGAATTTCAATTGATATTTTCTGAATTTCAAATGGAAAATCTGAATTTCAATTGATGTTTTCTGAATTTCAAATGGAAATTCTGAATTTCAATTGATGTTATCTGAATTTCAAATGGAAATTCTGAATTTCAATTGATATTTTCTGAAATTCAATTGATATTTTCTGAATTACAATTGCAAAAGCTGTAGTTTTAGATTTAGTAATTACTAGGGATTGGCGCATGACTAGAAATGTTGATGAGTCACGTTATTCACACGTGATCGTGAGTAATCATTACTATACTCAAGTGATTCGTGCGTGAGTCTGAGAATATATAATTCGTACTTGATTCGTGCGTGAGCGTGAATAAGAATATATAACCCGTGCATGTTTCGTGTGTGAGTTTATTTTTTGCATCATATATTTTTAGTAATTTTTTACTATTTTGTAATATTTTACTATTTTTACTATTTTTCTTATGTCTTGGTTGTATAACATAATCCTATTAAATTTAACATTTCAGTCTTGTTAACTTTATTTTAAAATTACTAAAAATAAAGAAAATTTTGTTCATGTTTAATGCACTGTCATGGTAAATCTGGATAAAAGTAATGGAAGATTTATCGAAATTAAAGGATCTCCAGCAGACCTTTGGATTAATCATTATATTTGGAAATTAATTACACATGCAATTACACAATTACTTGTAATTGTAATTGAAAAAAAATCAATTACAATTAATTATACAAATTAACTACACCTTTTGCAACTGTAATTCAGAAAATATCAATTGAAATTCAGAATTTCCATTTGAAATTCAGAAAATATCAATTGAAATTCAGAATTTCCATTTGAAATTCAGAAAACATCAATTGAAATTCAGAATTTCCATTTGAAATTCAGAAAACATCAATTGAAATTCAGATTTTCCATTTGAAATTCAGAAAATATCAATTGAAATTCAGAAAATATGATTTGAAATTCAGAAAATATCAATTGAAATTCAGAAAATATCATTTGAAATTTAGAAAATATCATTTGAAATTCAGAATATATCAATTATTATTCAGAAAACATCAATTGAAATTCAGAAAATATCAATTGAAATTCAGAAAATATCAATTGAAATTCAGAAATCGTCATTTGAAATTCAGAAAATATCAATTGAAATACAGAAACCGTCATTTGAAATTCAGAAAATATCAATTGAAATTCAGAAAATATCATTTAAAATTCAGAAAATGTCAATTGAAATTCAGAAAATATCATTTGAAATTCAGAAAATATCATTTGAAATTCAGAAAATGTCAATTGAAATTCAGAAAATATCAATTGATATTCAGAAAACATCAATTGAAATTCAGAAAATATCAATTGAAATTCTATTGATATTTTCTGAATTTCAAATGACGATTTCTGAATTTCAATTGATATTTTCTGAATTTCAATTGATGTTTTCTGAATTTCAATTGATATTTTCTGAATTTCAAATGATATTTTCTGAATTTCAAATGATATTTTCTGAATTTCAATTGACATTTTCTGAATTTCAAATGATATTTTCTGAATTTCAATTGATATTTTCTGAATTTCAAATGACGGTTTCTGAATTTCAATTGATATTTTCTGAATTTCAAATGACGATTTCTGAATTTCAATTGATATTTTCTGAATTTCAATTGATATTTTCTGAATTTCAATTGATGTTTTCTGAATAATAATTGATATTTTCTGAATTTCAAATGATATTTTCTGAATTTCAAATGATATTTTCTGAATTTCAATTGATATTTTCTGAATTTCAAATGATATTTTCTGAATTTCAATTGATATTTTCTGAATTTCAAATGGAAAATCTGAATTTCAATTGATGTGTTCTGAATTTCAAATGGAAATTCTGAATTTCAATTGATGTTTTCTGAATTTCAAATGGAAATTCTGAATTTCAATTGATATTTTCTGAATTTCAATTGATATTTTCTGAATTACAATTGCAAAAGGTGTAGAGTTCAAAAAAATAAACAAAAAAATTGTATTAAAGGTAAATATTATTTAAATAATAAATTTTGAGATTACAATAATTTGAAAATTTTCAATTATACATTACATATAATTGTAATTGGAAAAATGTCAATTACAATTACATTTTTTCGGAAAAGAAATATTGACAAAAAGCACAAGTGAGGGGTCAGCCCAACATGACGTATTCTTTTTATACTTATCCACGCCTATGCAACCTATCCCAGTCAGTTTTTTCTACAAAATTTTAAACAACAGCTCTTTAATTCTAAATGTAATTGAAATTTGTAATTGAAATCACTTTCAATTACAATTACTTGTAATTCAAAATTTTCAATTGCAGTTACATGAAATGTAATTGAGTTTTTTTTAATTTCAACTACATTTATTTGCAATTGTAATTGAAATCCCCCATGTCTGATCTCCAGATATTGCATATCTTTTTTATTTAAAAAAATAATTTTTGTATATTGTTAGATGTGGTCATATATAATATGATCTAAAGTATAAGGTCAATTTTTAGATTTAATTGTATCAAACTATGTCCACTTTTATAACATTTTATATAATTTTATACAAAAAGATATAATTTGATGTACCTAATTGGATGAGGACAAAATTCGGACACAATTGTATCGAATTGCACCAAATTGTATACAATTCGATACAATAAGATGTTCTCATTTTTCGGATATAATTATATCTAATTACATAAAAGATTATATATAATTAAATATAACTTCATATGGCTACATACCATTTTTTTTACTTGGGTCATTAGTTTCTTCGAAGTAGTTACCCAGCAGAATTTCGGAAGTGGTAAAAATGGTTAGTGCTTCTTTTCTGCTTCTTCCACTGGTTCTTAAGATTTATAGCTTGCGGTAGTGTGTTAGAAAAAGGCAACAGAGTTTTGTTTACCACACTTTATCGCTCTAACAAAGCTCGAAGAATGACAATGATAACCGAATTTATTAGCTACAAACTGTGATTTCATGCCATTATTTGGAGCTATGATAGAAGCGCATATCGGATATCGAAACAAGTGCTTTCACACGAGCTATCTCGAACAAAAAGCATGCCTTTTATCATCAATAATGCAAGCGCTACACTATTTTCTTTCCCTAACTAACCTGCTTCCAAGCAAGCAGTATTTTTTGCTGGGTATTTCGGTATTTAATCATTAAGAATTGAAAATCGAATGAGTGAATTCTTTAGGAGCTCTGATGGGGAAAAACATTTTGCTCATTGCAAAAAACACAAAAATTTATAGGTTTTTTAATTGTCCTAATTTTTTTAATATTTTTTTGTATACGTATTTTAATAAAAAAAAAAGTCGGAAGAACATTTATGTTTTTAACTTGAGTTTTAAATATTAACATCTAATATTTTAAATATTTTCAACACAGGTATTTGTTTTAAATTCCAATATTTGATGTGTTTGCTATAAACACAGAAAAACAGTAGGCACCAACAATGGAATTTGTAAAAATAAACAAATTTTCTTTTAAATTGAAATTTTATTCCCAGCAATTTTTTTTTTTGAAGTGTTTGTAAATTGTTATTTTTCATATAAAAATTTTCAATTTTAGACATTTAGACTGAGCAAAAACTACCTAATTTTTGGCCGTTGCTAGTTTTTACTTATCAAAACGCATGCATGGAAAACAAACTAAAACTAGTTTTGCACAAAAACTAGGTAGTTTTTGTTCAGTCTAAATTCAGTATTACAAAAAAACAAAAATTTTTTGGATTTACAAATTCCATTGTTGGTACATTTTTAAAAAGTTTTTTCTTTGTATTTACAAAAACGGTATGATAAAGATCTTTAAAAATTTAATTAGAATTTTATAAATTCTTTCTGTGAACAAAAAATTTAAAAAAGGAGTGTGTAAATAGTACTAAATGAGTCAGAGGAGTACCATAGTACTTTTGAGGTTTAAATAGTACCACAAAAAGTACTATAGTACTAACTTTATCATCCCTGATATACACAATTCAATGAGAAAATTATACAATAAATTAAGAAAAAAAAACTACATAATAGCAGTTTTCATATAAACTAGTAAATTCCATGTAATCCTTTTATAAATACAAACCATTTCTTTATGTACGAAGTTTGACATTAAACTCATAAACATACCAGGTTTACACCGTTTACGAGTAGAATACGAGTTTATCTGAAAACGCCTAATAATATCTAAATACCTGAAACCACTGGAAATAGTTTGACATTTATCGAAGTGATGAATATTGATACTCGAGAGAAAGATCTTCTAAAATAACACTAATCACTTTGAATTCAGGTGGAACATGTTGAAACTTGTTTATTTATTTCTTTCTCAATGTTCATTAATAAATCTATAAATACGAATGAATATATATATAAATATATTTCTTATAATTTAATTGGTTCCACTTTTAATGTAATTTCTCTTTTTGAGTTAAAAAAAACTCAAAAGTTTAAGTTGTCTTTCCAACCTGTGTGTGGGCCTTTTACAAATTAGTTGCGCCTATTTTTGGGTTAAAGCTCCCAGGTGAGCTACTTAATTTGTTTTAGCTTTGATTTTTTATACATTATTTCACATCTTTATTAATAGCGTTTTTTTTGTATTTTAATTATTCTGTTAATTATATTATTAAAGCATTTAATTTGCTAAGCCATAACCTGCTGAGCTTAATAATATAACAAAAAATTATAGCAGAAAAAACAGCAGTGTGATGAAAAAGAGTTATTGAAATGCAGAAGCTAATTTCAATAATAATCATAGTGTGATTTTTTTTTTTAGCAAAATTCGTTGGGTCAATGCTTTTTGTAAAATACAAAGCAGTGGCTCCCAAACAAATTATTAATTACTTTTTCAATATATATATAAGTTTGATAGTTATTGTGTTTGTAACTGATAATCTCAATAAAAATGAAGCCGATTTAGCAATCGGCTAATGTCATGATCACACCCACTGTTTAATTACACTATGCGACAATCAAAATCGGGATGGGATGAAACCAACGGGAAATGTTATATCGGTCAAAAACAAGTTATACGTGTCCCGGCGTTTCGCTGGGTCACCCCTAGGAATCGAGATATATCTTTTTTTTGACATAACTCGAGAACCACTAGTCCGATTTTGCTCAAACAATTTGAAAAAAATTAAAAATTACAATTCCTTTAATCCAAGGTTGGTTACCGTTACCGTTATCGATACCTCTAAAAAAATTTATAAATACCGTTATCGTTACCGATACCGTTATTTTTATGGGTAGTTACCGGTATTTTACCGGTATTTATTATTTTCTATAAAAATTACAATTTTTTTATTTTTTATTTTATAATCTTGCGTGTTTTTTTTACAAAAAATTTATAGATAATAATTTTACTTACTAAAACTACCAGTATTGAATTTATAGCTTAAAATCTGTATTTTCAGTACTTAAAATTAAAAATATGCCATGTTTTTACTTGTTTTTATATGTTTTTAACATAATTTTTAATACCGGTACGTACCGGTATTGCTGTTTCAATAACGGTATACCGTTACCGAAACAGTCTTAAATACCGTTACCTTTACCGTTACCTAAACAAAGAAATCTGATACCGTTACCGTTACCCTTACCGTTATACGTTTCGGTAACCAACCTTGCTTTAATCTGTTCATATAACGTTTTTCTATATACTCAACAGTTTTGCCGGTAAAAATAAATGTTTGTTACCGCTACCATAAAAATCAATAACCTTTTGTTTATTACTTTTTTTTAATATTTTAGGCAAAAAATATTTTTTTCTTCATACATTTATTTTTACCGGCAAAACTGTTGAGTATATAGAAAAACGTTATATGAACAGATTAAAGGAATTGTAATTTTTAATTTTTTTAAAATTGTTTGAGTAAAATCGGACTAGTGGTTCTCGAGTTGTGTCAAAAAAGAGACCACCAAAGTCCAAATCGATATATCTCGATTCCTAGGGTTGACCCAGCGAAACGCCGGGACACGTATAACTTCTTTTTTACCGATATAACTTTCCCCGGTAGTTTGAACCCTTCCCGATCACTGACCCCTACCATTTGTCTCACAGTGTTATAAAAGGTTAGTTGCACTGATTTTTTTCGGTAGCGCTAGACCAAATGAACACAATAATTAGGTTGTTCACAAGGGGCTGCTATCTGTTCTAACGTCCTAACAAAAAACAGAGTTGTAAAAATTTTTATTTGGATTTAACAACAATTTTCTCTTTGTTTTTCTATCTGTTAGCATACTCAAACATAGGACACTAAACATACGTAAAATTGTTGTATCGTGCTATTCCCAAATGTTGTATTTTTTCAATGTAATCCACCTTAATATTTACGAATTTACAAAAGGTAATAAGAAAATAAATTTCGGCATAAGCGACAAGTGTTTACACTAAAATATTTTTGTTTTGAAAAATGTGAAATAATTTTGAACATTTTGCTTTGTTATTGCGAGAACTTTAATTGCAATTTAATGTATCTTATTGTTTATGAAACGTAAAGGGTATATATGGAAAAGGCGTATCTCGACTTTTCATTACTTTACAGGAGAAGGAAAAATCTTAATAAAACCGAGAAAAAACTTTAGATAGAAAAAAGTTTTGAATGCAATTTTTATTCAACGCCAGCAACAAATGCAGTGTTGATTTTCTTTTCTTATTTTTTCTACTTTTTAGTAAGTTATGTTAGATAGGGCTTTTTGTTATTGACTTTATTGAAAATTAAATGTATAGTTAGGGATTTTTGAAGTAAATTTAAATTAGGTTAAACTAATATGCTAACGTTTTAATTAAAAAAAAGAATAATAATTCAAACTTAAATACAGATTTTAGGCAAATGTTGTAGTACACTTAAAAAAAGAGATTTCAAAAGATATAAACTGTGACTTATTAAATACTTCTGTTCAATCGTTATATTGGTTTCCTTTTAAAAAGTCAGCAAGGCGTTAGACAAAACAGTGTTACTATTCTGGTGAAAGAAGCAATCCGAGTAAATAATGTGATGGGTTTATAGGGGAAGTGCGACACACCTGATCTGTAAAAATTTGCAGCCGAATATCATCTAAACTATTCATTATTTTTCCTTGTTTTTTCTGTTCTGAAAAAAATATTCTGGGTTTATAAGTTTTTTAGTAATAACTATTATAACTTATATGTACCATGAATACACTTGATCCTTATGTGTTTACGAAATTATTTGATCCCGGCTTTTTAATATAAAATACTAATTTTAGCCCATCTGTTGGCTATGGACATTATCGCATTTTTGAAATCTAAATGAAAAAAAAAACCGAATATGATGTTGTTGCGATTCAAAAACTGTTTGGTAAATGTTTTCGAAACTGAAATTGGTTCTAGGTTTAAAATATTATATACGAAAGAACTCCATTTTTTACAGTTTTTCTTTTTCCGGGCTCCTTCAGATTTCGGTGAAATGTGTATATGTGATAGAGGGGACAAATTTATATAAATTTCGGTTCTAAACATATCGTCAGACAGATATTTATGTGACAAAATTGAGTTTAGAAGTTCTTCGAATCTCTGTTGTTTAAAAACTTTTTAATGTTTTCAAAAGACTCCAGCAAAATTTTTCAGAACCGGTTACCTCGGAATCTATTCCAAAACAGGTGCTTTTGCCACAAGTTCCATGGAATCGGTTTTGTAACTAAATCTCAAAAGTCAAAATGTAAGGTATCACTTTACAGAACCAGTTCTAGAACCGGTTCTAAAGCAATCTGTTCTTGTTTAGTGGAAAGAACCTATTGCTTTTGGGTCAATCTCCATATAAAAAGAACCGGTTGTAGAACAAAAATTAGAACCTATGCTTATGCGGTAGAAGGTGTTCTTCTGCAACTAGGGAATGCATCCCGGGATGCATTCCCTATTTGTTTGTATAAAAAATTTTGAATCGCACTTCTTTTGTACAGAATTAAAGACAAATTTGTCTATTGATTTTTAAAAATTTTCAAGAAAGTTAGAATTTTTTCCCATTATTTTTAAAAATTTTTCCAATTTTCTAAAATTATTTTCTATATTAATTTTTTTATTTGTTTTTTTACGGACAAGTGTTTTATTTGAAAAATTAGTTTTAGTTTATTCAATTTTTAAAAATACATATAAATATAATTGGACTTGTATAATTTCTAATGTAAAATTAATTCTTTCCCACTACGAAAATTCCAAGAAAAACCACCTGAGCTTTTTTACGATCATGAAAATTTGAGGTCTTTAAGACATTTTATTAATAAAAATTTTTAAATTACTATAAAATATTTTGTAATATATGTCCCTTGCGGGATCCCGGGAATTTAAGATAAATTTCCCGCTTTCCCAGGAAATCAAAAAGTGCGGGATTTTGCATTCGCTATCTGCAGCAAGTTCTTTGGATTTTACATTTTTGCTGGGACTATTCATATACCTTCTAAATACCTCTCATTTTATATATATTTCCTTGGAACAAATATGAAAAAAAGAACCTAAAAACGACAAATGAAATATGAGACTGGACCGCTAAAAAGGCGCACATTCTTATTTCTGTCTGTCTTTTCTATCACATATCCAAATTTCATCCATATCTGGGTGAATACACAGACCTTTTTTGTAAGCGAATTTGTTAAGCGAAATTAACTTCAAAACAAATATGTTAAAAATTACTTACAATATACCGATACCAAAATAAATCATTTGATAGATACCCTTAAAATACCCAGGAAAATTTTCTGTTCCAAAGAATCGGTTGTACAATAGCTACTTTTCATTCATAACCCCTTCTACTGTCGATTCTAACACCGATTCTTTTTGTTTGAAATTGTCCCAAAAGCAACCCCTTCTATGGCTCCAAAGTAGAACCGGTTGTTCTAGAATCAGTTCTGGAACTAGTTCTGGAACTGATTCTACGTCACCCACACCTTCCATATAGGATCCCAGGAACTGGTTCCGGAACCAGTTCCATGTAATCAGTTGCAGTGGAACCAGTTGTAGAATGGGTGTGGTTGGCTACCGATTGTAAAAAATTTTCCTGGGTACTCTTACCGAAATATGTAAATGAAATACCGTTATCCTTAAAACGGTAAGGGTAACGTTACCGATAACCAAATCGTTTCGGTTACCATCCATGACATATCCAATTTACTACTAAATGTATTTATTTTTGGCACGCAAGAAAAATGTCTTGCCGCACCTGATTTAATGTCTTTCTGACCTTTAATTGGAAACAATTATATTTGCATTATACTACCAGAATTTCCCAGTTGACAAATGTTTGGTAAACAACGTTAAATGTAGTGTAGGCATAGCTTCGAAAGACTTAATTCAATTTAAGCTTAAATCACGAAAAATTAAATTCAGATTTTAAAAATGTTCATGTACCATTCCCTTAAACCATTCGTAAAGAATTCATTCATAAGCTTCATTCCCAAAGCTTTAATAAGAATTGAATGAATTTCCAACTTGAATCATTCAAATCGCATGTTCATTCACCATTTTACTAATTGAATGAAGAAATTTTATTACCATTCACTCAGTGCAGTTTAGTTTGAAACTAACATATAATCAAAACCAAAGCATACAAGCTGTAACAAAGCATACGATACTATTTATTTCTGTTAGATGAATTTTAAACGTTTTTCATTTGTATTATGCTAATATTTCAGCAATTACATGTAAATTAAAATTTTTCATTTGACTAAGTGAATGAAAACTAATCATTTTTCATTCACAATTTTATTAAATGAATTCAGATAAATTAGGTTTCATTCAGTTAGAATTCAAACAAAATAGAATGAATTCATATAATTTAAAGCTATTGGGAATTAAGCTATCGAATTAATTCCATAAGAATGCTATTACGGAATGAAATTTAACCCAAATTTCATTAATTTTTAAAAAGTGAATGAAAGAATTAAGCCTTTTAAACCTTTGAGTGTAGGTACATGGAATATATAAAATATGTATACAACCTTAAATATTAATAAAAAGGTTCTAATATGCTAAATTGCTCAAACTATTAAAACAAAAAACTGAAAAATGCAAATGTCACGTAATAGTAATCATATAAGGTTCATGTCTAAGATTATAAAATGATAAAGAAAAACATAATTTAGGTAATTTATTGTTGCCACAAATTTCCTCGATTTATAACTGATTGCCTTTTATAAATACCTACATATACACATGTATGAATTAAACAAGTAGAAAGACCTCCTAAATCAGGGCTGGCAAAACTATGACAAGCGTGTCAGTAGTGGCACGCGAGTGGATTTTAGGTGGCACGCGACGTTTTGTTGAATATTTAAAAAAAATTTAAACTATTAGAAAAAAAGCAAAAAATTCAATTAAATGTTAAATTTTGTTACAAAAATGTGTGATATAACTCCATAATGGTAAAATTTTTCATGGAGCTTGTAAATCGTCTTTTAAAATAAATAAAACTCAGTATTGCCACAATTTTTTCTTTAAAGAAATATGGTTAATACAGAACTCACAAATTCGATTATCAGAAAATTCTGGGAAAATTTCTAAAATTCTAAATTGAAAGAAGTTTAAATGATTCGATGAGAAAATGCCTCATAATCGGAGAAGTAAAAAGTACGAGAAAATTGCAAAAAAATGGAAAACAACATGTAATAAAATTGGATCTAAAAAATTAAGTTTTTTTTTTAAGGGAAAATAGGCGTTACGAAATAACCCTCAATTAAATAAAGGCTGAAAATAAGTTCCATAATGAAATAACACCCTTTCTTGGAATATGAAATTGGGTTTTGATCGTGTTTCTCAGAGCCATTTGATCTGTTCAAATCCATAATATTCGCTTTTTATTAAACTGCGCGATTTATTTTAACAAAATTAAATTTTTGCCTGAAGCACATTTTTCAACTAGTTTCTTACGTTTTTAAATATAAAATGGCGCCCAATAATTTAACTTATTTAACAATATGAAATAACCACCATAAATGGAATAACCCCCCAAAAAATTAAAAAGCAATAATGTTTAAACTGTTAGGTTAATTTTATTTCATTGGGGATTTTTTCTTAATGAAATAATCTCAATATTTGAAGAATAAATAAACCCCCAAAAATTAAATAACCGTCAAATATTTTTATGTCATTTCTTGGATGTTATTTAATTTTGGTTATTTCATGGGGGTTATCGGGGGTAGCGCTGATAAATATGTACATCTGCAATGATATTTTTAAGAGAAATTTTCTAAATTTTAAAATTTTTTAAAAAAAACTTTTCAAAGCCAACTAAAATTAAGGTGGCACGCGAGAAATTTTTACAAAAAAAATTGTCCGTTTCTGGCACGCAGCGAAAAAAGTCTTGCCACCCCTGTCCTAAATCAAATGGATTTCAATTATAAATATAACACTTATTCTTGGAAATATGAAAAATATGTCGAACACTTTTTAGAATGCGAAAAAAAACTCCTACAATTGTCTGCTAATGTTTTTAAATTTCATTTTATGTCTTGGTTAAAACTCAATATTCTTTTAAAGATTCTCAAATAAAGATAAACCCTGAAAACTTTGACTTTAAGAATGAAAAAGGATTAGGGTTATCCTTTCATTTTTGTTATTAGGGGGTTTTACAAAAAAGTGTTTTCGATGGGCGTTTTTTATGGATTCTTATTTTTTTAAAGGTAATTTAAGTTTTTTCTTTCTTTTTATAGTGTCTGCAATAAAAATGATTGTTTAAATGAATTATATTCAAATATTGTCTTGTTAACTGTCTGCCTGGTACCATACAGAGATGTCACGTGATCCATGTCTTTGCTGTTCGATTACAAATAAAGAAAGAGTAAGTAGTACGAAGTTTGATTTGATTTTGAAAATGATTAGAAGTATATTTCGTTAAACGCCTACCCGTTAAGAAAACAAAGGTGTTGTCTAAAAGTGGTTTATGGTTTTTGACGCGTCAAAATTAATTTGATTTTATAAATCATAAATTAGAGGAACAAAATGTGGTTTCCTCTAACAAGGGAGGTCTACCATCATGGGCCCTCAGACTTGAATAAGAAGCACGCATTTTTTTAGCTGCCCCATTTTCATATTTAAGGATAAGGATAAGGTCAGAAATGATCCCATTTTTTTGATGTTGGCTCCAAAGAAATCACATGCAAATTGGGCATCTGTGCACCGAGAAAACAGATTCGGTGCTGACAACCCCATTTATTGCCAATCGAATGGTTCAGTTGCATCAAATGAATTTTTCGGTTGCGGCAACCGAATTATTCTTGATACCACTGAAACTCTGTTGCCATAGTCAAATTAGTCCTGTCTCAATTGGTTTTCTGTTGCCGCAACTGAAAATTTCGGCTACAACAACCGAACCATGCGATTGGCTACAAATGCGGTTATCAGAACTGAATCTGTTTTCTGGGTGTGGGATAGTATTTTTTTATCTATCCAATTAGATAATAATATGTATTATTAAAAAGTTATTGAACAAATTTCAAATCCATTTTCACCTCCTATGGCGCAATTTTACCCAGGGTTGGCAGGCAATACCGCTAAAATACCGTTATCGATTCAAAACCCTTTCAACTGACTACCGTTACCCCTAAAATACCTTTACCGAAATAACCGGAATACCGTTATCCTTAAAATACCGTTACCGAAATAACTAAAATAACATTATCCTTAAAATACCGTCACCGATATAACTGAAATACCGTTATCATTAAAATACCGTTACCGAAATAACTCAAATACCGTTATCCTTAAAATACCGATACCGAAATAAATGAAATAGCGTTACCCTTAAAATACCGTTACCGTCAATTAAAATGTAAAAAGGCGTGACAAGCAAAATTTTGAAAACAGGATTGTTTGATGATTACGAATCAATTCGCCAAATTACATATTTCCTACGATTCTACAAATTTCCTACGATTTTTGGTAGCCACTTTAAATATTTAACTTTTGGGGTAATCAATTATGAAGCACTGCATCACACATTATTTCTCAATAAAAATTGTTTAACTTATCGAGTTTGTTAAAATGGCTAAAGCTAGTCATACGCTACGCAATATTCTTGTGCAACTTTTGCTACTGTGAAAAAATTGCCAATGTGTATGTTATATTGGGAGGATTTGATTTTTATTGCACAAACTGGAAAAGTGAAAAATATTTTGTAATGTGTAGGTCATATTGTGTCATTTTCATATAGAAGAAAACAGTTGTGCCCTATCTTGTTCAATAGTATTGTAGATCTTATTGTACGGTGTAGGGAAAAACGACGATAATATTGGCAATATTATTTGCAATGATATTGCGTTGTGTATGGCTAGCTTAACACCGTTTTATGCTTCTACTGTAAAATACTAAAAATATTTGGTACGTCCTTTTGCAGATTAGCTGACGATGTGTAGAAAATTAATATCTAATTAATATTATTTATCATAAGTAAATTTATAATTAATACAACACATCATACATTAATAAGAAAATACAAAAAAAAAAACAATAAACAGTAATTGACGTTGAACAACAAAATCAATAACAAAAAATTGCCAATTCATTAAATTATTAAACGCCAACTTACCAACTACTAATTGATGGGGATTCATTTATTAATCCATACAAACATCGTATCGTATAAGTACACACACAAAGAAAGATACTATGGTGGCTTAGAAGCTGTCACATATCATTTTAAAAATGACAGCTTAAGGTTGTCCCGCCACGAGTCCATTAGTAGTAACCAGCCATAATTTGAGAGAATAATTTTTAAAGATTTCGATAGTATTATAAAAACTACTCGAAAAACATTGATAATATTTATTCATTATTATTACAGACACTCTTCTTCATTATTTATCGATTTTGAGGGTTTCCTCTAATATTTTTAAACATTGTTAACATTGTGATAAATGCATTTTTTATGACTTGTGTTGTAAATTAAGCCTACTATAGAGCGCTACTAATTGGTTTCAATACACTACACATTACAAAATTTTAAGCCTGGTTTATTGAATGATTCGATTCGTTCGATTTTTCCTTCTTCTCAGTTATTTGTCTGCTATTGAGATGAATACGCTTTTATTGTTGTAGTAGTTGCTGTATGATTGACAGTTTAATAAGGCTTGTTTGACTTTTTGATGTTAAAAAATAAATTTGTAAGCACTTAATAAGTTTTAAGTGGTTATTAATGCAGATTAATTGAACAGTGCTCAGAAGCGTAGTGATCATGAGAGAAAACCAATGACTTAAAGGAAATTGTGTTTTTTTTTACATATAGACATATATAAAACGAATAAAAAGGTTAAAGTCTGTCATGCCGAATATATGATACCCTACAGCAGTCTGGTTGGAAGTCCGTTAATGTTTAGATCAAAAAAGTTAAAGTATTAAAGGATTTTTTTTTTTTTTTTTTTTCAATTTATCAATTCAAAATTAGGTTTACAAATTATAATATGGTCTCAGCGCCACTAGGGCATTGTTGAGACAAACGTTGGCAACAATATAAAGATTATTAAATTTTTGTATTACAATTTCAGTATGTAAAGGATAAAAAAAGAAAAAAAAAAAATGTATTATATAAAAATAAAAATACTATTATATTAAAAGCGTTTCGATATTTTGTAAATAGTAATCTTTTAGTTGATTTTTAAACGACGAAAGTGATAAACAATCTTTTAAAAACTGAGGCAAATTATTGTATTCCAAACTACCGGTATATTCAATTCTTTGCTTGGTGGTTTCTAGACGACATCTAGCTAGCCTTAAGTTCGAATTATTTCTTGTGTTAAACAATGTTTGATTTATAGAAAAATTGATTGTATGATGACCTATTCCACGTATTACTTTAAAAACATATATCATCGACTGCAGTTTGTATATACCATAAATTGGTAGCACCCTTTTAGAAACATCCTTATAAAGCGACAAAGTCGGATACAATCGTGGAAGATTAAATACAGATTAATACAATAAGCGATTTGTTTTGAATAACCTGTAAAGATTTCAATTCAGCATTTCTTTTGAATCCGTATACAAGTGTGAGGTAGTTTAGATGACTTTGAACAAGTGCTTGAAAAATTATGAATTTAGTTTCTTCATCAAGTTTATACTTAAGTTTAAATAAGATGCCAAGTGGTGGAGCTATTTTGGATCGCAAATACTGAATATGATTTTGCCATGATAAGTTATTTTGAAGAACAACACCCAAATATTTTATAGAGTCCACTTCGATAATTTCTTTCCCATTCATAAATATTGAAGTTTCTCCAATATGCTAAAATCCCAAACGTATAACAAATTGTGAAAAATAATCCGTTGCAGGCATGTCCCTATCCGGATTTCATTCTTGCCTAAGGAAATCGTCAGGGGACGACGCACAGTGCTTCGTCCCCATATAGCAAATCGGCAAAATTAGAGGAGTTATCGAAGAAGAATGAAATTTATTGTGCTGGTTCAGAACATGTAAATTAAGAAAAATTCAAAGTTTCAGCAAAATCGGTGCACGGACATGACTACCTCCCATATATCCTCTCATATATTTTTTTTTAATTTGGCCTATGGGACAAATCACTGTGTGACGGAGCCCCAGCGATGATTGTCATAGAAAACGGATTAGTAAAGAGAATCAGGGATAAGAATGTAGGCCTAATATCTTGTCAGTGCATAATTCATCAGGCAACCCTTTGTGGAAAACTTAGTGCTACTCTGAAAAATGTAATGGACAGCTTGGTTAAGTTGATCAATTTTATGTTAGCTGTGACTTTCCTGAAAGACATACTGAAATATTTGATTGGGCTCAACACCGAGTTACAAGGAAATGGGAAATTAATATGTGATCTCATACAAAGTGTGTCTGCTTTTCGTCGCAAGCTGGATATCTTTGAAAAAGACATTGCAAGTCAAGAATTTATTCATTTCCCAACAATGCTTAAGTATATATAGATTTCTGAAGAAAACATTGCATTGTTTGTAGAGTTTGCATCAGCTCTTGGAAAGGAATTTGCTGCAAGATTCCAAGACTTTGCAGAGATAGGGAAGCTGTCTCAATTTATTAAATCTCCTTATACAGATGCAGCTGCAGAATGGACTGATGTTGCTGCGAATTTATTTAGTCTATCAAAGCCTTTACTGCAAATTAGGGTTTCCAATACCGAATCGGTATTGAGAAATCGGTATTTCGGTATTGAAAACTTTCCAGTACCGAATTTTCGGTAATTCATATAAATATTCTTATTTAGCGCGTAAATTTAGATATAGCACATCTCAAAATTTCAAAATTGTGTACGAAAATTATTTATTCCAAGCAGGCTTAATCTTCTCTCTTGTGTTTCATTCAGAGCTTGAAAAAGATAATCCTTTTTTGAATTAATACAAATAAAAATTTATTCATTTTATGAATCAATGAATATTTTAAAATAATTTGAAATCAATAATTTGATATTGCACAAAGTAAGATAATGATTTGCTATAATTTACATCGATTCAATTCGACTGAAGAATTTGTTTTAAGAGATAATTCGCGAAGTATAAATTAGATCAGAGCTTTGAAGAATTGATTCAAAATAATTATTTTCAAAGATGATAAAAAAGCTGAGTTATAATGATAATTCGCTCGAATTATTTTTAAATTTTTTGGATTCGCGAAGACACATCATTGCCTAAAATCATTTCGCAAATCAAAAAAAAAACATTTTTATATCCTGAATAAAAAAAAAATTATAATTCGCGAGAATTAAGAAAATCAACATAATTAAAAATAATTTTATTCTTTCTTAGAAAATTTAAAAAGAAAATTTGGACAAATTTGACAATTCCTATCACCAATACTGGGAAATCGTAGATACAAAAGTGAACAAATGTTTATTAGACTAATTTTTTAATATCTTGGCTCTCTCTCAAGAAAATTCTAAGGAAAAACATTCTTTTATGTTTGAATTAATTAAGACTCATGGATATAACCCTTGCAAAAGTCCTACATACAGTACTATTTATAAGTAATCAGTAGTATTAAAGAATACCTAAATATTGTATTGCTTAATAAGTCAAAATAAAAATTTTAAACTAGTATGTATTTTGAGTTTTTTTTTCTGGACCTCGCCAAAAAATTTCAACATTACCCGGAATCTACTTAAAATTACTTGCCGACCCCTGCTGTACAGTAGAGCGTACCACCTTACAGGCAAAAAAAAAAGTGCGCCGTACACCCTCCAATATGAAGTATTTTTGCAAGGAGGTTTCAAAAAAAAAATTTTATTATTTCTTTTGCCGAACGTAGGGGTCGCCATTTTACATTTTTCGTTATATCTTTGGTATTTACAGTCGGATCTTAAAGTATGATACATCGATGTTTTCTCTCGAGGAGACCAGTGTTTTGCTCTAAGGACATTTTGGCCTCAAGTATCCCGTTCTAGTAGTTACTCACCAGATCTGAGTTGCTACGACCCTAATGTACACCCTAATGTCAGAAAATTAAAGCTCGCAAAAAATCATTAAACTTTTGCTAAGGAAGTTTTTCGCTAAACCCAGTAGAAATTTTTTTTAAATAACCGCTGATTGGATTTTAAAAAATTTATATTTTTGAAAAGCATTTAAAAGGATCAAAAATACAAAATTTAAAAAAAAAATAAAAATTTTTTTCCGGAATGAATTGTATTTTTATTCGCGAAACCGCCAATTTAATAAAAGCAAATTGTATATTATTGGAAAACATGTTAAAAACCCAAATACGAAAAACTAATAAATTGAAGAAAATTTGTACGTAATTTTTTTTTGTTATATCTCTTGCTTGCGGAAATGTAAACGCTGTTACCACAAAAAAAAATAAAAATTGTGCAAGTAAATTATAGAGAATAAAATTTAAAATATTCGATCAAATATTCGATAAGAACCTGCAGAATAGAATATGTATTTTCGGGTTTCCCTACAAACCCATTTTCCATATCCGTGCCCTCATGGGTTAATAATTGATGCTACTCGTATCTAATTTATATTTTGCGTGCGTAACAAATAAACAAATTCGAAGCAACACACAACTAGACTAACGTCAACGAAATTCTAACAATGATATACTATAATCTACATCTGAAAAATTATAACATTTCATTTGTCTCTTTAATTATAATTCAATTTAATTTTCTTCGCATAAATAGATTTTCCACATTTTTTCCTTTTTGAACATAACTTTTTCTTCATGTATTGAAATTAAGACCAGACCTTTCGACCTTCTTGGTTTTGTGTATATCCCTTTACTGCATGAAAATCGGTATTTAAAAATTTATATTTTTTGGTAGAAAATGCAAAAAAAAATTACAAATATTTCAGCGTTTTTCATTGCTAACATGTATGGTAACCGAAACGATACGGTTATCGGTAAGGGTAACGCTATTTTAGATTATTTCGTTAACGGTATTTTAAGCGTAATGCTATTTCATTTATTTCGGTAACGGTATTTTAAGGATAACGTTTTTTTTAGTTATTTCGTTAACGGTATTTTAAGGATAACGGTTATTTGATCATTTCGGTAACGGTATTTTAAGGTTAACGATATTTCAGTTATTTCGGTAACGGTATTATAATGATAACGGTATTTCGGTTATTTCGGGTACGGTATTCAGTTTAAAGGGTTTTGAATCGATAAAGATATTTTAGCGGTATTGCCTGCCAACCACGATTTCAAAAGAATTCTACATATACTATGTAACAAACTCGTATAAAGAAAAAAATTGAGTTTACATTGAATTATGGATTACAATGGGTGCGTTCGGCAGATACAATTTAATAGTCAACAGTTCTACAACAGTTGTACAACTATCTGCTGAACGACCTGATCCCTTTTTGTCAGTAAAATTCTGAATTCAACGTTACTTCAAAAGTGCCGCCTCTAAAATATTAAAATCTAAGTACCCGTGTAAAAATGATTAGATCTGACTAGATCTCAGTAGATCTGATCGCGCCAGACCTAATTAGATCTCAAAATTGCTTATAAATTTTTATTTTGGTGTCAGCTTAGATGGATATGATCTGGTACCAGATCTGATACCAAATCTGACCAGGTCTAGACATCAACATCAACCAGATTTCCAGATCACTTGAGATATGAAAAGATTTGGTACTAGATCTGATCAGATTTGGTCATAAATTCTTTCACATATACCATATCTGATCATATATGATATGATCTGGCACCACATCTAAATGAATTCAACAACATCTAATTAGATCTAAACAGATCTGAGCAAATCTAATCTTTTTTACATAAGTGTAGTCAAAAAATAATTGAAAACAATTTTTACAGGATGGTACATACCCAGCAGAAATACGGAAGCGGTAAAAATGATTGGTACTTCTTTTATGCTTCGTTTACTGCTTCTGAGTATTTATAGCTTGCAGTAGTGTATTAAAAAGGCAATAGAGTTTTGTTTACTACACTTTATCGCTCTAACAAAGCCCGAAAAAATGACAATGATAACCGAATTTACTAGCTAAAAACTGTGATTTCATGCCATTATTTGGAGCTATGATAGAAGCGCATATCGGATATCAAAACAAGTGCTTTCACGCGAGCTATCTCGATCAAAAATCATGCCTTATATCAGCAATAACGCAAGCGCTACACTATTTTCTTTCCCTGACGAACCTGCTTCCAAGCAAGCAGTATTTTTTGCTGGGTAGGCTCAAATATTCGTTACATATATGTAACGTCATGCAGTAAAGGGATATACTTGGAAAATATCAACTCATCAGTTGCGCCTTGTATAATCCGATAAATCGAAAGTTGTTATAAACCCAGACATTGAAAGTTGTTGTTTATATATTATTGTAAAACAACGAATAATTTTATGGGTATTCGTTTAGCAAAACGGCCCCGTTTATATATTCTACACTTACCTTCATTAATATGTTGTTGTCTATTTTTTAAACCCAAAATAGCATCAATTGTATGACGTGGCGTTAATGCTTGATTGGTACTGGCATATTTCCGTATTGTATCCTTAATAACTAAATCGGCATCTAATAAAAAAGAAAGAAGATATTAAACAATAACTTTCAACAAACCGAATGTGAAAATATTGATTTACATTTAAAAAAGCTAAGAAAAAACAAATTATCAATTCAAATGATACATATATTGAAAATTTGATACAATTCGAACAATTGTTAAATAATGTTGACTGATATTTGATATCAAATATTGAAGATTATAGTGTCAACTATAAACGAGAAGCTAAACCAATGTTCTTGTATTATTTAATTACAAATGTAGACGAATGTACCATCAAAATGTTTTTCTGAATTATTAGAATACGCCAAGCATGATGGAAATTGTGGGTGTTCAAGCAAGTCAAATTTTACTTAATTAATTTTTTTTTTAATGAGGTCGTAAATAGAATCGCGAGTTTTTGGAATTTTGAGGAAATAAAAATTAATTTATCCAAAAAAACTGATTGTTGGTTGATGCTGCCAAATCCCTATATGATAGAAAATTTTATTAAGATTTTTGACTGGGTTATTACAAAGTTCCTAATAGATTAGTTCTTCAATTATAATTTTTATAATCTTTTTCACATTTTTATTAATAACTCAGGATTCCATATGAATTCATAAAGACTTTGCCAAATCCCAAAGAGAATATTTATGTGTAAATTCATAAATGCTGTATAAAGTAATAGAAGGCTTATGAAACAAATTTTGTATGGAAAAAAGTTCCCATTTGCAAAAGTTATGGCAATAAATACATGTTTTACTAAGGTTAGTATCGTACTAAAGACCGTTTAAGATACTAAAACGGTGTTATCGAAAAATCCGATTACCCGGTGAAAAATGTCCATATATGAACATTTATGGTTCAACCATATATGTATGGATCCGAAAAATGAGGTAACACCTAAGTATATGTTCATATATGAACATATACATTTATTAAATATATGCGAATACATGCGAACGTTGCTGTCCTTAGGTTTGTTCCACGTAATTCTGGGTAAAGTCTGGTAAAATGAGAGTAAACAAATAATAATCTCAAAAAATGGTAAAATTGCTCACAATACCTGGAACGCACAAAACCACATTTCAAGCCCAAAAATGAACGTCAAAGTTATTCATATAAACAAAAGCTATTTTAAGAAAAAAATATCGAAGGGAATAAAGAAAAAATGTTAGAACGTGGTATTTGTTAACGATATTAATTATTGTTTTCAAGTTTTGTTAATATTTAAATTATTTTACAAATTTAAAACAGCTGATTTACAAGCAACTAGTGATTTGACAGTTTTACCATTTTACCCGCAAAAAAAGCACGGGTAACTTCTGGTAAAAAGAGAAACAATTTATTCTCTCATCAACGCTCTCACTTACCCAATTTTTAACAATAGAAACGCTTTTTGGTAAGATTGGGTTCCCGCGGGTACCCGCGGTAACGTACGTGGAACAGAGCTCTTTATTATAAGGTTGTACGATAGATATAAATTTATGTATGACATTCAAATTAGGCGCTACATATGTTCCTTTTTTATTCATGGCATTAAATATAATTCCATATTTATCCAAATGAGTTCCTTTTACATATATGGAAAAATGTATTCTTCGAAATATGTTCATATACAAGTCCCTTTTGCATAAATTGAATAACATATACTTTCATATTTGTCCATATATGAGTGCCATTTCCATATATGAAATAACAGATGCTTCCATATATGTCTGTATATGAAATTTTTTACATATATGGAATCACATATACTTCCATATATGTCCACATAAAATCCATATATGTTCATAAAAAATCCATATTTGTTCATATGTGTCCATACATAAACCATATATGAACATGTTTGAGCTTATATGAACATTTTTCACCGGGTAGTTATATTTTTGTAATTTACTTAAGTACCCAATTTCGTAAAACACTTGGGGTGAAGTGAAGGGAACTTTCAATGTAAATTGTTTTTGTAACAAAAACAATTTCTATAGAAATAACGCAACACTTCACCGTGGTGTTTTACAAAATTAACCCCTTAGACTTTCATTACCAGTGTTGCCATAACGGCGATTTTCTCGTCAGATCTAGCGATTTTATTTAGCACCTAGCGGTAAAAATTGTTCTGTAGCTATTAGCCAGAAATCTAGCAATTTTTTATCAGCCGTAATGTAATTTTTAAAAATCAGTTTTATGTTGAAAAATATTAAAAAATTCTCATATTGATATTATTTTATTATAAAAAAACAACTTAAACGATTTTAGTAAAAAAAAACTTTCTAAAAAATACACATTTCGATAAAATATGGGTAGGTAGTTTTTCACTGTAGAATGCACTCTTTTGAATATTTTCAATACTAAGATTAATTCAATGAAAATCGCGATTCATTATTTGCAGCTTAATAGTAAAATTTTTTATTATCTATAAGTTTATAACACTTCTTATGAACATATTAAAGAAATTTTTGAGCAAAAAACTCCTTTAACCCTCTAACCGGCCTAAGCTTTTTTGCAATGAAATTTATACCATGTGTTCCTCACGAAAAATAAACAATAAGTTCTTCTACAAAATTTTTTTTCGTTGCCTACTTTAGGCGATATGGGCCAAAATAGTTTAAGGGTGAATCTCGAAAACTAGCGCATAAAAATTACTAGGTTTAGGCACAAATTATTTCTCTTAACAAGATGTAATTGCAATAAAAAAATTAGATTTTTTGTGCCGTTACTTAAGAGGTTGTAGCGAATTTCGTTTTTCGAAAAATGCGAAATTGAGCGAAAACGCACCAAAACTTCAATATATATTATTCAAACTTATAAGCTTTGCTACATATACCAAATATATTCTTTTTATCAAATTTCAGAAAAATCCGTCCATTCGTTTTGAAGTTAAGGCGATGTCCTTTAAAGGTATCCTTATGGAATCCTGTGCGTCTTTTGACCAAAGTAAGGAACTTTTTGAATAGATTAGGCTCCAATCTTACTTCATGGTCACTATCAATTGTTTTAGTCAATTTAAATATGTTTTTAAGATTTTTGAAACTTTTGGTTGTTTTAAAATATTTAATTTTTGAAATTTTACGAAATTTTATCTTTGACACTTTCTCGCTTCCAAACCGTGCATTGTATACGAAAAAATTCTTCACAAAAAATTTTATAAATTTAGTTTTCTGTTGGAAAAGCATAATTTCTTATTATAAAATACCCCTTTGGCGCCTTTCTGGTCAATTTAATATACTCCGCCTGGAGGCGGGCTTGCCGGTTAGAGGGTTAAGCACCATTTTTCAACCATCTAGCGATGAAATCGCTAAATTCTTGCACTGTTTATAAATCTAGTGATTTTCTAGCGATTTTTGGGTCTGATCTAGCCATTTATTTTGAAAATTTATTGGCAAAACTACTGAAAATTTTGCTATTATTACTGGAAATTTAACTGTTTTGGGCCCAGCGGTATTTTTGCTAATTTCAGCAACACATGTCTGCTGATCTGTAGTACAATAAAATTAGTACAAAAACTTACTAGCCTCTACTAAATTTTAGTAAAATTTATGTAAAATGCAATTCAAAATCGATTTGCTAAAATCAGTTAAAAAACTTACTAAATATCATAATTTTAGTACAATGAGATTAGTATAAATAATTAGTTGCAGCTACTAAATTTCAGTGAGTTATTGTAAACTGTAATTTAAAATCAATCTGCTGAAATTAGCAAAAAAGTGTACAAAAAAATAAAAAAAAAAAAAAAAAACTGGAAAATCTAATAAAAATAAATTTATAAAAAAATTTATTTTTTCGATTGTAACAAGCGTATAATTACTTCATCGTACTTGAAATTTTGAGTCAAAATTGCAAACGGTTCTCCAGTTATTGGAGATACAATAATTCTGAGTGTTATTTCCAAACTAAGAATATATCAATAGTAACAACTGTAAACTAAACAAGAATTGTAAAAAATAAAAAAAAAAAAAATTTTAATTACCCAGCTAAAAATCGACATATATGAATACATACAGGTTAAATGCATGTTCATTAGAGTGGTCCAAAAAAACATGAAAGTTGGAATTCGCGATCTCCACAATGTTGCCCCTATTCCTTAATGTCTATAAACTCTCTGTGCCAAGTTTCAGCTAAATCCGCTGTTATTTAGAGGTAGCACAAAAAGTTGTCTTATAAGAATTAGTAATTTATCTCTAGAGTAATTTATACAAAAAGTAGGGTTGATTTTAAAATTAATTATTTCTTAACCTGTACGCTATTACTTAACATTTTTTTTTTTAAATCTGGTCTTAATTAATGTGAATTTAAGGAATTTGAAATCAAAACATAAAAAAATTAAGTAACTTTTAAGTAATTCGCGGTTTTTTTTAAATTTATACAAAAAAATACATATTTTAGTCAAATTTTCGAAATTTTCCGAAAAGATGTAATTAAAAATTCAACTTGTTTTTGCCTTGTATGCGCAAATTTCTCAAATCTGATCTTTATTTTAACGCAGATTATGAATCAGCAATCGAAACTTAAAAAAAATTTGTGGTTTATGAATTATTCGCGGTTTTTGAAAATTCAAAAAAACTCAAGTTTTTTGAGATATTTCCCCAATTACCTGTAAACGGTGTTATCGAAAAATGCAATTTGTTATACTTTTGCAATTTACTTACCACGGACCTTCATTATATATAACACCGATTTTAATTTTAAAAAGGATAACAGATATCCTTGCAAATTAAGTTAAAATTTGACATTTTTTAATATTTCGCTATTATTTAGATTGCTATAATTTTATTGCTACTAAAAACCCTATCCCACATAATAGGACATTTAGCAGATATATATTAATGCAAAAACGAAATTTTCATATTGGTTAATATAAGAACACATCCTGATCGAAGTTGATCCTTTTTTGTATGAAATTTTAAAATTTTGCGAAATCCGCTACTCCGATTTCAATTTTGATTTCATATTCGTAATGTACACCTAAAAATATATTAGATTTGATATGTCGCGATCATAATAATTATATTTAATTTTTCTCATTTTTTCCATTATTTTTAATTAATTAAAAATAATAGAACAAGTACAACCTCGAAACTTCAATTGCGATGTGCTACCTCTAAACAAAACTTTTTTGGTGATTTTTTTGATCAGACTACATTTTTTTTCAAAGTGGCATATTTGTAGGGTTGTGGAGTGTGAAAATTCCAACTTTTTTTTTTTTGGACCACTCTAATGTTCATGCATGCTCATAAACATGCATTCATATCCATACATGGATACATAAATCTCCATACATGCATCATGTATGTCCACACATGTGCATTAACGACATTTGAGGTAATATCTACATACATGACCATGCATGTTCATGCGTGTTTTGCGTGTTCATGTGTGTTCATACATGTACGCTAGGCTGGGTCGATTTGTGGGGAGGCAAAAAAATCGCCCATGGCTCAGGGAAAATCGCATTCTAGGGATCAAAATAAGAAACTTTGCCGAAGGAACCATACCTCTAAAACGAATTCTACTACCCCCAACTGTTGACTTTTGTCCCGTAGGGTCAAGTTTTGAAAAATCCCACTTTGACCCATTTAGAGTGCCCCAATCGAGTCCAAATGTATGACCGACCCCCACTAACTTTGGAGGGCCGATCCACCCATGCCAGTGGTACACCCCCTGGAACTCCCCTGGGGGGTTCCCCATACAAACATTTTAAAAAATCACCATTTTTGGCACTTTATTTTATTATTTTTTATTTATTTTATTTATTTTTATTATTTTATTTATTTTTTCTCTTTAGAAATTTATTTAGTCAGAACATATGTAAATGAAAAAATTAATTTAACTTAGTAATAGAAAAGAAAATAAAAAAAATTACTGTTTGAAGTCTTTTTTGCTTTCAAGTCTGGGCATTTTTTCTTTTCTATTACTAAGTTAAATTAATTTTTTCATTTACATATGTTCTGACTAAATAAATTTCTAAAGAGAAAAAATAAATAAAATAATAAAAATAAATAAAATAAATAAAAAATAATAAAATAAAGTTACAAAAATGGTGATTTTTTAAAATGTTTGTATGGGGAACCCCCCAGGGGAGTTCCAGGGGGTGTGCCACTGGCATGGGTGGATCGGCCCTCCAAAGTTAGTGGGGGTCGGTCATACATTTGGACTCGATTGGGGCACTCTAAATGGGTCAAAGTGTGATTTTTCAAAACTTGACCCTACGGGACAAAAGTCAACAGTTGGGGGTAGTAGAATTCGTTTTAGAGGTATGGTTCCTTTGGCAAAGTTTCTTATTTTGATCCCTAGAATACGATTTTCACTGAGGCATGGGCGATTATTAAATCGACCCGCCCTAATGTACGCACATGTAGATATTACCTCAGATTTCGTTAATGCACATGTGTGGACATACTTCATGCATGTATGGAGATTTATGTATCCATGTATGGACATGAATGCATGTTTTTTCCCTTTTGACCCCTCCCGGTATGAATTTCCAAAAATACCGTCTTAGGGGACGTCTACGTTGGAGAACGATCCCAAATACCGAATTTAAGCTCCCTAGTTCCAGCACTTTGGCCAGGCCGTTAAGGGGGAGACTTTTCCTATTTTTGATCCTACCTGTGGAAATTTCCAAAAATCTCATCTTAGCGGATGTCTACAATAGAGGAGGAACTTTAATACCAAATTTCAACTTCTTACCTCCAGCGGTTTGGGCAGGCCTTTAAGCGCTTTTCGCTTCACTAATCCCCATTTTTGCAATGTCCCTGTCCAAAATTCCAAAAAGCACCTTCCCGATAAGTGAGCCCATACTCCAAGGAACATATGTTTTACATTTCAGGTTTCTAGCCAACTTTTACTATTTGTGCCCCTCTCGGTAGGAATTTCCGAAAATCCATCAACAGGGATTTTCAGCTTCCTAGTGCCAGCAGTTTGAGCAGGCTGTCAAGGGGGACACTTTTTCTTTTTTTGTCCCTCCCGGTTGGAATTAGGCTGGAAGAGGAACATAAGTACCGAATTTCAGCTTCCTAGTTCCAGCAGTTTGGACAGGTCGTTAAGGGGCCACTTTCCCTTTTTGAGCCCCCTTTTATTACGACCCTGTAAAAAATTCAAAAAAAGTATCTTCCTAGTAAGTTAGCCCTTACTCCAGGGACCCAAATTTTAAATTTCAGGTTTCTAGCCGAAGGGGTTTTTACAGGCCACCAAGGGGAGGTTTTTCTTCTTTTTGCCCTTCCCTTTAGGAATTTACAAAAATTCCATCTTCGCGGCTGTCTGCGATGGATGAGGAACATTCATACCAAATTTCAACTTCATTGCCTCAGCGGTTTGGGCACTCCGTTATTGGTGACAATAACCTTTCAATCCCCATTTTTACTATGTTCAAGTTCCAAAATAAAAAAATTACGTTGCCGGTGAGTTAGTCCTACTCCAGGGAATACATATTTATAATTTTAGGTTGGCCAAAAGGGATTGGGCAGGCCGTCAAGGAGGAGACTTTTCCCCTTATTTCCCCTCCCGATAGGAATTTCAAAAATTCCGTCTAAGCGGATGCCTACACAGAAGGAGGAACTCATATACCGAATTTCAGCTACATAGTTTCAGCAGTTTGGGCAGGCCGTCAAGGGAGAAACATCCCCTTTTGGGATATCTTGTAGGGAATTCCAAGAATACAAACTTAGTGGAGGAACCTTTATACCAAATTTCAACTTCTTACCTCCAGCGGTTTGGGCAGGCCGTCAAGGGGTGCTCCTTTCCCCTTTTTAACCCCCATTTTTACAACGTCCCTGTCCAAAATTCTAGAAAGTACTTTCCAGAAAAGTTAGCCCCTTCTCCAAGGAACACATATCTTAAATTTCAGCTTTCTAGCCAAAGGGGTTTTGACAGACCGTCAAGGGGGAGACTTTCCTTTTTCCCCGTTCCGGTAGGAATTTCCAAAAATCCCGTCTTAGCGGACGTCTACGCCGAAAGAGGAACCTACATACCAAATTTCAACTTCCTAGCTGCAGCGGTTTGGGCTGGGCGATGTTGAGTCAGTCAGTCAGTAACGTTATTCTTTTATATATAGAGATAATTAAAAATTTAATCATTTAAATTGCTTTGACGCACGATTTAATAAAAATTATTAATTATGAAATGTAGGGTGTTTTTTTTTTTTTTTTAAATTAAATTTATTGAGCCTTTTTTTTCAAACATTAAGTGTATAATATAATAAAAAAAATATAGAGCTAAATTTTAAGATTATAACGTATTGTCTTAAAAATGTAAAGTTAGGCTACTACAGTGTCATACTTAACATAAATGAATTAAATCGTATATGATAATGTTACAAGATGTAGGGTGTTGTAAAAGGTAAACTCAGATAAAAAAGTTAGTGAAAAAATTTGTAAACAGTTTCCAATCGTACTTTACTATTTCTATACTGATTTTTAGTACAATTTTTTTTAGTAATCACTTTTGCTATTCTCTTATTACAAATTACGGATATTTTTTACTAATTTTCGCTGCTGATTTCAGCAAAACATTTTACAAATTTCTCAAAACCGAGTGCTAAATCTAGCAGAAATTATACTAATTTAAAAAATTTTATTTACAAGAATTCGTTGATTTTTTATAATTCTTGTTTAGTTTATTTTTTTTTACTATTGATATATTCTTAGTTTGGAAATAACACTCAGAAAATTTTATTGTATCTCCAATGCATAAAAAGCTAATAACTGGAGAACCGTTTGCAATTTTGACTCCAAATTTCAAGTATGATGAAGTAATTATACCCTTGTCATAATCGAAAGAAAAAAAAAATTTTATTCATTTTTTTTTTTTTAGATTTTACATTTTGTTTATTTTTTAGTACACTTTTCTTGCTAATATCAGCAGATTGATTTTAAATTACAGTTTACAACAATTTACTGAAATTCAGTAGCTACAACTAATTATTTATACTAAAATAAACCGCTGGGCTCAAAACAGTTAAATTTCCCGTAATAACAGCAAAATTTTCAGTAGCCATAACAGACTTTTTTGGTTGAGTGTATGTATGGTTTAATATTGTTCTGATATGATGATGCCTATGCCCTGCTTTGTTTTGCTTTTTTTTAATTATACCTTCAAGTAATATCTGAATACATATTATATAAGTATTTATTAAATGTGTAACTAAAATTTTGTTATTCTCATTTAGTAGCTCTCAAAAAATTTTATTTTAATATAGTTATTAAATTTATGTTTATTTTGCAAATTTTTTGAGTATTTTTAATTGTGGCGATTTTTTTAAATCAAAGTGTCGAAAATGTCGATTTTTTTTGGAAAACATGCCGATTTTTCATCAAAAACATCTGGCAGCAATTTTGACAACTCTTTCACTTTTAGCTCAGCATTCAGTTTTGCATAAGTTCTTACTTAGATAAGTCGGTTTATCGTGTCGTCCGTTTTCAAGTGCAAATTATATATATAAAAATCATTTCAATTATTATAAAAATTACAGAATAATGAAATATAATGTGCTTACTTTATTAGTGATTAATAATTTTATACTAACATTTAAAATGTGTAGAAAATTTAATTTTCATAAATATAAAATGGCGAAAAGAAATATAAAATTGTGTGAAAGTGTTGTTGTTTTTATTTTATTTCTTATTTTCCTTTTGCTTTGTCAATGAGAACTCTAAGTTAAAAAAAAAAGCTTTTGCTTTTGTTATTAATTTTCAAGTGCAATAAAGCTTTGTTTGTTTTGTCTTGACATGAACAAGTATTCCGCTCACTTTTGAGAGTGATCAACCATTTTAATCAGAATATAGTTTAAAGTTTTGTTTGTATTTATGAATGAGAGCAGCTTTTTAGTTATTTATAAATTAAAATATATCAAAAAATTTCGGTTCGTGCGTTAAAACTCGATGTATTATTTAATTGTTGAGAAAACCTAAGGTGAGTTTAAAATAATTTCTTTCCATGTGTTCTGCCATTACTTACGGGGGGTTTCTACATGCTTTGCATGCAGTGGTGTTAGTCCTTTTTGATCAAAAATCGTCAAAAATGTAAAAATGCCGACTATACAATACCCTACACCACTCTGGTTAAAACCCAACTAATGTTTGGATCCGAAATTCGAATGGGTTAAAATGGGACTAATGTCAAAATTTTCTATAATGTAAGTCAGCGAACCAAATTTCATTAAAATATCTTAATATTTGCGACCTGCAGTTTGTAACCAAGCCAATTTTGGGGGGACCCTTATATGGGCACTAGGTCTAAACATGGACCGGTGTTAACCAAAATCAATAGGCTTTGTCCTTGGGCCAACATATGTCTGTGTACCAAATTTCATCAAAATATCTTAATATTTGCGACCTGCAGCGTATAAACAATATAATTTTGGTAGGACCCTTATATGGGCAGTACGTCTAAATAATGGACCGATGTTCACCAAAATCAATAGGCTTCGTCCTTGGGCCAACGTAGGTCTGTGTACCAAATTTCATCAAAATATCTTTATATTTGCGACCTGCAGCGTATAAACCATATAATTTTAGTAGGACCCTTATATGGGCACTAGGTCTAAACATGGACCGATGTTCACCAAAATTAATAGGCTTCGTCCTTGGGCCGACATAAGTCGGTGTACCATATTTCATCAAAATATCTTAATATTTGCGACCTGCAGCGTATAAACAATATAATTTTGGTAGGACCCTTATATGGGCACTAGGTCTAAACATGGACCGATGTTCACCAAAAACAACAGGCGTCGTCCCTGGGCCGACATAAGTCGGTGTACCAAGTTTCATCTAAATATCTTAATATTTGCGACCTGTAGAGTGCGCACAAGAATGCATGGACAGACAGACAGAAGATGTAAACTTAAACCTGTTCTAGTCCATATCCATAAATTTAGGGATATTGTTCAATCTGAAGGCATAGGATAGGGTCAAAAATGTTACAATAATTTGTAAACAATTCAAAATACATACAACATACATGTTGTAATGTACATATGTACATTACAACACAACATATAAAACTCCCCAGTCAGAAATCGCCAGTGGTACAAAAAATCAAGCACTGGCATACCAATGGGTAACCACGTTATTAAAAACAAATGACTGGCAGAACACTCATTTGGTACGCTTTGCCAGCGTTTGCAAAAAGCGTTTTGCCAGTATTTGTTTTGCAAAAATTTCGGTGGTTTATAAAAAACGAGTAAAAAGGTTAAAGTCGGGCATGCCGACTATAGAATACCCTACACCAGTCTGGGTAAAAGCCAACTAATGTCACCAAAATCAATAGGCTGCGTTATTGGGCCAATATAGGTCTGTATACCAAATTTTATCAAAATATCTTAATATTTACGACCTGCAGCGTATAAACAGTATAATTTTGGTAGGACCCTTATATGGGCACTAGGTCTAAACATGGACCGATGTTCACCAAAATCAATAGGCTGCGTTATTGGGCCAATATAGGTCTGTGTACCAAATTTCCTCAAAATATCTTAATATTTACGACCTGCAGCGTATAAACAGTATAGTTTTGGTAGGACCCTTATATGGGCACTAGGTCTAAACATGGACCGATGTTCACCAAAATCAATAGGCTGCGTTATTGGGCCAATATAGGTCTGTGTACCAAATTTCATCAAAATATCTTAATATTTACGACCTGCAGCGTATAAACAATATAATTTTGGTAGGACCCTTATATGGGCACTAGGTCTAAAAATGGACCGATGTTCAAAAAAATCAAACTTGTTCGTCCTTGGGCCAACATAGGTCTATGTACCAAATTTCATCGAAATATCTTAATAGGTGCGACCTGTAGAGTGCGTACAAGATTGCATGGACAGACAGACAGACGGACGGACGGACGGACGGACAGACGGACATCGTTAAATCGAAATAAAAAAAAATTCTAAACCGATCGGTATACTATAAGGTGGGTCTACGACCAATATTTTTTGGTGTTACAAACATCAGCACAAACTTATAATACCCTGACCACATAGTGGTGTAGGGTATAAAAACCACTGGCAAAGAATTGGCTTAGAGTGATATGCCAAGGCTTGCAACCAGTGGTTATCCAGTGCTACCTAGCAAATGCTACCAGGTGTTCAAAAATCAATTCACTGGTAGACCAATGATTTTATAAAAATGCTGACGCTTCGTTAAAAATGTTTGTAGTCAGAAGGTTCCGAGTTCAAATCCGGTTGCAAGCAAACAATTTTTTTTGGATTTTTTTTTAATTAAAATTTTTTTTGTTTTATAAAACCAATTTTTTTTGTTTGTGGGAAAGCTCCTTCAGGACCCACTTTTCTTTTGCCCTCCCAACACTGGCATACTAGTTACAAAAAATTGTTTGCCAGTACTAGCATTTTGGCACAGCCAGTAGTTGTCCAGCTATTATCACTCATTTATGTGTTTAGCCATCAAATATTACATGTCTCGTTAGCTCAGTGGGTAGAGCAATCGTCTGCCAATCTGACGGCCTGGGTTCAAATCACGGCAGGACCAAAAAAATACATATGAACTTTTTTTAAATTTTATTTTGTAAAATATATTTCCAGACCACCTATTTATTGGTATTGCCAGCGTTTTGCCAACGTTTAAAAATTTTGTTCCTCCAGTACTTTTCCGGCGCTTTTTGAACAGCCGGTCCTTTTGTCTAATGATGTTATCATTTTGGGAATGGGAAAGCACTTTTTGCCAGTACTTGTACCACCTGTTAAAGTGCTTTGCCACCGCTTTCCCGTTTGTATTTTTCTGACTGGGTCAGCGAACAATAAATTCCAATTATGAGTTGGCAACTCTTTTTTGGGAAATTTAAATGGCCGCGTGACTGTGTTCGAAGGCATGTTTTTAAATTAACAAGAAAAAACTATATAATTTAATAAATGGCAAAATTTGTTAAAAATTAAAACAAATTTAAGGAAACCATAAGCAGGCGACCTAAAAACTAAAACTAAGCTAATGTATCATGTTCATGCATGTTTTTGTTTTTCAGTTTTAGTAAAATGTTATTTTAATTACATTCTGAATGTCCTTTAAATGAAAATTACTCTATAATTAGTTTAATTTTCGAATGATTTCATTGTAAAAAAATGTCGTTGTTTGTTGGGGAAACCCCTTTCACTCATGTTTCTGTTGTTATTAAACATAGTTGACAACATGTAAACTAATGCACGTGTTGCTGCTACATATTGTTGCACAAACATTGTAAACAATATGGCATGTCTAATGTCTGATGTTGTTGATTTAAATGCGTGTTTATGTGCAATTTCTGTTAATTAAATCAGTTTAGATTTTCTGTCATTTCTGTATTTTAATCGATGATGTAGGTTGCGCTCCCACCCCCCTCATCTTAGTTCACATAACTGCATTGTTGCGTTTCTTTTTTTTTTTTTTTTTTTTTTTAATTTTCAATATAAAGTACGACGAAAAGGCCTCCTTCATATACAATATCATGTCTCTAATATGATGTGATTATTATTTAAATGTAATGGCATGAGTAAAAATATAAGTATAATTGTTGTGATTATGTCGTCCTATAGACAAATTAAACTTGTTGGTTTAAGTTTATAATTTTTTTAAATGCAGTTTAATCTGATCATTTTTCCTTGTGTTGTCAATAATTACAAAACCATTTAATATGTGTATTTTAAAAATAATAATACTTAACTGGCTAATGTTCTTATATGTATAATTAAATATAATTAAAACATGTCCGGTTAATTGCAGACCTGGGAGATTTCAATTACACGGTGTAAATAATCCATTATACTTAAATTTTCAGACGTTCACAATGGTGGTCTTAAATGTTTCTTCAGAAAATTTGTAACATTTTTAACACTAGAAAAGGTGAATATCAATTGGATTTTGTATTCAAACAGAGATGTAATTATAATAAAATCCAAGTTGAATAGATTGGATCTGGTTCTTTATAAAAATTCTGATTCAATTTTATCTAAATTTATACATTTATCATTAATTTGATAAGAATTGGCGATAAATCTTAGCTGGCGACACATTTTCTCAGTGAATTTAGTAAGGCTGATTTTTATATATCGTCATTTGAAATGCAAACCAACGTAACTTGAAAAAATTAAAAACCCGGTTTTATTACTACACAAAATTTTAGACTTCTACGATAAATAAATAGCGGTTTTATGAATAAAATTCTAATATAAAATAATTTTAATTTTAAGAGTTTTTTTGTTTTGTTATTATGAACCATATCAGTCAACTACATTCCCCCACAAAATTTAATCGTTTTTTCTATAATCAAAACTATCAGTTCTATATAGACAAATTTGTTAAAATGTCGATCGACGTTCTTTACTTCTCCTTAAAAAAAAAATTAAAATATTAGCTACGTTGTTTGCATTTCTAATGACGATACATATGTCCAGTTTAAGATTATTGCAAATACATGTAATTGTAAAAAACCCCGACAGAAATTGCTGGCATGTGAGTTCTAATGACGTTATAAAAATGTTTACATCCCGGTGTAGAAACGGTAATGACATGTCATAATGTTTTGGACTACCAGTAATGACACCCACTTACCTTCTGCATTATTTTAAAACATATAATAATGAGTTACTGATAATGACTTATTATTATCATTATTTCAAATAGAAAATAATTTTCTAGCATTTTTTTGAAATCTATTTTAGACTCAATATTTTTTAAACACCACATATTTCTTGATTTTTTGTATGTTGGCGAGTAAGCTTACTTGTGTGCAGCAGGTCAATTATGTTTTTATCTGTTAAATCTTACATGTCGATGTAGCTCAGATGGTAGAGTTATTGACTGGCAATCTGTAGACCCAGGTTCGATTCCCGCACCAGTAAATTTTATTAAAAAAAAAAAATACAATAAAAAATATTTTTTTTATATAATTTATTTTTTTGAAAATCTATTTTTAGACTCATTATTTTTGTCAGTACTGGTAAGGACATAGGTAACGATATATTTTTTGATTTTTCGTATGCTGGTGTGTAACCATAACTCATTATTTTTCGCGACATCGCCATATAAAGGTAATAAGAAATGTTATAACAAAAGTAACTAGTTACCATTACCAAGTATGTAGTTACATAACCACATATCTGGTAATGATTTTCTACACTGCGATGTTAGTAATTGTTAACATTCAATTATTGTTTGAGCTATCTTGCACGCAAAGAAAAAACATGGTGATGATGACCATATTCGAAGAGCATCGTATATTTTTGGGTTATCTATATATTTTTGTATTATAATATGATCCCTTAAGTACTACATTATGATTCTAAACTGATCCCAATATTATCATATTATAGTCCTGTATATCATACTATGATCCCTATAGTTTTTTCCCAGTATTCTCTTGAAGGTGAGTGAAAAAGCTGTTCACTATTTGTTTTATTCAAAATAGTACATTTATTTATTCAGTGACTAATTTAAAAACTTAAATAATTTAAATTAATTTTTGTTATCACTTATATATAACTAAAAATAAATTATGGAAACATCTGATAACAGTAGAAAAATATTGTTAAAAATACAATTTTACAATGCATTTGAAATTATCATAACATGTTCTCAGTGATCATATTATATTCCTAGTGATAATAATATTTTCCTCATAATAATATTATAGTAATGAAGAACATTTTTTGATCATTTGGGATCATATTATGATCATCAGGAATATAATATGATCAGTACGAAAATATTATGATCATTTCGTCGTGGACTTAAATTTTTTTTTTAATTTTGCATTTTTTTTCAATTTTGTTTTTGTACAAAACTAAAATCTATCACACTTCTTATTATAGACGCTCTGAAACAATATTTTTGCTACTTGCGTACAAAAAACAAAAAAAAAAAATAATTAGTGTGTTTTTTAATCACCTGGATTTAGAATTTTTCATACAAAAAATGGATTTATTAAATCCAAAAAAAAAGCTGGATTTAATAAATCCACAATAAAAGCACAAATATATGAAACAGCCTATTAATTTAATGTCAGAAAAAAATACGAATGAAAATTAAAAGAGAAACAAAAAAATTGAAAAACTAACAAATAAAAGGTTTTTATTAAATTTTTTTTATGAAATATGTTTAGAAAAAAAACTACACCTCACCAAATACATATTTTTCATCTTGGATATGGAGAAATAGCTCAAATAGAAATGGTAATTTTTCACTCTACAGTAAGTAATTTAATTAAATCCAATTAGTGAATATTAAATATTGCAATGGAATTTTTCAATTGTGTAAAAATATAAATTGAAGTGATAAAACTGAAAAGGCAGACTGTTTATCGCTGTTTTATGTAAAATATAATTATAAATTAAAAGTTAAAGTAGAATCCTTCATCATCGAATTCGGTATTAAAAATTAGGGTGAAAGAAGTGTCGGACAGAAAATTTTTTTTAAATAGAAAGAATCTAACCCCCTCTGTTGAGCACTTTTAGAAATACTTTTTGGATTTATTAAATCCAAGTGATTAGAAAAAACGGCTAATAATTACTTTTTCACTTAATTTATAGCGGTAAACACTTTATTAAATAATAAACAATAATTTTATTTGAGGATTGCTTGACAATCTATATCTTTCTAGACTTCTTGGGTAGAGCGAGTTCTTCCTTCAAAAACAATGTAGGTATTAAAATTAATACCAATTAGTTATTTTTGTAATTTTTAAGTCTTTTTTTTAATACATATATATTATATTATTTATTTTAGTGCTTCTTACAACTTCTTTTCACAAATTCTTAAACAAGACTGACGCTATCTGATAGATGACGCTCTTAAAAAAATATACTGATCATCTCATGGCTGCGAAACTATACCAATGATTGTGAATATGATCTCTCTCAACTCACATGATAATATGATTGTAATTCGAAGAGAGGAATATGATTGTCCCCATAATATATGATTGTAGACGAGAGAATAATACGATAACCGAAAAAAAGAGATTTTAACTATAAAATGATTATAGGCGACCATATCATTTGTAAAGTATGATTAAATAATACATTAATAATTTGATTGTAACAACCATGTATGGCAATAGTAACCATAGTTTGGTAGCTGTGATAATATTGCAACCATATCTTTTCTCTGCGTGTGTATTACACGTCTCGTTAACTTAATATGTAGAGCAACTGTCTGGCAATCTGACGGCTTGGCTTTGAATCTCAGCACGACCATGTTTTATTTAATAAAACTCTAATATAATTTTTTTCTTAATAAATTTGTGATAATTGATCTTAAACCGAACAAAATAACACTTCTTTAAACAATCTTCAGATCAACTTAAAGTAATCGTTGTAGATGCGTTCGTTCTAAATAAGTAACTAAAAAATAAGCTTGAATAAGCTTAAGTACAACATAAAACATTGGCTTTGCTACTAAAGGAACTTTGGTGGGAGCAAAAACAACAAGATAGAGAAAAATAATAGATTTGCAAAAAAAAATTGATTTTCCTTGTAGAACAAAAATAACTGGCAAATGTTTGAAATTTCTAAAATTTACTTAATGGTTAGTGAGAGTTAATTTAAATACAAAAATTAAATTTACATAAAGACAAGCTGATGATAATACTTGGTAGTACCTAAAAATTCATTAATGGTCTGCCATTGGTTCTAGGTAAGTTTTTTCTACTTGTTGTAAATCAAATTGCAAATTCTTTTTGAAATTTGTGATAATTAAACTTAACCAAACAAAATAATACTCAAGAAAATTTTTTAAAGATTTATTAAATGATTGATTTTTGGTTTTTCCAACATCATGCCAATGTGTCAACCAACCTTTTGCCGACGCTTGTAGGTTAGCTTCAACTGCTGTTATCATTGATTTACCCCTTAATTCCTAAAAACTTTATAAAGTTATAGGAGGTTTATGGAACAAATTTTATATGAAAATTTTATTTTGTAAACCTACTTTAAATTTATTATTAGGTTCACAAGAGGTGTGCTATCATTTGTATCGTACTAACAAAAAATATAGTTGTTAGCATTTTATTTTATACAACAACGATTTTCTACTGGGGGTTCTGGTAGAACTCTTAGACATAGTACACTAAACGTATGTAAAAATGTTGGAACATGGTATTCCAAAATGATGTATTTTTTTAATTTAAATTTTAGTAGCTCGCCTTACAACCTGCCGGTCTGGGTTCGATTTCCATCAAAACCATGTTAAAAAAATACTAAAAACCTTTTTTCTCAAATTATAAGAAAAAAAAAATCTGATAATCTACTTTTAGACAACGTTGTGGAAATGTTGGTATGTCAGCGCCAACCAACGGTTGGGCGCCATTATCAATCGGGTTACAGTGCAATACTATTAAGATTGTAAATCCCAAGTTCTGGTAACACTTAACCGGCCATCGCAAACGGTTTGCCAACATTGTGCCGATCGTATTTTCCACCTGGGAATGCATCAGTTTGTCAAATTTGATTAATTTATAAATTCACAATGGAGAACCAAAATTAAACTATTCAAAATAATACATTTTGCAATTGTAAAAGATTGCAAAAGAAGTTCACGTGACCAGGCAAAGTGTTTCTAGACCGATCAAAGAGGACAAAGGACACAAGGACTTAATGACTGAAAGAAAGCCTAGATCGAGTAAAGCAAAAAAAGGACAGAAAGCCAAACATTTAAAGAAGCTCTTGAGAGCTCTCTCAAGTATTTCTGCCCGCGAAGTGGTATAGCGCGAGCAACTTTCGGAAACCTATGTGCCCCGAATTAAAGCTTATGATGAGCCCAAAAATGAGTTTCAGCAAGTTGAAGGAAACCAATGGTAAGAAACTTTGAGGGAATTTGACCCCTCATTCCCTGGAGGAAACTAGAATTGCAATATATACTTTAGCAGAAACGGATCTTCTTCACAATTCGGCACTTTTTGCTTTTTATTTCTTTTCTTTATATAAAAGAACGTAAATAAAGTAGGGGAAAGTCGTGTACGTTGGATAGCGTGTACCTTGGAACTTTGCATTTTTCTCCTATTTGTTAATGTTTTACTGTAAAATCTTCTATGAAGTTTTTTATTTTCCCTAATGATCATTTTAAACAACTCAAAGTTTCATATAAGTCTATAGGAGACCCTAAAATTAGGTACGTGTACCTTGGATCGACAAAAGTAAATTTTTTAAAAAAATTTAAACTAATTTTTTAAAAATAATCAAGATATTCAAGTTACTGGCTTAAATCAATATAAAGTTTGTCGTTTTCTAAATGCAGTAACCAGAATATTTCCTCTTCTGTATATCCAAGAAATTTCAATACATGATTAATTGAAGCTCCACCGGCTAATTGTACTTTTTGAATTTAATTCACTTCAAAATAACCTTTGATTTAAGATTTTCGCCATTTTTTGAAAATGATGTTTTCATGCAAATATTAAATTGCATTGTAGATATTAACTCTACTGCAAATAATGCAATAAATTTCATTATGGGGCAGTATTTTTTTTAAGAAATTCCCTTCATTTTCCAAGGTACACGCCAATTTGTAATTTGGAATACTTTTTCGCTTTTCTAAAAAAAATTTAGTTCTTAAAATGCATAAGAATTATTAAAGTTTTTATTATTGGTAAATGAATGTTCTTTAGTTTGACTCTAGATCATAAATTAGTATCACTTTCTGTTTAAATTATTTTCAAATCAAAGAAAGATAATACAATTTTTACAAGTAAATTACAAAGAATAAACATTTTTTTTTGAAAGAATTCGATAAGACCAGCAAGACAGAATACGTATTTTCGGCTTTCGCTACAATTATTTGCAATCTATAACAACACCAACACTAATATTGCTGCATTAAAAGATGTTTCGCATCTATCTTAATCTTAGAGATATTGACACAAGATTTTCAAAAGTACCAAGGTACACGACTCTCCCCTATACATAAAGTTTTTAAAATTTTAGACAACTAAAAACTGGAGTGTCAAAATATCTCCCATTCAAAATATAAAGAAAATCTCCCATTCAAAATATAAACAAAATTCAGAAAGTAAAGTATATTGTTTTGTACTGGTAAATACTTAAAAAATTTAAGTGCACGTATTTCTAGTATACTTAGTAGGTACTCAGTAAAATTATTTTCAATCACTTTTTAAGTACTTGGACAATTGTCAAGTACCTCAGTAATTTTCAACTACTTCCCAACAAAAAACCTGCTTCGCTGGATGCAGCTTTGTAAGGGAATAAATAAAATTAATCCCTTACAAAGCTGCTTACGGAAGGCATGATTTTTCCATACAAAGGGCCCGCTTGGAAGCACGTTGTTTTGTGAGAAAAGGCGCATTATTCGCTGCTGAAAAATTGCAGTAAATTCATGTTCTTCGTAAGTGCATTTAACCGCAAATAAATTCATGCACTTTTTTTGAAAAAAGTGCTTTTTTGCTGCTGAAAACGTGCAGTAAATTCATGATTTTCATTGAGCGCATTTAAACACGAATTCTTATGGAAATAAATGCATTCATTTGCCGACTTCAAAATGCGGACTGACTCATGTTTATATGGCGTCTACACACAGAGAAAAATATGCCATTTCCCAACTGAAATTCGGTTACATCTACTAAAATAGGTTGTTGCAACTGAATATTGTTTATAACAACAAAATTTGGTTTATACAACTGAATTTTAGTTGCAATACCCAAAATATTTAGAAATCGCATTCCAATATGGTTTCACCAACTGAATTTATTGGTTGTAGCAACCAAAATAGGCTTAGCAATTCGGTTGGCAATTTTTTTTCCTGTGTGTATACATTAAACTCTACTAAAGAATGGTAAAACACGATTGAGATGACTCAGATTTCGTGCGCATTAATCTTTGGATAAATTACATTTTATTTTACTCCCTTACAACCTGCTTCGTCGTAAGGGAATAGCGTAGCACTATAATTTTTTAAATAACTTGCTTACGATTTGCTTCGTTTAAGGCAGTTTTGCAGGGTATACAATCAAATTGTATTGTATACGCATAAAGTGGCGCAACTCTGTAAAGCAGAATTTGTAGCGCGTTTTTAAGCGCTTCGTATTTTTACTGTTTCCAAAATACTAAAATTTTTTTGCTGGGTTTGTACTCAATTACTTTATGCTTAAATATTGTCGTCACAACCGATTTGTTTGGAAGCTGTAACCGATAAATCGACTGACAAAGATAAATTATTATTACATTAGAAATTCGACTTTGCCAACCAAAGTTTCTGTTCCAGCTGCACTCATAGAAAATTCTGTAAAACGTTTTGCTAACGCTACTAAAATTTGGTTCAAAGGGCCCTGCAGAAATGAGCATAATCTGATTAATTTTGCGAAAACAAAATCTCTTTAATACACTCACAATATTTTATCCTTAAAAACAACCTAAAATAGATATTAAATTAATTGAAAACACTATTAAAAAAGGACTACTGATTTTTCATTATATTCAAACCATTTTGCTATTTATTTTCAAACATTGTTTAAACAATCCAGAAAAGAAATAAAAATAATTGAAAAGTCTATTAAAACAATCATCAATTATTTAACTGACAAAACGTAAAAAAAACGATTTTGTGGTTTGTTTTTTCATATTTGAAAGTTTTTTTTGTTTCGATTTTCAAAACACTACACCATACACAACAGACACGTTCATATTTTTATTGGCTATGTTTGTGTGTATGAGTAAAGAATTTCTTGTAATTTGAATTGAAATAATTTTGTATATAAACAAACTATTTTAACAAAAAAGAAAACCGAAAATATTTGTTTTAAAACAGAAAACAACGAAATTATTTAAATAATTTTTTCAAAAAATAGAAATCTAAAAACAGAATATTTGACTGAAAATAACAACTCCTACAGACGATACATATTTTTTCTGGTTTGTTTTTTATTGGTTGACAAAAAAAGTTAAACAATATGTTTCAATGTATTTTAATGGATTCTTCAATTGAAAACAAACTTTACCTATTACTTTTTAAATAAACCTCAATCGGTTATGGAAAATATATTGTGAGTGTATTAGTAGTAAAAGCAAAGAGTATACATAATAAAGAGATTGGGGGACTCTCTATCACTGAGAAAGCATTTGTTCTATTATGTGTCTTGGAACAGGAACATACTCAAACCAATATCACCCAGCAAACATGGCAATACGAAGAAGATTCTCCGAAAATATCGCCAGGAAGAAAACATTTTTTGCCGGCAATATCAATTTCGTATTCCGGAAGTTTCCTCCGTCGGAAACAACTGTTACACTAAAACAATACTTCCAGGCAATATGAAAGCAATAACTCATATGGAAGATAAAAGGGATATCGCTAAATAAACTCCCGGTACAATAAAAAAAACGATTTAATTTTTTCATTATTAAATTTAAGCCTGAAAAACAATATTGCATATATAATCCATTGACCAGCTTATAAATTATCTTGATTTCATCTTAGCCGATTTTTCCCGCGCAATTAATCTTAACTTTTCACGAGTTTATTTCCTATATATCTTTTGATTGTTTTTGTACAAATTTAGTTTTAATTTTTTCCAAATTAATAAAAGATTTCCAACATATTTGCTTTTTGCCAAATGATACAAAGGTGATATTCCCGCAATATTGTTATAAAAAGTTATGACAAAAGATAAAATTTTTGAATTATTTTTTTTCCAAATATCGCCAAATTATCTTCCAAGTGATAAAAGGAAGACAATTTCAAAGTAAATACTACTTGATTATTTTCATTCAAATGACAAATAGAAGATATCGTTTTAATATCTTCTTGGAAGGTATCTTTTAAATGTTTGCAGGGTCATTATGTGCGCTCTTTGTATGACTCAAAACACCGATTTTAACCAGGGATGGAAAATAATAATTTAGTTATAAAAATCAAGAATGGAACTATACTATGGAATTATACTATTCCAACAGTATTATAGCCCTAGATTATGAATTTTAAAAAACCATACGTAAAAATTGCAAAATAATATCGCAATGCGAAAAAAGGCTTTGGGGTTTAAAGAATTAATTAACAGATTTACATTCTGCCAACGATGCCAAAATTTTCTTTTTTTGCAACTAACCACTACACTTTGTTTTATGAAATGGGCATTATACTCCGTAGATTATAAATTTAAAAAACCGTACTAAAAAAATTGCAAAATAATAGAGGAACGCGAAAAAAGACTTTGTGGTAGAAAAAAATAATTAAAAAACTCAATCAGCGATTAACAATCTGCAAATGAATACAATGACGCAAAAATTTTCCTTTTTGCAAATATTTTTTTCGCGATTTTTTTTTTTTTTTGCAAACTAAGCACCAAACTTTTGTGTATAAAATTGGTACTATAGACCCTAGATTATAAATTAAAAAAAAACCACACTTAAAAAATTGCAAAATAATCGCGGAAAATGAAAACACGCTTTATGGTACAAAAATTTAATTAAAAAACTTAATCAGCGATTTACATTCTGCAAATAAATATATTGATGAAAAAATTTTTCCTTTTTGCAAATTTAAAAAAAAAATTATATAAAGAATTGCAAAATAATAGCTGAATTTGAAAAAAGACTTTATGGTACAAAAATTTAATCCCTAGGTTATATATTTAAAAAAACCGCACTTAAAAAGTTGCAAAATAACGGCGGAATTCGAAAAAAGCTTTATGGTACAGAAAGTAAAATAAAAGAGGTAATCACCGATCGACATTCTGCAAACGAATATATTGTTGCAAAAATTTCGCTTTTTGCAAATGTTTTTTTTTCGCAATTTGTGCTAATATTTGCTAATACCTAAATATTTAATTTTAATTTTTTTTAACGAGCCAAAGAGGACGCTATTTTTTAGTTACTTAAATTTTTAAATATGTAAGAGCGATCTAACATTTTTTGGTATAAGAGCCCGATTATGTGAGCCTTTTCCATCCCTGATTAACCAGTCGGGGTTCGTTCCTGTTCCAAGCCGCATAATATTTTTTCAAATAAAAAATATTGAGAGAGTTCCAAGGCCATTGTAAAAGATAAAATCCAAAGAACTAGTTGAAGAAGACTACTGCATTAGCATAGGTTCCAATTTATGTTCTATAACCGGTTCTTTTTCCTACAAACTAGAATAGGCTGCTGAAGAACCGGTTCTAGAACTAGTTATATAACTAATTCTAGGACATTGAAATCTTACATCCTGATATTTTGTCATGGATCTGGCGGTAAATACACTCGTTCTCGAATAGATTTAGAGGTAACTGCTCTAAAAAATTTTGCTGGCAAATCTAAAATCCAAACAAATGGTTGCAGAGCGGCAATGCATTAACTTTTTAATGACAAAATTTGCTAGTTAAGTTGTCATTTTACTATGAAAATTTGACAACTTATCTACCGAATTTTGTCGTTAAAAAAGAAAGAGTATACTACATTGGCATAGGTTATAATTTATATATGTTCTACAACCAATAATTTTTGCAACAAGTTCGACCTATTAGTAGTATGTTTTTTTAATCCAAACTAGAATAGGTTTCTTTAAAACTGTTCTAGATCCAGTTATGTAACTGGTTCTGGAACAGTGAAACCTTACATTTCGACATTGGGGAATCAGTTGTAGAATCTTTTCCGCGGAGCCAGTGGTATAAAAACATATTCTTGAATAGATCCAGGAGTAACCGGTTCTAAAAAACTTGGCTGAGGTCAAAAACAAATTTTATATTTTCACATTTTTTTTATTTTTTAATAACAACCTTTTGAAATCAGCAATCTTTTATTATTCAGCAACTATTTTTGTTGATTTTCGAAGGATAATTTTTATTTGCTTTCAAATAAATTTTACACTAATTGAAATGATGCTGCAAAAAAATTGCTAAAATTAGCAGATTATTTTTGCTGTATTTTAGTAATATAGGAACAGCAAAAATAAAACTGTTAAATATACAGAATTTTAGTTAAATTTTTGCTAATGGAAAATAGCAAATTAACCTCCTAAAATCAGCAAAAAGATTTTTGCTAAATAAATTGTAGCCTAAAAAAATCACAAAAAGATTTAAAATTTTCGAAGTTTAAAGATAAAAATCGAGCCTTTTGAAAACAGCAGTCTCAATTTTATTTATCAATTATGTCTTCCTATTTTAGCAGGATAGACATTCAACTAAATTTAGCTTAAAAATAGGAAAAATTTTGTAGATTTAACTTGATAATACAAATATATGTATCATGGCTGTATTGCTAGGTAAAGTTTTTTGGGTGTATGTATGACGGTCAACGATAGATTGATTTTCCGTCGGCTGCATAAAAATGAAAGCTTTGAACCAAAAACAACAAAAAAAATGTTTCTTTTGATTACCTTCTGCCATCACAGTGTTTTTATTTCCATTTTGTGTTAAATTAAAATCCACATGTTCGAGATTTTTAAATTTTTCAACAATCATTTGTAAATTTTTAGGATCTCGTACATTTTCCAATAAATTTCGAAAATATTCATATTGTTTGGGTGGCACTTTTGCCGTACCGCCGCTATTAACAACGAGTTTTTCGAAAATATGTTGAAAAGTTTGTTTTTGAACATCCGACAAACCGGTTATTGATGCCGTTACTGGCGAAGGCGGTGTGGTGGGCGGTGAAGAGATGGTAGCCACATTTGTAGGTGTACCAGTGGTGGCTTGATTAGGTGGTGGCGTTGTCTTGATGTCCATTTTGTTTTCGTTTTTTAATAAATTAAATTACTTTTTAACATAAAAGCTTTATGAAAATTACGATTATTGATAAATTAATTTATAACTTTATTATTATTTTTTTTTTATTACATCACAGTTAAAAACACTACACTTTTCATAATTTCTGGGTCAAAATTGTTTACTCTTTTTTTTTAAATTAAAATAAAGCTTACAAAGCTTTAAAGCTAATTTTATTTTTATTTATTTTTTAACACTTCATAATCCTTTTGTCGTAATTACTTTTAATATTTTAATCCAAGTTGCTTACAAACTTTGTAATATTCCTCTTTATTATAGGTATATATATTGTATATTTTTTTTTTGTTTGCACACAAGTTTAAACGCGTTTTAACCGTTTATCCAACAACCGTCAAACACGCAGCGCACCGTCTTAAAGCGAAGGTAGCAATAAACATGAAAGCCCAAAAATTCTGGCACAGAAGCCAACTGGTAATTTACCTCAAATGGTGTGCTAGTGTTTTTGTTTGCTATTTTTCAAAGCCTTTGCAGCAGGGGAAATATTAAATTCAAATTGGAAACTGGTTTTGGTGGTTGTTTGAAAAAAAAGAAGGTTGGCTGGTGATGTTTTACCTCAATAAATTTACAAAATAGGCGGAGTTTCCATGTATCTCCACATTGAGTAGTTGATTTAAAGTCCTGCTGTTGTGTTTATGCATTTAAATATATCCTTTTGTTTTATTTCTCAGAGAGAGAGAGAGAGCGTTTTTGTTGAAAATCTGAGAATTTTTAAATAATGTGTATTTTTAATAGGGCAATATTTATCGTTTTTGTTGTTGCTGTTGTCTTTGAAGGAACGCGTGCTGTTAACCGAGCTAAGCAGCTTTCATGCTACCGAAAAATTGTGTGAAAACCTTTTACATTCTCATAAATAAGTCTAGTCTTTTGTGCAGAGTGTTGGGTATTAATTCTACTTGACTTGAAACATTGCAATATGTATCGGTAATACACAAACAGATTAAACAGATTTAGTTTGTTTTTAAAAATGTTTTTTGTCGTATAAGTATTCAGAGATAATTAGGTTTTCAATAGACGTGTTAAGTCATTTCTATTACAAGAGGATCCAATTTATGTATGGCGTAAAACTATGCAATATATGTACACGCAGAAAAAAGAGATTGTTGGATATATTTACAGGCAATTATATATATGTTTATAAACTACTATACTTATGTTTGAGGTGTGTTTCCAATTATTTTATTTTTATCGTTATAATATGTATGTCTCCAGGCAAACACTTTAATGTTTGAATGTTAGTCATATTTTCCCACTTAAACAAAAATATATTTGCATTTTTATTTTATCATTAAATTTGTGGAGTGCAAATATAATAATGATAAATATATATATTTTTGCCTGCAAACATTTATATATTTGCGAGTAGATGTATTTCATATGATTCAAACATACATATGTTTACAGGCAAAAATATTATATTTGCTGGCAAACATATTATATTAAAAACACGGCAAATATATTTTGACAGTTCTTCCAAACATATATATATCACCAGCAAATATGTTTCCGGCAGGGCGATTTTTTTCTGCGTGTAGCTTTAAAAAATGTATTTTGCAGTTTCGCTATTATAAATCAGTGATGGGATTTGAAAATTTTTGTATAGAATCGAAACTTAAAATATTTTGAAAGGCGATTTATTGTGCCTGAACAAATTTCCAATGAATATTTGTAAATTTGTTGTTTGGCGAGACCAAGACAGAAAGTAGACTTGATTCCTTTAAAATACTCAATGAATAAGCACAAATGGATGGTACTCACTAATGGAATAAATAAAAAAGGAAACACTTTGATTCGTTTTGATAAAATTAACTTTATTTAGCAAAGAGATTGCCGAGTGGTAGTTTTCGTGAAAAACTAAATTTTTTTTGCTTGTTGTCTTCGTCTTAATTATAACACTTTTGTCCTGTCTTTGACATTTAGGAAGTGTTCAGAAGTCGAGATCGAATAGTGCGTCCCCAATATCATGAGAGGGTGTGATCGATCCTCGACAGTGCCAATACTAAATCTTGGTCTATGCAAAGAAACAAAGCTACCGAGGAAAATCTTGCTACACAGAGAAAACGGTTTCATGGTCTAAGAGGGGCAATTCTCTAACTTTGACAACTTAACTACCGAATTTTATCGTTAAAAAGTTAGAGATCGCACTACAGATAGGGTTTGGAAATAATGGAAAAAGTAACAACAAAGAGAGAATTTTGTTGGAGGAGATTTAATTAAATTTTTTAGTAAACAAAGTAAATGAAACATTTCTTAAATTTGATGAAAAATCTTCATATATTTTATGAATCTGGTTTAAATGAAACTTTTTCATTTGGTGTATGAAACTTTTAATATATAAAATGAAATATTTCACAACATTTTATGAAGAATTTCATTAATTCAATGGAAGAGTTCTAGTGAAACTTCGTTAGTTTTGTGCAAAAGTTCAGTTATATCATGCAGATAATTCTCTCAGTGTAGTTACTAGTAACTCATTATTATATGTTTTAAAATAATACAGAAAGTAAGTCGGTGTCATGACTGGTACTCCAAAAACTAACGATTTGTCATTACCATTTCTACAATAGATAGTAGAGTTTAAAAATTGTTGTAATTTAATTTTAAGCTGCTACTCTGTAAGGATTATATTGTATGCATAGACTGAACAAATAAATAATAAGAAATTTATTCAGAAACTACTAGTCGCATTTCAGTGACAGAACCGGTGCTCATAGATCAATAAGTAGATATGTATGTATCTCAACCTGCTGAATGTTAATCTCGATTTAGAAAGATATTTGCGATTGAGTTCCGTTTCGTCCTTTAGAAAATTTGGGAGAATATGGCAAAAATACAAATTTTAAAAATTTTAAGAAAAAGTAAACGTAAATCAGCGGGTGATTATTTTAACATTAATAACGAACTTGCACGTAGCGAGAGGATAATTAGTGCAAAAAAAAACATCCATTAAAAAATAATTATTTTTATAGTAAAAATACAAAATGGATCACCAAGAAGTCATATATTAAAAATAGCGCGCCAAAGTGGGCGTGGTCAATGAAGAATATGCGGCGACCTGGCCTAGGATATAAGGATCGTACTTACTAACTAAGTTTGAGTAAAAACTGTTGGAAAATAAAAATTTCCATACCCGAGTAAAAATGTTTATATAATATTATATTTGAATAGATATATTCGCAATACGTAACTGCCCTAGTAAAAATGATTTTTATATATTCATATATGATTTTCATACAATCATTTATGATTTTATACAATTATAACTTGTCGAGTATTGTGAAACATATATTTTTATATGATTATATCAAAAGATATTTAATTATATAAAATTATATTAACCAGATCCACCATTTTTCGGATCAGATAATATATTTTTTATATAATTATATTAACCCATACATGATTTGATCCGGAAAATGGTGGATCTGGTTAATATAATTTTATATAATTAAATATCTTTTGATATAATCATATAAAAATATAAGTTTCACAATATGCGACAAGTTATAATTGTATAAAATCATAAATGATTATATAAAAATCATAGCAAAATCCGTTGGAAAATAAGAATTTCCATAGCGAATATCCATTGTTATATAATGCCATCGTTTTTTTAAGTGGGCGTAAAAATAGGCGCGGCCAATGAAAAGTATATGATAACCTCGGATAGGCTGTCAGGATCATATATATGTCCTTTATTTATTCAAATGTGATATATTTAAATAAAAAGTTCACGTAGAACATAGGGCGTTAACGAATTCTGTCCATCTGATTATATCTTCGGCAAGTGTTTAAATTTGTCTCCATGATTTTCGAGCTGATTAAAGTTTTGTTTTTGTGCAACGTGTCCCCGTGTTTCGTTGCCGTCCTTTCTATCATTGGCCTTGAGGATTCCCATCAAGGGCGCTTCTAGCGATTTCTGTAGCTGGTCGTCTGAGGATATGACCGATCCATGTGCATTCTCAACTTAGTCCTCTGTGAGATATTATTGGCCCGCCATATTTTGTGTAGATTGAGAAATGCAACATGTGCCTTATTTATACGGTCACAAATAGATCCGCCATCTTTTGTTATTTTACTCCTAAGATAGTAAAAAGGCTCAACATCTTCAATTACTTTATCATCTTCGCATTAAACCCACTTTTTTGAATTTTCGAATTTCTCCTTATTTTTGCCTCTATATCTGTAAAACGATGGGACATTAGGCATATGTCGTCAACGTAGTCAATGTCGTTTAAGTAATCCGACATATTTCAGCGTAAACCAAAAGATAAACCGTGCTGGTGCTCTTATATAATTAAAATAACTCTTACACCTTGTTTGATTAAGCTTATACTCTCCTTTATTTATACTCTCCTTAGTTTGATTGAGCTTTACACTTGTAACTCTGATTGAGCTTTCACTTGTTACGATTAGTTTGCGCTAAAATCACAAAAATCTGCAATAATTTTGCATTTTACTATTTTTACACTAATTGTTAGTAAAAATATACGCCCATACTACATATCTAAATTTTCCAAGTGTATATTTTTGTTAAAGTTGACTTAAGTTAAAATTTTCTGTGGCAATATGCTTTGACCTAGTTTATTCTGATTGGTTAATTTATTTTAATCAAAATTCCGATTAATCAATTAATCGATTATTTAACAATTTTGATTAATCAAAAACATGACTAATCGATTAATCAGTTATTTCGATTATTCAAAATAATAATTAATTGATTGATCATGTCTTTGATTAATCAAACTTATGAATAATTGAATAACATTTTATTTTTCTCCATTAAAGACGCCTTTAAATGTCAGTTCAATATAGAAACATGAAACTTGAGAATGGACATTGATCAAGTCTGACCAGTGAGCAAACAATCTGTCTGGTTTTCTTTATTTGGAGCTATATAAGGCATTGCCACAAAAGAAAGACAAAATTGCCGTAATTTTTTTATTTTTAAATATTTTTCAATATTAATTAAAATTATTCAAATTTTGATTAATCAAAATTCAAATTATTCGATTAATCATAATTCTGATTATTCAAATTTTCAAGTAATCAATTAACTGACATACTGTTTGAATAATTGATTAATCGCACATCGCTAATCAAAATGTTTGAAAATATAAAATTTTTAAAGGGGTTTCACAAACAAAATGAACAAAACTGTACGTTTAAAAATAGATTCGACTTTAAATTCAAAATACTCTTCTATAGAAAGGGCCATAGTTTTTAAAGTTTATATAGTGAATCAATTAAACGCTTATAATTAATTAATGTGCAGAAAAGTAATATGAAATCGAAACTTAAAAAAGCTAGGCAACTTTTATCGAGTTTTTTTTTTAATTGTTTAAAATATTATATTATACATACATACATATTTTAGTTAAAATTTCCAAATTTTATAAAAATATGTAGGTAAAACTCCAACTTACTCTTGCCTGTTTGAGCAATTTTCCTACTATGGACTTTCATTATGTGTGACAATGATTTTAATTTTAAAAAGGATAAAATATATCCTTGCAAATTAACTTAAAATTTGCCGTTTTTAAATATTTCGGTATTTTTTTAGCTTGCTATAATTTTATTATCATCAAGAATACGATCTCACATAAGAGGATATTCAACTTCCTGATCAGAACTGAACATTTTTTGCACAAAATTTTAAAATTTCGCGAAATCCGCGACTCCGATTTAAATTTGGATTGTATATGCGAAATGTACACCTAAAATATATTAGATTTCATATCTCGCGATCATAATAATTATATTTAATTTTTATTATTTTTTTCGTTGTTTTTAATTAAATATAATAACAAAACAAGCGCATCTTTGAAACTGCCGTTGCGACCAGTGACCTCTAAATTTTTATCAGACCATATTTATTTTTATAATGGCATATTTGCGGCGTTTTGGAGCGCAATAATTCCATTTTTTTTTTAACTTCCTTACTGTTTACTACCCAGGAAAATTTCTTACAATCGGTAGCCAACCACACCTATTCTACAACTGGTTCCACTGCAACCGATTCCATGAGACTGATTCCGGAACCAGTTCATGGGATCCCATATGGAAGGTTTGACTGACGTAGAATCAGTTTTAGAACTAGTTCCAGAACTGATTCTAGGGCAACCGGTTCCACTTTGGAGCTATAGAAGTGGTTGCTTTTGGGACAATTTCAAACAAAAATAATCGGTGCTAGAATCGACAGTAGAAGGGGTTGTGAATGAAAAGTAGCTATTCTACAACAGATTTCTTTCCTGGGTAGGGTCTCCGAAAAATTTTTTTTGAGTTGAGTTATTTAATGTTTTTAATGCGAACTAGTTTTAAAATATCAATGTTTTTGAGAAAATGTACAAAAAGTCATATTTTCCACTTGTAATTCGTGTTCCAAATTTCAGGGCCGATGCGGCACATCTTCTCGGTATCCGATTATCCTAGTTTTTTGGGGAACGTAGTTTTACACCTAAATAACTATTTCCAGGGAGTAGCCCGGCCAATAACTCAAAATTGATTTTCCTCCATACAAGCTTGGAGGACCCAGTATTCATGTATGGATGTAAATTTTTAACAGTGATACTATAAAAATTATTTTTGTACAAAAATTAGTAAACCGTCTTGTAATGACAAAATCTTGACTTTTAAAAATTAATAGAGGTCTGACCATCAATTCTATATATTTCGGACATGCTGATTACAATGGCGTACTTTATTTTTCGATCAATGGTACAGATTTTTCGCTAAATATCTTTAAAATTTGGCGGTTTTCCATTTAGTTTTTTATATACAAAAATTTTGAAATGCAATCGAAATAAATTTTTTGTGTTGAAATGTATTTATATTTAGGCTTAAATATTGATGCATAAAACTTAATATTAAAACCACTGTTCGCGTTTTAGATGGATTTTTACGGTTTTTTAAGGTTTTAGCCAATTGAATCGCTGAAAGCAAAATCGGCCTTAATAAATGATATGGCTTAGTAAAGAAGCAATTAATAGGAAAATATTTCAATAAAAAAATGTATTCATCTATAGCGGACTATACTTTAAAATCGCGATTTTTCAAAAATTTTGTAGCTTTCTAAGATGTCCCCAAAGTCCAACTTTTAACCCTTTCATTACCGACTTTTTGTTTGCGGATATGTCGTTATTTTGACTTCAGATTCTTGTTAAGGATCCTCAAATTAGAAAAAACTATGCAACATATTTTGCCCCCTCCCCTCCTACCCACCAAAAATGACGGTCGAAAATCGATTTTTTTCAAACCTTAGCCCCGTTTTACCTCTTAAACATTCGAGTAGCCAAAAATCTTTTGGTTGGTTTTCTTCTCGTCATAAAACGAAGCTATATGCCAAATTTCAATTATCTATCTTCATTAATTTAGGAGAAATACCAAAACCCCCTTTTCACGGAGATTATGATTTCTTCAAAAAATTAGAATTCATTAACAAATATCGCGACCATATTGTCCTGTTGAACTGCTAATACATATAATGGTTTTTATTTTAAGTCCAAGATCCTAACAAACTTATTTGTAGAAATTATAAAGTTTTTTTTGCACTATTAAATTTTATATATTGTGTTAAAGATGTGTACACTGTAGTGTACAAGGGTAGTGAAAGAGTTAATATAATATGGGGTCACCTCTAAAAACTGTTGTTGCAAAGTTTCAAGCGAAACAGTTTCCATTTGCAAAAGTTATCGCAATAAATCAAGGTTGTTTACCGTTATCGTCATAATACCGTTATCGCTAAAATACCGTTTCAAATTGAATACCGTTACTGTTATCGATACCTCTAAAAAAAATTCCAAATACCGTTATCGTTACCGATACCGTTATTTTTATGGGTAGTTACCGGTATTTTACCGGTATTTATTATTTTATATAAAAATTACAAATTTTTTTATTTTTAATTTTATAATCTTGAGTTTTTTTTACAAAAACAATTTATAGATAATAATATTACTTATTAAAACTACAAGTATTGAACTTATAGCTTAAAATCTTTATTTTCAGTACTTAAAATTAAAAATATGCCATGTTTTTACTTTTTTCTATATGTTTTTAACATAATTTTTAATACCGGTACGTACCGGTATTGATGTTTCGATAACGGTATACCGTTACCGAAACAGTCTTAAATACCGTTACCTTTACCGTTACCTAAACAAACGAAATCCGATACCGTTACCGTTACCCTTACCGTTATTCGTTTCGGTAACCAACCTTGCAATAAATACATTTTTTACTAAGGTTAATTTTAGTATCTTAAAATGTCTTTAGTACGATACTAACCTTGGTAAAAAATGTATTTATTGCCATAACTTTTGCAAATGGAATCCTTTTTGCTTGAAATTTTGTAACAACAGTTTCTAGAGGTGACCCCATATTATATTAAAAGTTGGACTTTGGGGACATCTTGGAAAGCTATGCTGCCATATAAAATTTTTGAAAAGTCTACATTTTAACGTATATGCCGCTATAGATGAATACGTTCTTTTTATTGAAATATTTTCCTTTTAATTGCTTCCTTACTAAGGTATTACATTTATTGAGGTCGATTGTACATTCGGCGACTAAAGTCGCTGAAATAGCAAAAAATCATAAAAACCTATATAAAACGCTAAGTAGTGGTTTAAATATCAAGATTAGCACATCGCATTTATATCGTAAATATGGCCACAGGTCCTGTGCTTACATTTTAACACAAAAAAATGCATATAATTTGAATTTGAAAAATTTTTTATATAAAAAACTGAATGGACAACCGCTAAACTTTAAAGACATTTACCCCCCGTTTCCACATGCAAGTAAATGGTTGCAAGTTGAGAATACGTATTATCAGCGAAAATTTCGAAAATTACCGAAAAAACATGAAAATTTTACATGTGTCCACACTACTTGCTGCAAGTTCATTTTTAAAATGACGTCGAAGGCATAGGTTGTCACTAAATAGCACTCCAGTATTGCCAAGTATTCAATATTCTAACAAAGCTGGGAAAAAATTTGTTCTTAACAATTTTTTTTTTTCAAAAACCTTTAAAATTGATATTTTAAATTACCATTAAGATATGTCGTTATGTCCTTTTTTATTTTTTTTACAAATAAATACAAAATCAGTTGCATTACACCTTTTACTTTACCAAATACTACCCGACTAAAAAAGATGTAATATAATCATATATCACCATATATAAACCCATATATGCGTCCATATCTAATTTGATCCGAATATTGGAATATATAATTATATCAAGCGAGATGCGCATGTTATCTAACCTGATACAATTTGATCCGAAAAATGGGTCTATCTAACTCAGAGCTTTGAAGAATTAATTCTTTTTTGAATGAATTCACTACCAATCGAATTCAATTTTCTCTAGAATTGAATGAATTCCTTTTCTTAAGTAATTCACTGAATTCGTTCAACTGAACGCGTTCATCAAATAATAAATTCAAAGAATTAATTCCTTTGCAATAGTTCTCTTTATTAAATCAAATGAATTAATTCAATGGTGAACGCGTTCAATTTTATAAATCGAACGGAAAAAAAAACTGAATTAATTCCTTACTGAATTAATTCACCACAGAATTCGTTCAATTTCATTTTCGTTCAGTGAATTAAAAAAAATAAAATTACGTTCAGTGAATTAAAAAAAAATAAATTACGTTCAGTGAATTAAAAAAGAAAAAAAATACGTTCACTGAATTGAAAAAAAAGTTACGTTCATTTAATCGAAAAACAAAAATTACGTTCGCTGAATTCAAAGCCTGTTTTCTGCCATTCAGTAGAAGAAAACATTATATTGTAAAAACGTATAAATGAAATACGTCATAGTCAAGCATCTACATTTTACTGGGAAGCATAAGTTTTCAAAATTAATAGTTATATTTTTTCCGAATTCATCTATATCTGTAAAGTTTTTATTTTTAATAGTAAAAGGCTTTATTTTTTAATCATGTAGGTTGATAAAGTGCATCGGCTTTCTCTAGCACTTAATATATATATGTAATTAGTTTATTTTTACTAGCAAACGCTGTAAAATTGCTAAGTTACAAATTTTATTTGTAAATAAATGTTTTCTTCTACTGAACGGCAGAAAACAGGCTTTAATTCACTGAACGTAATTTTATTTTTTTTAATTCACTGAACGTAATTTTATTTTTTTTTAATTCACTGAACGTAATTTTATTTTTTTCAATTCACTGAACGAAAATGAAATTGAACGAATTCAGTGGTGAATTAATTCAGTAGGGAATTAATTCACTTTTTTCCGTTCGATTTATAAAATTGAACGCGTTCACCAGTGAATTAATTCATATGATTTAATAAAAAGAACTATAGCAATTGAATTAATTCGTAACAAAATAAATCGAACGAAAACAAATATGAATTAATTCCATTCAATATATGATGCTATGTGAATTAATTCATCGAATTTTTAATTCAGAATTGAAAAATTGAATTAAGGAATTAATTCTTCAAAGCTTTGATCTAACTGCATCAAATTATATATAAATACATATAATTTGATGAAGATTTTCAAAGAAAATTTTTGTATATATTGTTGAGATCACTTATTTCATTCGTATTATTAAATACTAATGCTAAATATTTAGAAAAATTTTTCCTAATAAACTTGGAAATAGCTGACAAAATAAAACATTACAAAAATTTGTCGGAACTTTTTCTAGGTTAGAGTTTTGGTCTTTCTTATAAAATGTGTATTTCTTATAAAATAAAAAAATTAACTTCCACAATTAATTTTTTTTTCACGGAAAAATAAATGAACTTAATCATATTTATTTCAACATATGTTTGTCTAATTTTTATTTTTAAATTTAAAAGTAAAAATAATTATTTCGACCTTTAATTCCACAATGAAAAAACAAAATTTTTTCTTTTTTATTTCTCTACAATTATTTTTATTTTAATAAAGAGTATTTTGCCAACTATTTGAAAAATATGTGTTAAATGCAATTATAAATTTCACAATTTCCTTGAGCTTAAGGTTTATTTTTTAAATATAAAGTTTTTTATTTTTGATATTTCGCTACTCCATTGTGAAGCATCTTCAGGATGATCCAGATCCACAATTTGTGAGTTTTTTTTTTAATTTTTATAGTGCAATTAAACTTTATAAAATTTTGTATAATTAGATATCATGTCAGATATAATTACATATAAAATTAATACAATTTTCTATTAACTTTGTTATATATTTTGATATAAGATTACCCAGGTAGAAAATTACAAAGGGGCCAGCACTGACAAAGCACAGAACGCCCAAATGATAACACCGTCCCACGGTGCTTTCCTGGCACCCAAATGATAACACTGATCTATTTAATTCTTTGCAAAGTACTGAGATGGCACCAAGAAACACAAAAATCAAGTGTTTTCTCTGCCACCAAATTATGAGCCCTCATCACTGAAGAATTTCAAATTACTCTAAAAACAGATGATTCTTGGAGTTATTGTATTGTGGAGTCAAAAATTATTTAAATATTCACTCGCTTCTTTTTCATGATTATATATAATGTCATATCAAACATATTTATAAAAGCAGTGTTAATATAAATGTATATGGTTATATAAAGCCACGCATATAAACATTTATTATTATATCAAATCATATAAGATTATATGAAAACTTTTTTAGTCGGGTAGTAAATTAATAGAAAACATTAGTTGGCAACACTGTTTTCTTTATTCTGTCATTTCACTTGCCGCAAGTATCAAAAATCCACTGTCATCAAAATTTACATGCAAGTTGAGTCGCAAGTCGTATAAGTCTGATTGTATTAGTGAAAAAGTGTTAGTGTATTGAGTTTTTCGAACTTGCACTTGCATGTGGAAACGGGGGGTTAGCGAAAAATCTGTGCCATTGATCTGATCGAAAAATAAAGTACGCCATTGTAATCAGCATGTCCGAAGTTTATAGAACAGATGGTCAAATCTCCATTAATTTTTTGAGTGTCATGCAGTGTAGTTAACAATTTTTCTATTGAAACTGAGTTTTAGGCAAAAGTTTTAAGGATAGTTTTTCAACAAAAAACCAATTTCGAACAAAGATTGGACAATTCTTTTATTACTGGAAAGAAAGAATATTTTTTTGTTAACTTTATTAATTTTATTAAACAATAATAAATTTTATAATTGATTATTTTGTTTTCAAAGAAAACAAAACTTGTTTGTTCGAACTTTATTCACAAATTAGTAAGAGCAGATATTACTCAGTCTCTGGTTCGATGTTTTTATTTTTCATTTATTTAAATAAAAACCGTGCGGAGAAACGGAGAGAAAATATCTGGTTGGCTTTTTGAGGTAGACCTCCTTTTATAATATAAATACTTCTTATACGAATACATAATTTTTTTCATACAAATTTATGTATGTACATTAGGGTGGGCCGATTTAGCAATCGATATTGTGCCATCGATTTTTCGATAGCTTTTGGCATGAGGAAAAAAGGTTCCACTAAACAGAAAAAACTAAAGACGAATTTTAACAACGACATTGATTATATCAATTAAAATTTTAATTGATTTTGCACCTATCACTCAAATGATACTATTAACTACTAAAAATTGTATACGATTAATTGAATCAATTTTCAATTAAAACATTAATTGAAAATAAAAAAAATAATATGAAATTCTAAAAAGGTGTGTGTATGTCATATTTATATATTTGGAGTACTGCATATGTGTTTGTTTTGTTTATGAACTGCAAAGGTTTTGGTTCTTATACTAAACATTTTCTATATAAAAAAAAAGTTTGGGAATTATACAACACATAATTATGTAACAAATATTTACAAAAATATTTAAAAGTCAATTCAAATATTAATTGATTCAATTAATAATTGCTTAGAAACACTTTTTATTTTTAATATATATTTAATTAGATATTTCAGGTTAATAATATTTTCTGTGTACGACATATCAAAAAATCATTTCGAGGCGCCCAAATTTCAATTTTTTTAGTTTTTCTAAACTTTTATTTTTAAGGTTTTTAGTAGGTAATAAAAAAAATCGGCTGATTTTTTTTTTTAATATTACCCTTCCAAGGTGAAATTGTACGCTAAAAACGATTGCGATAGCAGTTTTTCCAAAAAAATATTTTTCTTGAGGTTTTGGGCGAGTTTTTGTCGAAAAATCAAACTTCTTTTACGCGTTAATTTTTAAGGTTTTTTAAATTTGTTTTGTTAAAAAAAAATTCGCCAATTTCAAATTTTTTAAATATATCCTAACCAAGGTAAAATTGTACACTTAAAACGATGGCGATAAAATTAAAAAAAAAAATGTTTTTTTTTTGGGTTTTCCCGAGTTAAAAAGTTCATATATAAAAATATATTTTTTAATACAAAAATATACATTAACATATAGTAATATAAAATGGCTTTGCATCCATATGTATTCATATATTATAATATTTTTCAAGTATTTCCCAAAATTTTCTTATATATAACTATATAAAATCATATACCAAAAAATGTGTTAATATTAATGATACACATAACTATATAGAATCACATATGGTTGATCCCATAAATTGAGGATTAATATACAATTAGATATAACCCAATACATAATCACATATAAATCCAAATCGAAGAAATTTTCTTAGTCATTTTAGATATAATTATAATATAAACCTTAATTATGTAGGTTTGAGGTTAAGAAGAAGAATAAACATTTTTTCAAAGTTATAAACACATTATTAATCTGCAAATCAGACTAGATCTAGTTTCTGCCTTTTTCCTTTGGACAGGCGTCATCAGTGATTTTCCATTAAATTGTATTATTGTTTATATTTTATTGTCAGATTGTCTCTATATGATAATTTTTTCAACAACCTGTCGGCTGTAGGAATCGAACCCATGCATTCCCACATTACAAACGTAACTATACTAGAGTTCGACAGCTTAGTCATCTAACCCACGTAAGGCCTTGCTCATAGTGTGGCTAATTCATAGTTTTTCTTTCCTATTCAGCTTTCTGTTATTGTTTTTTTTTGCTCTCAGAAGTGATCAAACAGACATACAAACATTCTACCTTAAATTTTCTTTACCAAAGAATTTCTGAGCTGTTTTAGATATAACTTTATATGATAAATTATCAAAAATATTTTCCAAGTCATTTTATATTACTAAAAATCAAAAAAATTTCAAAGTTCGAAAGGAAAAATATTTTTTTGTCAGTTTTACAATTCAAACATATTTCAAAACCCAACATATTTTGGATATAAATCTTGAAATCCAATTGTATTAAATAGTATATAACTATATCAGATTAGATATAATATGATGCAATTAGATGTGCCCAATTTTGAGATGCAATTGCATCAGAGTATATCCAATTGTATAATATTAAATTGAATTGTATCTAATATATTACAATCTGATATAATTTTATAGACCCATTTTGCAGATCAGATTATATAAAAACTTATATGATTATTTTATATTCTTATATATAAGATATATAAACTTTTTTACTCGGGCTTAGACGAATTTGGGATGAAATTTGGGCGCCTCGAAAATAATTTTTTTGATATGTCGTAGTGGAACTTTTTTTCCTCATGACAAAAGCTATCGAAAAATCGATGGCACAATATCGACAAATTTTTGTCCTTACAAATCGGCCCACCCTAATGTAGATACCAATATTAAAATGTGTTAGTGTGTGCGGCTTACAAAAGGCACTTAATTTTGTTATTTTGCAATAAACCGTTTAACAAGAGTTCAGAAAAAATTACGTTCATTCGGAATATGTATCTACAAACAACATACAACTATAAATGGATAAACAGCCATGAGGAATTGCAGCATTTAACACTCCGTGCAAATAGAATATAACACTGCGTAACGGCGAAAAAAAAACAAGAGTACTAACCATTCATCTTATGCTGCCCACACACTTGGTCACTCAGTACTGATCGGTTCTGTACAAACTGTAACACAAAAAATAAAAATGTAAATTAAGCACTTTTGCTCTTTAGATGACGATATATAATTTAATGTGGGCGCTGTGGTGTAATGGTTAGTGCGTTGGACTGTTACACATAAGGTTGCGGGTTCGATCCCCAACCAACGCAACATCAATTTATGAAAAATATTAATATGTATGAGTTTTTTCTATCCCTCATACATATCGCCGAGTCCTCCCTCGGTGTTCCCATAGCACTTAACCCCACCTAAGTAAAATAATATAACAGGGCTATGAACTAAAAAAAAGCTTCAACAAAGTTCGCCGACTCTTCATCATATGGCGCGCAACAACTGTTCTCGCGCAATTACAGTGTCAGTGTTGTCATATTTAAAGCCCTTCATCTTCACCACCTTTCACTTCTTCTATATCCCCTTTCCAAAGGAAGCAATACGTTAATTAATAGGAAGAATTTCCTGAGTGTTGCTTTTCTTAAAAAGAAAAAAAAAAATGTTACACACAAATTAATAATCCTATTCCCGGTATGCGGAGTGTTTCAACATACACATGCAAGCTTCGAAACTCAAACAAATTTACCAATGTTTACTGGTGTATATGTGAACACACACATATATTAATTTTAAAAGGATAATTGAGATATTTGCACACCGTTTAGATAAAAAAACACTTATATTCGTGTGAGTTGCCCTGTGTTGTTAATGAATCTTCAACCATTGTGTACCTACTACGAGTGTTCGAAGAGTAAAGGACGAAAAATATGTAATTTAGTAGTATGTTTTCAAGTCGTATATAAATGGTAGCATTTTAAAAATAGATATTGTTGGTTTTTTTTTCTTTCTTTATTTTCGACAAGGGGTTGTTGATTTTTAATTTCTGTTGATGTTTTTTTCAGTTACTGTTGCGGTTTGTTGTTTTATTATTTGATTGAAAAATTAAAACGCAATATAAAGAATCTCTTGTGTTATTTTTTTTTGTTTCCTTTCTATAAGCAGCCATATTGGTTTTTCCGGTACGAGTAGATATATACGAGTAGAAAAAGTATGGATATTTAGTTTTCAGGAAAACAATCAAGGAAATATGTATCTTTTTCTTTCTATGATAAAACCGGATATTATTTAATAATATTGGATTTGTATTATTTTTTAATAAGTAAGGCATCAGTGTTCTTGTATACATATGTACGTACATAAATATATAATGTACGAACAGAGTATGTGTGTTTTTTTGTTTAGTATAACCTCCAAATAGCGGAAAGAGGCGGTCGCAGAGATTTTATTCGTTATAGGAAGGGGACCGCTATTTAAATCGTTGGTTTGGTTCCAAGAAAATTGTACGTTAAATAGAGATGTCTAGTGGCTGAAAACGTATCATATTACTAATGAAAATTTCTCCACCCCATCTGAATTGGATAAAATTTGTATGATAGATGTGCCTTGTTTAACTAATTTATGCCCCAAAAATTGGAGTACCAGCCCCAGCGGCTCCCAAACGACGGAGTATTATTTGGTGATAAGTGACACAATTTCGAAATAATCGGTTTTATATGCCATTTTAAAGCTACTGAATAATGAAGAGACTAATGTTGATTTCACAAATTTTGCATCAAACTAAGAAAAAAAAAAACAAAATTTTATTTAAAATGAATTTTTAATACATCACTTTTAAGATTTTGTTATTTCGTTCGTTTTACAAATTAAAACGTTTTTCCAGGTTTGCCAATCAATTCATATGGTTAGTGATAATGGATAACGTAATTTCAATATTATTTCTTTAGGGTGTTAAATAAGTTAATTTAGTATTAACCATATTTAATGCTATTCCGTTTGGTATTTAGTAAAAGGTATTTTAAGGCTAACGGTAGTCGTTTGAAAGGGTTACAAACCGTTATTGTTATTTTTACCATGGTTTTCTTATTAAAAAAAAATTTAGCAATTTTTCCCAAATAAGATTTTACGACACTGATCTCGCTTTAATGAATCAATATTGATTAATTTTTTCAACTCTAATTCTGAATTTACATTGTTAAAATGTCCACTGGACTTTAATTTGAAATCCTATTCGAAATCTATATCATCTACATTAGAAAATTTGACAGATGAATGAGATTTCGATCGGCCAACAACAATTTTTTTGTAGACAAACTAATCTTAAAATTTAACCAAAATTAAAAGATTTCCTAAAAAAACATTCTATTTAGTGGCGGAGCAGAAAAATCATTTATATTATGAAAGATACAATGTTATATTTGCTAAAAAAAAATGTGTTTCAATATAGCAATGGTTAGTTAAACTATTTCTTACCAATGTGACTTGAAAGTCACATCTACTTTTAAGAGCCTAATGGGTTAAAATGGGACTTGTGTCAAAATTTTCTATAATGTGAGTCAGCGAACCAAATTTCATTAAAATATCTTAATATTTGCGACCTGCAGTTTGTAACCAAGCCAATTTTGGGGGGACCCTTATATGGGCACTAGGTCTAAACATGGACCCGTGTTAACCAAAATCAATAGGCTTCTTCCTTGGGCTGACATAGGTCGGTGTACCAAATTTCATCAAAATATCTTAATATTTGCGACCTGTATAAAGAATATAATTTTGGAGGGACCCTTATATGGGCACTAGGTCTAAACATGGACCGATGTTCACCAAAATCAATAGGCTTCGTCCTTGGGCAAACATAGGTCTGTGTACTAAGAATATAATTTTGTTGCTGCGTATAAAGAATATAATTTTGGGAGGACCCTTATATGGGCACTAAACATGGACCGATCTTAATATTTGCGACCTGTAGAGTGCGCACAAGAATGCATGGACAGACAGACAGACGGACGGACAGACGGACATCGTTAAATCGAAATAAAAAAAATTCTGAGCCGATCGGTATACTATAAGGTGGGTCTAGGACCAATATTTTTTGGTGTTACAAACATTTTTAAAATATCAAAAAGAAAAAAAACAACAGAAAACATTTATTTTTTTTGTTAATTTAACAAATATTTCTAGAAATTTTAAAAACGTCGTCCTCTGACGATTTCCTTAGGCAAGAATGAAATCCGGATAGGGACATGCCTTCACCGAATTATTTTTCACAGTTTGTTAAATAAGTTATGAGATTTTAGCACATTTAATTCCTTTAATGCAATTATTGTATATCCCGATAAAAAAAATTTAAAAAACTTTGAAATTTATTTTCCCCATAAGTATCAATTTCAGCCGATATGTTTAGAACCAAAAGGTATCCAAATATCATCGAAATCTGAAGGAACCCACAAACAGACTCTCCTTGTTAGGTCATTAAGGTCAATAATTTTTTCCGTGTATGCGTAACCTCACACATGCACAGTTATTATGTATTAAATAATGAGTTCTTAATGTTTTTTATAATTTGATTTTTATTATTTTCTTGTTGTTGGCTATGTAATTAAAAGCTGGTTGCCACATTAAGTAAACACCATTATAATAAAATACAGTTAAAATGAAAAAATAAAGGCTGCGTCTTCATATCAAAAGAGCATGTTAATTGGTTTTACAATATGAGCAGGAAACAAAAAAAATTTGTTGAAATTGATTTTAGAAGCCTCTTATTTCTCAAAATTTTTGCACTAAGAAAAATGATTGACAGAATTAGATAGACTATAGCAAGCAAAGTTTTATGTTCTATGGCCATTTTAAAGTAGGAAATTTAAAATGATTTTTTACTCGTAGTTTCAGAAATAATCAATGCAAAATAAATTAACTGCACAAAAAAATGTCGATTTAACAAAATGTATTCCTGTTTTTTGGCTCAAATAAAATTTTTTGATTTTATCGCATTTTTTGTTAAATTTGACAAATCTAAATTTAAATAAAAAAATTAGTAAAATTATAGTTTTATTCGTAATTTTACTGAATCGTAAAATCTGTTCAAATTATAGAGTTTCGGGACCCTCCCCGGACATGGTTATATAATCTAAGAAGAGCATATAAGGCTACTCCAAAGGAACAAACGTTTTGTGTGTATGCTCTATCTCGGTTAGTTTTCGATATATGGACCATTTTATGAAATGGAATGTTTTTGTTAAAAATTTTCGAGGGTCCAAGACCCCACTAAGGTCCATTTTTGGGTAGAGATATCCTTTTCACGGGAGTGTTATTTAGTGGGGTGTAGTCGAAATTTTGGGCAACTTTGATCTATCTGTCCCGGTTTTCGATATCGGCAGTGTTGGCAGGTTTGACGAATTATCGTCAGTTTGACGATTTTCACTATCAAAAATAGCCAAATAGCGACTTGACGATTTTTTCTTTCAAATTAGCAATAAATTTTCAAAAATTAAGCATTCTCCCATTCTGTAAATAAAATAATTTAAATATCTTTTCAAGTAGCTCCCCAGAAAAAAAAAATTGGTACTCATGTTTTACAAACCACTTTCCGAAGTATCCGTTAGTTTGTTTTCACCGATTTTGTGTACTTGTACACTTATAAAAAAAAATTACTACAAAAGTCTGTTAAACGCGTTCTGCTTCAATAGAACTAAGTTTTAGGATTGAACTAATAATTTTTGCAATTCCAATTTAGCATTACAATTAATTCCATCCCAGGAAAATTTTCTGTTCCAAAGAATCAGTTGTAGAATAGCTACTTTTCTTTTACAACCCCTTCTACTGTCGATTCTAACACCGATTATTTTTGTTTCGAATTGTCCCAAAAGCAACCCCTTCTATAGCTCCAAAGTTGAACCGGTTGCCTTAGAATCAGTTCTAGAACTAGTTCTGGAACTGATTCTACGTCAAGCACACCTTCCATTTGGTTTGGGAACCAGTTTCATGTAATCGGTTGCAGTGGAACCAGTTGTAGAATAGCTGTGGTTGGTTACCGATTGTAAAAAATTTTCCTGGGATCCGTATTTGAACTAACTTTGCATGCTAGTTTTTAGTAATTTGTGCCTCTAGTATGCACACATTTTTGAGTACAAGAACGCTTTTGGGATACCGAAATAAAGAACACGAAGAAGACATATTTTAAGCAATAATTTGTCCTGGTAACTCAAAACAGCCTAAGAGCATTTCCGTACTGAAAATTATGTGAAAACTATTGTTGTTTGGGCTGTTTCGGATTGTTTTGGGTAATAATTTTATTATTATTGGCCGATGCCGATTAACCGGTCGGACACTAATTTCCAAATACATACCAAATAAATGTTTTATACGAGTATTTTGTTTATCTGATATGTAATGAAAATCGATGGATTTTGATAAAAAAAATCTAAATTTAAAAGAAAGATTAAAGGTATAATTTGTTTGTACGTAACGTGCCGCGACGAATCAGCTGATTTGTTTTTGTTCTATGAAAATGCATTTGAGTCGTTAGTTTGTCTGTAATGTAACGTGCCGTGCCGGATGAACCTGTTGAAAACAGAATTTTTGTTATCCGTTAAGTGACAGTGAGTTGACAGCTGATATTTTCAGATCTGCGACGAATGGCTTACACCGGCTAAGCCGAGCCGCCGTCTAATTTTTGTTACCGTCGCCGTTGAAAATTTTTTTACACGATAAAAATCTAAAAATAATAATTTTTTTTTTAATTTTCTTTTTTTTTACCGTTAAACCGATGTTTTGTATATGTCAACTTAAAGTTGGCTAGCCGTTCACCTTTTGGCTCACAGCCAGCTTTAAGCCGCCGCTGCAATATTTTTATTTAGCCACCGCAACCGATTAATCTGGTTGGCGCAGATCTCTGCTACGAATAACAACATTAAACAGCTAATACGTTGTTACGGAAAAGACTAACTACACAAAAGAGCCATCCGGCACGGCACGTTACAGAAACGTCACGGAATGCAAAGACTAAAGGCTGAGTTACCTAACCGTAAACGTATCTGTAACCAATCGAAACCACAAGAAGAAATGTATATGAATGGTTACTAACACGTAAATGTAAACGTACTTGCCGGATCATTCTGTTGAAAACAGAATTTTCTATCCGGCACCGAAACAGCTGAATGATTTTAGTCGGAAAAAATATAAAATGAATAAAGAAAATTGATTCAAACAACAAATAAGGATAAAAATTAACAAATAAATGGAAAAATTTAGAATAAAATATAAAACCACATGAAATAGATGCTAAATAGTAATGTCGTTTACGGTAATCTATAAGTGTACTTTTTAGCTACGGCACGGTACAGTTACATCACATTTACGTTTACGGTCCCATAATCCGCCCTTAATGGAGCCTTAAGACTGTTTGAAATTACTTAAGTTGAATACCTAATTCAGCTGAAGCGATTAAATACTTTATTCTCTTTTAATTAAAAATACTACTACAAAATATTCGGGATTAAGATTTTAAAATCGCTCTACATATTTTCCTCACATAGCAGTATGCTCGTATTGTTTATAATAAATATTGTATTTTCCAAGTGTATGTTATTTGGATAATTGTGTGTTGTGTATTTAACTGTTACTTAATGTATGGTTTAATTAATTTGTATTTAATTATATTCATTATGTAGTCATGAGAATTGGGAATTTATAATGAAATGTATGTAAGTACAATAGAACATACACACTCGTACTTCTGTAAAGCAAATGTCATTAAAAACCAATACAAAAGTTAAATTAATAGTTATTTATTTGTGTTTCTCTGTACTATGGATAAATTGATTGATATTAGATTTTGTTGTCTCTATTCAACTACCAAAAATTACAAATAATAATTGTTATTTAAAGGACATTTTTATTCAAGCAACAGTTTGTTACTTTTTTCCCCTATACGGAAAAAATACATAATTGAAATATAAACTTTGAGGTTAAAGTTATAATGAAATTACCTCGAATTGAAATACAAATTATTAATAAATTTCCCCTTATTTTCAAAAAAGACCAACGACTCTCATTGCTTAAAGGGTGGAGTTATAACTTGTTTTTTTTGGAGGCCTCTTGAATTAGTGAGTATAAAATGCAAAAAGAGAGCTTCGGCGTATTTCAAAACCAGTCCGTGAGTGTGTGTGCCTTTGTGTTGTGGGATAGTTAGCACACATTTTCATTAAAGTTAATGCTCTCTTTACAGCTTTATTGGTTTTTAATGAGTATTTGAAATGATGAACAATTTAATTTATGATGTCCCACAGACCCAATCCAATCACAACATGGCATCATGCATTCCATTAATGAAGATACACTAGCAAGCAACCCCCTTCACTCGCACTTTCTCCTCCTTCAACTAGCCCAACACACATACATGCAACACCGTACATATATAAATGATGAACACAACACAAATGTGAGATGGTCAGTCACAACAACCACATTAAGGATGTGTTCAGCTTTTATTCAATTTTAATCAAAAAAGAAAAAAAAACAAATAAAATTTCATAATGTATGGCAAGTAGGAACGGTATACGGACTATCACTTGGTACGAGTATGTGTAACAAATACCTCCCTTAAATGGTCATCACAGTAGTTATTTCTGTTTTTTTTTTTTAAATATTGAATATAAAAATGCTAGGAGAACTTAATAAACTTTTCATACATATTAAGAACTGTGAACAGTTATCAGGTATGGAAAGCTTGATTTTTGAAAAGGTTCTGTAGTTTAACCGAAAGAGTAAGGAGTTCGAAACTGACGGTACTGGACGGGTGTTTTTATTTAAAAATAAAATATTGGCCTAGGAGTAAACCAGCGAAAACCGAAGAGGTATACCGAAGGGAATATGAAAAATGCTTTATGAGCTTTTTATACCTGGAGTAAAACTTCTGAGAGAAGTTGGGGTCGGCAGTACCCAGTGTAGAAATGGTAATTACGTATCATTATTTTTTGGACTACCAGTAATCACAACGACTTACTTTCTGTATTATTTTAAAACACATAATATTGAGTTACTAATAACTAGTTACTTGTTCCATTATTTCAAAATAAAAAATAATGCCTTACCAATAATGACTTATTTTTATCATTATTTAAAACATAAAGTATTGTTCTAGATTTATTTGTGAATTTTTTTGAAGTCTATTTTTCGAGACATGTAACCACGCATTTTTTTATGTTTTGTATATTTACGAGTAACCCAGCAAAATCTCAGTAATGGGTGCCCATTACTAATATCTAAATAACAAGCAGTAGAATTGGGACCTACTGCTTATAATTCGGTGTCAAAACCCATTATTTTTGTCCGACAAGGTCGTCTTTGTTAGTAGTTGTCCATATTCGTTGCATGAAAAAACGCACAAAATTTGTGCACCCGCTTACCCGCTGCATTACAAAAGTATATAAAATAAGTAGTTACCAAAATAAGTAGTTATTCGAGTGCTTATACGCAGTTAAAAAATAAGTGGTTACAAGTTGTTAAATAATACGACTTATTTATATACTTACTAGTGTTTAAAAAATAAGTAGTTACCAAATTCACATTATCTTTATAAATAAATAAGTAGTCGCGCGTAAGCTAACGGCTTCGCCTAACAAAAATAACTAGTACTGATGCCGAATTATAAGTAGTAAAAAATTTTAGTTTCATTATATAGCCACTTATTTGGTAATGAAAGATTTTGCTGGGAAGCTGACTTGTGCATAGCAGGTCAATTATGTTTTTATCAAATATCAAATATTACATGTTGAGATAGCTCATACGATAGAGCTATTGACTGGCAATCTGGAGCCCCAGGTTAGATTCCCGTCCGAGCAAATTTTGGTAAAAAAAAAATTTTTATAATAAAAAAATATTTTTTTTTTCATAAAACTTTTTTTGTGGAAATCTATTTTTAGACTCATTATTTTCGTCAGTACTGGTAAACACATATGGAACGATATATTTTTTGATTTTTTGCATACTGGTGTGTAACTATAACGCGACATCGCCATAGAAAAGTAATAAGAAATGTAGAAATAAAAGTAACTAGTTACCATAACCACGTATGTAGGTAGATACATAACCACATATCTGGTAATGATTTTCTACACTGGGTATTATATCATACACTGGATTTTCAAAGTGATTTATAGACAGATATTGAACTATGCGTTTACCGGTGTGATGGAGGGCGGTGAACACAAAGTTATACCTGTCCGATATCGTTAAGATTAGGGATACCGATCCCGAAATCCCGGGATTGGTCTTGAAAAAATCCCGGGATTTCCGATTTCATTATTTGCCATATTTTATCTCTTTTTGTATTTTTTTTATTGTTATATTCGACCTAAATCACATAAATGTAATATCTTATTAAATGTTATTAAAGAACTCATTTTTCCCATTCATAAATGAATGCTTCACTTGCCAAATCGATTAACTCCATTTTCTAAACTTTATAAAATTTTAATTTTAAACCCCTTTATTGACTAACTGTGAAATATTCAAAACAAATTTCTCAAATATTAACACTACTAAATTACAAAATCTATAATTTAACGGGAATTTTAAAAAACAGTATATAATATTTTTTCATTTTTCTCACTAATACTCATTTATTTTTCTATATGGAGTTAATCGATTTGGCAATTGAATCATTCAAATAATAGATTACGGATTAAATAAATCTGAATAAAAACATTAATAATTTAAAAACTTTTATTCAGCTATGAAACTTTTGAAAATCTAATTCAGGTTTATTTAATTTCTTAAAGGACATGTTTTTATTTATTGATGATTTGCTAAAATCATAACTTCATGCAAAATAATTTTGCCGACTAAAAACAGCAAATTCTTGTTAAATTAGAAAAATCTAACAATCTGCCTTTCTGAAATCAGCAGAGGTATGTTCTTAATATTTTATGTTAGTTGATTTAAAAAAACTAATAGTTTCAGCAGAGTAGTTTGTATTTGCATTCAATTAATTTTAGCCAAATATAACTAAAAATTTGCAGTGTTTTAGTAAAAACTTTTAGTTAAAAAGTTTCTTCAGAGGTAAATTGTGATTTGCAATTTGCTTAAATTTAACTCATAAGTATAGTTTTAATCGCGGAACTTTTTTGCTTATTTTTAGTAGCTTTTTCTGCTATTTATACATACTTATTTCTATGAGTATAGTTTCTGTTTAAAGCCAGATTCACAATGCTGTAGTACTCCACTCTGAGTGGATTTTGTTCCTTTCTTTTTTGCACTTACATAGTTTTTATCTCTATTTTACACACTGCACTCTGCAGCGTTGAGTACTCCAGCATTGTGAATCCGGCTTAATTTGTTTATTTCTTCATACTGCAAGAAATAATAAGTACATTTTAAATGAATTATTTTAATTTGTAGGATTTATTTCAGCTATTTATTTTTAAAATTAAAAATATGATAAAACAAAAAAATCCCGAAACCCCGAAAAATCCCGAAATCCCGAAAAATCCCGGGATCCCGATAAATCCCGGGATCCCGAAAAATCCCGGAATCCCGGGATTTCAATTTTCAAAATCCCGAATCCCGGGATTTGTAAAGACCAGTCCCGTTTGGCATCCCTAGTTAAGATGCAAGGATTGGATTGTTGGTTTCATAGGAAGAGCCCGTTCGGCATGGACATACAGCGATGAGCACTAGTAAGTAGATGTATGTATTTTTTGCACCTAAAGATTCAGGCCGAAAAATATCAGACCGTAAATGAACCGTACTTTTCTCATATAAGTAGCTGAGATGCAACACTCGTTCGTTATACATAAACTAAATTATGGGAAGAAGCAAAAAACTTGTTGCGGCTAATTAAATTAACAAAATTAGTTGAATGCTTTTAATTCTTAAATGTTATATCATTCTTGATTAAAGACTCAACAGTTGCAAAATCGAAAAAATTCTCACAAATCGCCTAAGAACTGTCAGAACCCACCAAAAACAGACATTACCGAGTAATTAAGGCAGTAAGTAGCACACAAAGGGTTTCACTACTTACCAGGCTATTTACTCGCAACATTACTTTTGTTCGCGATGTCCAAAAATTCATGGTCATTACCCTCTCGCTTACAAAAAAAGTGCAAATAACGAGTTACCCATAGTGAAAGAATAAGTAGTTACTCACAAAGATAGAATAAGTGGTTACTCAGAAGTTATGAAATAAATGGTTACCCTACATTGTAAAATAGTTGGTCATATTGGCAAAAAAACTTTTTACCTTGGAAAATTTCCTATTTAGTTTAAAACAAATTTATAAATAAAATATTAATATAAAAAAGACTTAATCAGTACTTATTTAATCAATTACCAGTAAGTGATTACTTTGCACGAATATGTAAGTACTTCTTTAACTTATTATCGGTAAGTCATTATTTTGTATTTTAAAGTAATGCAAAAAGTAATGACCTATCATTACTTGGTAATCCGTATGGTAATGACCTGTCATTACCATGTTTTTGCTGGGAATCAATTGTGATCTCGTTTTTTTAATTTTTGTAACGAACGAGTTTTGCACCTCAGCTACTCATATATTAACAGGGAAAATATCGTTTTTCATCGAAATACATATTCCCAATTTTTCCTTTCCTGGAAATATATTTTGCATAAGACGCGTAAGGTCATCTGAATACACTACGCGTCCCTTTTATCGCCTTTTTTTTTAGATAACTTATTTGATTACGGAAGTATCGTATAATGAAATTGCCCCAATTTTAAAGTGCGGCAGAGCAAAATTGTAAAAGAAATCAGTTTTATAAACAATTTCAATGGGAAATAATTCCAAGTACAACTAATCTATCTACAAAATGCAAAACAAAAGGGAAGAGTGGTATGTTCAGATGCCCTTAAAAGTCGGTTCGGTTTTAGCGCCGCTTATGCCTTCCGAAAAATATAGTTTTATATATTTCTCGGTCTGATTCTTTATGTGCAAAAAGGACTTACGTGTACTTTAGATCGTACCACCTTACAGGCAAATAAAGAAGTGCGCCGTACACCCTCCAATATGAAGTATTTTTGCTAGGAGGTTTCAAAAAAAATGTTTTTGTCTGTTTTTTGCCGAACGTAGAGGTCGTCATTTTACATTTTTCGTTATATCTTTGGCATTTACAGTCGGATCTTAAAGTATGATTTGCTCTAAGGGCCACTGAGCTCAAATATCCCGTTCTAGTAGTTACCCACCAGATCTCAGTTGCTACCACCTTAATGTACAACCCTAATATCAGAAAATAAAAGCTCTCAAAAAATCATTAAACTTTTGCTAAGGAAGTTTTTCGATAAACCCAGTAGAAATTTTTTGAATATATTGGTTGCCGAACGTAGGGGTCGCCTTTTTAAATTTTTTTCATTGGATTTTTCCTTTATAGCAACACACTGGTCTTCTCGAGGCAAAAAAACGATATATCACACTTTAAAATCCGATTTTAAATGCCGAAGCTATAACGAAAAATTCAAAAAAGCCACCCCTACGTTCGGCAAAAAAAAAATTTTTTTTTTAATTGCCTTGCAAAAATACTTCATATTGGAGAGTGTACGGCGAACTTTTTGTTTGAGGTACGGTCTAGTGGACTTACTAGTGAAATTAATTTTTAAAAATTTCATATATGATGTCATATCAGATCAGTATAAATATATGTCCCCATATATATTTACATGTAAAAAAAAAACTTGTTTTGATTTTAATCTACGCTATGATGAAGAGTATACGTATTTACAGATATCCAAAATTAAATGAGAGACATTCAAACTTTAGTTTTGACACAAATTCTGTCTTTGACCATTTAAAGCACTACTAACTACACTTAAAAGTTTGTATGAAGAAAATGTATGCCCAGGACATATTCGATGTTGTTGAGAAGCCACTAATCTCAGTACAATTTTCGAACAGAGATACAGGCAAATTTAAGAAAATTCCATGTAGTAGGTATAATTTCGTATTATAAAATTTTTGGCTTGCTAAAGTATTACTTTTAAACGTGAATATTAAAAATGCCCTATGCTTGTGACGAGTTTTTGCTACTTTTTTAAATCCTTTCTGAATTGAAACTTATTATATATTAATATTAAATATATTGGGGCAACCGAATTATTCAGTTGGCAAAAAATTTTGATGTCACAATAAATCTTTTTCTTCTTATGAAACCCTTCACCCAGAAAACAGATTCGGTGCTGACAACCCCATTTGTTGCCAATCGAATGGTTCAGTTGCATCAAATGAATTTTTTGGTTGAGGCTACCGAATTATTCTTGATACAACTGAAATTCCGTTGCCACAGTCAAATTAGTCCTGTCTCAATTGATTTTCTGTTGACACAACTGAAAAATTCGGCTACCACAACCGAACCATGTGATTGGCTACAAATACGGTTATCAGAACTGAATCTGTTTTCTGGGTGTTTTAAAAGGGTAAAGTTACTTTAGTACTGAACTTCCATCTCTGGTCTATTTGCATGTTTAAAGTATACTCGTATCTCATATGTGTGTATTGTCAAATTGCTTGTTAAATGAAGAGAAATTTTGTTGAGTGAGAGGAAAAACAACATTTTTAAATTAATATAACAACCAGCCATTTGACCAAAACCTTCTATTTCAGACCGTTTTCATTTTATTACTCATTCGATGTTATCTTCTTTGTCCGTCGCCCGTGCCCCATTATTGGTCGGTCACCTTAGGCAGCTCTGTCATCACTTAACTTGTTTTATAAACATACATACATACATATGTAAGGATATACATATATGTATATATTTTGATATACCCACATATATATTTATATAGCTTTGGATGCTGTGTCCACATCGTTGTCGTCGAGCTTTGATGATTTAATTTTCTGGTCTTCTAATTTAATTTTATTATAGAAATACTCACTAACAAGGATGTGTGGTGTGGTATGGTATGTTTATTACTTGGTGGGCTTTCATGTTTCTCATTTCCCCTCTCCTCCTGTTGGTTAGATCCACATCACTCACATACGTCTATGCAAATTTATTAATGGAAAATGGTGGTATTTAATTGAAAAAGGAAACGTGCCAAGGTGCTTTTAGAAACAGAATTGGCACAGAAAGTGCAACAACACAAAAAATATATTTATTCATAGAAATATGTTATCGCAGTTGTGTGTTGATGGTTTTTGTGAACTTTACAAATATAAAGTTGAGATGTTTTTTCTACCACAAATGAAATAATTAAAACTTATTATTTTTTAATAACACAAATGCGAAATAACAGCGTTGTTGTTTAATGGTAGCGTGTTGAACACATAATATTTCAGGTTCGATCCTCAGCGACTGAAACATAAATTCAGAACAAATTAAATGTGAGTTTTTTCATTCCCTCACACATATCGCAGCGTCCTCCTTCGGTGTTCCCATAGCACTTAATAAGACCGAAGTAAAATAATATAACACCACACGTAGAAAAATACAAGCGGCACAATGTCGGCCCTATATTGGAGACGGTAGTACATGTACTGGCAGTGTGTCGGATTTTTGGCTTTTAATTTACTGGCATATTGTCGAAATGATAACACCAATAAACGCTTGGCCGTAATTATTTGCCACCGTTACACAGCCTTGGGATTTTATTTCTTGGTATATCCAAGTACATTTAAAAAAAAATTTAGTAGTTCGCTAGTACTTTACTATACTTTTAGTACACATGACAGATTTTTAATTCATTCTTTCGGAATTTCATACAAAAAACAAGGGATATGTCTCCCTTACATAAGTAACTGTGAAATATACCTATGTAAACTTAATAAAATTGCTAATTTTTATAAATTAAAAAACGGTTGTTAATTTATAGAAAACAACAACAAACGACAAAAACCGTGCTGTCCCAGTACAATTTTTTTTTGTAACGTTGGCAATTTCGACCTGGATGGATTCAAAGTAATTCTATGTGTTTATTTATCATTGCTTTTTAATGGAAAAACACCCTAAAAGCCAAAGCATGCCTTGATTAATGTTATTCGGACTCTGCTTCATCGAGACAAATGGTAGAAAATTGGTTTGCTGACTTTAAACGTGGTCGTACAAACACCGATTATGCCGAACATTCTTGTCGCCCAAAAGAGGTGGAGATACCGGAAAATATCAAAAAAGTTCACAAAATCGGGTTGGTAGACCGTAAATTGAAGTTGCAGGAAATAGTTGATACTTTAGAGATATCGAAGGAACGTGTCGGCTTATTTCGTATGAAAATTTGTGCGCCAAAAATAACAACGTACCGATGATTCTGCGAGCTGTTTGGAGCTGTTTCGGCGAGATGAAAAGGTCTTTTTGTGTCAGTATGTAACAATGGATGAAACTTTGATCTTAGTACTTCACTCCAGAGTCGATTTGGTAGTCAGCTGAGTGGACAGTACCTGGCGACCCTCGCCCAAAAAAGCCAAAGACGCAACAGTCAGCTGGTAAAGTTACGGCATCAGTATTTTGTGATGCGGACTTGAGTTTTGTACATTAATTACCTTGAAACAGGCCAAACCATCAATAGCGATCGCTACATGGCCCAACTGGTGTGTTTGAAGGAGGAAATCGCAAAAAACGGCCCCATATGAAGAAGAAAAAAGTGCTCTTTCACCAAGACAATGCGCCGTGTTACAATTCGTTGGCTACGATGGCCAAATTGCACGAATTACACGACCGTATTCACCAGTTTTTTTTTTGTTTTCTGAAAAATTTTAGATTTTCTTAAATATTTGCAAACAATATATTTAGGAAACTAAATGAAAAATTTGTAAAATTTTTGAAGTTGTTTCAAGGAAATTTAAATATTTTGTAGATACCCAGCAAAATCTTTCATTACCAAATAAGTGGTTATATAATAAAAATTCGTAGCTCCGCACAACTTATTTTCTGGCGTCTAAACTCATTATTTTTGTTTGGCGTGTCCGTTTTTATAAGTAGTTACGCTTACCCGTAGTAGTAAATTACGCTTCAGTAAATACATTCAGAGAAATTAAAGTTTTTGCTAGTGTGTAATATTAGAACTCGTCATAAAAATTTAACACAAAACATATTTACATGTAATAAATATAAATGTATAAAATTTAACTTTGTAAAAAGTACTTATTTAAACAATTGCGAGTAATTCATTATTTTATATTTAAAATCAACGACTACAATAGGCCGTTATTAGCAAGTCATTATTTTATAATACAAAATAATGCAAAAGATAATGATATATCATTATTGGTAATGCAGACAGCAATGAGGTATCATTACCAATATTTTGCTGGGTAATTAAAACGTTTTAAATAAATTTTACCCCGGTTAATGCGAACCTCGCTTACAACGAACTAATTTATCTAGTCCGCCGGAGTTCGTATTAAACGAGTTTTACTGTATAAGTTCTTTCATGCTGTTTGTTTCGTTGCATGCTTTAGGCGACATGGGCCAAAACAGATTTAGAGTGAATCTTGACGACTAGTTCCAAAATATTAGTAGGTTAAAGCATAAATTATTCTTTGCAATTACATTTTTTCTGCTTTTAATTAAAATTTTCGATTTTCGGAAAATGCGATATTGAAAACGAAAGCATACCTAAATTTCAATATATACTCTTCATTTTTGAACGCTTTGCTACCTATACTAAGTGTATACGATGTCCTTTAACCCTTTGATGACCTATGGTTGATATATGTCCCATTTGTATTTTTTGTTATGTTTTCCACATATTCCAACCGATTTTTTTTAAACTGACTTGCATTAATAGAGAGTTGTTGCTTTCAGATTATGCTAGAGATGGGCGCGTGACACGAAATTTTTAGTATTTCTATAAATATTTGTTAAGTTAAAGTGCAAACTCAATGAGAATTTTTTGTTCTCGTCTAGGAGCATTTCTAAACATTTAAAATATAAAAGAAAAAACAAAAAAAAATAGCACAATTTGCTCTGTCACCTTCCAATATCCTACTCTGTTGTTTTGACAGATCTAGCAATGTAGTGACATCCATTCAAGTATAATCAACAATAGAAAATAATGTTTTCTAAAGTGTCAGTAATATATATATTTGCACAAGCACTTGCATATTAATTAAATTTTTAACAAATTTTTTTTATAGTTAAGCTAATTTTAATTCTAAATAAATATAACTTATTTTCAATAAAAAAAGTTTCCTTAAATAATTAAGTTAAAAAATTTCATATTTTTAGTGATTATTTCGTGAGCGTGAGTACTTCGTGAGTACTTCGTAAGCGTGATTCAAATTAAAATCAATCACGTGAGCGTGAGTGAGCGTGATTATAAAAAAATCTTCGTTCTTGAGTCGTGCGTGATTATTATTTTTTTTCGTGAGCGTGAGTGAGCGTGCATCAAAATTCATTCACGCGCCCATCTCTAGATTATACCAAATATTTGGCCCCATGTTTTCTTAGCGTCTAATTAATTGACCCCAACATCTGAAAAATAAGTTTTGTTGTTCATCATTTTTGGACGTCTTTTATTCAGATGTTATTGGTTTTGCAAGACCAAAATTTTGGTATAGCATGGACCTGTGCTTGTTGTTTTCAGAAATACCACACTATTGGGAATATTTTTGTTTTCTTGCCTACAGGGCGCAAATTCAGCATGGGACATATGTGTCCCATTGGTCGTCAAAAGTAAACAAAGAATAAGTTTTATAGTTTTAATTTTTTTTATTAAATTAACACAAAAAATAATAAAATTAAATGAACTATTCATTCAACCAAACATAAAAAAGACATAGGAATAAGATATTTGTTTTAAGTATACATATCGTAGCCTAAAATGCAGAAGGGCGTAACAAAAAAAAATTCAAAATCGAGTTTTTGATTGATTATGATGCACTAGACGAAATACATGTCCCTACAAAAATTAAAATTTATATACAGAAATAAGTCAGAAGTCAAGAGAAGAAATATATCCTTTAATTCCAAAATATAATTAATTCTACAATGTTTTTTGCTTCTCCTCTAAAAAAATAAAAAGTGTTGTTACGCCCTTTTGCAATTTAGGTGGCCATATATCGATTGACTTTCGTTTGTTTCACTCATAGCTCTTCCAAATAATGAATTGTAATTGTTCAAAATTGGTTGAATTTTATATGCTCGATCATATGATGGATCGTGACGGCTTGGTTTCTGAACATTGTTATGAAATCCGCATTTCTTCAAATGTAGGCCGACCAATAGTATTTGATGCAAGAGGCACAGAGTATACTGGTGATCTTAATTGGTGGGTTTCATCATTTTCACATGCGTGAAGCAATTCCATAACTTCGTCATCTGCTGCATAAAATCGACGTTGATTAGTTCTTTTCTTCTTGCAGTTATATATTACACCGTGCAACATTTTCAAATTTTGCTCTCACGCATGGAGGAATCGATATATGTATATATATGTGTATATATATGTGAAGACACAATTTATAGATGAACTGCATATCTATCACGTTAGATGTCCTTTTTAAAGGACTTCGAAATACTAATGAATTCTAAAATGGGCATCAAATAAGAAAGGATAATCTCCCCAGTTCAGTGATAATGTAAATTTTGACAAAAAATTAAGAAAATATTTTTAGAAAATTTTCAGTAGAAAAAAAAAACTTTTATTAAAATGTAGAAATTCTCCTCTTCCATTTGATCCCCATATCAGCATTAACGAATGTACAAAATGTCCTTAAAAAAGGGTTTGCCAAAAACCATGCGTTGAAAATTTAAAGTCCTTTTATAGGGACTACTGAGGTGATCATGAAAAACTGATTATGAAGTTTTACTAAACGTGGTTTCTTCTTTCACATGTTAATCAAATTTTCCAAATAAGCAAAATTATTTTGAAAAAACGTTAGAACATTCGACTTTAAGCACAAAACGCGATATGCAAACTACTTCGCATGATAAGAAAAACAAAAAAAGTAATAATTGACACTCTGTGTACAAATTTACAACAGCCTAATTTTTAGTAATTTATGTTTCTTATGGTGTTTTCTTTTCTGTAAAAAAATGTTGCCTTGTTAAAGTGTAAAATTTTAAAAATGTTACCCTCACCCCAATAAAATGCTACATTTTTTCAATCAGAATAGAACGATAAAATCACTTATTTGCATTTTTCAAAACACATGTGTATGTATATATTGTTGTTTCATTTATATGCAATATTGTTTACGCTAGCTGCTACTATATAATAGCCTAGTGGTTGTGATGCTTGCCTTTCGCTCGGGATGGCCAGGTTCAAATCCCAACCAAGGTGAATTAATTTTTATATACTACTCTCTTTTTCTTTTTTGAATTTAGAAGTTTTCCTCCATATTAAAAAAAATTGTATAATTTTTTTTATTTATTGGTAGCGTAAAAACTAGTAAATACTAAATAAAACAGAGCAAATTATTAAAAAACTAAATAAAATTTTATAAAAAAAAATTATAAAAAACCAAATTTATAAAAAAAAATTTATAAAAAAAATAAAATTTTATAAAAAAAATAAAATTAAAAAAAATGTTGTGGTCCAACCGGGGTTTGAACCTGCGACCTTCTGCATCAGAAGCCAGGATAGTACCCCCTAGGCCACCAAGTTGCGAGTTTGCTGGCAAACAACATTGCAGTATATACACATAACTTTGATGAAAAGAAAAAAAACAGGGCAACGCTCTACCCCGTAAATTTTTTGAGGGCGGAAAATGTTGCACTTTTGCACTTTATTAGACAACATTTTTAGAAAAGAACACGATGCCCTCTCAGAATATTACCCTTAATTTAGAAAAGAACACAAAAAGGCAATTCAAAAGCAAAGTGCAAAAAAATGCAACATTTTTGTCAGAAAAGAAAACACCATTAATTTTACAAATTTTTCAGTTAATTTAAACCACAATTATTTCCTAATGTTTATATTTCTGTGTCTCTGCTGTCAATATCACACTCAAAATAATAGTTATGTCTGTTGTCTGGAGAGTAAAATTTGTTACTTCAACAAAATTTATTCGTGTTTTTTGGCTTAAAATAAAATTTGTTGATTTTAACACTTGTTTTGTTAAATTTAACAAATCTAAATTTAAGTAAAAAGTTTATAAATCTACAGTCTTATCTGTAATTATACTGAGTCGTAGAATTTACTCAAATTTAGGGTCTCGGGACCCTCCGCGGGCCTAGTCCATTGCATGTGAGGGCATATAAGGGTACTTCGTTTTGCTCTATTTCGCTTAGTTTTCGAGACATAGGCCATTTTATAAAGTGGAAAACTTTTATTAACAATTACCGAGGGTCCAAGGCCCCGCCAAGGTCCATTTTCGAATAGAGATAACCGCTTTCGCTGGGGTATTATACGGTGAGGGGTAGTCGAAATTTTCATCAATTTCTCCATCTTAGTTTTCGAGATATGGGCCATTTTACAAAATCGGGAGGGAACGAAATAGCGCTATCTTTAAAACTTCGGAAACTTCTACCGGGTAATAACAGTGACATGAAAATATTAGATTTTAGCAATAAAATTTGTAAAATTTAGCGAATGGGTTCTTAAAAATTAGTAAATAATTTTGAAAATTAACACTCAAAATTAGTTAAAGTACTGAGGATTTTTAGTATTGTGTTAAATGAAGATAACTAAAATCTTTGCTTAAATCAGTGTTTCAACTAAAATATTAATAAAAAATTAGACAAATCGATACAAAAATTTTTCACGGTTGTTTTTTTTTCATATGGCTTAGAAGAGTTGTGTTTATAGTATTATTTTCTATGTCCGCACTACATATTGTCTGCCTGCACACAGAGAAAAAATATGCCATTTTCCAACTGAAATTCGGTAACATCTACTAAAATAGGTTGGTGGACCTGAATATTGGTTATCACAACAAAATTCTGTTTATACAACTGAATTTTAGCTGCAATACCCAAAATATTTAGGAATCACATTCCAATATGGTTTCACCAACCGAATTTATTGGTTGTAGCAACCAATCCAACCAATTCGGTTGGCAATTGTTTTTCCTGTGTGTGGTTGTTGTCTGCACTATAAAGAAATGTATTTATCAGCACAATTTTGGTAGCAAAATAAATTAGTTCAAAATTAGTTTAGTGGTAAAAAAAATATAACTAAAACATTAGCTGAAAACACAATTTCAGCAAAAAAAGACAAATTGGTGAAAACTAGTTCTCTTGATATACAGGACGTTTTACTAATTTTTCTAGTAACTTTTTTTTTAGTGTAGGGTACTTTTTCCCAGTAGCTTCCTTCTACATTTATTTATTTTTTTATTTTTTGTTGGGCGTTTCTGAATTATATATTGAAATTCTGACCTAATATTTATTTTGTATAGATTCATTTTTTTTGTTTAATAAATGTTTTAACTTTTTTTTTAATTATATTATTATTATTTTCTTAAATTTTTGAATCAACGCTTCTAAATTAAATTCAAAATGTGTAAAAAAGTTAGTTAAACGATAGTTTAATTTTATGAAAATTTTCAAGCATTTAAGAAATTCGTACCATCAAGTTCGTAAAATTTCGAAAATATCAAAATAAAGGTTTTCTAAAATTTGACCTTGTTAAAAGAAAATCTTAAGGCTAAAAATTTTACCGTTAATCACCCGTGTGTAAGTCCGATGGTTAATAATTTATTTGAAATTTTAATTCGCTTGGTTATTGTAATTACATACATTAATATTACTATTTATATTTGAAAAAAAAAAAAATTAATTTACAGTCTATTACATTTTTAACTCATCAACCATTTTTAAAATTTATCATAATGAGTTAATTAATTTAATGACAAACGCTGCTTGTTCCAACCATGTCATAGCAAATACAGAATCGTTAAAAAGGAAGAGAAAGAGAATTTTTTTACTCCTTTAATATGTTAATTGCACATTACATAAACACGTAATAGGGTGAGATTTAAATTTGAAGTCTGACTCTACATAACGTATTTTCACGTCATATACAAATAAACTATAATTGGGGTTTTAGTAATTTTGGGTCGCAAAATGGCCAGAAATGTCATTCTGGAATTGTATTTGTTTTGCAAAAATTACGAATTCTGCATTTTTAATAAATTTTTATTACTTTTATAGGAGATTTCGCGCAACGTAATGGCTTAAGGGCGGATTATGGGACCGTAAACGTAAATGTGATGTAACTGTACCGTGCCGTAGCTAAAAAGTACACTTATAGATTACCGTAAACAACATTACTATTTAGTAGTGTCCGACCGAGTATTCGGCTTCGGCTTCGAAGTTCGGCCAAAAAGTGATGTTCGGCCAAGTTCGGTGTTCGGCAAAATTTTGGCCGAATACCGAACTTTTCTATAAATCAATATTTTGCAACATTTAGCTGTTTAATTTTGTATAGTAACTTATAAATATGCAAATATTTAACTTAATTTGAACTTAAAGAGCGAAAAAGACAACTTTTTTATGTTTTTGCAATTTAGAAATATTTAGAAATTGGTTTCCGCATTTTTGAATTTGAAAAGGTTGAATGAAATTGTATTTTTATTCAAACACAAAATTATTCGGCTTCGGCTTCTATTCGGCTATTTTTCTGACTAAAATCATTCAGCAGTTTCGATGACAGATAGAAAATTCTGATTTCAACAGAATGATCCGGCAATCCGGCAAGTACGTTTACATTTACGCGAAAAAATGTGTGGTTACTTAAATGCTTACCAGTATTGACAACAATAACGAATCTAAAAATAGTTTTTCAAAAAAACAAACAATATGTTATTACACACTTTCATATACAATAAATAATGTAATTATACACTAATAGAAAAAAGTCCGTAAAAAGCGTAGTTAAAACTACTAAAAATTAGTTAAAAATAATGCTGCAGAAAAAAACTGCTAAATTAGCAGATTAATTTTGCTATATATTAGTAATATAGGAACAGCAAAAATAAAACTGTTAAATATACAGAATTTTAGTTATATTTGAGCTAATTTTTTGTAAATGGAGAATATGAAATTAACCTGCTAAAATCAGCAAAAAATTTTGCTAAATGATTAGTAGCCTAAAAAATCACCAAAAAATATTAAATTTTCAAAGTTTTTTTTCGATTTTTTTTAATGCAAATAATAATCGAGCCTTTTGAAAACAGCAGTTTACAATTTTTTAGCAAATAAATTTAGCTTAAAAATAGCAAACATTTTGTAGATTTAACAGTTTATTTTTGCTATTTTTAGTCTACAAATATTTAGCAAAATTTTCTGCAGATTTTACAGTACAATTTGCTATTTTCAATTAACTAATAATTAGCCTAAATATAACTAAAATTCTGTAAATTTATCAGTTTTAATTTTGCTCTTCTCATTTTACTAGCATTTAGTAAAAAAATCTGCTAATTTTAGCAGTTATTTCTGCAGCATTATTTTTAAATAATTTTTAGTAAATTTTTCTGCTATTTTTACAGAATTATTTCTATGAGTGTAGGCATTATATGTTTATAGTTAAACATGCTATACGTAATTTTTTATTTTGTTTTGATAAATTTAAATTTTATGCACAAATTTTGTAAATTTACTAACATACAATAGTATTGAAAATACATACAGATTTGCATTTGAAAAATTGAAGCAATAGAAAAATATAAAATAATTTTTTTTTAATAATGTTATCGGCTGTGGCTTCAGCTGTATCAGTAGTTGTGGTCTGTACAACATTTACACTTGAGATTTAACAATACATTTTGTTTGCCTTTCAAATATTTCGTTTCACCATACTTTTTCCAGGATTGTGTAATTGGACTCCGGTGAATCGGGAAGTCACATCGGTAATATACTGGTGCCTAATCGAAACTTTTTAAATATATACCTACGGTCCCGAACTAATTCGATACAAAAGTATTTTATTGGATTATCCCAGCAAACATGACAATACGAATATAATTCCCCAATCGTACTGCTTAGAAGAAAAATTTTATTGCGGCAACAATAGTCTTCCTATTGCGGAAGATACCCACGCCATTCAGTAGAAAACGTGTCCCGAATGCAATAATTCTCAGCAATACGAAAGCGATTCTTATGGAAGATAAATATGTAATATTGCTTTATTTTACATAACGTGTTTTTTACACTCAAAATACTAAGTCTGTAGCTGAACAAAAAAATTTGTTACTTTAACAAAATTTATTCCTGTTTTTTGACGTAAAATAAAATTTGGTTTTCTTAAAACATTTTTTGTTAAATTTAACTAAGATATTAGTAAAACTACAGCTTTATTTGTAATTATACTGATACATAAAATTTATTCAAATTTAGGGTCTCAGGACCCTCCCCGGGCCCAGTACACATGTTCTAAGGGCACGTAAGGGGACTCCCAAGGAGCAAACATTTTGTCCGTTTTGCTCTATCTCACTTATTTTTCGAGATATGTGCCATTTTATGGAGTGGAAAATTTTTATTAAAAATTTCCGAAGGTCCAAGGCCTTACCATAGTCCATTTTAGGATAGAGATAACATTTTCACGGAGGTATTATGTGGTTAGGGGTAGTCGTCAATTTTGTCAAAGCTATTTGAAATCCGATTGACAGATTTTTCTACTGATGTATTATTTTAGGTGTATGCATAATTTCCATTTTTATAATTTTAGTTGACATTTTTTTGCCATGATATCCTAACAAAAAATTAAAAACAAAGTATAGAATTAGTTTTTCGGTAACTTAACACACAATTGTTGCTAGTTAACGATATTGATAAAACCTCTAAGAAGAAGAATCGCACTAGAAGTTAATTAATTTTGAACAATTTTTAAATCATGAAAGGAAATCACCATGGCAATAAGTATTGCCCTCATGTATATGTACCTGACCATGTATGAAGAGATTGTGCTGTCCCGTTATATAAATATTTAGAGCTATAGGCAAAATAACAAAATATTTTTTAAAGTGAAACCTTGCTCCCAGGTGGTTTTTGAAGTAAGTGATCTTGGACTAGTTTGGTTAAAAAATTTTCTAACTTTTACACAAAATTGCTAACTAAATTTTAAAAGCACAAAAATATTTTTTTTTTTTTGTTTTTTGATTTCATATAAATATTCCATACAAATTTAAGTATTTAAAAAATTTATATGTAGGTATAAATTTAGCTTCTTAAAAATTAAGTAGTTATAAAAATGCTGCCAGGTCTTGAAAATTCTTGGCCTTTCTCTTTTAAATGTAAACAAAAATATTTGTCATATTAATATTTGAAACTTTGGTATTTTTAAATTAATAAAATATCAAAAACAATAAATGCCTATAAATTAATTATGTGTTTCTTGGTAAAGGTAGAGAAGGGAATACAATATTATTGCTCTATTTCGCGTTCCGGTGAAGTCCGTATACGAAAACAGCTTTCGTACAAAGGCGGCCCAAATATTTAAATTTAATTTCTTTACAAAAAATAAAACAAAAGTCGCTTAAGTAGGGGTAGATAGTCGTTTTCTTTAGAAGTAGTTACAGATATAGATATAAAATTAAAAAAAAAAACCTAATGTAGAAATATTTTTCGTATACCCAGAAAAAACTTTTATTGCGAAACAAATGTCCAGGATAAATGGGTTGTAGAATAGCTCCTTTGTAACTGCTTCTACTGTCAATTCTATCACAGACGATTTTTGTTTGAAATTGTCTCAAAAGCAACCGCATCTATAGCTCCAAAGAGGAACCGATTGCCCAAGAATCAGTTCTGGAACTATTCTTAGAACTGATTCTCCATCTTATATCCGTTGAATGAGTGTCTGACCTAGTTCCGTGGAATCGGTTCTAGTGGCGTCAGTGCTAGATATTTTAGTTCGACGAATCAGCAGTCTAGCTTACGCGCACCTATTTATTTTACAACAAAAATAATGTCATACTGGTAACTACTTATTTCTTAGTTACTAATAATATATTAATAGGGGGTGTAATTTAACACCTTGTAACTATTCGTCCGTACACCACTACGTCAACAGGGTATATTGCCCGGTAATAACATGGTATGAATGACTTACCAGCCTACTTACTTGCTTTATTACTTTTGTTCGCGAGGCCATAAAAGTAATGGATACTCATTACGTTGTGCCTTTTGTGAGTAATGAGTACCGATTAAGCGAGTAAATAGGCTGGCAAGTAGTTGAAACCCGTTTTTCTGGATGAGTTTTTGGTGATGTTTGTAACACCAAAAAATATTGGATCTATACCAGGGCTGTTTAGAATTAATTCCTTAATTCAATTTTTGAAATGGACTTGAGTTACTTAATACTTTTTTCATAACAAGCTCGTCGTTCCACACTAGTCTATACAAAAAATTTGCCAAAAAAATATAATTTTTTTTTGTTGCCAACATACATACGTAAGCTGCATTGGCAACTTCACAAGCTGGTTGGGTTCAAAAAACTTTTTGGATAGTTTATTCCTATTCGACTTTGTCGGGACACCATAACTTACATGCTGACAATAATATTTTAATTAAAAATCATTTTGTGTTTGCTTGTTGTCTACGTGTGTATGTGTGTGTGTATTTTAGTATGACTTAATTAAAATGTAAGTAAATAATCATTTTGATTATTAAAAAAACACTTATTTTTTCAACCTTTGTTTCAAATTATTTTCTTTTTTCTTTTTAATTATTTTAATTAGTAAAAATTATTAAATAAAACAAACAATTAATTTAAATATGTACAGTGGTTAACTTTGCAGTACCTACCAGGAATAATCTCCAAACAAACACTCATAGAGTTTAACATAAATAAAAATCAATTAAAAAGCAATTATAAAATTTTAGTTTTCTAAACCAAGGTTGGTTACCGTTATCGTTATAATACCGTTATCGCTAAAATACCGTTTCAAATTGAATACCGTTACCGTTATCGATACCTCTAAAAAATTTCTAAATACCGTTATCGATACCGATACCGTTATTTTTATGGGTAGTTACCGGTATTTTACCGGTATTTATTATTTTATATAAAAATTATAATTTTTTATTTTTTATTTTATAATCTTGAGTGTTTTTTTTACAAAAAATTTATAGATAATAATTTTACTTATTAAAACTACCAGTATTGAATTTATAGCTTAAAATCTGTATTTTCAGTACTTAAAATTAAAAATATGCCATGTTTTTACTTGTTTTTATATGTTTTTAACATAATTTTTAATACCGGTACGTACCGGTATTGCTGTTTCGATAACGGTATACCGTTACCGAAACAGTCTTAAATACCGTTACCTTTACCGTTACCTAAACAAATGAAATCTGATACCGTTACCCTTACCGTTATTCGTTTCGGTAACCAACCTTGTTCTAAACAAACGCAGCATACACTCAAAAATGTTTGTTGGCAGAATCTACTAAAAATCTTTTACTTAAGGGTTAATTTTCTAAAATTAAATTAAGAATATTATTTTAAGACCTATAAAAATAATATCAAGAAGTTTCATTAATATCCGCCCACGAATATCTGTTTATATTAATGTGTTTAAAAAAATTAAAGTCTCCTAAAATTTTACCTTTGACCTTAGACAGGGGCAATTTAATGTATTTATATATTGCCCTAATTTTCAGGATTGAAGTATTTAATCTTGTGTTGTTGTATTCCGGTCAAACTTATGTGGAATTAAAAGCGGAAAAGGAGAAACTTGCCTAAAAGCTAAATAAATGCCAAAAATCGCTGTAATCAAATCTCTGCCCTAGCCAAATGAAAAAAGTAATTCCTACAATTTTTGTAGTTTTTTATCTCTAATATGTTCTTAATAAAACCTTAAAATCGAATCGTTGATATTTTAAAATTTCTTTAAAAAAATTTTTAAAAATTTGAAATTGTAGATTTGAAAACATTGTTTAAAAATTCTGACTTATTTGGCACTAATTTAAAACGATAGTTTAATATATTTTTAAAAACCGAAAAACCGATTTTTGTATTTTTTTAATGCAAAAATTAAAATAAAATAAATCTTTTTAAGTTTGTGTTTTTCACACAAAAAAACAAGCGTTAGTCTCAATAATCGCACAGAAACACATATTTTTGCATTTAAAAGTTTTTTTTGACTTCGTTCAGTTCATTTTTATATATAGAAATTTTATTTTGTGTATTACTTTGCTTAATAAAATTTAGAATTTTCACAATGGTGCTATTTGTTTATCATTGCACGAAACAATTACAAATTTTTTAATAGTAAAAAGAGAAGTTAATAGTAGACAGAGGTAGAAAATTTTATAAAAATATCTGTAAGAACGCAAAAATATCTGTAAGGGCCTAAACGTTTTTAAAAACTTGTTTAATATTACAACTAAGAGTGGCTAATAACCATAAAGGAAAATTTAATTTCTAACGCATTTTCTAAGTTCTAAATTAAATTATATATTTCAAGGGTAATTTGATTTCTAGGTGATTTCAATTTTCAAAACTTTCAGTTTTTTGTCAATATTTAAAATTTTCTGCAATCCGTTTGTGATATGGAGTATATTAATTTACCCATTTTCTGTCAAGCATTTGACAAAACTTCGTAGAAGGATAGGTGTCTTTAGAAATAGGTTGGTAAAAAATGGGTTAAACAACTTAAATACTGTATCTCATAGTTTTGTTACTTGATTTTAACAGAGAAATTATATTTTAATACTTTTTGGACAAATTTTTAATTTATTTGTGCGGTTTCCTTGTTCGATATTAGTTTTAAAAAGTCCCAGCAAAAAAAAAATTGGATATAATGCTTTACAAACTATTTCTTTCACTACTTCACAAGCATCCATTAGTGCATTTTTATTACTTTTTTCGAAGTTATTCTGAACAACTTCAAAAAATCACTTCTTTCGTTGCTTCCAAAGTATCCGTTAGTATATTTTTACAGCTTTTTTTAGAATTACTTCTGAACAACATCCAAAAAATCATTTAAGTATTGCTTCTAAAGAGTAATTGCTCTAAAAGGGATCGTAAAAAGTGATTTTCGTATCATTTGGCATTTCCAAACAGAGGGTCGTCGGTTCGATTCCCGGCGGGACCAATATTTTTTTATTTTTTCCCATTTTTTTGTTATTCTATTAATTCTTTTTTTTAATATTTAAGGCGCGTTTACAATGATAGAGTGACTCTACTCTGCAGCACTGATTAAAATGTTAACTGTTCACAATGCAGAGTAGAGTTACTTCAAAAAATATTTGACACTTAAATACTTACATTTTGTTTCGCGAATTTTTAGGCTTTATTCCAGCTGCCTAAATTTTAAAATAATTTTGTATTTTATAATAAAATTTCCAACACAAATTCTTTTTGTTCGTTTTATGTTTTTTAATATTTTTTTTCTAATTTGTTGACAATTAGAGATGTGAACAAATTAGTGATGTGTTTTTTAAGGTATATTTGTCATGTTAAACAGTTAACAGATCAATGATAACTCTAGAGTGCAGCAAATCCGTACTCCAGAGTCGAACAAGTTTGACTCTGGAGTCGAATAAAAAAGATAGCTAAATACAAAAATGTATTAGTATGAAAGAGAAAAGAACTGAATTTGCTACAGACTGGAGTACTCCATCATTGTAAACGCACCTTTATAATTAATTTGTTTAAATTCAATATTTTTTTAATTTTTAAAAATGTGTATATATAAAAAAATGGTGAGAATTTGCTTTTTATGCAACTGTGAAAATAGTACTGAAAACAATATTGAATTGGAGTGCACCTTTTACACTTGTTTAATAAGTACTTTTATTGCAGATAATAAGGAACAATATCCCGCAGTAACAAAGTGGTGTTTTCATGTCACTCAACTTTCATATCAAAAAATAGCTCAGCGGTAGTGCGCTAGACTAGCAATCGTGATGTCGCAAGTTCGATACCCGATGTCGGCAATAAAAAACTTTTGTAAAATAAAACAAATATAATTTTTTTGCGAAGAATTTTTTTTAGCTTTTGGTGAAAAAGAGAAAATGAGCTTTTTTTGCACTCGTTCAAAAAGCACTGAAAAAATGTTGAAGTTGGAGTATCCCTTTCCTATGACAACTCAATGTTAAAATAATTAGTGTTTATGTTAAAAAAGAAGTACATCTAGATCATCAATTATAGTGCTTTTTCTACTGCTTCGGCATCTCTTTTTTTTGCTGGGGTTTTATTACAATTTTATAGATTATCAGAAAGGTTAAATTTTAAAAATAAATTACATCATTATTATTTTGATTTCCAATGGAGTAAACATTTAAAAAAAAAAATAATAAAAATTTTAAATTCTTTGTCTTTGTGTTTAGTCAACTAATTTCCAGTAAATTTTTTTCTGATCTTAGCAGGGTAAATTGTTATTTTCGATTAACTAAAATATAGCTGAAATTTTGTAAATTTCACAGATTTTTCCTTGCTGTTTGTATCTTTCTAATGTTTAACAAACAGATTTTGTTGAATTCAGCTGTTTTTTCAGGAAAAGTTTTTAAAGACTTTTATATTAGTGTATGAACAACTGAAAAAATTTATCGAATGAACTAGTGGACTACAAGAACACACTAGTTCAAAAATAAAATTGATTGAAATGAACTGTGAACTGTAATGATAAATTCTAGTCATTGTTTGTTTGTACAAAATATTTTAGTTTGTGTGAAAATTTCCGGGTGTCCTCACATTTTACTCACTATTTCTACGATAGACTAACACTCAGGCGATGCCCCCTACTTATGCTAGTGCATTATGTTAGAATTAGGAAAATAAAATAGATTTTGACAATTTTTAACACCAAACAGCTAATAACAAATAATATGAATAAAAAGCAACTGATAGTGCGTCTTTGTGACGAGAACGTGATTAAAATAGACACATGTTTCCAGAGGCCATCAAATTAAGAACCGAACTAGATTTGCAAAACACTTTGAGGGTTTTGTTTTAGCAACAGTGTACTTTCATTTCGCATTTGAAACATTGATTCTGACCGCGATGATCATTTTGCAGGATCTTCTAAAACCGCAGAATCTAGTTTTGTTAAATACACTGCAATAAGCTTCTTGGAACAAATCCGAATTTATATATGTATGTATTTAATTTACAGTCACTTCCAGCATAAATTTATTGTTTCTCCTAAAGTACGCTTTTTCATGGCCTCTAATAATTTTAATTTTAAACAAATTATGAAAAGCCAACATTAACTTAGGGTGGAAAAAAATTGTAAAATTTCGAATTATGTCAAATTAACACCCTATTGTAACAGCATGTGCCTGCAAGGAGGAAACCTGTAATTTTTAAGGAAAACCAAATGTTATTTCTCAATTTTATGTTTACCCTACTAAAAAAAATTATATGACATTTGATATTATATATAACAATATCTGAAAAATGAGAACATCTAATTGTATCATCTAATCTAATTTGACACAATTAGATCTAATTTAATAGAATAAGATATGGTTTGATACAATTTTATCCGGATTTTGTCCTCATCCGAATGTATCAAATATAATATAATCATATCCAACTAGATGTAATGGTATATAATTCGATCCAATTATACATAATTATATGAGATATATGTAGCTATATATAGGTCTATATATAATTAGATATTGTAATATGTTGCACTATATATTGTGCAATATATAACAAGATATAGTTATATATTTAGGATATAATTTCGTAAAATTTTATATATTTATATCTTGGTATATATGTTCCAATATATAATTATACAAAATTTTATATGATAATATATGACTATATCAAAACTTTTTTACTTGTGTATCTTATAATAAATATGACGAAAACTATTAGTAGTAACCATGGATGGTAACCGAAACGAATACGGTTATCGTTAGGGTAACGCTATTTTAGGTTATTGCGGTAGCGGTATTTTAAGGGTAACGGTATTCGAGTTATTTCGGTAATGGTATTTTAAGGATAACGGTATTTGAGTTATTTCGGTAACGGTATTTTAAGGTTAATGGTATTTCGGTTATATCGGTAACGGTATTAAAATTAGTTAAAAAACTTACTAAATGTCAATAATTTTAGTACAATGAAATTAGTATAAATAATTAGTTGCAACTGTAATTTAAAATCAATCTGCTGAAATTTGCAAAAAAGTGCACTAAAAAATAAAAAACTGTAAAATCTAAAAAAAAAAATGATAAAAAAAATTTTTTACCTTCGATTGTAACAAGCGTATAATTACTTCATCGTACTTGAAATTTGGAGTCAAAATTGCAAACGGTTCTCCAGTTATTACCTTTTTATGCATTGGAGATACAATAAAATTATCTGAGTATTATTTCCAAACTAAGAATATATCAATAGTAACAAATATAAACTAAAGAATTGTAAAAAATCAAAAAAAAATTTCAAATTAGTATATTTTTCTGCGAAATTTAGCACTCGGTTTTGAAAAATTAGTAAAATGTTTTGCTAAATCAGCAGCGAGAATTAGTAAAAAAATCCGTTATTTGTAATAAGAGAATAGCAAAACTGATTAGGTACTAGAAAAAAATGTACTAAAAATCAGTATAAAAATAGTAAAGTTCCATTGGAAACTGTTTACATATTTTTTTTAACTAACTTTTTTATCTGAGTGTAAGATTACATATCTTACTTAGAATAAATTTTCTAAAAGTTTACTGATCTGGTAACGAGAACACTTTAACCAAAAAAAGGCAATTGCGCTCCAGTCTGCCCTACATAAAAAATTCTTTTATTGACTTTAATTGTAACTCCTTCAAAAAATTCATTTTACCATTCTCAAAGTATAACTAAATCAAAATTCAGTACAAAAGACATTTACTTAATTTCATCATTCGCTCATTTTCTCAATTATTCAATTCAATTTTCTATTTATTCATTTAAACACACATACGTAACATAGATACATACACTCACATACATAAATTGATATGCTGAAGTAAAATGCAATCATAGCTGACAAACACCGAAGAATAAACGTCAATCCTTGAAGAATAACAACAGCAAACACCACAATCTTAAATACAACGAACGACTCGCACACCCATACGGTCCCAGATAGACTTTAAACGATGTGGTGGTTTAGAAAAACATCTACAAAAGGCAACACTTAAATTCAATTTTCTTTTGTGTGCCTTTATGTATGTTAGAGTGGGCTGAAACTAAAAAGTTTATGCATTATAAAGTGCGTAAAACGAATACATGGACATTTCTTATACGAATTGTAAAAAATAAAAACTTCCGAGTAAAACTTTGGTAATGGGTGCGATATACTCATGCATTACCTTGTAATGATAACTCGTTACTGTCTGAATTATTTTAAAACAAAAAGAAATGACTTACCCATCACTGATTACGTATTGCATGATTTATGAAACAATTTTGAAAATCTATTTTTAATCTATTTTATTTTTTTTTTGCTTTGTAGTAATAGTGGTAATTTTTAAAAACGCAAACAAAAAACGTATATGGAAGTAAACGTACTCGTATACCATATTGAGACTAGTCTCCCATAAATTTATTTCCTTTTAAAAATTCCCATTTTAATTTTATCGAATAAAAGTAAAAGGAACTTTGTTTTTTTTTAGCAAAAACAAAAGTTATTCTTTAGACAAAAATGTATTGAAAATAATAAAATTTTAACAAATTCATGTCAAACACATAAAAATGTGATAAATACCAATAAAAGTAATTATCATGGACATTAAAAAAAAAAAGTTGACTACCTCGAGGATGAAAACTCTCTTAAGACATGCCATTTCTATATTCAATGCTCGATTATTACGATTTTGCCTTTTCGTTATCTACTTGAAGGGACAAATTAAACAATGTTTACATGCCGTTGTTAGCACTTACACATCAAAACCAATTTGATTTCGAAAATCCAAATTTAGTACCTAATTTCGTAAAGCACTTGGGTGAAGTGAAGGGAACTTCCAATGTAAATTGTTTTTGTAACAAAAACAATTTCTATAGAAATAACGCAACACTTCACCGAAGTGTTTTAGAAAATTACCCCCTTAAATTTTTTGTTCCGAATTTTTTTTATTTTTGGCCAATAGCATCTTTGTATTTAAAGATGAAAACTAACTAAAAACTTCAAAATGTTACTAATATGGTAGAAAACAATAAGCAATAAAAAATTTTAAATTATCTCAAACCTTTTGATTGCGAAGAAATCCGCAAAATAGTCCCAAAAATTGCAGAAATTTTACAATAAAGGACCTGCAATCTCTTATTTTTTTTAAATGCTAAAAGTCCAATTTTTCTCTAAATCAAATCTCTAAAGCAAATTTAATTTTAAATACTTTTGTACATTTGCACTACCTGCAGCATTGGTCGAAAGAGGTCATTTATTTACTAATTTTTCTTTCCCTTTCAAAAACGCACTAAAAGAAGGCAGAGTATGTGATGCTGAATTATCTTGATTGTAATTTACTGCATCTAAGTGGGAAGCAGCTATTATGTTGCGGATATGTGATATAATTTTTTTAGCGATGCCCCACTTAGATGCAACAAAAATACAAATAATTGTATTCGTTTCCTGCATTTTTTGGAAGGAAAATATAAAAGTAGCACTAAAAAATTCACTTCTAGTTCTGCTGTGCTGCTAAAATCATGTATATTTTTTGCTGGGAAATAAAATAACTTCCCAGCAAGCATGGCAATACGAAGAAGATTCCCCGATCATATTGCCGGCAATATCAATTTCGTATTGCGGAAGTTTCCTCCGTCGGGATCAACTTTTACCCGAAAGCAATACTTCCAGGCAATACGAAAGCAATACCCCAGGAAGATAAATCGACAATATCGCTAATTTATCACCTGGAAGATAAAAAGGTGATAACCCCAAATAAACTCTCCGGTACAAAATAAACGATTTATTTTTTTCATTATTAAATTTAAGCCTGAAAAAGAATATCTGCATACATAATCCATTGACCAACACACTAATTATCTTGATTTAATCGCAGCCTATTTTTTCCGCGCATTAAATCTTGATTTTTTTCGAGGAATTTGTTTCCAATGTATCTGTTGGTTGTTTTTATACAAATTTTCTTTTAAAATAGAAGATATCGCTTTAATATCTTCTTGGACGATATCCTCCAAATGCTGACAGGGTTATTTCAAAACAAGTAGAAAATAAAAATAAATTTGTAATTTCATAAACACTTTATAAAGTTATTGGAGGTTTATGGAACAAATTTGATTTCAGTAGTTTTTCCTGCCTTTGGTTTCTGCTATTTGTACAAATTTATTTCCATGAGTGTAGTTTGTGAATATTAGCTGTGTTTGTGCGGCAATCTACAATGTTGGCTTATGTCATTCCCATACAAATTTGACATTAGTAACGTTAAGAGTTAACACTAAACGTTGCCAAATGTCAAATTTATATGGGAATGACATAAGCAACGTTTAGTGTTAACTCTTAACGTTACTAATGTCAAATTTGTATGGGAATGACATAAGCCAACGTTGTAGCTTGCCGCACAAACACAGCTATTATTAGTAAAAATAATAATCCCAGCCAGCAATTTTGGAGCGCTTATAAATAAGATTTGGAAATGACTTATAAAACTGATTGTTATTTTTTTTGGAAACACCTTTTTTTTGGTAGAAAATATGAACCCTCAGAAAACAATTCAAAGGCTGTATCTACGATCTAAAAAGCCGTCTAAAAAGGAAAGTTCATTTTTCAGACTCATAAAAGATTACAAAATTTTTCAAATTTATGAGGAAAATTTCGTTTTCTTACGTTCTATTTTCTAAATCATTTTAGAGTACACTTTTGAACCGACCACTTTCTTAGGAATAAGTGGAAAAATATTTATGTTTTCAGAGCTCATTTCAGACACATTAATGATCAACTTTGTTTACAGGGTTAACTTTAACCTAACTAGTGAACAAAAGAAAATGTCTAAAAATTATATACAAAACAACAACTTTTTTTTTAAATTAACTAAGAAACTGAAACAAAGGTTTTCTTAAAAAACCGTAACCGAAACTGGTTTTTTTTCCAACAAACCGAAAACTATTTTCTGAGGCGGCCGTTTTTTTGGGCACACTAACCGGATATTGAATTTATTAGGTGCCTGTCATAAAGGGGACTGAATATTTGTTTTTAGTTTCTTTAAAAAGTGAAACCGTATGCGGTTTTGTATTTTTTTATTGATAAACTGTATGATTGTTAGTGAAATGAAAGTTATTCAAGTATAGGGTTGCCATTTCCATTTTGAGAAAAAGAGGACATTTGTCGTAAAAAAGAGGACAATATTTTTTAATAAATCAATTTTACGAAAATCAACAACGAGATAAAATAAATAAAACAGTTTTTATTCCCACTAAAAAAAATTTACAAAAAACAAAAAAAATCATTCTGAACTTTAAATTAGTGGTACAAAAAAAAACAACAATTAACCAATTCATTGCATACATTTTCAGGAATGTAAATTTCTATAATTTCTTGATACGAATTGTAAAGGCTTTCATGAATGTTTTTCAATGCTTCCAATTTGAATCAATACATTACTGTCGCATTTCTTTAAATATTTATAAAACTCTTGACAATTCATATCAAAATTTTATTTGACTCTAATAATATCAGAAGTAGAACTAGAAATAGTTTCTGGATTCAGTTTTTTGTTTTCTGGCGTCCACTGCACCTTGATTTCATGAATATTTTTCAACGCTTTCAATTTGAATGTCGCAAAGTATTCAAATACTCATAAAACACTTGACAATTCATATCAAAATTATATTTGACTAATAATATTAGAAATTGTTTCTGCATTCAATTTTTTTATTAAAGAAAATACACGTTCTACGTTGGCATTATCTGCTGGAAAGAAAAAAAAGAACTCAACAAGTTTTCTCATTTATAGCAAACATCATTTTTAATAAAAATAAAAATTTGCACCAAAACTTGTTATTAGTCGTGTTAATTGAATTTAAGGTTTTCACATAATTTTTCAGGATAAGGAATTCATTAAATACATTTTCATCATTAAAAGCAATGTTAATTTCTTTTTAATTCAACAGTTGGTTCACTGCTGACAAGCTTCAAATTTGGCAATAAAAGTAAGTGGTGCAACAACCCCGGACACTTACTGAAAAAGAAGGAGGACTGCCCCGGACGCCCTAAAAAAGAGGACGGTGTCCGGGGAAAAGAGGACGGATATCAACCCTATTCAAGTAAGTCGTAAGTACTTTAAGTAATTTTTACTCACTGAACGAACAAATTCAGAATGAAACGAGTAAAAAGATTAAAGTCGGGCATGCCGACTATACAATACCCTACACCAGTGTGGGTGAAAGCCAACTAATGTTTGGATCCGAAATTCGAATGGGTTAAAATGGGGCTTGTGTCAAAATTTTCTATAATGTGAGTCAGCGCACCAAATTTCATTAAAATATCTTAATATTTGCGATCTGCAGTTTGTAACCAAGCCAATTTTGGGGGGACCCTTATATGGGTACTAGGTCTAAACATGGACCGATGTTCACCAAAATCAATAGGCTTCGTCCTTCGGCCAAAATAGGTCTGTGTACCAAATTTCATCAAAATATCTTAATATTTGCGACCTGCAGCGTATAAACAATATAATTTTAGGGGGACCCTTATATGGGCACTAGGTCTAAACATAGACCGATGTTCACCAAAATCAATAGGCTTCGTCCTTGGGCCAAAATAGGTCTGTTTACCAAGTTTCATCATAATATCTTAATATTTGCGACCTGTAGAGTGCGCACAAGAATGCATGGACAGACAGACAGACGGACGGACGGACGGACAGACGGACAGGCGGACATCGTTAAATCGAAATAAAAAAAATTCTAAGCCGATCGGTATACTATAAGGTGGGTCTAGGACCAATATTTTTTGGTGTTACAAACATCAGCACAAACTTATAATACCCTGACCACATAGTGGTGTAGGGTATAATGACCACATAGTGGTGTAGGGTATAATGACCACATAGTGGTGTAGGGTATAAAAACAGGTAAAATCACGGTAGTCGCAAAATTGTGTCATTAACTTTGTAACTGATTCACGGTGATTATTTCAACCTCGCACAACTCACTTGGAACCCCTTAAATTTACTAACAAGCCAACAGTTTCACAATTACAAAAAAAAAAAACAATAACCGCTGCGGAGCGCGTACCGCCTCTTAGAAGCACTTTTAATTAAATTTCCAGTCGCTTTTATAATATACACTTACCTTATTGATTTTTTATAAAATACTTAATAGGCTTTCGCGGTTAAAAAATAAAACTAAATGGAATGGTATTCCAAATTTTATAAACTCGACGGCAAGCAATAAAAACATGAAAAAACTTTCTTATTCACCTGTTTTCAAAAAAAAAAATTAAGCAAATACTAGAAGAATATACTTTGCTTGAAGTTTTTGCTTTTAAGTAATATCAAATTTTTATTCATACACTAATAAAAAATATCCCGTACAAATAGGTCAAAGTTGTGCTGGCGCAAATACATGTAAATACTATTTCCCGTTATTTTAGCAGAATTTTTAACTATTTGTACGGGCTTTTTAAGATAAAATAACAAAAAAATTAGTTCAATTTAATCAGAGCGCTTTTAACAGACTTTTGTAATAACTTTTTTTTATGAGTGTACCACTCAACTGGTATAATGAAAAATCAGCAGTGCTCTTTTTAATTGCGTTTTAATATAGTACGATCATTGCAAATATTATTGCCAATATTATCGTGATTTTGCCCTACACCGTACAACAAGATGTACAATACTCCTTCACAAGATAGGGCACCTCTTTTTTTGTTCCCTAAAAAAATGACACAATATGACCAACACATTTCAAAATATTTTTCATTTTTCATGCTTGTACAATAAGAATCAAATTCGTTTTGATGTTTTCCAATATATTGTACAACATTTCAGCTTGACATACACTCTGGCAATTTTTTTCACAATACCAAAAGTTGCATAAGAATATTGCGTAGTGTATGGACAGTTTAAGACATTCTTTTTTTAGTATCCGACCACTCTATTGTAATATGTATGTGTATAGAGTAAGTGGTAGTTAGAAAAGATGCTAGTTACACTGAAGATGATAGATTTTCAACGCCTTTACTTCTTGATGATCATAAAAAGTTGTGTGTATAAAGTTTTGTGGTTAGATTAGTTAATTCGTTTAGCAATTATTTCCTTTTTATAACATTTTATCTAATCAACATGTTAAGGTAGCAAGCAGTATAATACCGTATATACCCAGTCAGAAATCGCCAGTGGTACAAAAAATCAAGCACTGGCATACGACTGGGTAACCACGGTGTTAAAAATAAATGACTGGCAGAACATCATTTGGGACGCTTTGCCAGCGTTTGCAAAAAGCGTTTTACCAGTACTGGTTTTACAAAAATTTCGGTGGTTTATAAAAAAAACTACTGGCAAAGAATTGGCTTAGAGTGATATGCCAAGGTTTGCAACCAGTGTTTATCCAGTGCTACCTAGCCAATGCTACCAGGCGTACAAAAATCAATTCACTGGTAGAACAATGATTTTATAAAAATTCTGACGCTTCGTTAAAAAATGTTTTTAGTCAGAAGGTTACAAGTTCAACTCCGGTTGCAAGAAAAAAAAATTTTTTTTTCGATTTATTTTAATTTAAAATTTTTTTTGTTTTATAAAATCAATTTTTTTGTTTGTGGAAAAGCTCCTTCAAGACCAACTTTTTTTGCCCTTACAACACTGGCATACTAGTCACAAAAAATTGTTTGCCAGTACTAGCATTTTGGCACAGCCAGTATTTGTCCAGCTATTATCACTCATTTATGTGTTTAGCCATCAAATATTATATATCTCGTTAGCTCAGTGGGTAAAGCAATCGTCTGCCAATCTGACGGCCTGGGTTCAAATCACGGCAGGACCAAAAAAAATTCATATGAACTTTTTTTAAATTTTATTTTGGAAAATATATTTCCATACGTGGTTCAAGTAAAACAACGTCTCCAGTAACAGATTACCGCATAGTTACTTTAGCTAAACGATATCCTTTCAAGTCCTCTAAAGCCATTTCGAATGAATTGGGAACGTTGTGTCATCCCGAACGGTCCGACGAAGATTGGTGAATGCAAAACTATCGGGTAGAATTGCTTCCTGTGCTCAGACAGGCTAATTTGAAGAAGAGTAAAAACTTTGCCTTAGCCCATGAAATATGGTGCGGACTAGAAGGTGAAAAAAGTGGAGAAATATCCTATGGATCAACGATACTAAAATCAATTTGTTTTGTAATGATGCAGAAAGAAATGTACCACGACCAAAGGAAAGGACAGTAATTCCACATTAGATTCACCAAAAAAAAAAACGGTAAAACACGGAGGAGAAAATGTCATGGTTTGGGGCTGCGTCTCTTGGGAGGCAGTAGGTCCAATACATCTAACTTAAAACACAATGGATAGATTTGCTGAAGACGGTTATGCTGAGGAAAATATGCCGCTAGTTTGGAAATTCCAACAGGAAAATGACCCCAAACACTTATCAAAATTGGTGAGTGAATGGTTCCGGGAACATAATTTGAATGTTGTTGAATGGCCAAGTCAGATTCCTGACCTTAATCCTATAGAGAATCTTTGGGATGAATTGAAGCTACAAATTTTTAAGCTCCTTCACTGCAGTAATAAAAAAGATTTGTGGGAATGTATTCCAAAATCATGGTACAATGTCCAGGTAGAGACTTGTCGTAAGTTAATTTCATCTATACCGAAAAGAATCCAAACTGTTCTTAAAAATAATGGTGGATACACCGGTTATTAACTGCCTGGTTTAACGTTTATTTAACCCATTTCACACCAAGGATTCCGTGGGAATTTTTCGACAAAACTTGGTTTTTATGGCTAAGTCGCGCCCTCAAGTGGTGCTTTGAAACGTTGACCATTAACCATTTAAGTGTGTAAATAGGCATTTAAATGGTTAATCTTTTTTTAAAAAATTGCAGGAAATTTAAATTATTTCTTTTGCAATATTTTTAATAACTTTTTAAAAAAATCGGTATTTTTAGACATTTTTTTAAAAATTCTTATTTGGAAACACTAATTTCTCAGATTTGTATGCTTCTTTGGCTGTTGAGAGAAAATAGCGCATTTTTAATATAACAAATAAAAATGGATTAATTTTCTACATACCTACAATTTTACAAATACGAATAACCCTTGAAACATCAGTCAATTTATTTTTTAAATTGCGAACTGAACTCAGAATTTTTCTTTTCTTAAATATTTTTTTACATGTCTTTATCGAAATCAACATAGCACTTTTATTACGCCGCTCTTCCTTATATTTTAAATATTTTTTTAAAAAATGCTTTGAAAAAAGGTCGAAAATAGTTTTTCTCAAATCATTATATGGGAACCCTGGAAGTAAAATTTTTGTAATTTTTTAAATACTATTTATAGTCCAGACCTCAAAGTGTCACATGCTTTCTACGCTATTGTAATACCGCCTCCCTATCAAAAGTTATAGGCTCTTAAAAGTAGATGTGAAAGTCACATTGGTAAGAAATGGGTTAAAACACGAACTCTTATGTGCAAATTATTATATTATTTTAGTTTTTTTTTCCTATTCACCTATTTTACTGTCCTTATAAAATCGATTAATTTCTTGAATTAATGTTATTTTAAGTTTTATTTTTGTGATATCTTACCAAGTAAAAAGGCAAAATCCAAAGGACTGGTTGCAGGATACCTTATACCTTATTAGCATAGTTTCAAATTTACATTCTACAACCGGTTCTCTTTTTATATAGAGATTGACCCAAAAGCAATAGGTTCTATTTCTCCAAACTAGAACAGATTGCTTTAGTACCTGTTCTAGAACTGGTTATAGAACTGGTTCTGGGACAGTGAAACCTTACATTTTGAATTTTGGGAATCACTCCTAGAACCGGTTACATGGAACCGGTGGTGCGAATATATTTCACCTGTTGTGAAATATATTCGCAAGTAGCCGGTAAAAAATTTTGCTGGGTAGCTGAAAGATAATTTTTAAATACATTAAATATGTTTAATCTATAAATTATTCTAAAATATAAAACAAAATGATAAAAAAAAGTGAAACCCTTACGTTCATTCAAAAAGAAAACACTCACACCTATTTTTTTGTCCACCAGTTTAGGTGACGCCACTAATGAAAAATCCATATCGACACAATAGATTCAATACTCTATATCTGCAAAAATACAATTGTTCAGGAGAGCAATAAAACTGATTCACTTGCTTATAAGATCTTTTTGAATCAATCCGTCTTCTAGAATATTATTTAAAAATGGCAACTTATTCCTATGTATACATATTTTGAAACTATTTGCGTTATTTACGTCGCTAATGTAGATAGATATAGAGTTCTGAAATACAATTTTAATATAATTTTATGATAATACTAGTAGATATGTAGTTTTGATAAATATAAAAAATATGTATTATAAGGAACCAATGGCCCTTTAAATCTCTCTATACTTAAAAATCCAAGAAATTTTATACCCATATCTTATTCCAAAAATTAATGGTTATTCGCTTGCAGAATGTTAATCGCTAATTAAGCAAAAATCCTTTTTCCCACTCCTCCATTATTTGGAATTTTTTCATTGCGGTGTATATTTATTAATTCATAATCCAAGACTATAACACTCATATCTTGCCCAAAGTTTGGTGGTTAGTTTGCAAAAAAAAAAATGCGGAAAAAATTTTGCAAAAAGGAAAATTTTATACCAATACATTCGTTTGCTGAATGCCAATAGCTGATTAGCTCTTTTACCATAATTTTCTGGCCTTTTTCGCATTCCGCCGTTATTTAGAAATTTTTCAAGTGCGATTTCTTAAAATTTATAATCTAGGGACTATAATATATAGGGCAAGGAATTTCATGCACTTAAAAATGGAAAATATGCGCCTAAAATATGCGGCTAAAAAAGAAAAATATGCATTAAAAATATAAGAAATATGCACTAAAACTATAATTTTTGCGAAAATAATTCAATTTAAAACTTCAAAATATATTTAAGTTAGTTATTTTGCAAACAGACACAGAACTCGAAGATTTTCCATAGGTCAATAAGGTTTTTAAGATTGTTTATTTTGATTGAATCAAAATATAAAAATTAGAATTTTTTATATTTTTTTACAGAATAAAAAATGCTCCTAAAAATTAAAAATATGCATAAATATGCATTAAAAAGCACACAATATGCATTAAAAAGGCACCAAATATGCATTTAAGGTCAAAATATGCAAAAACATGCATTTATGACAAAATATGCAAAAATATGCAACTACAAATCGATGCCATTTTGTTCTAAATTTGATGCTTCGGATAAATATTTAGTCCATATTAGTTTTGGACTATCGACAAAAAACATGCATTTGCATGAAATTCCTTGCCCTAATAATATACATTTCATAATACAAACTTTAGTGGTTAGTTGCAAAAAGAAAAATCCGGAAAAAAAATTGCAAAAAGGAAATTTTTTGCATTAATATATTTGTTTACAGAATGTAAATCACTAAGTTTTGTTATTAAATTTTTGTACCATAGTCTTTCTTTCGCGTTCCGCTATTATTTTGCAAATTTGTAAATGCGGTTTTTTAAATTTATAATCTAGGGTCTATAATACTGGTGGTTAGTTGGAAAAAAAAATCGCGAAAAATAAAATTAGCAAAAAGCTACATTTTTGCATCAATATATTTGTTTGCAGAATGTAAATCGTTGATTAATTTTTATAATTAATTTTTTGTACCATAAAACCTATTTTCGCCCTTGTCCGCGATTATTTAGCAATTTTTTAAGTGTGGGTTTTTTAAATTTATAATATTGGGGCTATAATACCAATTTCCACACCAAAGTTTGGTTCTTAGTTTGCAAAAAAAAAGTCGCGAAGAAATTTTGCAAAAAGGAAAATTTTTCCATCATTACATTTGTTTGCAGAATGTTAATCGCCGATTGAGTTTTTAAATTATTTTTTTCTACCATAAAGACTTAGCGTTCCGCTATTATTTTTCAATTTTTAATTGCATTTTTTTTTTGTAATTTATAATCTAGGGACTATAATGCACATCTCCTAAAACAAAGTTTGGTGGTTAGTTGCAAAAAAACATTGCGAAAAAAGATATTTTCAAAAGACTTTTATATATACCTTATACAATTCGAATAATTTAAATTTATATGCAGATATAGACTTCTCTATTTGAAAATAAATTTGATTGTAGATATAGGAAAATGGAAAATATTCAAAAAAGTGGTAGAGAATGGATATTTTGCTTCCAAATTGATATCATAGAAGGATATAATATCAACAATGATTTTGCCATCAAAAACTCAATTTGGCAAAAATTGCAGATATAGAGTATTGAATATAGGGTCTCGATATGTTAAAAATAAAAATTGTTTCTAAACAAATATTTAATTGAATCAATTAATATTTTAATGGACTTTTAAATACTTCCGCAAATATTTGTTACATAACTATGTGTTATATAATTCCCATATTTTTTTTTCTTAAATTGTATGCATATATTGAAAAGTTTTAGTAAACAACAAAAAGCTTCGAAGTTCACAAACAAAACAAATACATATGTAGCACTTCAGATATACGTGCCATACACACTCTTTTTTCAATTTCATATTTTTTTTTTTAACCCGACTAAAAAAGATGTTATAAATTCATATAAACCCATATATATGTTCATATCTAATTTGATCCGAATATTGGAATATATAATTATATCAAGCGAGTATAAGTATGTTATCTAACCTGATACAATTTGATCCGAAAAATGGGTCTATCTAATTGCATCAAATTATATATAAAAACATATAATTTGATGAAAATTTTCAAATAAAATTTTAGTAAATATTGTTGAGATCACTTATTTTCATTCATATTAAATACTAATTCCCGACAGAACAGTTTGGCTAAAAAAGTGGGTATTGGACGATCTTTCGTATGTTGACGCAATACAGAAAAATTTTATTGATGGAAAGATGTATTCAATGAGGATTGAATGCGATTTAGGCCGTTTTTAGGACGCAGATTTTCCTTAAACTTAGAATAACGCAGCTTGTAACAGAAATCCTTCTTTTAAAATGTGGTTAATTTTATTTTATTTCAATAAAGACCAAAATTCAAAACGACAAACAAAACTAAACAAATTTTTTCCTAATAAACTTGGAAATAGCTGACAAAATAAATTTTCAGATTAACTCCACATTACAAAAATTTGGTCTCTCTTATAAAATGTGTGTCGTTCTTTATAAAATATAAAAATTAACTTTCACAATTATTTTTTTTTTAAGCAAAAAATAACAGAACTTAAACCAACGACTAAATAATTAAAAAAATACCCAACTCTCCCTACCTCTGTTAAATCACTCTCTTCTTAATTTGTATCGAAAAATTCAGCACTAAGAATTACACACGGCTGCAAAGGCTAACATTTTTCGATACAAACTGTTAATGTTCGAAAGAGGCGATGAAAACCGCCTGCTTAAACCGTATTTATTTCAACATAAGTTTGTCTAATTCTTCTTTTTAAATTTAAAAATAAAAATAATCCTTTCGACCTTTAATTCCACAACGAAAAAAAATTTTTTTTTCCTTATTTATTTCTTTAAAATAATTTTTTAATAAATAGTATTTTGTTAAATATTTGAAAAATTGATGTTAATTTCAATTATGTATACGTCAAAGTGCAAAATTCAAAACCACATCCACAATTTCTAAGTTTTTTTCTTAATTTTTATAGTACAATTAAACTTTGGATAATTAGATATCATTTCATATATAATTATATATAAAATTAATACAATTTTCTATTTACTTTGTTATATATTTTCATACAAGGTTGTTTATAGAAGCTTATACACCATTATATATAATTATATATAAACTATATCGCAGATCTCTTAATATATGGCTGGAGAGCAAATCCCATATGATTATATATAACGTCATATCAAACATATTTGTAAAACCAAAGTGCTAATATAAATGTATATGGTTATATAAAGCCACGCATATAAACATTTATAATTATATCAAATCATATAAGATTATATGAAAACTTTCTTAGTCGGGAATTTTGAATTAATGTTTTAATTGATATTAAAGGTGCGTTTACAATGACGGAGTACTCCAATCTGTAGCAACTTTTGTTTATTTCTCTTTCATATTTACACATTTTTGTATTGTGCTATCTCTTGTTATTCCAAGTTTTACTCTGGAGTACAGGTTTGCCACATTCTAGAGATAACATTGGCATGTTAACTGTTTAACATGACAAATATACCCAAAAAAACACATCAATAATTTGTTCACATCTCTAAGTGTCAACAAATTAAAAAAAAAAATAACAGAATATATTAAATAAATATAAAATGTATGGTGTTTTCGGTATAATAAAAAAATATTTAAATTAAAAGCGATAAAAATTTGGCAAAAGAATCGCGAAAATATGGAGTAAGTACTAAAATGTCAAATAAGTTTTGAAGTAACTCTAGTCTGCATTTTGAACAGTTAACATTTTAATCTGTTCTGCAGAGTAGAGTCACACTACCATTGTGAAAGCACCTTATTACTACTTTAATCGAAATTTATTTCAATATACAATTTTTAGTAATTAATAACATCATTTGAGTGATAGGTGCAAAATCAATTAAAATTTTAAATACTTAATATAATCAATTTCGTAGTTAAAATTAGTTTTTAGTTTTTTCTGTGTAAGAAAACTTTCTTATCAAAATTGCACATTTCTTGTATGAAATTTTCAAATTTCGCGAAATCCGCGACTCCGATTTTAATTTGGATTTCAAATTCGTAATGTACACCTAAAATATATTAGATGTGATATCCAACTTTAATTTTTTGTTTGGACGACCTTAATGTACATATAATAATTTACATGTCTAATGAATTTAAAAATAATAAAAATAATAACTCAATTAGTAGCGTCAACTGAAGGTTTATGTATGATGATTTCCTCCCTAAATAAATATCAATTATTATTTTTACAAGTTAAAATTACTTGATTAAAACTTATTACACTAAATTTAACATTGTATGAAATATGAATTGTACTTCATGTAGTAAATACATCACAGCATGCTGTTCTTTGGCCTGAGGCTTTATATGTTAACACCTTCACAAATATGTTGTATTTTTTTCCTCTCTCACAACAATACTTGAAAATTCATTTAAGTTATATTTTACGATATTTTATCAACCCCCCATACTATATAAATACTGAAATATGAAGAATACATGGAGTTTTTTTTTTTAGGCAAAATCAAAAAATTTCAATCAAAAACAAACCTGTAATTAAATAAAAATGTTACATTTATATTTAAGCGAAGAAAAAGTATTCTTAGGCAAAACAAAACTACACTTTTCAAAATGACAGATGTTGGTCATGTTAATCTAATGTCAAGTTTATAGAAAACTGTAACAGCAGGATATACATACATATGTATGTATGTTTGATGTTTTGTATCTCTTTTGTATGTTTGACTGATTTGCAGAATGACTGTTTGGTTGTGTAGGTATTAGGTACAGTAAATTATGTCTAATACAGTTTCCGTTTCCGTTTTGAAGTCAACCTACTTAACTATGTACATGCTTGTGTTTCAATATGCCCGCTGTGCTGTATACTGTTTAGATCGTACCACGTATTTAGTTATTGTTGTTCTTCTCTAATTTGTCCATTAAATTAGCAACTTATTAAGCTAGTCTTTAGCAGTATTTCTAATTATAATTAATTATTTGGAAAAGTATACTTACACGTTCAACGTAAAATTTTTAAATTATTAGACAGTTAACAATTTTCATTTAACAAATCGTATAATTTTACTTCCTCTTAAAGTTTCTTTACTTTATCTATTCATTCAATTATTTATGTTAATAACTCTTTCAAATATCCTGTATAATTGTTGGAGAATGCATTTTAATGTTTTCCCATTATTAATTTTGCTGTCCAAAGTAATTACATTTTGTGTTGACAATTATTTCAGCGAAATTGCCAAAGTTATTTACTACAGAATAAATAATTAGTTTTTATCTTTCGAAAAACGATTTTTGAGTAAGAATATTTTTTGTTAAAGGTGGTGGAAACAACCACAAAATCTACCATCAGACATTATCAGGAAGTGTTTGAAGGAAATACATTGAAACCCTTTTGGATGTTATTTACAAAATCATAATAAGGGTTTTCATATAAACTCGTAAATTCCTCGTAAACCTTGTATAAATACAAACCATATTTTTTATGTATGAAATTCGACATTAAACTCATAAACATACCAGGTTTACAGCGTTTACGAGTAGAATACGAGTTTATATGCAAACCCCCTAATATTATTATACAACTTAATATAATTTTGTACTGGTTGCACTAAATGGAAATTTGATTTTTTTTTCTCATTGTGTAAAAATAAGAATCTCATATCCTCAAGTATTTCGTAAAAACAACTCTCATATATTTTATTAAGATGACAAATAAAGGATATTAATTTCCTTTATTGTGAATGTATTAAGTGATAAGTATTTTATTGGTTCTTGTTTTTTATTTGTTAGCAATCATGATTTACCTTAAATATTTTCATTACTTTAGGCTCCAAATAAATGTGTATTCAAAGCTGAAGTGTAATTTTTATTTTTGTAGCGATAGAAAATATATGCCTATATATATTTATATATACATAAGTATATTGTTTTTTTGCTAAAGGCCACTAATGCTGGGTTTCATACGGAAGGTTTTTGAGTTAACTATTATATTATTTCACCCAGAAAACAGTGCCAGTAGTGGCCACCGAATTTGTTGCCATCGAATTCGAGCGGTTACGAAAACTGTCTTTATATTAAATTATATTTTTCGTCGTGAAAGCCAATATTCGGTTGTCTTTATTATGTTCCACAAAAATATAATTAATTATTGAAATTAAGAAACTTTTTTTGAATTTTCTGGTATTGAACCCGGTCATTCAGGTTAATAGTTAACATTCTTACCCACTACACCACAACCACTTTTAATTTTCTTTGTCATATTTGCTCTTTAAACACATGAATATTTTATTTTAATTAAAAAAAAACATCTAAATTTTTTTGCCTTTTCCGGGATTTTAACTCGGAAATCCGGCGTACTATGTACGCCAACTCTCTAACCACCACACCACAAACACTTATCAATTTTTATATTTAATTTTGAATTTACCAATAACAATCAATAGTATTAATAGTAGTGTGTGTTATGAATATAATCCACAATTCATTTGGTTCTACAGAAACTCGACTTTAAGATAATATTTGATTAGGATATCCGTATTTGTAGTTACCACTTTCGACTATTTAAATTTTTTTAATAAATTTTGTTAAAGTAACAAATTTTTCTGTTCTGCCAAGAAACTTATTATTTTAAGTGTACGGTTTGCGGCGAACAACAACTTTAATTGTTTTATAACGAAAATTATAAGTTTTATAGACGAATTTGTTAAAATGTCTATTGAAGTTTTTTAAATGGCGACTGGTTAAATGAAAATAAAGAAACATTTTTATATTTCATCTAGTTATGCATAACAAATTTTTATTTCTTTCACTTTATCCGTTTTTCTCTTCTTTTTCTCTCCTTTTTCCCTCTTTTTCCTTTTTCCCCCGTTTTTTCGAGGGGGGATTTCCCTATTCCCCCTCCCAAAACCGCGCATGATTGCTGCAAATGGAAAAAGGAATTGTAATTCATACCGCATTAACCATCCAAAAAGGAAAGTACTCAAGTTCACGATGTGAACAAAGTCCCAAGCCTTCACCTGATAAAGTGTTGGTTAAAAATACCTCTTCGTAAAACTACCGAAATTTCTTGTATCGCAAAATACAGTCGAAATATTCATTCCTCCAGTCGCTGAAAATTATTCTCTGGATCGGCGATGTACGGACCAAGATTCCAATGTTTATATAGCTGACGCCGCCATTAAGGTCATTCTCAAGCAATTCGCTAAATTTCGTAGAGTAACCGTTCTGAAATATTTTAAATTACTTATGCTTTTTAAAATATTTAATTGCAATAAGCGACAATAAAATAAAAACAAAATAGCGTACAATTTTTTATTAAAAAAAAAATACAATGAATGTTATTTTTGTTCGGTTTTAAAATCAAATATGACAAATTCCAAATAGAATTTACAATTGGTTTTACAACAAATAAAGAAAAAACTTTCCTAGAACAAATGGTTGACAATTCTATCATCAGATTGTCTTTATGGGGTTCTCTCTAGGTGGATTTAAGTTTTTGGATTTAAGTTTTTGTATTTATACAAACTTCCAAGTAAAATCAGTTTTGAGAATCATCAGTTGAAACATTTTACTAGTTATTTTTGTTCTTACAACGAAAATCACATGTTTTTACAAAGCTATTATTTAAAAAAAATTTAAATTTTTTGGGAAAAAATAAACGACAAGAATTTTTTAGGAAATTTTTCGAAAATTTTGTTAGAATTTGCAATGTAAAGTAGGGTAATAGTGTACAAAAAAGTAGAATATAATTTTATTTCCCACAAATTGGAATAACAAATTTTTACTTTTGTAATTTTATCAATTACTTGAATTTAACACAGCAGGATGACAGGATTTTCACACATAAATTTACACCCATACAAAATCTTCTAAAAATATTTAAAAAATATAATAATTATAAAACCTAAAGCTCCTAATAGATCATTTACAAAGACTTGTAAACTCCCGCTGAGAAAACACCCGCTCTATAGAAATAATTTTAAAATAACTAATCCGCTTAAAAGGTTTGCATAAAACGAATTCAAGTAGCACATTAGAAACAAAGGATTTTTGGAAAGAGGAGAAAAACAAAAGTATTTGAAAAAAGAAATAGAATGTGTTGAAACTGTATAAGGATAAGGAATGATAAATGGAATTTTCCAAATAGTACCAACCACTGAAAAAAATTGTACTTTCCTATATTCTCCACCAATCTGTGTGTATATTAAGTTGGTGCTGATGATGTCTCTCTGTCCGTCTGGTACCTATGTACAAAATAAACTACTCTTGTAATCAAACCACACGCAGGCAATTTCTGGAGTCAGAATTTGTCAGTAGTATTTCGATTTTTTTGTTTTAAGTGAAAAAACATTCATTTTTAGAAGAAATGTAAATTTAGAGACATGAAATACGAAATATATATGAACATACATGATCATACATTGTCTCGTTTGTGGTCATGCATGGCCATAAATAGTCATATACGACCATGCATAGTTCAATGTATGACCATACATGATTTCATATATTTCCTTATATCTTTGGATCCGAAATTTGAGGGTATACGGAGGTACATATATGCCAATACATGATCATATATGAATCATACATATATGCCAATACATGATCATATATGAATCATACATATATGCCAATACATGATTATATATGAATTCATATGTGAAACATATATGAGCACATACATGATCATATATGAATCATACATATATGCCAATACATGATCATATATGAATTCATATGTGAAACATATATGAGCACATATGGTCATATATGAACATGTACGATCATATAGCCTCAAATTTCGGATCCGGAGATATATGGAAATATATGAGGTCATGTATGGTCATAAATCGAACTATACATGCACGTATATGACTATGTATGATCATGTGTGTTCATATATATTTCGATTTTCACATGCGATGTAAGAGTTTTTTCTATCCCTCATACATATCGCAGAGTCCTCCTTCGGTGTTCCCATCGCACTTAACCCCACCGAAGTAAAATAATATAACGGGGCTATGAACTAAAAAAAGCTTCAACATAGTTCGCCAACTCTTCATTCTGAGTTCAACAACTGTTCTAAGATTCAACATCTCTCGCAATTACAGTGTAGCCATATTTGAAGCCCTTCATCTTTCACTTCTTCTTTATCGCCTTTCCAAACAAAGCAACACGTTAATTAATAGGAAATTCTTCCTGAGTGTTGCCTCCTTTAAAAAAAAAAGATATGTTCATATATCATTCAGATATGATCATACATGCAACGATATATGGCAATATATGAGCATATATGATCATTTTCAGCCGTAAATATTATATTTTTTAGTATTTTGTATGCTGAATTTTACCTTCTTTAACGGCTAAGTCTTTTTTCATCGAATGGACTAGATTTTTATCCATTTGCTATGCCCGACTTCACAGAATTGAGTGAATTCCTTTTCTTAAGTAATTCACTGAACTCGTTCAACTAAATGCGATCAACAAAAAAAAAATTCAAAGAATTATTGCTATAGTTCTTTTTATTAAATCAAGTGAATAAATTCCTTACTGAATTAATTAATAAATTCCTTACTGAATTAATTCACCACTGAATTCCTTCAATTTGACTTTTCTTTAAACGAATTGAAAAAACAAAATTACTTTCAGTGAATTAAAAAATAAAAAATTATGTTCACTGAATTTAAAAGCGGTTTTCTGCCGTTCTGTACACAGTGGAGTGTTTTCAAAATATTTTGGGAATAATTCAGCCATTTCTTATTTGATACTATTCTTTACATAAAAATAGAAAAAAATTTGAGATAAGATAAAAAATCCCACAACTCCCAAAAAACTGTGAAAATTTTCCAAAAATGGGATGTTTTACTCAAATTCGGAATGGTCTGGAGGAAGAAAAATTTACAAGAGTCTTGCTCTGCAATTCACTGAATGCAAAATGAAATTGAACGAATTCAGTGGTGCATTAATTCAGTAAGGCATTAATTCACTTCTTATCCGTTTGATTTAATTCATTTGATTTAATAAAAACAACTGCAGCAATTGAGTTAATTCGTAACAAAAATAAAAATCGAACGAAAATAAATATGAAATAATTTCATTCAATATATAGTCTTTTGTGAATTAATTCATTGAATTTTTAATTCAGAATTCAAAAGCTGAATTAAACAATTAATTCTTCAAAGCTCTTCGTACAACTACGTACATATTGAAAAATCACAACGAATTCTAATTTTTTTAATTCACCTGATTTTTCATATTTTTAGGGTACATACATACATACTCGTTTATTAAAAACTTGTTTTATTGAATTACATTTTGCTTATTTTTCAAATCTGTTACTTGAGTTTTTTTTTATCTAAATCTCCTAGAGGTGATTTGTATATTTTAAACATAATATTTGGTATGGAAATTAAAAACAATTTTAAAATATGAAAATTTGTATATGGGCATTTCCACAGAAAGGTCCACCGTGACCGAAAAATGAAAAGTCTACAAAAAATCCTTTCTGAATTGTATTAATAAAAAAAAAAAAAAATGCTGATATATAATTAAATTAAAAGTTCAAAGCTTATCTGATATTATAAAACGACCTATAAAGCTGCTTTCAGGTTTTGTTCAACTTTTTCGTTTTTAATAACATTTGCTCCCTATTTTTTCTTGTTTTAGAGTGATGACTAACTGCACTCTTATAACATAATATTTGTTACAACAACAATTAACTTCAAAATATGCAAGGGTAGTAACTAAAGATCAGTAAACGGTGAATTTTGATTTTCTTTCATTGGCATTCTATTGTCAAATTCACATAAAGTGACGGGAAAATATGTCGCGCGGGGAATGTCACGTGGGGAATTATACTAAAGGTTGTAAAAAAGAACGAATGCAAATATTTCAATATGAAAACTATTAATAGAAATCTACATTAATCCATTTTAGTTAAAAAAAATGCTTTAAAAATTATGTTAAAATTCGCAGATTTTTGCATTTTTCTAGATGCAGTCGAAAACAACTTCTATTTTGTCGCGTTGGGAATCACATGTTTATTGCTAATATGTTGGAAACAACAAATCGACAAAACCTACATTTTGCACTAAACATAGTGCTCCTAAAATGCTATCGAAAAATGGAAACAAGAAAAAAATTGTTAAGATTTCTTTATTTCTTTTCACTTCAAAGGCGTACGAATGTCGCGTTGGGGACCCTGAAAATACCCATATAGGTTCAAATGAGTCATACACGCAGAAAAAAGAGATTGTTGGATATATTTACAGGCAATTATATATATGTTTATAAACTACTATACTTATGTTTGAGGTGTGTTTCCAATTATTTTATTTTTATCGTTATAATATGTATGTCTCCAGGCAAACACTGTAATGTTTGAATGTTAGTCATATTTTCCCACTTAAACAAAAATATATTTGCATTTTTATTTTATCATTATTATGTTTGTGGATCTATGCTCCTTGCAGGAGTAAAAGAAACAAATATATATATGTTTGTGGAGTGCAAATATAATAATGATAAACATATATATCTTTGCCTGCAAACATTTATATATTTGCGAGTAGATGTATTTCATATGATTCAAACATACATATATTTACAGGCAAACATATTATAATTGCTGGCAAACATATTATATTAAAAACACGGCAAATATATTTTGACAGTTCTTCCAAAAATATATATATCACCAGCAAATATGTTTCCTGCAGGGCGATTTTTTTCAGCGTGTAGGAGTACCATAGTACTTTTCAGGTTCCAATAGTTCCGTCAAAAGTGCTATAGTACCAACTTTATCATCCCTGATTAGGACTAAATGAACAACAAAAATATTTACAAAACCGAGTATATTAAAATTGTATGTAAAGAGAGGCACAGAAGCATACTCTCTCATGTATACACTCAAAATAATACATCTGTAAGTGTAGGCCCAGAATATAAGTGACGGTCCGAAACAACAGCGCCCTGAGAAAAAACGAGCCCAAAATAACGCCGAACAGCGGCAGCGACATAAATTAGCATGGACATATAGTATCCCAGCAAAATGTGGAAGCAGTAAAAACGTTTACTGCTTCCTTACTGCTACTTTTACCGCTTCTAAAAATGTATAGCTTCGTAAACAGCACTAATGAAAGACCTTAGTTGATTAATTGTTTACATCGCTTTTTGCTGTGTTTTTTAAAAAGGCATGAGATGAGCAATACATTTTGATTGCTTAAATATTTTTGTGGTTCTTATATCAAAATTTTTTAAAATGCAGAAAGTTATTTTAATGTGAAGAAAAGGTTTTACTGAAAATAAGAGGCATTTTCTCTTCTATGCAGAAATATTGTGCCTTTGAGAAGGCATGATTTTAAATAGTTGAAAATCATTATAATATGCACTTTCGAGAAGGCATGAATTATCGACATTTTAAAAGAAAAACATGAGCACTAATTAAAAGCGGTGAATTCATGCCTTTTCGAATCTCGAAACAAGTGCTTTCACGCGAGCTATCTCGAACAAAAATCAGGCATGATATCATCAATAATGCAATCGCTTCACTGCTCAACTTTCCCTGACAAAACTGCTTCCAAGCAAGCAGTAATTTCTGCTGGGATGTCAAATATACAAATATACTTTATGATTCCCACATGTCTCTTAGTTTATTGCAAACTTAATATACATTATGAAAAGATGAACTAACGAGCTACTAAATATGTTCAGCACAGATTAATACCAGATGTGAAACTAATGACAGGTGTCAAAAAAGTATTCTCGAACCGTATGGTTTTGTTTACATGGAATTCAAGTCAAGAGGGAGATAACAATATAAAAAAAAAAATGGGAGAATAACAAAAACCGCCATTAAAATAAAATAGATCCTATCTCACGACAGCACCGTTCAGCGATTTTTAAATGTCAAATTGTATGGGGAAAATAGCTGCGCTCTTATTCTGGGCCTACACAAATTTAGCACAAAAAGTGCTGAGATTCAACCAAATTTTATTCCAATTTAAAAATATTTAGCAAAATTTCTATTAAATTGTGGACGTATTCTTTTAAGTGTACATATTTGAATGTATATTCGCAGTAGTGATCATTTTCATGTGGTTGAAATACAAACATCTGAATTTGTTTTGTTGCTAATGCTTTTTGTTTCCTAATGTTCTACTTTAAAAAGTATTGCAACAAGATCCTTATCGCTGCATGTGTCCTTTGTTAAGTAAGTATGAGGTTTTCTCTTTGTTATTTTTCAAAGTTGTTACTTTTGTCTTGTTTGTGGCACTTTTTACAATATTTCTATGAGTTTAGTGATCATTAGCGGCTTATAGGCGTTACCTATTCTGGTAATTTCTTTTTTACAGCTTGTGATATTTTCTTTTAAGGCAAACTGCAAAAGTTTTTTAAAAGGAAACAAACATATCACTCTCAAGTAATTGGCGGGATAACTATGAAAATAAAACGCCCAGTTGAATATCAACTTACAGCGAGCAATTACTTTATTGAATTCGTTTCATTTTTTTTTTTGTTTTCTTTTTAATATCCTGTTTACTTTTCATGGTATTAGAGTGCGTGTAGAAAACCATTTACACCTTTTTGTGCAATAAGTATCTGTATTTTTTAAGTAGACTCATCCCGCAACAACGACAACATTGTATTTTAAAAAATAAAACAATGTCAAAGCGGATTTCTTGCATCATTGCTCCTCTTGTTTATCGTTTAGTTATTTCAGTTGCTTTTAAAGTCCTCACATCACATCTCTACTATGACAGATGATGATAAAGAGATTTCTGTTCAAGCGGAAAATTAACATACGAACGAACAAAAACTGTGTTTTATTCGCCATTTTGAATAGCACTCGATCCAGAATTTAAGTTAATTTTGGCAAGCATCACTTAAATTATACATATCCATTCATAAAATATGAAATTGTATTTATTTTTATAACATTTGTTGGAGGTAAACTCCCATCGTTATATTTGATTTGTTTTCATTCCAAATTCAATCAAAATCATTGTATAATCATTATAAAACGAATAATATCAAACAGTTAACAATCAATGTCATAACACCCTTATTGCATCATTATTTCGGTTTATTATTGTATTTTAACCAAAAAAAAAGGGGGCGTTGTTAACACAATTTTCATATTTTTATGCTAATGCAGTGCCTTAAGGTCAGGAAAAAGTTAAATGGCATTACCACATCATAAATAGAAATGTGTGTTTTTTTTAAATATTTTTCAGGACTTTTGTATTTATTGGCTTTCGATTTTCATCAAACATCCAGCTAATAACGAGGTGTTATAGTGAAAATATACTTAAAAAGCTTCCTAGAGTATGCCCTCGATTTGATCAGGTGGATTCATTAACAATCTTCATAAATTGGGATACATGCTCAAAATCTGATGTTGTTGTTAAAAAACAATTTTTTAAGACTTCGCAGATCACAAAACATTTTACTTAATAAATTTTCACTCGATTTTTTATTTTTAAACTGGTCACCCAGCATATAATTAAAGGAGGTACCAACTCTCCCAACCTCAGTTAAATCGTTCTCTTCTTAATTTTTATCGAAAAATGTTACCATATGAACAACACATGTCTGCAAAGGCTAACATTTTTCGATACAAAAATTCAATCTTCGAAAGAGCGAGTTTAAAGCCGCCTGAACGGGTTTAGTAAGCGAGACAGTTGATTTTATCAAATGTATACCTACATATGTTTAACAAAACTGCACTGATGTGAGACGTTTTCATCAGATTTGATTAAAAATGTCTCCACAAAATTTTAGAATTTTTATTTTTCTAAATTTTTAACTTTTTATCTGATTTATTTTGAAAGTGCGTTTAATTTAAAGTAAAATGAGCGCTTCCCTTTGTAAATTGATTTAAAATTTTTAAAGTTATGTACACACAGAAAACAGTCTCAGTTGTGGCCACCGAATTTGTTGCCAATCGAATTCGTGCGGTTACGACCACTATCTTTATATTAAATTATATTTTTCGTCGTGAAAGCCAATATTCGGTTGTCTAATTCAATATTATGTTCCACATAAATATTATTATGTTCTACAAAATTTTATTGAAATTAAAAAACTTTTTTTGAATTTTCTGGTGTTGAACCCGGCCCTTCAGATTAATAGTTCCCACTTTTACCCACTGCACCACAACTACTTTTAAATTCCTTAGCCATATTTACTGTTTATACATATGAATATATTATTTTAATTAAATAAAAAACATCTAAATTTTTGTCTTTTCCGGGATTCGAACCCGGAAATCCGGCGTACTAGGCCAACTCCTCACCCACTACACCACAAACACTTAATAATTTTAATGACTAATTTTGAATTTATGTGTTTTATTAATACAGTATAAAATTCGTTTATCAATACCAAACAATAGTTGTGTGTGTTATCAATACAATCCACAATTCGGTTGGTTCTACAGAAACTTGAATTTAAGGTCATATTTGATTAGGATACCCGTATTTGTAGTTACCGCTTTCGATTATTGAAATTTTTTTAAGAAAGGTTATAGATAACACCAATTTTCTTGTACATTCACTAAATAAATGGCTGCTTCTACTGCATAGAATTACTAAACTGATACTAATTTTAAAATTGATTGGAGATACCAATAATTTGTTAAAAGGATTGTTTTTTAGTTCATTTTCCCTATTTTTAATACCTAGTAAAATATTTTTGATGTAGTATTCAATTATAGGTAATTCCAAATAAAATAAAGTCCTGGCAAATTCATTTTAATGGTTTTGATCGAAAGCCAACCAATCTTTTTCCTGGGTGTATACTTTTAAAAAAATAAGTTAGTAAAACTTTTTGTATATCAAGTGTACTAGTTTTTATCAAATTTTTTTTATTTTGCTAAAATTTGCTCTTTCAGCAAAAGTTTTGGTTATATTTTTTCAGCACTAAACTAATTTTGAATTAATATGTTACCAGGCACTATCCACGGCTCTCATAATCAGAAAAACTGAACTGGTTTTAAGGGAGTTTCGGTAAAAAATGACAACAAACATAAAAAATGTGGTGTTTTTACTTAATTAATTATTTTTATTGTTTTTAAGCAATTTTAATTAAATTGTAAAGTGCACTTGTAGTGTTTGATATGTTCTCTGCATTAGTTTTTTGTATAATTAGCACATAGTTTTTTTATTAATATTAAAAAATATGCATTAAAAAAACCACTAAAAACTACTTCTCTTAAAACCAGTTGGCATATAAAATTAAAGAAACCTTTTACCTGCATATGAGAACATTCCCAGTGTAGAAACGGTAATGACATATCATTATTTTTTGGACTACCAGTAAAGACACCCACTTACCTTCTGCATTATTTTAAAACATATAATAATGAATTACTGATAATGACTTACTTTTATCATTATTTCAAATAGAAAATAATTATATAGATTTTTTTGAAAATTTTTTTAAATCTATTTTTAGACTCAATATTTTTTAAACACTGGTAAGGATATACATATGTAACCGCATATTTTTTGATTTTTTGCATGTTGGAGAGTAAGCATACTTATGTGCAGCAGGTCAATTATGTTTTTATCTATTAAATATTACATGTCGATATAGCTCAGATGGTAGAGCTGTTGACTGGCAATCTGTAGACCCAGGTTCGATTCCAGCTCCATAAAATTTTATATAAAAAAAATACAATAAAAAATATTTTTTTTTATATAATTTATTTTTTTGAAAATCTATTTTTAGACTCATTATTTTTGTCAATACTGGTAAGCACATAGGTAACGATATATTTTTTGATTTTTCGTATGCTGGTGTGTAACGACAACTCATTATTTTTCGCGACATCGCCATATAAAGGTAATAAGAAATGTAATAACAAAAGTAACTAGTTACCATTACCAAGTATGTAGTTACATAACAACATATCTGGTAATGATTTTCTACACTGGGTTGGATTGTCTTTAGTCTATATCGTCGTCAGTGTTGCCACAATCAAAAAATTTTTGTTCTTAGTTTTTGCATTAAAGTAATTAAATATGCTAAAATCCCAAACGTATTTAACAAAGTGTAAAAAATAATCCGTTATAGGCATGTCCCTATCCGGATTTCATTCTTGCATAAGGAAATCGTAAATATATTAAAATATTTACCCCTAAATTCATAAATGCTTTGTAAAATTATAGGAGGTTTATTGAACAAATTTTGTATGAAGATTTCTTTTTGTAAACCTCCTATAACTTCACAATGCTTTTATGAATTGAGGGGTTATTATTTAAATTTAATTATTAACAAAATTTGTATTTTAGATTCTTTTACATATTAAATACTTACTTCGGTGGTTCTCATAATCTAAAACCTTCAGTATGAGACCCACCGTTAATAACTAAAAAATTTTAATTTAATTTCATTCCAAATAGAGATCAACAAATTAGTTTCAGGTAGAATTCATCACTGTGTTATTTGAAGTATAAAAAATATTATTCTATAAGGTTAAAACATCTCTTTGACAGACCACACATAGTGGGAATGATTTTGGTTTTTGCACAATTTTTTTAATTGCATTATATTATTAATAAAATCATGGTTATTTCGAAACTTTGTTTTTATTAAAATAAGTTGTGGAAATTTTCTTTCGGCAGCAACTAAACTATGTGGCAATGTCAGTGGATTGTGATCAAAATAAATTAGTTATTCAAAACTGTTTTCATCCATTCCCTTTTTGTATTTGGATTCTTCATCCCAAAATTCAACTACATATATCCATGTCACTGTTTAATTCTGTAATGTTCGAAAATCTTAATAATTTCCATTGGGTTAAAATCTTTTCTTCATTACCGCTCGTTAAGTTTGGGAAAAATGACAATAAAAGCTCCGAAGTTATTTCTAAATTTTTTAAAATTTAATTTGGTGTTATTATGGCAAGATGTTTTAAATCTTTTCTTGAAAATTCAAAATATTTTGAGATTTCTTTTAAAAGTTCTATATAAGAAGATTGTGTTTTTTTTTAATTTCATATTTTTTTAAGTTGGACAAGTTACTTTCATTTAAACATAGTTCAGCTTTACGGAAAATAAATTTTTTTATACATATAATTAATTACATCAATTAATTTCATCAAGTAAATTAACCGTTTTTAATGAAATTAAACTATTAACGTAATTACTTTTGGTGAAATTGCTCAAAACTAATTAAAATTTAATTTCAATTGACCATTAACATATGGAAGACGCATTTCTTCCGATTGAATTTCTTTATTTATTTATTATATTTGGAATATATGAGAGAAATAAAAACCTTAAAGCTAGTATCGCCTAATAGTTAACCCAATTCACAAGCTTTTTACCGTTTACTTCCAAGTCGAACGATATAAAATATAAATGCAAAACAGGCCACTGCTCAGTTATACGATTGATTACATTACACAGTGTCAGTAATATTTTATATGACTCTACACTGCAATAATCTTAAAATTCTTTAAATTCAAGAATATGTTTCGAATTATGCGCAAAAATGTTCCTACAAAGATATTCAATTTGTACGGGAAGATTCTTATAAGCATAAGCAGTACATAAACCTAAAAACACAGAAAAAAATTTATGAGTATACTTGATTGCCAAAAAAGTTACCAAAATGAAAAAAAAGTTCACATATCCACATTGGAAAAAAAAAAACCAATTTTGATTAAAAATAACCAAAACGGCAACACTGATCGTCGTTGATGTTACTAATTTATTTTGCTACCAAAATTGTAAAATTGTTTGGGCTCTCTTTCACTTTTTAAAGAAGAAGTGTTTCAGTGATATACGATAAAAGCGATATTTTCAGTGTTGCCATTTCAGTGCTTTTCGGGTAATTTTTTCCTTCCCATACCCGGTGATTTTTTACAAATACCCGTTTAAAAAAAGCGGATATTTACAGTGCTTTTTCAGATTTCTGGCAGTGCTTTTAGTGCTTTTTGTACAGTTTATATTTTTGGTATTTGTTCTCGTTTTTTTTCAATTTTCATACAATTTTCTGTCAAAGTTGAAAAAAATATACGAACTATACAAAAAATATATTTTTCCACAATGTTTGTAGTACAATTTTAAATACCAACTTCCTTATATTTAAACTAGAAAATTTTGAAATATTAATTTGGTGCTTTTTTACCCCTTTTTGGTTATTTTTTGAACCCTTTTTACACAATTTTAAAAAGCTAAAATGCGTTTTTAAATTCTTGACTTAAATTTTTTAAAAAATTAATATCGTGCTTTTTTACCCCATTTTTGGTAAATTTTTACCCTTTTTACCCGTTTTCACAATGCTCACGGTGCTTTCCTGCCTTCAAGAGTTGGCAACACTGGATATTTTATGATTGTATTTTCTGTTTTTTTATCTATGCACATCGCTTCCCACATAGCATTTGGAAGATTGTTTTGTCAAAAATCACCTAAGAGAGTCTTCTTTGAGTACTTTTGATGACCAAATACTGATTAATCACTTGCGCGCTTGAAAAAAGAATCGAAAATGATTCTCGCTTATGCTTAAAAGAGATTTATTGAAAATTATATTGTGCATTTAAAAAATGCTTGTTATGTTGTTTTTGTTTAAAAAGTGATTTATTAAAAATACAATAACAAAACCTACAGCAATCACAAATTGATCATACATGTGCTTGAAATGTGACTGTTTTCAATGTTATTTTAGAATAATATTTTGCGCAGCTGAAAAAGTGCTTGTTATGTTGTTGTTTTTGCTTATAACGGGACAATATTTTACTTGCTTTGAAGCAGACGTCCAATATTTGAATATTGTAAATTTTTGTTTATTTATCTCCGTGGATTCGTTGTATAAAGTTGTGTAATTTTATAAAAGTAAATATAAGTAATTTAATGTTATAATATTTATATATTATAATTTTAGTGAAAAGTGATTTTTAAATTAAAAAAGATGATGTCAGCCAAACAATTAAAAAGCAAAAAAAAAAGAAGCCGAAAAATTTATAGAACCAAAAAATAAATTCTCAGGAAATTTTCATTAATAAACATTTTTGCTATTTTATTATAATTTTGTTTATATTATTGTATATAATTTTAATAAACTTAATTAAATAACAATTTACATCAAATAAATATTTTGTTTTTTTAATGTAAACAAACAGCTAAAAAATGACACGAAAAAGACTCCCAAACGATCATAATCACGACCAAAAATTACTCAAAAAATGTTCGCAAATGATTAGAAAACGACTAAAAAATGACTCGAAGAATACTTACAAATAATTATAAATACTACGATTCATCAAGAAGAGTCGCGGGTAGGGTACCATTTTCTCCCGACAAAACAGTCATTTATGATCAGAAAATGAACTCAAATATGATCATTTTAATCGTCCAGAGGAGTCATAAATGACTCGAATGTGATCAAAAATTTCATAAAATGCTATGTGGGTTATATTCAATGCCTACAATGGGAATATACATATGTAAATAAGATGCAATTTTGTTTATATTTTTATATTTTTAATAAAATCTTGTCGACAACGTGGAAGCCTGGACATTTTTATATTTTACCAGATTTTCTAAATAGTTTCAGAAGAAGCACAGAGATAAAATATAATGTTTTAAATTTTCAGGAAATAAATTAACTGAAGTATAATTGCTTATTTTACTAAAATTCAGCTAAAATTTTATTGATTTTAGCAAGGAGTTTTTTCATTTACAATCGACTTCGTTTTACTATGATTTTGCTTTTACATTAGCATTTTTCTGCTAGCACACCCCTAATAAAATGTTGATAATTCATTAAACTTTTTTGCTGACTTTACTTCGCTATACAAATTTTTATTTTTAAACGGATTTCGCCATATCTTGGATCCTCATACTCCAGGCGGGTCGCTATATACTTTTTGTTGACCACGCCCACTTTTATGCCCACTTTAAAACAAATTTAATTTCTTATCAAACAATGGATGCTCACTGTGGAAATTTTTAGTTCTCAGTGCTCAAAATTACGATACATGGTCCCTACAGCCTAGCGGAGGTAACCATTCCCTTTCCACTGGCCACGCCCACTTGATTTTTATTTGTGAATACAAATATTCAAATTTTTGTTTTTTATCTGATTTCTACATACATTTTTCAGCCAAACAGCGTTATTTAACATTAAAAATGGGTCAGTTTGACACCGTCTCTGAAACAGGTTAATTTTGATTTTTTTAGATGCTTAATTAAAGGTTTTTATATCGATTTTCATGTCAAATGGCACTTTTTTACATTTCAAAATGTGCCTATAAGGGTTAAGTTCTAATTTTTTATTACCAAGTATGTATAAAATTTGGTGTTAACAGAGTTATCTGGACAACTTTCACCAAATTCCGCCAGAAACAACACACTGTTTTGATATACTTCCAGGAAAAATCGAAAAATTTCAAAAATGTCATCTTTGACCTTGGTAAAGAAAGGGTTAACGTTGTCGGATTTTTACAAATACAAATCTCTTGTATCAGAATTCAAAGAAATCAGAATTGAAAGAAAACACAAAAATTAATACTATTATCCAAATTATTGGCTAAAATCACACTTTTCTCTAAAATTTTCAAATTTAAAACGCCGTCACTGTTAAGTTAAAAGAGGGATATGTGTAATTTTCAGTAGAATTATTCTCTAATGTATATTTAATAAATTTTTTTAAACCTTTATATTTTGTTGAACAAAATTCTAAAGAACTCAAAACTAAAGTTTTGCAAATTTATAAAAAAAAAAATCTCATCTTTGGCCATACCTTGGACTAGGTTATCATAACCCAAGAGAGATAAAAATTTATATCTGAATATTTGTGGATCTTAGAAATGAAACTAGAGTATAACATTGTAAGTTTTTGAAAAAACATTTTTTTCGTCCATATGACGAGGTTGACGCTAATATATATATATTTTTTTATTTAGTACTCGTTTTTTAAAAATTAGTAAATGTTCTGCTGATATCAGAAACGAGAATTAGTAAAAAAAACATCAGTAATTTGTAATTAGAGAATATCAAAAATTATACTAAAAATCAGTACTAACTAAGTGTACAATTGAATTGATGGTTTCAATACCTTCATATTATTTTTCTGCTTATCTAGTGATTTTATATTTATGATTTCATTGGTCAATAATATTTTTAAATTCCATTGCAATTAATAGTAATAAAAAAAAGTTAAAATGAAGTATAATCTCTCAAATGATGGATGGAAAACGCTCCCTTAGGGTGCGTACAGAGTGGCCGCTTGTTGCCGAGCCGAGCCGGCTGACGCTTATTGCGAGAACCAATGCGAGAAAACTGGTACTATACAAATTAGTACAAATAAGCGCGAACAGGTCATAGTGGGCGCCGAGCTGGTCAGAGCGCAAAGCTGATTGAATGCGAGAAAACAGTTCCAAAGCGTTTTTCAGCGCCGAAAACATTGTTTATGTTATGTTAATAAAATAAAAATTAAACAAAAAAATAAAAATTCAAATAAATAATAAAAATTAAATAAAATTATAACAATTACAAAAAAAATAAAAAAAAACTTTTAAACAAAATTTAAAAAAAAATTGAATAAAAATTTCAAGAATAATTGAAGAAATGCGTTAATAAGTAAAAATTTTTTTTCACAAACACGAATGAACAACAAAACCAAATGCATACAAATATACATAAAACACAAATAATAGATAAAATATCAGCGCTGATTCTCGCATCCACTATGCACACCCAAACTTGTTGCTCGCATGAACAAGTTCTCGCAATAAGCGTCAGTCGGCTCGGCTCGGCAACAAGCGGCCACTCTGTACGCACCCTTAGACTCATTTCCATTTAAAAAAATGAGCAAGCTTGAAATTTCTGAAAATAAGTAGGTACCACTTCTTTTATTTGCTTTAAAAGTTTCCTTTATTGTTTTTTCACTGGTTTTTTAGAAGTATTTCTAATCAACTTCAAAATAATCACTTTTCGCATTGCTTTCAACGTAACCGTTACTGCTTTTTTAAAAGTAATTCTGAAAAACATCCAAAAAATTACTTTAGTATTGCTTCTAAAACATTGCTTTAAAAAGTGATTTTGATGCAGTTTATTTCCAAAGAGATGATCAAGGGTTCAATTCCTGGCTCAGAGGGTTCAATGCCGGCACCAATGTTTTTTATTTTTATTGCGTTTTAGTATTTATAATTAATCTGTTCAAATTCAATATTTTTTTAATTTAAAAATTTTTTTTAAATACCCAGCAAAAAAATTGGATGTACTTCTTTACAACACATTTCTTTCATTGCTTCAAAAGTATTGGTTAGTGTATTTTTACTGCTTTTTTAGAAGTAAATCTGGACAACTTCAAAAAAATAACTTCTTTCATTTCTTCCAAACGCAGGAAAATTTTTTACAATCGGTAGCCAACCACACCCATTTTACAACTGGTTCCACTGCAACCGATTCTATGGAACTGATTCAGGAACCAGTTCCTGGGATCCCATATGGAAGGTATGACTGAAGTAGAATCAGTTCTAGAACTAGTTCCAGAACTGTTTCCAGGTCAACCGGTTCCACTTTGGAGCAATTTCAAACAAAAATAATCGCTGTTAGAATCGACAGTAGAAGGGGTTGTAAATGAAAAGTAGCTATTCTACAACCTATTTTTTGGAACAGAAAATTTTCCTGGGAAGTATCCGTTAGTATATTTTTACAGCGTTTTTAGAAGTAATTCTGAACAACATCCAAAAAATCACTTAAGTATTGGTTCTAAAGCATTATTGCTCTAAAAGTAATTCTGAAAAGTAATTTAGATTGCGCTAGATTCCTGGCGGGACCAATAATTAAAAAAAATTTTTTTCTTAATATTAACATATAATTAATTTGTTTAAATTGAATATTTTTTTTTCATTTTTAAATTTTTTAAAATATATGAAATAAAAATGATGAAATATTCTATACCCAGTGGCGGGCATAAAAAGTTTTTCTTAAGTAAAAAAAATAATTTTTTAAAGAAAAAAATTATTTTTTAAAGAAAAAATATTTTGTTTTTGCGAAAATTTTTTTTGAACTTTCAATTTATTAAAAAGGGTTTTCTTTCCTCTCCAATGACAACTCAATGTTGACATCAATAGTGTTTCTGTTAAAAAAGGATTCCAAGGAGATCCTGTTCGCGGACCAAAAAGCGTTCGCGTACTTGAAAGTTGTGTATATAGAGTGGTCATGAGAGAGTAGTATTCTTTTACTTCTTACACGAAGAAGACCAGACCTTTTTTCTTGTAAATTTGTATAAATTGCTTTTTTCAACTGTTATATCACAGCTGGGTTTAACCAGGCGGTATTCGTCGCTCTCTTTCAAAGATTGACAATTTATATCGAAAATGTTATCCTTTGCAGACGTGTGTAATTCTTATGGCTGAATTTTCAATATAAATTAAGAAGAGAGTGATTTAACAGAGGTACGGAGAGTTGGATAGTCTTTTAATTATATAGTCGTTGACACAACTCAATTAGAGCAACATCAACGAAATTTTAACAATGCTATTTTTATCCTCTGTTAATTATTATCATTTTCAATTAACGAAAATTTAGCTGAAATATAACTAAAATTTATGAGTTTTATTTTTGTTGTGTTTATTCAACTACCCAGTGTAGAAAATCATTACCAGATATGTGGTTATGTAACTACATACTTGGTAATGGTAACTAGTTACTTTTGTTATTACATTTCTTATTACCTTTATATGGCGATGTCGCGAAAAATAATGAGTTATGGTTACACACTAGCATACGAAAAATCAAAAAATATATCGTTACCTATGTGCTTACCAGTACTGACAAAAATAATGAGTCTAAAATAAGATTTTCAAAAAAATAAATTATATTAAAAAAAATATTTTTTATTATATTTTTTTTTTTTTTTTAATAAAAGTTGCTAGTGGGGAATCGAACCTGGGTCTACAGATTGCCAGTCAATAGCTCTGCCATCTGAGCTATATCGACTTGTAATATTTAATAGATAAAAACATAATTGACCTGCTGCACACAAGTAAGCTTACTCGCCAACATACAAAAAATGAAAAAATATGTGGTTACATATATCCTTACCAGTGTTTAAAAAATATTGAGTCTAAAAATAGATTTCAAAAATTTTCAAAAAAATCTGGAAAAATATTTTCTATTTGAAATAATGATAAAAATAAGTCATTATCAGTAACTCATTATTATATGTATTAAAATAATGCAGAAGGTAAGTGGGTGTCATTACTGGTAGTCCAAGAAATAATGATATGTCATTACCATTTCTACACTGGGTAGTATTTATCAAAATACTCTGTTATTTTAGCAGTTTTTTTCTGTCTTGTTATTTTTAACTTATTTTTCTTTCTTTTGCTTTATTTTATTAACTTTTACTTCATTTTTTTTTATTATTAATTTGTTTTATTTTAATTTAGCTTATTTTATCTTATCTTATTTTATTTAATTTTATTTTATTCCATTTTATTTTGTATTATTCCATTCCATTTTATTTTCTTATTTAATTTTATTTTACTTTATTTTATTTTTTAGTTTGTTTTGTTTTTTGTTTTGTTATATTTTACTTTATTTTATTATTTTTAGTTTGTTTTTTACTTCTTGCTTGCAGAATTGCTTGAATTCAGCTCCGTTAACGTACAAGCACGCTACCGACTGCTTGATACCAATTCCTTTACTGTTCAAACACGCAATCAAGCAAAAATACGCAAATTTTCTTTTTGCAAAAAATGTACTAAAAGTACTAGAATTCGAAGTATTTTTGCATGATACGTGTTGCTGAATTGCTTGAAACCAGTTTCGTTAACGTTCAAGCAAGCGATCATACAAGAAAACAAGGGGTTCGAGTTATTAAAAAGTACAGTTTAAAATAAGTACCGCAAAGACAACAAAAAAAACTATGAAATTGATTTTGACGCCATCATATGTTGTGAACAGTGTTGCCGTTTTCGTTAGTTTTAACCAAAATTGGTTTATGTTTAAGTTTATGCTGATGTATATTGGTCCTATAATATTGGTCCTAGACCCACCTTATAGTATACCGATCAGCTCAGAATTTTTTTTATTTCGATTTAACAATGTTCGTCTGTCTGTCTGTCTGTCTATCTGTCTGTCCATGCATTCTTTTGAACACTCTACAGGTCGCAAATGTTCAGATATTTTGATGAAATTTGGTACACCAACTTACGTCGGCCCAAGACGCCCATTGATTTGGTTGAAATCGGCCCATGTTTAGACCTAGTGCCCATATAGGGGTACCCCCCAAAATTTCCTTTTTTCTTTTTTTAAATTTGGTACACAGACCTATGTCGGCCCAAGAATGGAGCCTATTGATTTTGGTTAAAATCGGTCCATGTTTAGACCTATTGCCCATATAAGGGTCCCCTCAAAATTGGCTTGGTTACACGCTGCATGTCGCAAATACGAAGATATTTCAATGAAATTTGGTTCGTTGACTCACATGGTCCCAAGGAAAAAGCTTATTGATTCTAAATAGGATCGGTCCATATTTGGACCTATCGCCCATATGGGCTATATTTTCGATTTTCTCCTCTTTTATAGAAAATTTTGACACAAGTCTGTTTTAACCCGTTCAAATTTCGGATCCAAACATTAGTTGGCTTTAAATCAGACTGGTGTAGGGTATTATATAGCGGCATGCCGGACATTAACTTTTTTACTAGTTTTCAATGTGGAGATGTGAACTTTTTTTCATTTTGGTAACTTTTTTGGCAATCAAGTACATACATTTTTTTTCTGTGTTTTTTGATTTAGGTTTTGCTCGTAAGAAGCTTCCGGTACAAATTGAAATGCTTTGTAGGAACATTTGTAACCTTTTTGTGCATAGTTCGAAACGTATTCTTGAATTTAGAGAATTTCAATATTATTGCAGTGTAGAGCCACATACAAATTAGGTATTTCTGGTACCCGGTGACTGGTACTATGTAATGTAATCAATCGTATAACTGAGCAGTGGCCTGCTTTGCATTTATATTTTATATCGTTTGACTCCGAAGCAGTGTTGCCATTTCAGTGCTTTTCGGGTATTTTTTGGTGCTTTTTTCCTTCCCGTACCCGGTGATTTTTTGCAAATACCCGTTCAAAAAAAGCGGGTATTTACAGTGCTTTTTCAGATTTCTGGCAATGCTTTTAGTGCTTTTTGTACAGTTTATATTTTTGGTATTTGTTCTCGTTTTTTAAATTTTTCTTGAATTTTCTGTCAAAGTTGAAAAAATAATACGAACTATACAAGAAATACATTTTTTCATAATATTTGTAGTATAATTTTAAATAGCAACTTTGTTTTTTTAAACTTAAAAATTTTTAAATATTAATTTGGTGCTTTTTTACCTCTTTTTGGTTATTTTTTAACCTTTTTTACACGATTTTACAAAGCTAAAATGTGTTTTTAAATTCTTTATTAAAATTTAAAAAAAAACGAGTAAAAAGGTTAAAGTCGGGCATGCCGACTATAGAATACCCTACACCAGTCTGGGTAAAAGCCAACTAATGTCACCAAAATCAATAGGCTGAGTTATTGGGCCAATATAGGTCTGTGTACCAAATTTCATCAAAATATCTTAATATTTGCGACCTGCAGCGTATAAACAGTATAATTTTGGTAGGACCCTTATATGGGCACTAGGTCTAAACATGGACCGATGTTCATCAAAATCAATAGGCTTCGTCCGTGGGCCAAAATAGGTCTGTGTACCAAATTTCGTCAAAATATCTTAATATTTACGACGTGCATCGTATAAACAATATAATTTTGGGGGGACCCTTATATGGGCACTAGGTCTAAACATAGACCGATGTTCACCAAAATCAATAGGCTTCGTCCTTCGGCTGCCATAAGTCGGTGTACCAAATTTCATCAAAATATCTTAATATTTGCGACCTGCAGCGTATAAACAATATAATTTTGGTAGGACCCTTATATGGGCACTAGGTCTAAACATGGACCGATGTTCACCAAAATCAATAGGCTTTGTCCTTGGGCCAACGTAGGTCTGTGTACCAAATTTCATCAAAATATCTTAATATTTGCGACCTGCAGCGTATAAACCATATAATTTTAGTAGGACCCTTATATGGGCACTAGGTCTAAACATGGACCGATGTTCACCAAAATCAATAGGCTGCGTTACTGGGCCAATGTAGGTCTGTATACCAAATTTTATCAAAATATCTTAATATTTACGACGTGCATCGTATAAACAATATAATTTTGGGGGGACCCTTATATGGGCACTAGGTCTAAACATAGACCGATGTTCACCAAAATCAATAGGCTTCGTCCTTCGGCTGCCATAAGTCGGTGTACCAAATTTCATCAAAATATCTTAATATTTGCGACCTGCAGCGTATAAACAATATAATTTTGGTAGGACCCATATATGGGCACTAGGTCTAAACATGGACCGATGTTCACCAAAATCAATAGGCTGCGTTATTGGGCCAATATAGGTCTGTGTACCAAATTTCATCAAAATATCTTAATATTTACGACCTGCAGCGTATAAACAATATAATTTTGGTAGGACCCTTATATGGGCACTAGGTCTAAACATGGACCGATGTTCAAAAAAATCAAACTTGTTCGTCCTTGGGCCAACATAGGTCTATGTACCAAATTTCATCGAAATATCTTAATAGGTGCGACCTGTAGAGTGCGTACAAGATTGCATGGACAGACAGACAGACGGACGGACGGACGGACGGACAGACGGACATCGTTAAATCGAAATAAAAAAAAATTCTGAACCGATCGGTATACTATAAGGTGGGTCTACGACCAATATTTTTTGGTGTTACAAACATCAGCACAAACTTATAATACCCTGACCACATAGTGGTGTAGGGTATAATTCATATCGTGCTTTTTTACCCTATTTTTGGTAAATTTTTGCCCTTTTTACCCGTTTTCATAATGCTCACGGTGCTTTCCTGCCTTCAAGAATTGGCAACACTGCTCCGAAGTAAACGGTAAAAGCTTGTGAATTGGGTTAACTAGTGGGCGATACTAACTTTAAATTTTATTTTTTATTTCGCCCATAAATTTATTAATACAATAAATAACTTAAATAAAGAATTTCGATCGGAAAAAATGCGCCTTCCACATGTTTATGGGCAATTAAAATTAAATTTTAAATTAGTTTTGAGAAATTTTACCAAAAATATTTGTGTTAAAAGTTTAATTTCATTAAATACGGTTCATTTATTTGATGAAATTAATTGATGCAATTAGTTAAAAGTACACCTAGAAAACTGATTCGGTGCTGACAACTCCATTTGTTGCCAATCGAATGGTTTAGTTGCATCAAATAAATTTTTCGTTTGCGGCTACCGAATTATTCTTCATACAACTGAAATTCCGTTGTCACATTCAAATTAGTCTTGTCTCAACTGGTTTCCTGTTGCCACAACTGAAAAATTCGGCTACGACAACTGAACCATGCTATTGACTACAAATGGGGTTATCAGAACTGAATCTGTTTTTTTTTTTGTTGGGTGTAGAAAATAATTTTATTGGCCGTAAAGCTGAACTATGTTTGAATGAAAGTAACTTGTCCAACTTAAAAAATATGAAATTAAAAAAAAACATACATTCTTTTTATATAGAAATTTTAAAAAAAATCTCAAAATACTTTGAATTTTCAAGAAAAGATTTAAAACATCTTGCCATAATAACACCAAATTAAATTTTAAATAATTTAGAAATACCTTTGGAGCCTTTATTGTCATTTTTCTCAAACTTAACAAGCGGTAATAAAGAAAAAATTTTAACCCAATGGAAATCATTAAGATTTTCGAACATTACAGAATTAAACAATGACATGGATATATGTAGTTGAATTTTTGGATGAAGAATCCAAATACAAAAATGGAATGGATGAAAAATATTTTGAATAACTAATTTGTTTTGATCAAAATTCACTGACATTGCCACATAGTTTAGCTGCACCCGAAAGAAAATATTTACAACTTATTTTAATAAAAACAAAGTTTACAAATAACCTTGATTTTAAAATTATTAATAATAATATAATGCAATCAAAAGAATTGTGCAAAAACGAAAATCATTCCCACTATGTGTGGTCTGCCAAAGAGATGTTTTAACCTTATCTGTTATCGTAACATGCAATAAAATGATAGCAAGCAATTGTTAAAATGATTTCACTCGGTTTCAATTTTATTGCAATATCATGATATCGTTGACATGCAAGCGGCTCTTGCAATGATGCCTGGCATCAAATGTCACTTTTCGTTTTAATTTTGTAATAAAAAAATAACAGAAAATTTAGTAAACAAGAATGGGAATGAGTTTAATTATTTAATATTTGTAGATAAAGATTAATGTTTGATATTATTTTGTGTTTTTCGAAGAAATATCTATGATAGTTCTTAGCCATGAAATGGTCAAGTGTTCTCCACCACTTTGCAATTAATAACATTTTGACATTTCTCTGCAATGTTTTTGATATTTCATATCATATAATTTATTGCGTTTGAAGACACCGAGTTATAGAATCATTTTTTTATATCTCAATTAACCCAGTGATGATTTTACCTCAAACTAATTTGTTGATCTCTATTTGGAATGAAATTAAATTTAAGTTTTTCAGTTATTAACGGTAGGTCTCATACTGAAGGTTTTAGAATTAACTAATATTCAACCCAAAAATTTGTTGTTGTTTTGTATACAATTTTTTGACATTTTCTTTTATTTAATATTTAAGTTAAAATATTTAGGGTGGGTGCGAACTGGCTAAATAAAATCTAAACTAAATTCAGGTTTTCGAATTTCTATGAAATTTTAAAAAGTTTTCGAAAAATTTTCAAAAAAATTTAAAACCCTTTTGTCAATTTGTGTTTCGTTTAGAATTTATTTAGCCACCTCGCACAGAGCCTTAGGACTGGTATCTTATCTCCAATGATTACTTTACCTTAATTATTGATTAAAAAATCATTGATTAAACTTTAAACTTACTTAAAATAATATCGGTAACTTATTGCAATTTAATCAATGATTTATTAATTTTAGATATTTTCATTTGACAATACGAATAAGTAATAAAAGAAAATAAAAAAGTTTTGAAAACTCGCGAAATACGAGTTTTTTTTATTGAATTTTTCGCATGACACGGGGTGATAAAATTATACAATAGATGACTAAATTGTTATTTTTTAAATCTGCAATCGCTAAATGCCTCAAATAGGAAGTGTCTTTTTGCATGCTACATGCAATCTTATACTGAATTTAGACTGAGCAAAAACCAGATGGTTTTTGTACAAAACTAAATTACAAAAGCCAATTCATTTACACTGAATTTTTAGTTTTTCTTTGTCACATCACTATTTTATTAAGCACTTCTGTTTATGTTTTTATGGTTAAATTAAATTAAAAAAATTATTAACATATTTAAAAATGTATAACAACACACAATTTAAAACTAAAACTGAAATATTTAAAAAAGATTAAAAAAAAAAATATTTTTGACACTTGCTTTAATTCTATATTCGTTGTAACAGGGTGTATCGAAAATTAGTTATAAAAGACATCGGGTGTATCAAAAATACAAATTTCAGATATTTTTACTTGGTTTTTAGCAAAAACCAGGTAGAATCTGGTTTTCAGTTTGTATGAAAATTTTATGGAAAAACTAAATTAATTTTATAGTTTTCGGCTCAAAACCTAAAAATTATCAAAAACTACTAGTTTTTGCCCAGTCTAAATATACTATTAATTTTTTTCATTGGGTAAGTGTGTATAATTATAAATTTTATTTTAGTCCAGGAAGCTGTTGTTAAGAAATATTTATGAAGGATAAGATGATTTTTGATGTTTTTTACTACATTCAATCCAAACTATATAGTTTGAAATAATTAGGAAACTAGGTCCAAAAGGAAACAAATCAACCTACGCCTGTACATTATTTGTTATTGGTTTAGGAAAACATATCTTGATCAAATTTAATATACACATGCCGTGACATCTCCCACAGAAAATATAAAGTAAATTTCTACAAACCGTGAAATGTAAACGATTGATTTTCTTTATTCTATTTCGAAGATATCTTGGAAGAGTTATTTCTGCAGACTATTGTGTTGATTGCTAAAATTTTAATTTAGAAATTTTGTGGAGAATAAAAGATATGAATCCAAAAATAATCCTCGGTGGAAAAATATATGACGTCTTTAAAAATTCTCATTACATAAGAATCTAAATAGTAAGCATAAATCTTAACTTCTGTTAACTGGCTCTGTCCGACATTTCAAGATATGGTCACCTATGGACATGTGGTAAGTTAAGTTTTATGAGTAAATTTTGATAAACAGTAAAAAGTGGTTCAATAATTGTGAAAAATGTGAAAAAATATAATAAAAAAAATTATACCCATTAGCTGAAATTTAAGGTCTTACCGGAACCAATCAGAGGGTGTTTAACAGTAGTTGAGCGACTTGCATAAGACCTGGTCTTATATCTCATATTTTTCCAGAATATTCGACAATTTAAATTATTTGCAATTCAAAATAGCAGAACTGAAAATTGTTCTGAGACACCTTAAATACATGCACAAGAAAATATTTGTTTTCACTTTTTTGGGTCAAATTTTAGCCCCACGAATCGTGGCTTATTTGTGCTAAAGGAATATCAATATTATGACCGATTCTAACCATCCAATTTATATCATATTATTCTAATTTCCGCCACATAATTTCCTAATTAAAATTGGTCTTTTTAGAGAAGACATAGATTACTTGGCAAGTTACTAAAGATATACATCATTTAGAGGACATAATGAGATGTTTTAAGGTGTTTATTTTAGAAAATAATTGGTCTACGTAAAACTTTTTAAAAAGTTACCAACCCGGGTAAAAATCTTAATATGGTGTCATACATAATTATATCTTATTTGATAAGTCCCCATATACAACCACATACAGCTTGATCCGAAAAATGGGTCATCTACATGTATCTAATTATATAAAATTAGATATAATTTGATACAGTTTTATCCGAGATTTGTCCATATCCAGGACATCATATTATATCTAATTCGATATAAAAATATCTGATTTTATATAATTTTGTCTGATAGTAGGTATACTTTTTATGCACAACAGCTATTAAATTGACATTGAAATTTGTATAGTTTGAACAATTTTAAAGGCCCAAATTTTATAACATAAAATAAAAATTTAGTTGAATGCTTTTGTCTTCTAAATCGTACGCATCATTTTTTAACTGAAAATTATTTGGCTATGGAGTAATTAACTCTTAATTTGCAGACTACTAAATTTGATGTTGAACTATATATTAATTTCTACGGGATTATATAGAAAGTTATATAAAATTACAAGAATATATTTTTAGTATGACGATACATACAGTGTTATATAACTTAGTATCGAACCATATATAATCATATCGGTCACTACATATATTTTGATTAGTTTTACATGGCTTATGTAGTTATATATGGAGTCAGATTTGGGGATATGTAATAACATCATTTACCATACAAAAAATTCGTTCCCAAGTAAAAAAGTTTTGATGTAGTCATATATTATCATATATAATTTTGTATAATTATATATTTGAACATATATACTAAGATATACTTATATACAATTTTACGAACTTATATCCTAAATATATAACTATATCTTGTTATATATTCCACAATATATAGCGCAACATATTAAAATATCCTATTATATATAGACCTGTATATATTTACATATGCCTCATATAATTATGTATAATTGTATCGAATTATATACCATTACATCTAGTTGGATATGATTATATTATATTTGATACATTTGGAGTAGGATAAAATCCGGATAAAATTGTATCAAACCATATCTTATTCCATCAAATTAGATCTAATTTTGTCAAATTAGATCTTATATGACCATAATACGATCTAATTTGATACAATTATATGTTCTCATTTTTCGGATGTAATTACCCAGGTGGAAATTGCCAACGGTACAAAAAATAAGGTACTGGCGCATCACCGTATTTTCTCCTTTTACGGTACTGTGAAGGTGTCGAAATGATAACAACGGAGGACGGTCAATTGACGTTATTCGCGGGTATTAGCATTTTATACATATATTTCCAGTACTTTTTATTTTTTACGTTTTTTTTTCTTTTTTGTGTATTTAACTTTTTAATGTGTTTATTTATAATAAAATTAATTCCAAATAAACAAATCATTGTTTAAATGTACCGGCACATCAGTATAAAAAATCACTGGTTTGATTGTATTTAAAGTACTAGGAAGGCACTGAATTTTTAAAATGCCAATGCTTTGTCAACACCCGTAGCCAAACGTCCTCCGTTGTTATCATTTCGACGTCATACCAGTGCTGTATGAGTTGGAAATCGAATGTTTTGCCAACACTTGTACTACCCTCGCCGACGCTTTACCAACATCTTGCCGTTCGTATTTTTCCACCTGGGAAGTTACTGTAATTAAGACCTAAACAATGATTTTCTTCTTAATCATTGTTTAATATTACATAAGAAACCAGGCCTTAGTATGTAAAAGAATTTTATTTTTGTTTTGTTTTTTGTTAACTCTAAAATACAAATTTTGTTAATAATTAAATTTAAATAAAAAATATTTTAATATAAGTATTTAAATTTTGGTTATTTTTTTCTCATTTGGTAACTTTTTTTAAATATTTTGGTTACAAAAAATTTTTGTTTGTGGCAACACTGGTTGTGAATAATTATTGTGTGAATTGTTTGAAATTATTTTTAATGAAAGTGAAATTTTATATAATGAAAATGAAATTATAAATAATGATTTTCAATCTTTAAAAAGAACAAAACAAAAGTTTTCGTAAATTTGTGTACTTGCACCAAAAAAATTAAAAAAACAATAGATTCTTGTATTAATCTAAGAACATTAAAATGAACACATTCGGTAAGATCACGTGTAAATTATTTTAATTGGTTTAGAAAAGGTTTGTCAAATTTATTTTTACTATGAAATAAATATATATCGGTTATTCCACGACAGATCGGCACCTCGGGATTTCTGGATTGGATTTTCCACTCTGGAACTATATGAAACCACTATATGTAACCCTAAAAACTCAAGATTTTATTCGCAATTTTCTTTTTTCGAAAAATTACAAATTACAAAAGGTGTGTAAGTTTCAACATTTATATTTTCTTTATTATTAATCGGATCGTCAACATTTAAATTGCATCGGATAGTACACACCTCTACTTCTACATTGTGGAACACAATTTTTTTAATGTCTAAAATGAATGAATTTTTCTAAAATTTGGCCACTCTCGATTTTATAAAAAGAATGCACATTTGCAATATATGGGATTTTTACTAAAAGCAACACTTTCATTTTTTTGGGTTCCGTGGTTGTAGTGATGTAAGCTTTTTTCAAAAAATCATAAAAAATAGTTAAAACTCTGGGACACCAGCACCATGTGTACACTCATAGAAATAAATCTGTAAAAATAGCAGAAAAAGTATCTAAAAATTAGTTAAAAATGATGCTGCAGAAAAAACTGCTAAAATTAGCAGGTGTTTTTACTAAATACTAGTAAAATGATAATAGCAAAATTAAAACTGTTAAATTTACAGAATTTAAGTTACATTTAGGTTAATTTTTAGTTAATTGAAAATAGCAAATTGTACTGTAAAATCTGCAGAAAATTTTGCTAAATATTTGTAGACTAAAAATAGCAAAAATAAACTGTTATATCTACAAAATTTTTGCTATTTTTAAGCTAAATTTAGTTGAATGCAAATAGCAGTCAATTCTGCTAAAATCAGCAGAAATATTTGCTAAAAAATTGTAAACTGGTGTTTTCAAAAGGCTCGATTTTTATTTGCATTTAAAAAAAAATCGAGAAAAAACTTCGAAAATTTTAAATTTTTTGGTGATTTTTAAGGCTACTAATTATTTAGCAAAATTTTTTGCTGATTTTAGCAGATTAATTTGCTATTCTCCATTTACAAAAATTTAGCTCTAATATAACTAAAATTCTGTATATTTAACAGTTTTATTTCTGCTGTTCCTATATTACTAATATATAGCAAAAATAATCTGCTAATTTTGCAGTTTTTTCTGCAGCATCATTTTTAACAAATTTTTAGTAGTTTTAACAAAATTTTTTACAAACCTGATTCTCTTGCTTACTCGGTGTCTTCAGATGCAGTAAATTATATGACATGAAACGTCAAAACCACTGCAGAGAAACATCAAAATGATATCAATTGCAAAGTGGAATTGGAAAGTGGAACACTTGATTGAAGGAATCGGCTATAAAATGGAAAAAAGTAAAATCGCGAATTGTGCAAAATCTAGAGCCAATTTGAACAAACTGGTTACAGATTCGAAATCAGCAACCAATTATCCACTGCAAAGTTGTGCGACTTATAAATATTGTCTTATTTTGTAGAGCTGTGATATCATAAAATTATATTTCAAAGCTCTATTCTACACTCACACAAGTTTGTCGGTAGAATCTACTGAAAATGACAGTTAAAACAAAGGTATATGCAGTTAAAAAGGCGAAAAAAATAAAATAACTAAAACTTTTGTTATTTTTAACTGTTGAAAAATAACCAACAAATGCATTAAAAATAACTGGCAATGCTGTGAAATCAACTAACAAATTTTTACTACAACAATTTGAAAACAAGTGACAAAATAGGTAAGAACTACTATTTTTTAAAGTTAATTCTTTTGGTATTATAAAATTATACTTTAATAAAAAAAAAAAAAAAATTTCATTACAAAAATATGTAAAATTACTTCAGTCTATTTAAAATTTGAAGTAAAAATTCCAAACCGTTTTCCAGTTATTACCTGAGTAAAAAAGGTTTTAATAAAATTGTGTAATTGTGTAATTTGATACAATTATGTATATCTAATCAGGTGTGTTTAATGTGATATCATATATAATTGAATATAATTGAATCAACATAAATAAATTTAGACAACTTAGATCTAATAACATCGGGTCAATTTCCCTGTTAAATTGTATATAAGTACCCGAGTAAAAAAATTGATCTCGCGCAATATCTAATCATATCCAATTTGATATTGTTTAAGATCTGCTGTAATATCTAGGTGATCCAATTAGATCTCAAAATTGGGTGTATCCAATCATATCGTATTAGATCCCATTGTATATATAGAGATAAACTGAGATCAAGTTATATCTCAAAATTGGGAGCTCCAATGATATCTTTGGGGATAAATGTAGATCTAATTTGATCCGAAAATTGGCGGATCCAGCTATATATTTGCGGATAAACTTAGATCTAATTTGATCAGAAAAATGGCGGATCGAATTAGAGCCAGCTATATATTTGTGGATAAACTTAAATCTAATTTGATCTCAATTTTGGTAGATCGAATTAGATCCACCAATATATTTGTGGATAAACTTAGATATAATTTGATCCGAAAAAGTGGCAGATCGAATTAGATCCAGCAATATATTTGGGGATAAAATTGGATCTAATTTGATCCGAAAAATGGCACATCGAATTAGATCCAGCAATATATTTGTGGATAAACTTAGATCTAATTTGATCCGAAAAATGGCAGATCGAATTAGATCCAGCAATATATTTGGGGATAAACTTAGATCTAATTTGATCCGAAAAATGGCAGATCGAAAAAATGGGTTAATCTAATTATATAAAATTAGATTTAATACAAAAAGTTACATTTTATTTGATACCATTAGACAAAAATAATTCATTCAGATATCGCTCAGATTGCATTAAATTGTCCATTCTATTGAAATTACTTCTTGATTATAATTATGTCACATCCAATTTTATATAATTAGATAAACTCGTTTTTCGGATCGTATTTCATCATATTAGATCCAAGGTGGATCTAAGTTACTGCAGTACGATCCACCATTTTCGGATAAAATTTTATTTTTTTGCAATATGAATTTCTTTTTATAAAATTATAATTTTTTTCTATACATTTTTTTTATAAAATTATATTTTTTTATTAAATTTGAATTTTTTTAATAAAATAATTTTATTTACATCTTTTTGACGCTCTACTCCATTTCCAATTGTATCAAGATTTATCAATTGTGTTTCAGAAATAATCAATTGTATTTCAGAACTAATCAATTATTTTTCAGATTTATGAATTGCTTTTCAGAACTAATCAATTGAAATTATTAATTGTATTTCTGAAATTCACAACTGTATTTCAGAAATTCTCAAAATGTATTTCAGAAATTCTCAATTGTATTTCAGAAATTATGAAATGTATTTCAGAAATTTTCCTCTATTAACTATGAAATACAATCAACAAATTCTGAAATAGATTTGATTATTTCTGAAATGCAATTAATAATTTCTGAAATACATTCGATAATTTCTGAAATACAATTATAATTTCTGAAATACAATTAATAGATTCTGAAATACAGTTAATATTGTAGTTGCTGATGAGTTATTATATATGACAATACATTGTTTAAATGGTACCGTAAATGAATATATATTGTTTAAATGGTACCATACATGGTATGTTGTTTAAATGATACGATATATCAAAGTATATGGTACTATACAATATATTGTAGCATATATTATCATATCTGGAACTGTATAAAGAATGTTGTTCATGAGGTACCATATATGACCATATATTGTTGAAATGGCAACATATATCATAATATATGGTTTAAATGTCACCATATATGATAATATATTGTTTCATATATCAATATATATTGCACTATATAGTAGCATATATTATCATATCTGGAACTGTATTAAAAATGTAGTTCATGAGGTCCCATATATGAGCATATATTGTTGAAATGGCACCATATATGCTAATATATTGCTTAAATAACACCATATATAAATATATATTACACCATATATAGTAGCATATATTATCATATCTGCAACTGTATTAAAGATTTTGTTCATGAGGTACCATATATGACCATATATTGTTGAAATGGCAACATATATCATAATATATGGTTTAACTGGCCCCATATATAGTTATATATTGTTTAAATGATACCATATATAATTATATATTGCTAAAATGCCACCATATATATAAAGATATAGCTCTATATACAACTATATATGCAATAAGATCAGCCATGTTATGTAATATATAATCATATATACCATATCCAATATTATAAAGGCCGGTATCTAATTAGATGAAATTATATAAGGAAAATTTTTGGAAAAAGACGTCATATATAATTATATATGGATATACATAACGACATGTCTAATTATATATTGTAATATATGCCACATATGATTATATATCATTTTTTTTATTCGGGTATATATAAATTGTTAGACCATATATAACCATATAAAAGTTTATATAATTTGATAGGGAAAATTACCCAATGTTATTAGATCTAAGTGTTATAATTATGTATATATTCACGAAATTACATACAATTTTATATGATATCACATTAACCACACTTGATTAGATATGATTGCATTAAATTATCTACTATTATATTATAACCACCCAACTAAAAAAGTTTTTATATAATCTTATATGATTTGATATAACTTTAAATGTTTATATGCGTGGCTTTATATAACCATATATATTTATATTAACACTTTGGTTTTATAAATATGTTTAATATAACGTTATATATAATCATATGCGATTTGGTCTCCATTATATATAATTATATATAATGGCATATAAGCTTTTATAAACCATATTATATCAAAATATATAACAAAGTTAATAGAAAATTGTATTAATTTTATATATAATTAGATATCATTAATTATACAAAATTTTATAAAGTTTAATTGCAATTTTTAAATTTAAAAATAAAAATTAGAAAAACATATGTTGAAATAAATATTGTTTAAGTTCAGTTATTTTTTACGTGAAAAAAATTAATTCTGAAAGTTATTTTTTTTATTTTATAAGACAGTTGTTCCGACAAATTTTTGTAATGTTTTATTTTGTCAGCTATTTCCAAGTTTATTAACAAAAATTTTTCTAAACATTAAGCATTAGTATTTAATATGAATGAAAATAAGTGATCTCAACAATATTTACTAAAATTTTATTTGAAAATCTTCATCAAATTATATGTATTAATATATAATTTGATGAAGTTATATAGACCCATTTTTCGGATCAAATTGTATCAGGTTAGATAACATGCTTATCTCGCTTGATATAATTATATATTCCAATATTCGGATCAAATTAGATATGGACGTATATATGGGTTTATATATGGTGATATATGATTATATAATATCTTTTTTAGTCGGGAATTTTTGATAGGGTATGCTTTTATGCATTGGAGATATAATTCAAGTTTGTGATTATTATTTGCAAACTAGAAATATATCAATAATAAAAAATATAAACTAAACAAGAATTTTTAAAATTCAATGAAATTTTTTACTTTTTAAATAATTAACAAAAACAACTGTTTACTGTAAAATTTCTGTTTTGATAGTTGTTTATTATGATATGAAAAATAACTACTTAAAACAACTGTTACGAAATATCAGTACTTTTCTTTGGTTGTTTTCTTAAATAACCGTCATAACAGTTGTTTTGCATTTTTCTATAGAAAAACAACTGTAATTACTGTTAAAAACAACAACTACTGATTACTACACAAACAACTGTCATGTAGTAACTGTCAAACTTTTTTGAGTTTACATTAGCGATGTAAATAACACAAATAATTTTCAAATATGTATACATAGGCATAGTTGCCATTTTGAAATAAAATTCTACAAGATAGATTGATTTAAAAAAAGTATTAGCGAGTGAATAATTTTTTTCCTCTCCTGAACAATTGTATTTTTGTGGATGTAGACTATTTATTATCGATATATTGGAAATATTTCTAATATTAGATCCAACATCAGCGTTTCATTTTTAACATCTTACCTGAACTTGAAATAAATTTTAAGTCAATAAAACCATCAAAAAGAATTGTTTATCTTTTCTAAGTTGCAGTATTTTGAATTTTCTGTTAGCGTGTCTTTTTGACCGGTTACAACGTGCTAATTGCCAAGACGCGCTTTAGCAAGCAAATTGATCCAAATTTTGTTTTGTCTGTTGTATATTGAAAACAAAAAACGATAGCTTCGTTGCTCTTTCACATACATATTTATCAATTCTTCAAATATGTTGACAGCTATTTGTTAAAAAATATTTAGAGAACACAAAGAAGATCTTTTAATGGAAAATTTTATTTTAAATATTCGTGACTTTATAAAAAAAATGTATTTTGAACCTATACCACTTACAAGGAAAATATATTGTGGTGTAACCCGCAGAACTTAACGAAATTCGGATATGGTGTAGATGGCAAAAAGTAATAGACACAAATCTCATTCCAGCAAAAATATTTCTACGAAAAGTGATTCTCCGTTTCTTTCTTCTTGTTTTTCCGAAATAACTTCTTTAAAAATTGTTTATTCACATAATTTTTGCCGGAATTTGTTTCGGAAGAACTTTCAAAGAAGTTGTTTGGGAAAATCAACATCCAGAGTATCATAAAGGAATGATTCCATCCTATGACAAGCCCATGCTAAATTCATCGATGAAAATGCGCAATCAGGAGGACTTCTTTTATAGAAATGTTTAGGGGTTAAAAAGTGGGATCAAATATGCCATCTTTTTGTAATAAAACATGTATGAAATTCTCAAAACATAAATTTATTTTTACACAATTTAAAGTTTTCCAGAAAACAAAAATGTTGATACCCATGTTGCATATGTATTTAAAGTATAGATAAAAAATTCTCAAAGCCGAATGATGACGAAAATCGAAAAAGCCCAAATAAGCATTATTATAGTATCCCAGCAAACAAATATGATCATTAATGACTCAGAAATTAGCTCCAAAAACATAAACATTTTTCAACTTTTTCCTATGAAAGTGGTCCGTCCAAAAGAGCCCCCTGTGTACTCAGAAATGACTCAGAAAAAAGAACATATGAAATCGAAATTTTCCTCATAAATTTAAATAATTTTGGAATCTTCTTTGAGTCCGAAAAATTAACCCTCATTTTGTTACAGCTTTTTAGATTGTAAAGACAACTTTTTGAATTGTTTTCTGAGGGTTCATATTTTCTACAAAAAAAAGAGTATTTAAAAAAAAACAATAATCATTTCTATGATCGATTTAAGAATCGTATTTATGAGCGCTCCGAAACTGCTGGCTGGGACATTAATTTGAACTTAAACCAACTACAATTCTCCATACAAATGTGCTACTCGAAAAATATTTATTTAAATAAAATTGGTTAACAACAAAGTGTATTGAATTTTTGTACTCCACAACATATGCGAGTGTCGTTAAGATCACCGGGTAACAGGATTGGGTAGTTTCCTTGTTAGTGGCACCATGTATTATGAGCTTGTGATGAGGTTTGTAAGTTATTGCTCTACCCCACTGTGTGAAAGAGTATTTTATATATGTTTGTCATCTGTTTGTGACACATCGACATTTTGGTTGATATCGTACACTTAACCTTCTAAAGGTTAAGGATGCCTCAGGGAAGTTATCATAAAATTACTCATAAATGCACCAAATTTATGTTAAAAAATCTTTTGAAAATAAATTTTTCGTACGGTTTGGAAGAGAAAATTTTAAAAATTAACTATAGCTGTGTTTCCGACTTAACCATATCCGTTAACTAAGAAAAAAACTCAAAGTACACGAAAATTATAATTTTGTTTATGCATTCTCATCCCGATCAAAAACGTTTGTATATATTAATATATACTAGGATGTCCCTTACAAAGTGTTTGGTCGATTTTCGACACGCATACCCCCCAATTTTTCTACAAATGGTTCCAAATTAAGAAATCGATTTCTTTTATAAATTTTGTTTCTACAACGTATTGAAATTTCATCAAAGTAGTAGTGTTTACACTGAGAGAATTATCTGCATGATAATAATGAATTTTTGCCTAAAAATAACGAAGTTGCACTGGAACTCGTCCATTGAAACTTTTCATTGAATTAATGAATTTTTTCATAAAATATTGCAAAAAATTTCTTTTCATTTATTAAAACTTTCATATAGCCAATGAAAAAGTTTCATTAAAACTAGTTTCATAAAATATATGAAGCTTTTTCATCATATTTATGAAATTTTTCATTTACTTTGTGAAGAAAACTTCATTAGCTTACTGAAAATTTTCATTAAAACTCGTCCAGCAAAATTCTCTCTGTGTAGGTGAAGTAACTCGATTGTTAGATATTAACTAATTATTCCTTTAAAAAACTATAAAGTCTTGTATATGTTTATATCGCATAAAAATAGATTCTGCTATATTCGCCTTTTAAAAGTTCTTTTCCATTTTCCTATGATGCTTATTGAAAAACTCTGTGATTCTAATTTTTATTAAAAACAAAACTCTTAGGCCCAGTTTTATAATCAGGACTAAGATCGATTTGTTTCTTAAGGAAGAAATTTTCAAACAACATTTATTATTTAAGAAATATTTAACCCTCGAAGTGGCACATGGTTCTGGCCAGACATATTTCATTTTCATGCTTCAATTTAGCATACTTCTGTTTTAGGTACATGGCTGTAATTTCAGGTAATCTCCCAAAATATTGTTGGCTTTCGATGTTTAAATTAATAATTGAAAAAAAGTCCTTGGAACAGGACAAAAAAGCCAAATAAAAAATCTGGCCAGACCCCTATGCATTTTGTATGAACGCATAGGCAATTTATTTATAATAGACGCTTGCGTAGCGCGAATTTGCAACCCCAATTGTCAGAGGCATTAGTGCGTGATTTTCAAAGTCAGGTAGAAGCTGATGAAAATGATGATGTTTTTGAAAACGATGGTGACGACACTGCTGATTATGTGCCAGAAGATGATGCATCAGACATAGAAAATGATTTGGAAATTGAACCTAACGAACTTTATGATAGTGATGAAGACGTAGATGAAGAAGAAGAAAGTGGAAATGATGCTGAAGCAGCAAATGAAGTCGACTCAGGCTGTTTTTATGGTAAAGACGGTACTAAATGGAAAGAAACTGAACCCCCTGCATCTCGTTTGCGCCAGCATAATATCATACGTTTTCAATCTGGAACAAAAACAAGGCTCACCAATCCAGTTGAGGTATTCAAGCTATTTTTCTCAACCAATATTACGTTCGTCATCATTAGTGAAACAAATCGGCATGGGCGAGAATCAATTAGAAAATGGAATGAAGAACATCCAGAGTCTACCCAAAGAAAATGGATTGATTTGACAAGCTCTGAGCTAGATGCATTCATTGGGATTTTGTTGGCTTCTGGTCTCAGCCATAATAATATGCAAGACTCCAGTATATTGTGGCGTTCTGATTCGCTGCCCATATTCCGTGCGGCTATGTCGCACAAACGATTCATTACTCTGTCCAGATATATTCGTTTCGATAATAGTCGTACGCGGGCATTCCGACAGCAAACAGATAAAGCAGCTCCTATCCGGGACCTTTGGAATTTTCTCAATGAAAATCTGCAAAATTATTATGAACCTTATGAAAATATCACCATCGATGAGCAGTTGTTTCCGTATCGTGGGCGCACAAAGTTCACCCAATATATCCCATCAAAACCTGCAAGGTATGGGATCAAAGTTTGGTGGGCATGCGATGCTAAGACTAAATTTCCATTGAAAGGAAAACTATACACTGGAAAGGAAGGAGACAATCGGGAGATAAATCAAGGTGAAAACGTTCTAATGTATTTCGCAAATTGTTACGCAAACAGCGGCAGAACAATTATTTCTGATAATTTTTTCAACTCATTGAACGGCGCTAAACGACTTGCTGCTATGGGACTGGCATTTGTTGGCACCATTCGAGCAAACAAAAGATGTCTTCCTAAGGAAGTTATGAAGAGCACCAGACGACCAATTCTTTCAAGTGTGTTTGGTTTTCATGAAAATCTTGTTGCACTTTGCAGCTACGTGCCCAAAAAAAATAAGGCAGTCAATTTAATTTCAACCGTGCATTACACGAAACATTTTGAAGGCGTAGCCATGAAACCGGAAGCAATTTTATTTTATAATTCAACTAAAGCCGGAGTCGATACGATGGATCAAATGCTAACTCATTACACAACAAAACGGTCAACCAGACGCTGGACATACGCGTTTTTCTGCAACATGATTGATGTGATGGCATTGGCAAGTTACATTATATGTAAGCTAAATGATGAAAATACAAGAAAAGAAAGAAGACGCATATTTTTATATAAACTTGCAAAGCAATTGGTACTGGCCAACGTTGAAAATCGCATCAATAATCCGCACATTGTGGCTCAACCAACAACTCGTATAGCATTTGAAGCGTTCTTTGGGAGACCTCTCAATATAGCAAACCTTAATGTGGCTTCACGCAGTGGTCCAGACACATTAGCTGCCAAAAAAGATTGCAGAATTTGCCTGCAGCAAGGTGACAAAATACGCCGTAAGACACGCTTTTTTTGCTGCAAATGCAACAATCCTGTTTGTCAGCAACATTCAAAAGTAGATTATTTATGTTTTTGTTGCCTTCCGCAAAATTCTGAATAAAAAAATCAATGTATTCTTCATAATAATTTTCTATTTTGTCATAAACATTTATTACTTTACCCATAATAAAGAGAAATATATATAGAACAAAAAAATTGTTGCCCTTTTCATTCCAAAGATTTTTTCAGGTCTATTTTTTCTTCCTCAGGTAAATAATAACATAGTAAAAAGAAATAGAAACACAAAATATAACAAATATTTTCCTATCTTAGTAAAAAATTTAACGGCAAACAGCCCTTATTTCCATACAAATGCACGTAAATGTATAGGGGTCTGGCCAGACACCATGTGCCAGAACTAAGGGCTCAAAATATGTGCCACTTCGAGGGTTAAGACAAAAATCAATTTTACTTCTGAATATAAAACTGACCCTTAATTTCCAACTAATTATCTTCCTAGGAAACCAGTAGACATTTTCCCAACCAAAAACAGTATATTTTTAGATATGGTCATATATAATATGATAAAAAGTATAAGGTGAATATTTAGATATAATTGTATCAAAATATGTCCACTTTTATAACATTTTATATAATTTTATACAAAAAGATATAATTTGATGTAATTGGATGAGGACAAAATTCGGCTACAATTGTATCGAATTGCATAAAATTGTATCAAATTGTACCAAATTGTATACAATTGTATACAATTCGATACAATATGATATAATAAGACGTTCTCATTTTTCGTTCTCAGGATATAATTATATCTGATTACATAAACGATTATATATAATTAAATATAACTTCATGTGGCTCCATATAATTTTTTTTACTTGGGTACATATTATAACTTTTCATAAATTGTTGTTGCGCTAACCGCTAAACCATTACACCACAGATTCCATTATTTCGTAATGAAAGATTTTGCTGGGATATGTGCTTGTAAACATAAATTCAACTTGTTTTTACTTTGAGGAAAAGAGGAAACAGCAGCAACTCTCACACATAAATCACTTAACTAAATGCGGCAGGATATTATCTAGTGACATGCTTGAACCAATAATACATAATCATACTATCAACATGAATTGAATACTAATACTAATATGTACATATGGGGCAAAATAAAAATATTCTCCTACCTTATTAAAAGTTTTCTCAGAACAACATTTCCGATTTTTGTAAAAACTGGACTTACACATACCATCATTTACTATTCACAAAAGTTCAGAGAGCCACCGTTTTTTTCATAAAATTAGTTTTTAAGTTGGGTTCTACATTGTTTTTACCGAGTTTTTCTGTACCGATAGGAAAATATGTTCTCTCTCGATTAAAAATAGTTTAAACCAGGGATCGGCATATATATACAACCTTATTTTGTGCTTGAATGAGTGAGTTGCAGCCTCTCACTCTCAATGCACTGACAAAGAACGTTTGTATAATAATTCGAAAATTTTAAATGTTTATAATGGGAATATAAAACAAAAATTTAAAAGCAAACAACAACTACGAAAACAACTATCAAAAAACAACACAACAAAAAAAAAACAAAAAAACTTAAAAATAAATTAACAATAAAATGTATCAATAAACATTATGCAGAATGTAAAAAATCTGGCAAACAAGCGATGTGACAACCTACTTCATTGAAATCTTGTATGCGACTGATTATTTTTTTGTTCTATGTGTGAGCTTATGTAGGAGTGAGAGAGCGCCCATGGGCATAGGTGTTGCCGACCTCTGGTTTAAACCATAATAAAAATTATGTGTTTTGAGTAGAGTATTCAAAAACTCGACCTTTTAAAAAAACCGGTTTCCGGTTTATTCGAAATACCGGTTTCGGTTTTTTATCAGTGGTAGGAAAAACTTTTTCTCGTTTAGAACTTTGGTCTTTATTTCAAAACAACAAAGTATATAACATTTTAAAAGTAGTATTCCAATTACAAACTGCGTTAAACTAAGTTTAAAGGTAATCCGAACCGTAAAAACTGAGCCTAAAAACTCCATATTTCAATAACAAATGTGTTTGCGTTTTTTCATCATATAACTTTCTCTATCTTAATAAAACTTATAATAAATTTTTTGAAAGTAAAATGTAAAAATTTTTCATAAGAAAATTTTATGAACAAAATAATACTTTTTGCGAGATATCGCCAATTTGATGTCCTAATTTTATATGCTGACTACGAACTTTTAAAAAATTTTCAGTCAGCTTATCATTGCAAACTTGTTGCGCTTAAATGTTGAAAAGCGGTATTTTTTAACAACTTTACCGGTTTTTAGATATTACACTTAAAATAATACGTCAGTAGAAAAATCTGTCAAATGGATTTCATATCGATTTGACAGATTTAAAAACAAAATTTTCGTTGAAACACTGATTTAAACAAAGATTTTAGTTGTCTTCATTTAACACAATACTAAAAATCCTCAGTACTGTAACTAGTTTTGAGTGTTTTCAAAACTATTTATAACTAATTTTTAAGAACCCATTCGTTAAATTTTACAAAATTTTTATCCAAAAATGGAGCTTGGTGGTGCCTTGAACCCACGAAAAGGCCCATATCTCGAAAACTAAGCAAGATAGAGCAAAACGGGCAAAATGTTTGCTCCTATCACGCAAAGAAAAAGTGTATAATCAACTAATTCTAACGTGTAAATTGCCTAAGTTTATTATATATTATACAACTGCAACAGTTTAAGGATACATTATACCTTTCGGTAAATAAATACCAAAAAAAATGAAAAGATATTTATACTTAAAAATTTGGCAAATTAACATTTTTCTTTTAATAAAAAATAAAAAAGTTTGTTTTGTTGTATTTTTTGTTTTAAGTAATAAAATTGATTAATTTTATTTTTTAGTTTTCAAATTATTTTCGTTTTACCTATTCCACACAGCTGTCAACTTTTGTCCATTTTGTAACAATTCCTTTTGGTTGTCCATTCTATTCAATAACATTTTGTTTGGAAATGTGAATCTATAAATACAAACTATTTGCCAAAAAAAAAAAAAAAAATATGGGAATTTTAAGTTCTCCAAACTAAACGCCCGTGTAAAAAAGATCAGATCTGACCAGATCTAATTATATCTCAAAATTGGGGACACATTTGAGATCTAATTAGATGTGATCAGATCTAGGCATATGTGGCGCAATTGTCCAGATCACTTTAGATTTGAACAGATTTGGCACTAGATCTGGTCAGATCTTGTCATAAGGTATAACACATATGCCATATCTGATCATATTTGATAAGATCTGGTACATGATCTAATTAGATTCAATCATATCTATTTAGATCCAAAAATATCTGATCAGATCTAAACTTTTTTACACGGGCGTTGATTAAATAAAAAACACTAATGCTGTAAAATTATTGAATACTGGGTACTCAATTCGGACTATTTTTTAGAGTACTCAAAGCTATAAAGTAACTACTCAACACTTTTTGGATTGTATTTTTCCACACAAATACGAAATTTTACCATTAAAATTACAAAGAAACATACAACACGGTTTTTTATATAAAAAAAAAATTAAATGGATTTCTATGAAGGAAAAAAGTATTCAGTGGTATTGAGTACTCAATTGAAAAGTATCGAGTAGTCAAAAGTAACCATGTTTTACAAAGGTAACTACGAAGTAATACCATATTTGGGCGTGTTGTACACTTTCTTCTGCAGCTTACCTAAGTTTATTGCATGGAATAAAAAAACTAGTGAATAGATCAGGGTTGGCAGGCAATACCGCTAAAATACCGTTATCGATTCAAAACCCTTTCAACTGACTACCGTTACCGAAATACCCAGAATACCGTTATCCTTAAAATACCGTTACCTTTATTTTTAATTCTCTGCTCTTGGTCATTGCACGTGGTTATTGAGTATTCCACATAAATTAAGTCAATTAATTCGTTTTGTTTTTACTTTAGTGTGGTTTTTGCAAAAAAAAATACGGTATATAACGAAATAACTGACTACCGTTACCCTTAAAATTCTGTTACCGATATAACTGAAATACCGTTAACCTTAAAATACCGTTACCGAAATAAATGAAATAGCGTTACCCTTAAAATACCGTTACCGAAATAACCTAAAATATAGTTACCCGAACGATAACCGCATTCGTTTCGGTTACTATCCATGGATTAGATAGAACACATAACTGAATTTTATAATGCACAAGAGAACTTTGTGTCTACTTAGTGAACTATGTTAGTTTGGCTTAGAATATGAGTTTATAATTTTAACAACGGCCGGTGAACTCTATATAAAAAAAAAATACAAAGTTGACTTCGATATTTTTACACTGTTTTTCTGTGCGTGGTGGAGTGCCCTTACATGCCATTAGATGATATGGACTAGGTCCGGGGAGGCTAATTTTAATTTGAACTAATTTTGCGACCCAGTATAATTACAAATAAAACTGCAGTTTTACTAATTTCTTTTAGTATATTTAGACTGGGCAAAAACTAGTAGTTTTTGACCATTTTTAGGTTAGCCCGAAAACAACACATACAGCAGTTGACAACTAATTAGAAACGCCTTTTATTTTTAAAATAATGCTTAAGTTTTTATATAAAACAAAATTAATATTAATTTTTTTGTAAATGAATGTTCTTTTTAGTTTGACTCTAGATCATAAATTAATATCACTTTCTGTTTAAATTATTTTCAAATCAAAGAAAGATGATACAATTTTTAAAAGTAAATTACAAAGAATAAAAATATATTTGAAAGAATTCGATAATATATTTTTATTCTTTGTAATTTACTTGTAAAAATTGTATCATCTTTCTTTGATTTGAAAATAATTTAAACAGAAAGTGATATTAATTTATGATCTAGAGTCAAACTAAAAAGAACATTCATTTACTTAAAAATAAGAGATCAACTAAATACTCCCCCATTCATTAATTTTTTTCATAATATATTAATTAAATATATTCAATTGTTTATAAATATACAAAAAGAACTTAAAAAATTATTCAGTCTTAAAAATATTTTATAAATTTATTATATTCAGGCATGTCACAGGTTTTTTTCGGAATGGATTTGATTTTGCAATTTCACTTCCGCAATTTTTTCCCTAAGGTGATAGAAAACTATTTTTTTTCCCTCTGAATTTGCAGTTTAGGGTGCTACAGATAGTTTTGTATTGAAAATAAAACGTTCTGGTAAGTATCGAGTATGCTACAGGCTTAATAGTGGTACTTAAAACGTTAAAAGTTTCTCCACAAAACGTAAGACGAAAAACAATATCGTTTTCATTCCATTTTCAAAAACCAAAGTAAAATTGATATTTAGAGCATCTTAAACTCATAAAAGCTTTTCTGTGCTTGGTATATATTCCCCAAAGGGTCGTTAACTATTTCACTTAAAAATTTCATATAATACGCTTTTTGTTTGTAAATTCAATAATTTTCTTATTGATTAGCAAAACGTAATTTTTTCTAATAAATTAAAATTTTAAATTTTGATCGGCGATCTTTTCTTTTTTAACTAGAAATGCAACTTATATCAAAATTTAGCAGTTGGAACATGAATTTACCACGAAAAGTCTTTTTTTAACATTTTAGAATTTACGAAAATACAAAAAACCTGAAGAAGCAAAAGTAAAACGTTATGAAATTGTACATCGAAATCATATTAATTTTATGCGAAATATGTGTTAAAACCTTAAATATGCTCTCTAAAAAAAGCTTTTTTAAGTGAAATTATTAACAACAGCATTCTTAACTTATAATTAATTATGTTTGTCTGTTATATTTGGTCTAAATATGCAAAAATATCATTTACTTCTGGAGAAGCAATTTGCGTTTTCAATTTCACTTGAGGTGAGGTCTGTGACATGCCTGATTGTTTGAAATATAACAGCGACACCTAATTAGAAACGATTTTATATTATTAGAAAAAAAAAACTAATATTAATTTATTTTTCTTACTTTTTATCAATATTTTGTTGCAAATCCCTTTTGCTTTATCACAGCCTCACATCGGTTGCGCATTGAAGTTATTAGACGTTGACATCGCTCTACTGATATCGCCTCCCATGCTTTCTTAACATCCTCAAAAAGAGTCGCCATTTTTGTTATATTTTTCAGACTAACGGCTGTTTTTACGTCCCCGCATAGATGTTCTATGGGGTTCAAGTCCGGACTGGATGATTGCCATTCCAAAACGTTGATGAAATTATCGTCAAAGAGTTTCTTGCCAGCCTCGCCGTGTGCTTCGGATCATTATCCTGCTGAAATTGCCATTTAATAGGCTAATTCTTCTCAGACCACGGGAGCATGACAGTATTTGGTATATCAACGTATTTCTCCTTATTTAAACATGCCCATACCATAATTGACCCTCCACCATGCTTCACTACCCGTGAAACGAAGCGAGGATTAAATTCTTGGTTAATGGGTCATCTACCGTATCTCCGACCATCTGGACCAAAGCGATTCATCTTTGTTTCATCGCTCCAAATCACATACATATTTCCATTGATTTGCTGTCCAATTTCAATCCACACGACGTTTTCTTTGAATCCTACACTGATAGAATTTTCGTTCATAGCATTAATGAATCGATTTCATTAAAATGGATTCATTGATTTAATGAAAAAATTCATTAACTGAATGAAAATTCATTGTTGTTATGAATTTTTTCATTAAATTTTTTTTTATTTTTTTATAATTTCATAAAAAAAATTCATTAAATTAATGAAAATTTCATAAAGAAAAAATTTAACTTAAACGAGTGAAAAGGTTAAAGTCGGTCATGCCGACTATACAATACCCTACACCAGTCTGGGTAAAAGCCAACTAATGTTTGGATCCGAAATTCGAATGGGTTAAAATGGGGCTCGTGTCAAAATTTTCTATAATGTGAGTCAGCGCACCAAATTTCATTAAAATATCTTAATATTTGCGACCTGCAGTTTGTAACCAAGCCAATTTTGGGGGGACCCTTATATGGGCACTAGTTCTAAACATGGACCGATGTTCACCAAAATCAATAGGCTTCGTCCTTGGGCCAACATAGGTCTGCGTACCAAATTTCATCAAAATATCTTAATATTTGCGACCTGTAGAGTGCGCACAAGATTGCATGGACAGGCAGACAGACGGACGGACGGACAGACGGACATCGTTAAATCGAAATAAAAAAAATTCTGAACCGATCGGTATACTATAAGGTGGGTCTACGACCAATATTTTTTGGTGTTACAAACATCAGCACAAACTTATAATACCCTGACCACATAGTGGTGTAGGGTATAAAAAGTGGTTTCAGGTACAATTTTACCTCTTTTTGGTTTTCTCTATATATTGTGTTATTTTTGGGCTAAACAAAGAGTTAAAGCGGCTTTAAGGGAACAAGTTGATTTTAGGGGCACAGCCACGATCTTTTCCCCCAGATAGTACTTTTTGGGCTGAATAGGAAAAAAATTTTTTTTTGTCAGAGACCCCTATTTCGGGTCAAAGTTAAAACATGGACTTGCCCGTATCTCCGCTATTTATTATCGGTTCAATATGACAATATGAGCATCATTGGAAAGGTAATTGAAATGGGTTTAATATAACATATTTACTAACCCATTACGAGCCGATTCCATTTTTTATTTTTTTTTTATTTTAAAGCGAGTTTTTTGCGAAAAGCCTTTGATTATCAAAAAAGTGCTTATATAATGGTATGATTTGTTTACACATAATTGCATCTTAGATCAACTTTTGCCTTTAACCATTAAGCCCGGTATTTTGTTCATACTTTTGCGAAAAAGCTGTCAAACTCAATATAAAAAAAAATATTTTTCACTTACGTGGAATTGTTGCGAAATCTATAAAACGCTTCATTAAAAATATGAACAAATCATTATCTAATAACAACTTCATGTCTTATTGAAATAATTTCATTAATATTTTTCATTATACCCTACACCACTATGTGGTCAGGGTATTATAAGTTTGTGCTGATGTTTGTAACACCAAAAAATATTGGTCGTAGACCCACCTTATAGTATACCGATAGGCTCAGAATTTTTTTTATTTCGATTTAACGATGTCCGTCTGTCTGTCCGTCCGTCCGTCTGTCTGTCCATGCAGTCTTGTGCGCACTCTACAGGTCGCAAATATTAATATATTTTGATGAAATTTGGTACGCAGACCTATGTTGGCCCAAGGACGAACAAGTTTGATTTTGGTGGACATCGGTCCATGTTTAGACCTAGTGCCCATATAAGGGTCCTACCAAAATTATATTGTTTATACGCTGCAGGTCGTAAATATTAAGATATTTTGACGAAATTTAGTACACAGACCTATGTTAGCCCAATAACGTAGCCTATTGATTTTGGTGAATATCGGTCCATGTTTAGACCTAGTGCCCATATAAGGGTCCTACCAAAATTATACTGTTTATACGCTGCGGGTCGTAAATATTAAGATATTTTGATGAAATTTGGTACACAGACCTACATTGGCCCAATAACACAGCCTATTGATTTTGGTGAACATCGGTCCATGTTTAGACCTAGTGCCCATATAAGGGTCCCACCAAAGTTATATTGTTTATAAGCTGCAGGTCGCAAATATTGGCCCAAGGACGAAGCCTATTGATTTTGGTGAACATCGGTCCATGTTTAGAACTAGTGCCCATATAAGGGTCCCCCCAAAATTGGCTTGGTTACAAACTGCAGGTCGCAAATATTAAGATATTTTAATGAAATTTGGTGCGCTGACTCACATTATAGAAAATTTTGACACAAGCCCCATTTTAACCCATTCGAATTTCGGATCCAAACAATACACCAGACTGGTGTAGGGTATTGTATAGTCGGCATGCCCGACTTTAACCTTTTTACTCGTTTTAGCATAGACTTAATGAAATTATTTCATAAAAGTAATGAATTTAATTCATTAAACACATGAAACTTTCATAATGTTTATCTTAAAATTAATGAAAAAAAATTCATATATTCTATGAAACTTGCATTAGATCAATGAATCCATTCATTAAAATTGATTTAATGAAACATGTTTCATTAATCCAATAAAGACTTTTCAATGAAAAAATTCATTGTATTAATGAACAAATTCATTAATACTATGTACAAAATTCTATCAGTGTACTCAAAAGTGTCTTCTTTCGCGCTGCTCTTCCATGTAGCTCGGCTTCCACCAAACGACGTGCAATAGTCCGCTTGGATATCGTGACATTTAAATTTTCTTAAATATCACGTTGGATGTCAGTAGATGACTTTTTTGGGCCGGATTTGGAGATTCGCGTTATCATTCGGTCGGTATGTGCTGATGTGTTTCTGGGTCTCTTCTTTCGCGGAACATTGGCTATAGTCTCATATTTGTTGATATGCTGTAAAACATTAAAAACCATTTTTTTGGAACACTTTAGCTGCTCTGCTATTTCTCTATAAGACTTTCCAGACTTCTAAAGTTCAAAAATTGGGCTCCGTTCTCAGGAGTGCAGCTTTTGCCTTTTCCCATGATAAATCTTAAAAATTATTTTTTTTTTTATCAAAATAGCTCTTAGCCAAGAAGACTTTAATAAACAATTACACGTTTCTAATTAGTTGTTGCACTTTCTTAGAATTTTACTAAACAATATGTAAACTATTTTCAGAAATTATAACAGCTTTTAAAATAAACAGCAACAAAAATGAGTGTAAATAATAATAAGAAGAGTAATAAATATAATACAATTGTTTTAAACAAAAAACGTAACGGTAAATTTACGAAAATATCAATACCCAGTCTGAAATCGCCAGTGGTACACAAAATCAAGCACTGGCATACGACTGGGTAACCACGGTGTTAAAAATAAATGACTGGCAGAACACTCATTTGGGACGCTTTGCCAGCGTTTGTAAAAAGCGTTTTACCAGTGTTTGTTTTACAAAAATGTCGGTGGTTTATAAAAAAAACCACTGGCAAAGAATTGGCTTAGAGTGATATGCCAAGGTTTGCAACCAGTGGTTATCCAGTGCTACCTAGCAAATGCTACCAGGCGTACAAAAATCAATTCACTGGTAGACCAATGATTTTATAAAAATGCTGACGCTTCCTTAAAAAATGTTTGTAGTCAGGAGGTTCGGAGTTCAAATCCGGTTGCAAGCAAAAAAAAATTTTTTTTGATTTTCTTTAATTTAAAATTTTTTTGTGTTATAAAATCAATTTTTTTATTTGTGGGAAAGCTCCTTCAAGACCAACTTTTTTTTTGCCCTCCCAACACTGGCATACTAGCTACAAAAAATTGTTTGCTAGTACTAGCATTTTGGCACAGCCAGTAGTTGTCCAGCGATTATCACTCATTTATGTATTTAGCTATCAAATATTATATAATTCGTTAGCTCAGTGGGTAAAGCACTCGTCTGCCAATCTGACGGCCTGGGTTCAAATCACGGCAGGACCAAAAAAAATAGATATGAACTTTTTTTAAATTTTATTTTGGAAAATATATTTCCAGACCACCTATTTATTGGTGTTGCCAGCGTTTTGCCAACGTTTAAAAATTTTGTTCTTCCAGTGCTTTTCCAGCGCTTTTTGAACAGCCGGTCCTTTTGTCTAATGATGTTATCAGTTTGAGAATGGGAAAGCACTTTTTGCCAGTACTTGTACCACCTGTTAAAGTGCTTTGCCACCGCTTTTCCGTTTGTATTTTTCTGACTGGGTAATGATCATAAAGCTCTAGTGTAAAAAATGAGTTTCTAATTAGTTGTCAACAGCTGTATATAGGGAAAAACAATAAGAGGTAATATTGTACCTGAAATCAATTTTATAAATTAAATTTTTTGTTTATGAAATTTTCATTAATTTAATGAATTTTTTTATGAAATTATGAAAAATTAAAAAAAAAATATAATGAAAAAATTCATAACAACAACGAATTTTCCTTCAGTTAATGAATTCTTTCATTAAATCAATGAATCTATTTTAATAAAATCGATTCATTAATGCTATGAATGAAAATTCTATCAGTGTAGTTATATGCAATGCTAATTTTTGATTTAATTAATGGATTTATTGATTGTAATTGTTTATTAAATTTAATAACGTTTCATATTCCTTGCTACATACTAAGGTCTAATGAACTATTTTATATTCCTATACGTAGAACAGAATATGCCAAAAATGAGCCAATAAATCGTATTTTGAACTTATTAAATATACTTTATAATGATAAAGATCTCAATTTATATTTTTCGAAATCAAAAGATAATTTTAAATATAATTTATTAACTTATTTAAAATAGTTTTAAGTAAATTGTATCTAGCCTGTAAGGATTGTATTTTCCATTGGCTGAATAAATAAATAAATAAATAAATATTATAGTTAGGCGTAGTCGAAATTTTCTTCCATTTTGTTCTACCTATCTTTTTTAGTTTTCGTGAAAGTTTTTATGTGCCTTTTTAAAAAATCGGGTGGGGAAGAAATAGCCTCATCCTTAAAACTTTGCATACACTATATGCATTTCTAATAGCAGAAATATGAAAATATATTTCAACAAAAAGTTTTTTAAAATTTAACAAATGTGTTGTTAAAAATTAATTATAAATAATTTTGAAAATTAAGACTTAAAATTTGTTAAAGAACTGAGGATTTTTGGTCTCGTGTTAATTAAAATCCTTGTTTGAATCACTGTTTCAACATAAACTTTGTTAAAAGTCAGTCAAATCGATTTGAAACCAATTTAACAGATTTTCAGAATTTACATTTTGCACAGGCACAAAAAATCTGATATGGCAAATTTGACATTTTTTGTTTTGGGCATTTTTAACTCATGCCGATGCATCGATGTAGGGTATTGTCTAGTAGTCGATTATGACCGACTATATCCTTCCTATATGTTGCTACTGTGTTTGTTTGAGGACGTGATTCAAGTGTTCGTGATGTGAAAAGTTATTGTGATCTTAACATTAAAAAACAGGATAAAAAAACAAATATAAATCAACAACCAAGATTTCGAAAACATTAGACAAGCTTATCAAAAGGATTTAGAATTTAAACGCATTGATATTTAACTTAAAATATTATGTGTTTGTTTTCATTTGGAACATAAATGGATTTTAAGATTTGCGGACGTTTTTTTTAGAACGTATTGGTTTGTTTGTTAAAACAGTGCCCATCAATGTCATGTTTTATATTTTTTAAAATAATGGTTAAATAATAGAATGCTGCAAACACTATTTCTTTATTTTTTCCCGGTTGGTTGCTTGGCTTCTCCAGATTTAGTTGCTACTCTCTTTGTGCCAGCGACATTTATTCGTTCATTCATTCAGTCAGTCATCCGTTCGTTCGCTCACACAAACAACGGAATTAAATAAGAATAATGCGATACATGAAAGTGCACTATAAATTTGTTTTTTTTTGTAGATGTGTGTGTTTGTTACTTTATTTTTTTTTTTTTGGTTGGTTAAAATAATGGCAGAATATGTTTTATTTAAAAAATATTTTTTTGTTTGTAGAAATTTTGTGTCATTTTATTATCCTTCCAAAAAAAAAAAAAATAAAAAAATGTAAAGGAAAATGTATTTTTGTTGTCATGGTGAAAAAAACTAGATGCCTTTCAGAATCCGAAAAAAAGTATATGAAGCAGAGCTTTGAAAAATTAATTCCTTTTTGAATGAATTCACTACCAATCGAATTCAATTTTCTTTTTCAGTTCAATGAATTCCTTTTCTTAAGTAATTCACTGAATTTGTTCAACTGAATGCGTTCATCAAACAACAAATTCAAAGAATTAATTCAATTGCAATAGTTCTTTTTATTAAATCAAATGAATTAATTCACCGGTGAACGCGTTCAATTTTATAAATCGAACGGAAAAAAAGTGAATTAATTCCTTACTGAATTAATTCATTACTGAACTCGTTCAATTTCATTTTCGTTCAGTGAATTAAAAAAAAAAAAAATTTACGTTCAGTGAATTAAAAAAAAATAATAAGTTCACTGAATTGAAAAAAAATAAAATAAGTTCACTGAATTCAAAGCCTGTTTGCTGCCGTTCAGTAGAAGAAAATAATAATGTACAAATAAAATTTTTAAATAAGCAATTTTACAGCGTGTGCTAGTAAAAATGAACACATTAGAAACCGGATGCTGTTTATCAACCTACATGATTAAAAAATAAAGTCTTTTACTATTAAAATTAAAAACTTTACAGATATAGATAAATTTGGAAAAAAAATATAACTATATAACTAGTTTGAAAAATTATTATTTTAATTTTTTTTCAAATTTATGTATATCTGTAAAGTTTTTATTTTTAATAGTAAAAGGCTTTATTTTTGAATCATGTTGGTTGATAAACAGCATCCGGTTTCTAATGTGTTCATTTTAACTAGCACACGCTGTAAAATTGCTTATTTAAAAATTTTATTTGTACATTATTGTTTTCTTCTACTGAGCGGCAGTAAACAGGCTTTGAATTCAGTGAACTTATTTTATTTTTTTTTTCAATTGAGTGAACTTATTATTTTTTTTTTTAATTCACTGAACGTAATTTTATTTTTTTTTAATTCACTGAACGTAATTTCATTTTTTTTAATTCACTGAACGAAAATGAAATTGAACGAATTCAGTAGTAAATTAATTCACTTTTTTCCGTTCGATTTATAAAATTGAACGTGTTCACCAGTGAATTTATTCATTTGATTTAATAAAAAGAACTATTACAATTGAATTAATTCGTAACAAAATAAATCGAACGAAAGCAAATATGAATTAATTCCATTCAATATATGGTGCTTAGTGAATTAATTCATCGAATTTTTAATTCAGAATTGAAAAATTGAATTAAGGAATTAATTCTTCAAAGCTCTGATATGAAGTGCACTAAAGCCAAAAAAAGGAAATATTTAAACAACAACTAAAAAAGTCGAGTCAAGAAATAGACAAATTACCACAGAGAATCCATCAAGAGTTTCTCCACTTTTATTACAAAACAGAAAAAGAAAAATTCAAACTCTGTCATCAACGTCCTGTTTAGATAAATGACTTTGAAACAACACACATTAAACAATACTGGCAAAAAAAGGATTTAAAAAAATATTTGCTTGCCTTTTTTTATCTTTAAGGTTTTGAACTCTTAAAGAAATTTCTTATATTGATAAATAAAATAATTTATAAACTATGAAAATTTTTCATACTTAAGACCCCATTTCCTCGTTTATCAGCTAATTAGTGTTTGTAATACTCACACACATACAAACATACACTGGAAATAAAAGCTAAGGGTAAATAACTAAAAAATGAATATAATATTATAAACACTATTTTCCTTCTAAATAAGTACCTACTACCATATATTTAGTAGTAGTGCTTGGCAATTTTCAGTTTTGTAGCCGAAAATTAAAAAAAAAAATGCATTTAGTTTTTTTAACACAATTTCCATACAAATTGAAAACTATATTCTACTTGGTTTTTGCCAAAAATCAATTAAAAAGGTTCCAGTCGGGCATCCCGACTATATGAAACCCTACACCACAGTACAATTTATTTCAAGAAGCGGAGCAATTTCCGGGAAGAAATTTAGTTAACGATGCAATAAATATACCCAGCAAAAAAAAAAAATAAAATAAACGAAAGTCATTCTAAAAGAACGCTTTCTATAAATGGATTACAAAGTAGCAATGTATTCTGATTTTCTGTTTCTTTTAAAGAACTTCCAAAAATCTTAGTGTAATGCTGTTAAAAATTAAATTTCATCACTTTCTAATGCAGCGATTCCGAAATACTTGTTCTACTTTCCCGGGTATGCCTATCATGCATAGTTTTCTTGTGGATTTTAATGTTACATTTTCTGGCTGTATATACACTTCAAATAATACGTCAGTAGAAAGATCTGTCAAACCGATTTCAAATCGATTTGACTAATTTTTACCAAATTTTTAGTTTAAACACTGATTTAAGCAAAGATTTTAGTTGTGTTCATTTAACACAATACTTAAAATCCTCAGTACTTTACATAATTTTGAGAGCTAATTTTAAAAATTATTTAAAACTAATTTTTAATAACCCATTTTACAAAATTTATTTAAAATACAATATTTTCATGTTAGTGTTATTATCCGGTAGATGGCGCCACCATTGTATCCGAAGTTTTAAATATGGCGCTATTTCTTTCCCTCCCGATTTTTTAAAATGGCCCATATCTCGAAAACTAAGAGAGATAGAGCAAAATTTATTAAAATTTCGACTACCCCAAACCGTACAATACCCCAGCGAAAGGGGTTATCTCTACCCAAAAATTGGCCTTGGCGGGAACTTGGACCCTCGGAAATTTTTAATAAAAATTTTCCACTTTGTAAAATGGCTCATATCTCGAAAACTAAGCGAGATAGAGCAAAGCGGACAAAATGATTTCTCCATTGGAGTGCACTTATATGGCCTCATATGATATGGACTAGGCCGGGGGAGGGCTCGAGACGCTAAATTTGAATAAATTCTACGACTCAGTGTAATTACATTTAAAACTGTAGTTTTACATATTTTTTACTTAAATTTAGATTTGTTAAATTTAACAAAAAAAGTGTTAAAATCAACAAATTTTATTTTAAGCCAAAAAACAGGAATAAATTTTGTTAAAGTAACAAATTTTTCTGTCCAGCCAACAGACGTATTATTTTGAGTGTACAAACGTTAAAAAATAGTTAATTTTCGTTTTTTTCTGATTTTGTTTTCAATTTTAAGAAATTTACAATTAAAATGTGACAAAATGATATAATATGTTATATCATATGACGACCCTATTATCCTAGCGTCGTCATATGACGACACAAGAACCGACATTTTCAAATTAATATAGCAGCAGAGTAAAAAGCAAAAAAAAAGTGCACTTAAAATATTTTGTATCTAAATTCATTCGCTACTTTATTTTTTTTTTGCTCTTAATAAAATTAAACTACAAATTAGTCAAAACAAGTAACTAAAATTCATACATACGTAACATACATTCTTTTTGGTTAATTTTTTTTTTTAATCCAAATGACTGAATAAAATGAGTGTTACGAATTTTCAGTATTTTATGTCGTTTGTTTTTTAAAATGACTAACAAATGTGGTTCAAATTTAGATTTCTTCTACAAATGAAGTTCCCTGAGTGTATGAAAGTTTGGCTATAACCACAAATAAAAAAAATTTGATTATCATTACAGGGTTGCCAAATATTGATTTTAAAATTTTAGTGCCTCATTTTTTATTAATTTTGCTTATTAATTTTTTTTAACTTGATTTTTTACGTAAATTTAATTAGGAGAACGAACTAAAAATATAATTTTGAAAAAGTCTGGATCCACTGAAGCATGTCAACGGGTTAATTTTTCGACTTTGGCTGCAAATAACTTCACTAGAGGGCGTGGTGAGATAAAGAATGCATTATTTATTATTTTGCGTTGAATAATTCGACATTTTCGAATATTTCTGAACATAAAAATTTCAAACAAATTTTCTTTATTTGTCTAATAATTATAAAAAAAAGTATTTAGTGTGTGATCCCTAATTTGGCTAGGGTTTAATCATTTTGTCTTTCCTATGACGTACATGATTGGACCATTGGAAAACTTATTCACTTTTTCGAAACAAAAGTGTTAAAATTCTTTCAAGAGACTGTTTTTTTGCAGGCTTTCATTTTTTCTCTTTCTTAAAAAACTCAAATTTTTTTGACAGTAAGTTTAGCAGGAAACATCTAAAAGTGTTGTCCTAAAATGCATATACATAAGTTCCATTTTCCTCAATAATTAAAAGAAGTCCTGCCTTATTTTTTAGCTTTTCTCCCACTGTGATAAACTATTTTGCGATTTGGAACCCTAAAATTGTAGTATAAAATTTAAGTAAAAAATTTTTCACATTCATTGGAGAGCTACAATCTTCAAATGGTTGATGCGAAAAAACTTCCACCGCAATTTTGCAAACATTCTAGGGCAAGTGAAAAATCATTTTTGTTTTTTTATGGAGGTTAATAGATTTTTTCCGTAAATATTACGAACGAAAATACTGGGCTTTTAGATCTTTCCGAAACTGTTTTTATTGAGAAAAAAAAAAAAACAAACAGCGCCTTTAGAAAGAATAACTATTTGTTTTAAAGGTGGATTCGCACTAATGGAACAAAATAGTAAGTTTCATGATTTTTAGCAATTTTTTGTAAGTTTCATAAAGAAAACTTCCATATATAGCAATACAAAATGATTATTTACAAAAACCGGTGTTGAATTGAAAAAACCGAAAATCGGATTGTCAAAAAGGCGGTTTTTAGAAGTATTCGAAAACCGGGTTTTCAAATAGGTCGAATATTTGACAATTCTGTGTATTAATTGTCAACCAATGAATCTGGCAGAGGTGTTTTTTCATACATTTTTCTCTATTTGTTGTAAAACAACCCAGCAAAACCACACATTACCAAATAATGTGTATAGTAATGTGTAGCCATAGGGGCCGATGCATTACTTTACACCTTACTTCACTGATGATTTTTACAGGCGATGAGCCCCAGAGTAATGTATGGGAAGAAAGTGATATAGTAATTGGTTACCTATGTGGTTACGAGGATGGGAAAAGTAATGGGTCTAAAAATAGATTGTCGTACAAAAAAATTTATTAGAAATATTTTTTTATTAAATATATAAACGTGGTCACGATGGAATTCGAACCTGTGATCCCTGCTTGTTAGCCAAGAACTCTATTACCTGAGCTATCGACACATATAACATTTGATTGCTTAAAAAGTAAATGAATTGTGCTTCGTATATCCTTTCGTAATGGCGAAAAATATACACCTTACACCCATGCTTACAAAAAAACACAAAGCAATGTGTCTAAAAATAGATTTTAAAAAATGTTTTAATCACTAATTTCCGTTTATAAATTATGCAATACGTAATCAGTAATTAATAAGTCATTACTTTTTGTTTTGAAATAATGGAGAAGGTAATGAGCTATCATTACAAGGTAATGCGTGAGTATATCGCACCCATTACCAAAGTTTTGCTGGGAAATTGTAAATTCTATTTGGAATTTGTGATCTTAAAGCCGAACAAAATAAACCTCATTTTAACAATCTTCAGATCAACTACAAATCTACGATGAAATACTTCACAGACGAGGTACAGTACAAATTGTTTAGTAATATACCCAATGTTGCCAATTTTGACGATTTATCGTCATTTTGACGATTTTTACTATCGAAAATAGCCAAATGACGAGTTTCCTCTTCAAAATGACGATTTTTTTCCAATAGGAAATATAGCAACAATTTTGCAAAAACACGTTATTCTTCCATTATCTAAAACAATAAATCTGAAAATTTTCTCAGGTAATTTATAAATATTTATCATAAAATTTTTATTTAAGGTATTCATTTTAGAATCTGAAAGTTTTTAATAGGAAAACTAACACAGAATATGGTAATTATTTTTATTTAAAATAGTTTTCCTAAATCTCTAATATATGAAACGTGTTTTTCGAAGGGATGTATATCTCATATCGGACTCTTTTCATGCCAGATCTTTAGTAGGTGCCTGTGAAATATCTCTAGATTAAGTACATTAAAATCTAAAGTTTTTTCGATAAGATTTTTTTTTTTTTTTGTTAAGTGAACTTTTTTTTCGAACAATTAATTTCAGTATGTATACGGAAAATTTTCAATACATACATAAAAAAATTTTCTAAAACATGCGTTATTTCTATAGAAATTCTTTTTGTTACAAAATCAATTTACATTGAAAGTTTCCTTAACTTCAACCAGTCAAATAAAAAACTAAAGTTTTAGAATTTTTCTTAAATTACAGGTGACACCGAAAACCGGCCCAGCAAAATCTTTCATTACCAAATAAGTGGTTATATAATAGAAATTCATAGCTCCGCACAACTTATTTTTTGGCGTCTAAACTCATTATTTTTGTTTGGCGTGGTCATTTTTATAAGTAGTCACGCTTACCCGCTCGCTTACGAAAAAATGAGAAATAAGTAGTTATGAGATTTTAAATAATTAGTGATTACACACATGCTTACAAAAAGTTTAATTATAAGTGGTTATCCGATTGCTTACTTGATTCTTAAAAATAAGGAGTTAAGCAAATACTATTAGCTTAAGAAAATACATTCAGAAAAATTTAAGTTTTTTCTAGTGTGTAATTTTAGGACTCGTCATAAAAATTTAAACATAAAACATATTTACATATAATAAATAAAAATGTATAAAATTCAACTGTGTAAAAAGTACTTATTTAAAATATTACAAGTAAGTCATTATTTTATATTTAGAAACAATGAATACAATAGGCCGTTATTAGGAAGTCATTACTTTATATTATAAAATAATGCAAAAGGTAATGATATATCATTTTTGGTAATGCAGATAGTAATGAGGTGTCATTACCAATATTTTGCTGGGGGGTGATTTTTAAAATTTTTTATTATAATTTTGGGGTTATAATAATAAAAATATTTGATTATAAAATTTTTTACGATTTTTGATAATATTTTGACGATATTCAAAATGCAATGACGATTTTGACAATTTTTTTAAAAATATTTGACGATTCTGTGCCCAATTAACCTGGCAACACTGAATATACCTTAATTTCAATTTCAACACAATTCAAATTTTGTTCGCAACATTTGATATATGTTAAAAATACGAATATACCCAGGAAAATTTTTTACAATCGGTAGCCAACTACAGCTATTCTACAACTGGTTCCACTGCAAGCGATTCCATGGAACTGGTTCCGGTACTAGTTCCTGGGATCCTATATGAAAGTTATGACTGACGTAGAATCAGTTCTAGAACTAGTTCCAGAACTGATTCTAGGGCAACCGGTTCCACTTTGGAGCTATAGCAGTGGCTGCTCTTGGGATAATTTCAAACAAAAATAATCGGTGTTAGAATCGACAGCTAGAAGTAGCTATTCTTCAACTGATTCTTTGGAACATAAAATTTTCCTGGGTATGTATAACATATATGGGCATTTCCCCAGAAAGGTCTACCTACCTTGACCGAAAAATTAAAAGTCGAAACAAAATCCCTTCTGACTTGTACGATACTAGAAAGGATAATATTTACAAGATTAAGTAATTTTAGTATCTATACAAAAAAAAAATATTTTCTTCGAAATCAGAGACATAATTTTTTTTTTCTATTTTTGTCTATGAGACAAAAGAGCATTGTGCGTCACCCTCTCCAATTGGTTATATTATAGGACCACACAGTTCGCTTTTTTTCTTATCTATTAGTAAATATCTAGTTTGCCAACAAATTTTCAAAAAAAATAGCTAGATCAGATCCAAAAATCGATAGAAAATCACTAGATTTATAAACACTGCAAATATTTAGCGATTTTATTGCTAGATTGTTGAAAATGGTACTCAAAGCCACTGACATCAGATCTTTTTTTCAAAAACTTCTGGAATATGTTTATAAGAAATGTTACACCCAGAAAACAGATTCGGTGCTGACAGCTCCATTTGTTGCCAATCGAATAGTTCAGTTGCACCGAATGAATTTTTCGCTTGCGGCTACCGAATTATTCTTCATACAACTGAAATTCCGTTGTCACAGTCAAATTAGTCTTGTCTCAACTGGTTTCCTGTTGCCACAACTGAACCATGCGATTGACTACAAATGTGGTTATAAGAACTGAATCTGTTTTCTGGGTGTATAAAATTTTATATAATGAAACATTTTCCGATTAACCTTTAAATTATGAATCCAAATTTTCATTTAAGTTTGACAAACAATGTTGAATCCTCAAATATATGTGCTTAAATTAAATCCATTTCGATTGTTTAATAAGAACCATTTAAAAAGTCTACAACTGCGAAGTTTGTTATGGATCATAATTTATATATAATTTTTAAATGGATTTTTGTTTAAATTAAAATGAGTTTGGTTGAAATTTAGAGATTTAAATTTTTTTGCGTAGAATTTTGGTATTTGGAAATAATAAGAATAAATACATAAGGTTTGCGTTCGATGAAATTAGTGCACGAATAAATTCAAATAACTTTTGAACTAGTTGACACATACAAAAGAAATGAACGTTTTATTAACAGAAATCTTATTCATGTTTACATTTAATAAAAAAATATTACACATTAGTGGTTTTTAATGAAAAATTTAATTTTTTCTTAAATTCCTCCCATTAAACTTTTAATAGTGCCTTCAGTAATTTTTTTGCTTGATGATAACCATTTTCTTGAAAATGTTTTAGTGTTTTCAGCAACCTGTTTCGTGCCCTTCATGATCTTTTTTACCAGAGCCCAATATCTTTCGATCGGTCTGAGCTCTGGGCAGTTAGGTGGACTTGCATATCTGGGTACAAGTACTATACATATTTCGTTAAATAATCGAATAATTTTTCACGCACTTCTATTTCACAGCTCATTTTAAAGCCAATAAGTATCGATTAATTTTAAAACTTGACATGGGGATTTGTAAATATTTAGCAAAGGCATCTTGATTAAAAAAAATAAATTTTGAATTTGAAAAAATTTACAAGTAATAATGTCTGCACTAGTTTCATCGAACGCAATCCTTACAATCCTTACAGATACAACTTTGTATAATATTTATTATTTATAAAGTTGGCCATACACTACACTCAAAAAAAAAAGTCAGTAAAGTTAGCAAAAAATGTTGCTGTGTCAGCAAATTTTTAGTCAGGAGCGTGCTTGCAATAAAGTTGGTAATTTCAGCAAAAGGTTTGATGAAAATCAGCGAGCTGATTTTTACCAAAAAAATAGTAATCTTCAGCAAAAGTTTTGCTAACACTTAGTCGATTGCAAATGAAAAAAATCCTTGCTAAAATCACTAAACTTTTTGCTAAATATTAGTAGACTGAAAAAAACTCAAAAAACTTGTAGCGAAATTTTACTTTAGTTAATTTATTTGCTGAAAATTTAAATATAGAATATGTGTAGAGTTGTTTTTCTTTTTTTGTCATTTCCGTTTCCAGACAAGCTGCGACATCTACATCTTGTATATCTGGTTGTCGTCCACGCTATGAATGCGGTTATCAGCACAATTTTTGTAGCAAAATAAATTAGTAAAACATTAGTTCAAAATTAGTTTAGTGCTAAGAAAATACAACTAAAATTTTTGCTGAAAACGGAATTTCAGCAAAAAAATTGCTGAAAACTAGTACACATGATATACAAGACGTGTTACTAATTTTTCTACTAACTTATTTTTTTGAGTGTACGCAATATTCTTATGTAACTTTTGGTATTGCGAAAAATATTGCTAGTCTGTAGGTATGTTAATTAGAAGGTTGTACAATATACGTATGAAAAAAACGGATTCTTTTTGTGAAAACATGAAAAGTAAAAATATTTTGTAATGTGTATATCATATTGTGTGATCTTTCTATAGAACATAACAGTTCTGCCATATCTTGTGCGAGATTATTGTACATCTTATTGCACGGTGTAGGTCAAAACGACGATAATATTGGCAATAATATTTGCAATGATATTGCGTAGTGTAGCTACCTTAATAACATATATAGTACCATTCATCACTTCCGCTTTTCTTCGTCTTAGCTGCGCCAACAACCCTAAAAGTTCCTCTAAAATGTAGTAGATTTAACAGTATTTTTGGCTGTTTTCATTTAACTAATATTTAGCAAACATATTATGCTGATTTTCACAGTTTTTCTGGAAGGTAACTTTTAACTAATTTTTAGTAACTATTTTTGCAGACGTATTTCTATGAGTGTAAGAGTTACTAATAATTCATTATTATATGTTTTAAAGTAATGCAGACAATAGTTTCGTACTATAACTGGTAGTGTGAAGAATAGTGATACCCCATTAACATTTTTACACCTGACATATGACAATTCTTCATTTATTTTACTTTAATGTAATTGCTTCGTAAACATTATACAGATTTTTTCTCTGAGTGCATTAGTATACTCACATATTTTATATTCTCTACACTCATACTAACATAAATACAAACATATACATTAGGGTGTCCCTTAAAAATAGATTTGTCATTACACCCCCCAGTTTTATTGGAAATGGTCCCAAATGGAAAAAATCTGTTTTTTTTTTGGAAAGCGTTAACCCGTGCCAAAAGTTGGACGAAAAAACTGATGGGTTTAATGAACGAAAATCGACAAATCGTTAATTTAAGGGACATCCTAATATATACATATCTTTCGTTGTGTTTAGTCATCATAGTTCAATTAAGTTTTGAAGTTAACTCTGTGGTTGTAATGTCACAAATTTTGACTGATTATACGCATAAATCTATTTACTCTTTATAACATGACCCTTGATACAATTTTGTTACAAAAAAAAATATGAATATGTATGTATGTATGTGTATATGTATTAACTGCAAGGTTTCAACAAAACAGTATTTAAAAAAATTTTTGATTATTTAAATATTCATAAACTTTTTTCTATAATTTGTGTCACAAAAAGGAATAGAGGTTTACTGAGAGTGTTTATTAAGAATACTGAGAGTGTTTATATAGAAGAACCATGCTTATACGATTTAAGCAATATCGGTGACATATAGGTAATCGAAAAGTTACGGAAGCACTAGTTCACACCCAGTTTGCGTAGAAAATTCAATAATGTTTATTTTATGTGTTGCTTCTTAAATTATAAATCACATAGAAAAACTGTTTATAAGCAAATGGATTTTAATTTGCCAAAAATAACAAGGTTGGTTACTGTTATCGTTATATTAGCGTTATCGCTAAAATACCGTTTGAATGCCGTTATCAATACCTCTAAAGAATACCATTACTTTTATGGGTTCTTACCGGTATTTATTAATTTACAAAACAAACAAAATTTGATTCCTTCTTCTGTGCATCAAATGTCCTTCGTTTAAAAACCAATTTTCCTATGGGTTCTTTGGAACAAACAAATAAATACTTTCCTTGTCAGAAAAATTTAAACCACAAGAACTTTGTTAAGTGACATTTTTCGGCTTTAGAAATATATTTTTATAAACACAAAATTTCCCACGCTCCTGCATTTCATTATCTCTCACACTTTCTTTATTTTATATGCAGCTAAATTTAAATAGAAAACCCCAATCATCCATCATTTAATTAAAGAAAAGTATCAACTTTTGGCGAAGTGTCTCATTCTCTTTATGACAAATGTGTAATTAAGATAAGATATGGTCAACTCCTTTTACGTAAATATTTACCCTCCTTGTTGTTATGTCACCCAAGTGTTATTTTTATTTTGGAATTTATATGAAAATAATAAAATCTGTTGGCACAGAAAATATTCTTCACTATGTACGAATCTGTATGAGCTTAAATTTTAAAATTGTTTTTCTGGTGATGTACACTGAAAGAACTGTCTGCATGATATTAACAAATTTTTCATAAAATGTTATGAAAAATGTCATTTTATTTATTAAGGGGTTACATGACATTCGCGGCAGAGAAAACAGAAAAATGATTGTTTTTGACTGAGTCATGAATTTTTCAAAAAAGGTCTGTTTTCTCTGCCGCGAATGTCATGTAACCCCTTAAAAGTTTCATACACTCAATGAAAAAGTTTCATTAAAACTAGATTCATAGAATATATGAATATTTCTCATAAATTTAAAGAAATTTTTCATTTACTTTGACGAATAATAATATCGTCATAGATTTACACAAGAGCGGCAGAGCGGCGTAAATTTTAAATATCCCCAAAAAATTCCCAAAACATTTTTTAAATCCCCAAAAAATGCCCCTGTCCCCAAATGAAAATTTTTGTCCCCAAGACCAACAAAAAATCCCCAAATTTGGGGACAAAACCCCATGTCTGGCCAGCCTGCTGTTGAATGCGAATAATTAAGAGAGATTAAGATACAGAGAGAAAACATTCTAATTGAAAAATAAATTGCTCAAGTATTAGTTAATTCTGGCTCTTCTGATTACAAAACATGCATTGTGTAGGCAGGGATGCCAACTTAGTGCTTTCCGCGCTAAATCTGGTGCTTTTTGATGTACAAAAACGCGAAAAATATTAATCTAACGCGCAACTGAAGAAAGCGCTAAATTGGTGTACACTCGCTGCCTGCGAGAATTTTGCCGAATGATATTCCAATTGATAAGATATGGTCCATTTTTTCAAAAATGCGATAAAGTAATGTATAAAATCTATATAAATTGATCTCTTTTGTTTTTTCCATACCAATAAGCAATGCTTTTTGTGAAAGAAGTTTTAGCATTTTAAATAATCTGTACACACAATAAAGTAATAGAATGTCCTTCGACCTAAAGACTGAAATTTTAGTCACAGTAAATTTTGAAAAAAGTTGCAAAATTATCAAAAAACTAAAAGTATTAACTTTTTACCCCTTTTAAATCTTCCAAACCGAATTTTATGAAAAAGATATTTTGGAGTCTTTGTAAAAGCTAACCTATGAAGAAACAAAAGACCCTCTTATCTTCATTAAATTTTCAAATGGACACGCCAAAGATCCTATTTGAAAATGGTGACCCAGCAAAACCTGCTATTACCAAGTAAAAGGAAATGTAATATGAAAACCGCGGTTTCGGTTTTTCAAAATTATAAAAACCGCGGTTTATTTTTCGGTTTAAAATTTAAAATAACAATTAAATATTTTAATACATTCAAGATATTTATTAAAATTCGATTGAATTTCTCACTCGAATAAAGGCAATAACACAATTGCCGAGGAAAAAAACGCGGAAACCGTTATAAGTTAACATTTTTTATTCTTTTTTCGACAGATTAAACTGTATCTGAAGAGTTTAAATTTGGAATTTAGCAATTTGTTTAAAACAATATAAAGTTGAAATTTTATACAATAAGTTTCGCGGACTACGAAATAAAACTTTTTGAAAAATAAGCGGTGAAAATCTGGACTGAATACGTGAAACTCAATATCTCTTAAACTACATGACTTTTGGTGCAATTTTTTACTAAAATTATAATCCTCATTTTATATTATCTGTAGTAGTAAAAACAAAAAAAAAATTAAAGTAATATTTAATGGAGAAATTGTTCATTATAATTAAATACAGAATTTTGTAAAATAAGAGATGAACCCTTTCGAAATTCTAGGCTCAATAATAGGTAATTTAATTAATTATTTTAATTGCTTTAAGTATTTGCTAAAACCCGACTTATTTTTGTCGGTTTTCGGTTTCGGTTTTGAGGCCTCGAAAACCGCGGTTTCGGTTTCGGTTAAAACCGAACAGCAAACTCTAATAAAAAGCTAATAACTGGAGAACCGTTTGCAATTTTGACACCAAACTTCAAGTACGATGCAGTAATTTATACGCTTGTTACAATTAAAAGAAAAAGTTTTTTTTTATAAATTTTTTTTTAGATTCTACAGTTTTTTTATTTTTTAGTACACTGCTAATTTCAGCAGATTGATTTTAAATTACAGTTTACAACAATTTACTGAAATTCAGTAGCTGCAACTAATTATTTATACTAATTTTATTTTGCTAAAACTATGATATTTAGTAATTTTTTTAACTGATTTTAGCAAATCGATTTTGAATTGCAGTTAACATAAATTTTACTAAAATTTAGCAGCGGCTACTAATTTTATTGTACTACAGATCAGCAGACATGTGTTGCTAAAATTAGCAAAAAAATACCGCTGTGCTCAAAACAGTTAAATTTCCCGTAATAACATCAAAATGTTCAGTAGCCATTACAGACGTTTTTGGTTAAGTGTAATTATTGCGAAAAATGCTATTAATCTACATAAAAAAGAAAAATTATTTTTCATAACCTCTGGAATCCTTGGAAAATTGCGGTGGAAGCTTTTTCGCATTAATTTAATAGACAGGACCATTTGAAAATTTAGCATAAATGACTTTGGCATTATGAAGATTGTAGATTTCCAATGTGAAAAATTTGTGACTTAAAATCTTTATTACAATTTTAGAGTTCCAAATAGCAAACTATTTTGTCGCAGGGGGAGAAAAGCTAAAAAATAATACAGAACTCCTTTTATTTATTGAGGAGAATGGAACTTATATGTATTTTGGAGAACACTTTTAGATCTTTCATACTAAACTCTATATATGTCAAAACGTTGGAAAAATATGTAATAAATGGATTTGCAATTACATTGGAAATTATAGGCCCTATTAGCGTAATGAAAAACATATTAATTTTAATTTTAGTTTAGTATTAAATATTTATGGAGTCTTAACTTTGTTAGAATTTGATCGCACAAACATATGGGCCCTAATTACCGACACAGAAAGTAAAATTGCACCTAAATCATTATCGTTTTGGTAATGTGAATAATAAAATTTTTGTTTGTTTCAGTGTCATATGGCATTTAGTACTCATGAGATTTATAATTTAAGTGAGTTCCATCGTCAAAACGATGTCATTTCACTATCGTGTGTCGTTAAAAAGATACAAAGCAGCAGGTGTTAAACAACGTTTTCATTCGATTCTAGCAGTGATGATTTTCGTTCGAAATTATCTTAATTTATATTTGAAAAAATTTAAGTAAAAGCTGCCCAGAGTTCATTTTGCCTCCGAAATGAGTCATATAAGTCCCCAAAATCCTTGTGAAAAAATATCAAACAGAACAACATCAACCAATCGATTCGGTTGGGAGCCAAATTCGGTTGGGACAAAACTTTTTTTGTAGATGTAGGAAGCTATCTTCCAAATGTTAATAATTTTACAATTTTATTTATGTTATACAACAGGTGAAAACAAAGATTTGTTCGTAACCCTGCAACATTTGTTGGCACGTGTAGTGATGTTTTATGATGCATGCACACCATCTTCAAATAACAAAATATAACAACTATTCGTTATGATAACCAATACCTTTTTCCAAGTGTTTTTATTAAAAATATTGTCATGGCTACATAGCAACTTTTCACTGAATGTTGAGTAGCATTTAAAGTTTATAGGACGCGTGTCTTTGGTATCTTTGATATTGTTTTTTATTTTGTAAAATAATGTTTTATTAAAACAATACATTTATATTTCCTTTTGTATGGATCGCAGTCATAAACAAATACATGTAACTCACACATAAATACAGAATTCACAAATACCCTGCAAAAAAAAAAGAGCTGGCCAAAAACTACACAATTATTAACTGAGCAACTATTTAGTATCAGATTAGTATCAGCTGAGCCTATATTTGAAAACTCAAATACTCCTCAAAACTGCTCAAAATAAGGAAAAACAAGCGCGGTATAATTCAAATAATAAAATTTGAGATATCCGTTTGTTTCTTTTTGTTTTGTTTTTTGTTATTATTTAAAAATTAAATAAAAAAAGAAAATTGTCAATTTTTTTAACACAGTGCCATCTAGTGATAACGATTTTTTACAACTTATTTTTTTGGTGATGCCATACCCCTGGAAACACTGATTTAAATAAAGATTTAAGTTACCTTCAATTAACAAAATGTTGTGTGTTAATTCTCAAAATTATTTAAATCTAATATTTTTTCTGAGGGGTCTTACCACTTGTTAAATTTTACACAGGTTATTGTTAAAATATAAAGGTTATTCACAAGGGGTGTGCTATTTGTTGTATCGTCCTAACAAAAAATAGAGTTGTTAAAATTTTTATTTGACTTTAACAATGATTTACTATTGTTTTTTCTCTCTGTTTGCATACTTACACATATGACACTAAACATACGTAAAATGTTGTATCGAGCTATTTCAATTTACATTTTAACAACTCTGTTTTTTGTTAGGACGATACAACGATACAACAAATAGCACACGCCTTGTGAACAACCTTGTAATATTTCGATATTTCCGCTATTAGCAGGTAGTGGCGCCACCAATGTGTCCAAAGTTTTAAAGATGGCGCTATTTCTTACCCTCCCGATTTTCTAAAATGGCCCTTATCTCGGAAACTAAGAGAGATAGAGTAGAATGGATGAAAATTTCGATTACCCCTAACAATACAACGTCCCCGTGAAAAGGTTATCGCTGTTCAATAATGGACCCCAGTGGAGCTTTGGACCCTCGGGAATTTTTAATAAAAATTTCCATTTTATTGTAGATTTTTAGTTGATCTGAAGATTGTTACAATGAATGTTATTTCTGTTCGGTTTTAAGATCAAATATTACAAATTCTAAATACAATTTACAATTTTTATTTTACAACCAATAGAGAAAAAACTTATGAAAAAACTTTCCTAGAACCAATGGTTGACAATTAATGCATTTTCAAGTGACATCGCTCATTATCATCAGATTGTCTTTGTGGGGTCCTCTCTAGGCTATAATGTAGATTTTAGTTTTTTGTATATATATGTTCAATTTCAAAGAAATGCATTTTGAGAAGTAAATTCAAACATTTTTACTTATCCATTTGCCATTATTATAACTAACGAAAACAACATGTCTTTAACAAAGCTATTATTTTTCCCTATGTTGTAGTTGTGCTTATTTATTGAAGTTCCTTCAATATGTAAAGCAATGATTCGTGCTTTTTAACATTCAAGCTTTTAATTCTATTTATAGAAATTAGAACTAAAGCAAAGAAACTTTTACACGGTTGTTTTATTTTTGTGTAAAACATCCTAACACAACACGCCGTATAAATGACTAACATGTTGCAATTAAGGAATATTACTTAACAATTTGGACTGTACCTTGTCTGTGGGTATTTTATTGTAGATTTTTAGTTGATCTGAAGATTGTTACAATGAATGTTATTTCTGTTCATAAAATGGCCCATATCTCGAAAACTAAGCGAGTTTGAGCCAAACGGACAAAATGTTTGCTCCTTCGGAGTGTCCTTACATACGCTTGGATGATAAATTTGAACAAATTTTGCAAATAAAACTGTAGTTTTACTAATTTTTTACTAAAATTTAGATTTTATAAATTAAAGAAAATTTTTTTTAAAAACAACTAATTTAATTTTAAGCCAAAAAACAGGAATAAATTCTGTCCAGCCAATAGACATATTTTGAGTGTAGTTATACCAAGAATCATATAAGACAAGGAGGCGTAATCGCTATCGGACCGCATATCGGATAGGACATCGGACAGAACATTGTGGCGTAGCCATTAGTCGACCGAAAAATAAGGAAACAGTGGAAGTATATTTTAAGAATATGAAAATTACAATAAAAATAATAAAAAAATATATACAGTGGTGGCAAATTTAATAGGAACGATTCAAGTTTTTTTTAATTTTATTCTCGTTGCCTTTATTTTTAAATATCAAAATAGTGGCTAAATTCGCCCTGGAAGGGAAATTGGTAGTCTAGAATATTGTGCAGAATTTTAACGTAACGTCTGTTTTTTTATTTTGTCCATTGTTTTAAGTGGGCGTGGCTTTTAATGAAACATTAGTGATATCGACCTTTTATCAAATTACATAGTAACAACATATTTATAATACATTAGGGTCGGCCGATTTGTAAGGACAAAAATTTGTCGATATTGTGCATCGATTATTCGATAGCTTTTCGCATGAGGAAAAAAAAGTTCCACTACGGCGTATCAAAAAAATCATTTTCGGGGCGTCCAAATTGCAATTTTTTACAATTTTCTAATAAATGCTAGATTAGCGCCATCTTGTGGTGGCTTTTTGAAACAACTAATGAAGTTGTAAACAATATAACATTACAACCTTTCCAGAAAGGTATTACTTATAAAAATCGGATAAAAAATGTGGCAACTAGAGGTAAAAGTATATAAGTAAGAGGGGCAATTCTATATCTTTTTAAAGACAAAATTCGGTAGTTAAATTGAAATTTTATTAAATTCAAGTTTTCATAGTAACAACTTAACTACGGAATTTTGTCGTTAAAAAACTACTGTTTCGGAGTCATATTTTTGTAAAAAAACACATTTCTAAGCAAAAATTACGCCATTTAAAATATTTTTATATGCCAATTTATAAATGCTTTTTAAAGCTATGAAATAAATAATAAAGGTTTAACTCTAACTTAACTATTAAACAAAAGAAAATGATAGAAAATTGTATACAAAACAACAATTAACTATTAGTTAGAGCTTAAACCTGCAGTACCCTGTAGATCCCACGTTAGTTTTTAATTAAAAATTTGTATTAAATTTCACAAGTAAATACAAGCAGATTTCAAAAACTATTAAATAGTTTTTAATTAATTGTAAATGTAATATTAAAAGTATGTATGTTAATTTTAATTTAAAATTTAATACACAATAGTGGTATTCATTTAACGTCGTATCTTCCTGTTATATAGCGTAAACCTTGTATTTATACACAATAAATGTCAAAAATAGTTTACAAGCCCTGGTAAATTTATGCACCTATTTTTATGTGTAAACTTTTTGGTATTTATATATACATACATTTGAAAATTGTCAAATATGAAATTTATTTGATTTTCTTTTATTTATTTATATAAATTTTATTTTAGAATCAAATCAATATAAATAAATCCGTGTGTTAAATATATTTAGAAATTATCAAATAAAAATTAAATTTGATTGTAAAAAACAATTTAGTACAATGTGCGTCCATCTAAATATTCGTGTAAACTCATAAAATTACCACTTGCGTAAAAAAGTGCGGTTCAATGAATCCCACTAATATAAAAATATACGGATGGCCCTATGCTCCTTGTGGGAGTAAAGTGAATCTATATACAAAATATTGAAACTAAAAAAAAAACTCAATTACTTTTAACCTACAATGAGAGTATTATCTGCAAGATATAAATGAATTTTGCATTAAACTAATGCAGTTTCACTGTTCATTGATTTAATGGAGTTTTGCATAAAATTTTGTGAAAATCTTCATTTTAGTTATTAAAAGTATTATACACTCAATGAAAAATTTTCAGAAAACTTCATTAGTTTAAAGAAAAATTTCATTAAAACTCGTCGGGAAAAATTCGATCTTTGTAGGAGTAATGAGTGTTTTGTAGGGAGTTACCTCGACCGATATGTCTTTCCTAAAATAATACATTTTATAATAGAAAAGTAAGAGGTTACCTACCTACCTTAATGTCTCCTTACAAAACTCATTAACGGGTAATATGAAGGTTTTATTTAGATTTGTATATATGGCGACTTTTTCCGGAGAGCTTTGTCACATATCCGAATGTTTTTAAGATCGGGAGGAACACATCTGGTTAATTTCCTCGGTGTTTATTATTTTTTTTTTTTAATTTAAAGGTTTTGTTTCCAAAACTTTCGTATTGAAAATCCTTCAAATTTTAGGACATTCTTCTTGCAAAATTATTTTTTATTTAAAAAAAGACTGATATTTTCTTATATATTTTTAAGTAAGAAATTTCGTTCTCAGATAGATTTTTTTCTTTAATAAAAAATTTTCAAAGATGATAGTTCTGATTTTAAAACTGCCTCCCTTAAGCACTTCTTCAATATTAAACCTATTACATTAGGAACCATTGTTGTATTCGAAAAAATGTTTGACACTGGAACATTTTTCATTTTCTAGATTTGTATGAAAATTGTAGGATTTGGAGTATATTTTCTTATAAAAGGATCACAGACTGCAAAAAATTTTACAAATTAAGGCATATTCCTATTATCATATTCTGAGAATTTTTCATATCAGGATTTTCATTGTTTCCTACGAAAATATAGTTTAATTTTTAAATACTTTTTACACGTAATAAGTTTGCCAATTTAGGAATATTTTCTCTTAAAAAGTGTTCGGATTCTGACTGCGGTTTTTAAACTTATTTAGCACAAAATTCGATAATTAACGAACAAATTTGTTGAATATAGAAAAATAAATCGTTAATTTATTACGATGAATTAGGGGAATGTTTAGTTGATCTCTTATTTTGGTAAATTAATGTTCTTTTAGTTTGACTCTAGATCAGAAATTAATATCACTTTCACTGTTTAAATTATTTTCAAATTAAAGAAAGATGATACAATTTTTACAAGTAAATTACAAAGAATAAAAATTTTTGAAAGAATTCGATAAGACCAGCAAGACAGAATACGTATTTTCGGCTTTCGCCACAAAGCCATCATCAGTGTCATTCGCCTTATTACAATATATTATTCTTCTTACTTTATGTTGACAATTTTTTGGTTAAATCTTACATTTTCAAAACTAAAACTCAATTTTTGCATTATCTAATTTTTCATTTGATTTCACGTCTGACAAATCAAATTAAAAATCCTACGAAATGGTGTGATTGCCAAAAAATTGCTTGTATAAGTGTTTACAGCATCAAATGCAATCAGATGAAAACAGCTGTTACAATCGGATTCTCATAATTTTATGAAATATTTCAAAAACAATCTGACTATCAAAATTTCAATCGGATTTTCAGTACGTATCAGACAAAATGTGTCTATACTATAGGATTCAGGTTATCTGAATCACTTTTTTTGACAGATCCTATGACTTATGGTATAATGTAACTCCCGCTTTAGATATATCAAAGACAGAGGACCACACGAATGGCAAACATATGCTTAAACAAGTATTAAAATTTCTACTTTTAGTTCGTAAAATATCTGTATTAGATATGACTACCGTTTAAGATATAAAAAATGTTTATTTCGGTAATGGTATTTTAACGATAACGGTATTTCAGTTATTTCGGTAACGGTATTTTAGGGATAACGGTAGTCAGTTGAAAGGGTTTTGAATCGATAACGGTATTTTAGCGGTATTGCCTGCCAACCCTGATAACAGGGTAAATTTGTACTTTTCGTTGAAATTACGTGAAAAAACTAAGCTAATGTTTTTTGAAAATTATTTAAAATTAATACAATCTTCAAAATTTACAAAAGGTAGTAAATATACCCAAAACAGTTTTTAAATCCCCAATCCCCTGTCCCCAAATAAAAAATTTTGTCCCCAAGACCAACAACATATCCCCGAATTGGAGAAAAAACCCCAAGTCTGGCCAGCCTAAAAGCAACAGCTGATGCAATGATAAACAAAAAACAATGTTATGAATAAAAATTTTAATTAAGCAAAGAAATACGCAAAATAAAACTTCTATATATAAAAATTAACTGAACAAAGGCAAAAACTTTTAAATGCAAAAAATATTTGTATCTGTGTTAATTTGCAAACCATTTAATTTAAATTTTTTTCTTTGAAATAAAGTTTTGGACTAGAAAAGGATTTTGTGCTTACTCTCATTTTACCGAACTTTACCCAAAAAGTAAAGGAACACACTTAACTTAAAATTACGAGTTTCTGGTAACGTTTATAAATTTTTTTTGGAGGTACATAGTTTTATGGGCGAAATTAAACAAAAAAAAATTAAAAAGACACCTCCCCCCATAGAAATTCCTAGTAACGTGCCTGGAAGGTGATATTTAGGTTAAGTTTTGTGGTTAAATTTTATTAAACCCGTTAGCTGCAATTTAATTTCTTGTAATGTCAGACAGAGCCAGTGAGAGAGCGCGTAAAATTACGTAGACGACTTGAATAGAGCCTGAAGGAACATACAAAAAATAATAAGTCCATATAAAATAAGAAACATACACTCATAAAAAAAAGTTAGTACAAAAGTCTGTTAAAAGCGTTCTGATTAAATTGAACTAATTTTTCTGTTATTTTCTCTTAAAAAGCCCAGCCCGTACAAATAGGTAAAAATCAAGGTTGGTTACCGAAACAAATAACGATAAGGGTAACCGTAACGGTATTAAATTTCATTTGTTTCGGTAACGGTAAAGGTAACGGTTTTTAATACTGTTTCGGTAACGGTATACCGTTATCGAAACAGCAATACCGGTACGTACCGGTATTATGTTAAAAATATATAAAATAAGTAAAAACTTAACATATATTTAATTTTACATGTTAAAAATACATATTATAAGCTTTCCCCTCAATTCATAAATGCTTTGTAAAGTTATAGCAGGTTTACAAAACGTCATTTTCATACAAAATTTGTTTAATAAACCTCCTATAATTTTACAAAGCGTTTATGAATTTAGGGGTTAATCTTCAATGCTGGTAGTTTTAATAACTAAAATTATTATCCATAAATTTTTTTGTAGAAAAAAAACTGAAATTTTTATTACAAAAAAGTTAACAAAATTTGCATTTTTATATGAATTAATAAATACCGGTAAAATACCGGTAACTACCATTAAAAATAACGGTATCGGTAACGATAACGGTATTTGGAAAAACTTTTAGAGTTATTGGTAACGGTAACGGTATTCAATTTGAAACGGTATTTTAGCGATAACGGTATTATAAAGATAACGGTAACCAACCTTGGTAAAAATTCTGCTAAAATAACTGGAAGCAGTACATGTATTTGCGCCATCACAATTTTGACCTATTTGTACGCACTTTTTTTATGAGTGTATTTTTCAATACCTAATATTGAAAAATATTGCTGACCAAAAACGTACTCTTAGCTTAAAACAATTTACTTTATTAATAAAAACATTTTGAAGAAGATCCGGCCTGTTAAAAACACCACTGAAAATTGCTGAGAATAAGAATCAAAATAAAAATGTTAAGGCATGTTGAACACAAACAAAAATACCAAACAGGTGTATAGAAATTTCAAAAGAAAACGAAATCATTCACAATAGCAAAAGAGAAGCTACAAACATTTAGCCACGCCTAGTGAGTGAAAGAGCAGCATCATTAATTATGTATGCAAGAGAGTGACAACAAAGAGAGTAAGATGGCTAATAGCACTTGCTTCAAAATAAAGTAACCTGCTGTTCCTCAGTTCTTCTACATCCACTGATGATAAATATGAGATAAATTTAGAGCCAGCCAGGCAGGCAGGCAGAACCCCACCCTCGTTGTAAGGCCATCTTGTGAAAAATCAATGGAGTCGTCTGTTAAGGTGTAGAATCCAACAGATTTTGTCTTTGTTACTCTTACTTGACACTGACTGCGTATGTAGAGGCAAAGATTAGTTTTAAATTTTTAGACTGAATAAAACGAATAAAAAAGCAATAGTATAGAGTTTATCCAAAAGCCATAAAAAGATTATTTTTCGCGTATTTCTGATTACCATGAAACTGAAACTGCAAAAATAGGGTGGGTTTGTTGTTGTTGTTGTGTACTTTGGTCGAAGGACTGTGAAGGAGAAGGAGTTTTGTGGGTATGAGTATCTATCTATCTAATGTGATTCGCAATACAATTGAATCTTGTTTTTCTTTTTTTTTTTGCTTTAGTTTGTTTTGTAAACTACTGAGGCATATTATCGCTTCGATACTTTTTTTGAATGCTTCATTGTCAAATGCGTATTGTCTGCACTGCGAGTATAACGCGCGGTTTAACAACACAACAGAACACGCAGAGTTTTAACATAAATATTAAACCGGAAGTGCCAACTACCTACTAAAGCTCTAGTCCCTATAGCTTATACATAAAGTGATTCCAATCACATTGAAAGTATACGAAAATCAATAAATCCAACAATATATTAGTGATAATTGCAAAACTATTCTTTCAATTTAATAAATTTACACCAAATGCTTAAAATTAAAGAAAATAGTGAAGAAGCATAAAAAACCAGTGATTATTCGAATTAAAGGTTAAAGAAAATAAAATCTATTTTCTGTATTTGCTCTTTTTGTTTTATTACATTTTCTCGGTTTATAATTATTTGAACTTCCGTTTAATTAAGTGTGTTTGTACGCCTATTACATTTTCTACCCAATGCCATGTAGAAAAGGTGTTTTTCTTTCTATAAACGTAGTGCTAATGTATTAACACCACCAACACCACTACAGCTCCTGGACTTTGTGCTTATTTTTTTCTATGTGGAAGAAGCAGACTTAAGAGTGTTTCTTTTTCTTAATGTCTCTTTATGGACTTTCAATTGGTCTTTGTGCTATAAAACCAGAACATTTGATTTAATTAATTCTTAAACTGCTTCATTTACTGTTTTTATGGATTTTTATCAATATGTCTTAAATAATTATCGATGCAAAGGTAAGTTTTTATGACCTAATGACCACATTTATTTCCGTTTTTATTTTATTTGTTATATAATTAACTGATGATACTTTTTTATAAAGCCTAACAAAAAGTTGATCCGAGAAGTATTTAATGAATTTGTATTATATCTTTTTCTACCATTCATCGATTCCGAGCGAATTGTTTAAAGAAACTTCTTAGAAAGGATTATATGTTTCCCAGTTAGAAATTTTTGTAATACAATGGGTCATATGAATAAAACTTAGCAATTACTTCGAAGTAATTACTTTGGGCTTAGGAATGGCTTTTAACTCCAAATTTACCAATTGGCTGGTAGAATAGGATGAAATGTAAACGAAAAGTTAAAAATTTAATTTCTAGTCTACTCCCAAGTAGACTAGATTTGTGAAGTAATTGCTTAAAAAACCCTGTATTTCCCCCTATTAGTAATATCTATTTTTTATTCATATGAGCCAATGGCTTATATGAATAAAAAATAGATATTACTAATAGGGGGAAATACAGGGTTTTTTAAGCAATTACTTCACAAATCTAGTCTGCTTGGGAGTAGACTAGAAATTTAATTTTTTAATTTTCGTTTGCATTTCATGCTATTCTACCAGCCAATTGGTAAATTTGGAGTTAAAAGCCATTCCTAAGCCCAAAGTAATTACTTCGAAGTAATTGCTAAGTTTTATTCATATGACCCAATGAGTGTTATTTTTGTTCGGTTTAAGATCAAATATTACAAATTCTTAATAGAATTTACAATGTTTATTTTACAACCAATAGAGAAAAACTTATGAAAAAAACTTTCCTAGAACCAATGGTTGACAATTAATGCATTTTCAAGTGACACCGCTCACTATCATCAGATTGTCTTTATGGGGTCCTCTCTAGGCTATAATGTAGATTTTAGTTTTTTGTATATATATGTTCAATTTCAAAGAAATGCATTTTGAGAAGTAAATTCAAACATTTTTACATATCCATTTTTCATTATTATAACTAACGAAAACCACATGTCTTTAACAAAGCTATTATTTTTCCCTATGTTGTAGTTGTGCTTTTTCATTGAAGTTCCTTCAATATGTAAAGCAATGATTCGTGCTTTTTAACATTCAAGCTTTTAATTCTATTTATAGAAATTAGAACTAAAGCAAAGAAACTTTTACACGGTTGTTTTATTTTTGTGTATAACATCCTAACTAGGGTTTGGGGTTCGGGAATTCCCGGGAAAATAATATATTTTTCCCGGCAAAACGGGAAATTTTAAAAATATTAAATTTTTTAAATTGTTTTTGTTTCGAATAGGATTTTTTAATTTTAGTCATAAAAAACATTTTAAATACCAAAACAAAAATGTCATTGTTAAAATCTTTTAAAAGGGAATACATTTATTTGACACACAAATAAAATCTTTGCCAAGTAATAACGAGCATTTCAACTAATAAAGATTTTTCGCATAACTTATTCAAAATTTAAGTTGTAAAACCTAAAAACTTGGTAAAATGTTTAAAAGAAATATGAAAAAAAAAGCTTTGTTTCTTACAAATAATCGCCCTTACTATCTAAATTTTTCAAATGTATAATTTAGGTAAAGTCGTCTTTAGTTAAAATATTGGGTGGCAGTATACCTTGACTTGGTTTATTTTTGGAGCATTCTGATTGGTTAATTTATTTTCAACCAATCAAAATATTTGAAAATATAAATATTTTTGTAAGGCTTTCAAACACAAAATGAACAAAACCGTTTGATTAAAAATAAAGTCGACTTTAAATTTAAAATACTCCTTTATATTAAGGGTCAATAATTTTATAAGTAACGTTTTCATTAATAAATGTGAAAAGAAAAGACTGGTTAACGGTGGTATCTAAATTTGGTTATCCGACATCTAAATTTGGTTCACAAAAAATAAAAAATTGATGGTCATGCAACTTCTCTTGAAGAAAACAACAACAAGAATAACGTTTCAGCTAAAATTAGCAAAGTACCCAAAGAAAAAGGTGTAAGCTAAATAGGCATTAAAGGTTTTATGGTAGGGCAAACATTTCCTGAAATGGTATCCAAATTGGCCGCAGTCAATCCGCACCATAACTAGATCTTCGTTTATTCGAGAAAGTTTTTATAATAAAAACCTGGCAGTGCAAAAAAAAAATATCGAGCAATATTTCTAACAATAGGAGATTTACTATAATCTTAAATGAATGGACAAGAATATCAAAAAAGAGATATTTGACCATATGTATAAACGGAAATAATTCATTTTATAACCTGGGGTTGGTTTATACATCAGGAAGATGTAATTCTGATGAAATAAGAAGAATTGTAGAAATAAGACTAGAAGAGTTTTATTTGTCTTTGGAAAATAACATTGTGGCCACCATATCTAATGGGCCAAGTGTGATGAAACGGTTTATTTCCGACAGTCGAGTAGTAGGTGCTTTCTGCTGGAATCATGCAATTTATTTCGCAGTGCTGTGAGTAATTTATGTGAAATCAAATGTTCAACATTCTGATATTTTTTACTTTGAATTCTCACTACACAGACTGCATTTGTACTGAAATAGTGTTTTTTTTAAACAAAAATTACTTATATAGGTAGTTTTCATTAACAATTTTGTTCAAAAATATTTGAACAAAATTGTTAATTAAAAAATTTGATTCCCGGGAAACGGGAATCAAATTTTTTCATTCCCGTTTCCCGGGAAATAAAAAAGTCCGGGAAATCCCAAACCCTAATCCTAACACAACATGCCGTATAAATACTAACATGTTGCAATTAAGGAATATTACTTAACAATTTGGACTGTACCTGGTCTGTGGGTATTTTATTGTAGATTTTTAGTTGATCTGAAGATATTTTACAATGAGTGTTATTTTTGTTCGGTTTAAGATCAAATATTACAAACTCTAAATAGAATTTACAATTTTTATTTTACAACCAATAGAGAAAAACTTATGAAAAAAACTTTCCTAGAACCAATGGTTGACAATTAATGCATTTTCATTGTAAAACATCTTCAGATCAACTAAAAATCTACAATAAAATTTTTGTAATATTTATACACTCAACCAAAAAAGTTGCTGTTATTACGGGAAATTTAACTGTTTTGAATTTTAGCAACACATGTCTGCTGATCTGTAGTACAAAAAAATTAATAGAAAATATTAGTAGTCGCTACTAAATTTTAGCAAAATTGTTGTAAACTGCAATTCAAAATCGATTTGCTAAAATCAATTAAAAAAACTAAATATCAAAAAAACTAAAGTACAATGAAATTAGTATAAATAATTAGTTGCAGCTACTAAATTTCAGTAAATTGCTGTAAACTGTAATTTAAACTCAATATGCTGAAATTAGCAAAAAATTGTACTAAAAAATAATTAAACAGTAAAATCTAAAAAAAAAATTTTTTTTCTTTCGATTGTAACAAGCGTATAATAACTTCATCGTACTTGAAATTTGGAGTCAAAATTGCAGTTATTGCCGTTTTATGCATTGGAGATGCAATAAAATTTTCTGGGTGTTATTTCTAAACTAAGAATATATCAATAGTAACAAATATAAAGTAAACAAGAATTGTAAAAAATAAAAAAATATTTTTAAATTAGTATATTTTTCTGTTAAATTTAGAACTCGGTTTTGAAAAATTAGTAAAATGTTTTTCTGAAATCAGCAGCGAAAATTAGTAAAAAAATCCGTAATTTGTAATAAGAGAATAGCAAAAATGATTACTAAAAATAAAAATTGTACTAATAATGAGTATAAAAATAGTATAGTGCGATTGGAAACTGTTTACAAATGTTTTTACAAACTTTTTTATCTGAGTGTAGTAACAAATATAAACTAAACAAGAATTGTAAAAAATCAAAAAAAAAAAAATATTTTTAAATTAGTATATTTTTCTGCTAAATTTAGAACTCGGTTTTGCAAAATTAGTAAAATGTTTTTCAGAAATCAGCAGCGAAAATTAGTAAAAAAAATCCGTAATTTGTAATAAGAGAAAAAAAAAATGATTACTAAAAATAAAAATTGTACTAATAATCAGTATAAAAATAGTATAGTACGATTGGAAACTGTTTACAAATTTTTTTACAAACTTTTTTATCTGAGTGTAGTAACAAATATAAACTAAACAAGAATTGTAAAAAATCAAAAAAAAAATAAATTTTTTTAATTAGTATATTTTTCTGCTAAATTAAGCGCTCGGTTTTGAAAAATTAGTAAAATGTTTTGCTGAAATCAGCAGCGAGAATTAGTAAAAAAAATCCCTAATTTGTAATAAGAGAATACACTCAATCAAAAAAGTCTGTAATGGCTACTGAAAATTTTGCTATTATTACGGGAAATTTAACTGTTTTGAGCCCAGCGGTATTTTTTGCTAATTTTAGCAACACATGTTTGCTGATTTGTAGTAAAACAAAATTAGTAGACAAAATTAGTAGCAGCTACTAAATTTCAGTAAATTGTTGTAAACTGTAATTTAAAATCAATCTGCTGAAATTAGCAAAAAAGTGTACTAAAAAATAAAAAAAACTGTAAAATCTAAAAAAAAAAATATAAAAAAAAACCTTTTTTCTTTCGATTGTAACAACCGTATATTTATTTCATCGTACTTTTGGAGTCAAAATTGCAAACGGTTCTCCAGTTATAACCTTTTTATGCATTGGAGATACAATAAAATTTTCTGAGTGTTATTGCCAAACTAAGAATATATCAATAGTTAGTTACAAATATAAACTAAACAAGAATTGCAAAAAATAAAAGAAAAACATTTTTTTTTTAATTAGTATATTTTTCTGCTATTAATTTACTAGAGAGACTATCGTGCTCACCGTTTTTTGTTGTTGTGTGTCGAACTTGGCAAAGCAAATGAAAACATTTTTTTAAATGGAAAAAATTTCATTGCAACATGTTAACTAAAAATTGATAGCAACACGAACTTTTATTTTGCTTTTATTCAGTGTGTTCGTTTACTCGAAATTCTTACTACTTTTACTACAATTGGAAAATTTTGTTTACTTTTCGTATTGATTTTTTCCAGCTGTAGTAAAAGTAGTAACTTGTAGTAAGTAAACGAACACGCTTATTGTGTTATTTTCTTTCAAAAATTAATATTTTTTTATTTTATTTTAATTACTTGTTAGTTAAAATGCTGAATATTTAAAAAATGTGTTGAAATATTATTAAAAAATATAAAAAAGTGAATTGAGACAGTCATATTTTTCACTCAATATTTTCACGAATATCTAAAAAGAGTAAAGCCTGAGTTACCCAGACGTAAACGTAACGTATCACTGCGTAGCTGAATTAATGACTTAAATAAGAGTGGAAGATGTGTTGCATTCTTTGTTTCATTCTTACGCATTGAAAATATAGAAAACGTAAATACACAATAAAAATCTGTTGTGAATAGATTTTCGTTGTGTATTTACGTTTGCTTTATGTTGAATGCACAAGAATGAAACAAAAACCACGACATATTATCTGTCCTTATTTAACTCATTAATTCAGCTACGCAGAGATACGTTATGTTTACGTCTGGGTAACTCAGGCTTTAAAGGTTAACAGAGAAAGAGAGGTATAGAAACACACTGCTATTAGTAGACTATAAAATAGCCTTGTCCAACGTGCAGAACTTTCGGCGTCACTGATAGAATTATCGCATGCTGTTAATGAATTTTATTAACTATTTCAAATAAATACAGTTTCATAGAAATTTCATAATTTCTTCATAGCTTTTTCATAAAATTTAAAAAATTTGTGAAAAATTTCACTAAAACTCGTCGATGAAAATTATCTCTGCGTAGTGCTTGTGGGAGCACAATGAAACCCAGTAAACTAAATTTTTACTGTTAAAATTGTTCATATCAAGCGTTTCCTATGTTAGGTTTGAGAGATGTTTTTTTTTCGCTTATCTCCACCCAAAAATTGATATTGGTGGGGCATTGGACCCTCCAAAATTTTTAATAAAATCATTCCATTTCATAAAACAGTCCATATCCGAAAATTAAGCGATATAAAGCAAAATGGACAGAACGTTCGCTCGTTCAGAGTATCGTTATATGTCCTTTCATGATACGGACCGGGTCCGGGGAGAGTTCCGACCCTATAAATGTTAGTGCTCATTATAATAACTAAAAGAGTAGTTTCACTACTTTTTTAATTAAATTAAGATTTATTAAATTTAACAAAAAATGTGCTAAATTCAACAAATTCTATTTTAAGGCAAAAAACACAAATAAATTGTTCACCCAGAAAACAGATTCGTTGTCACAACCGAATTTGTCGCCAATCCAATTTTTGCGGTCCCACGTATTATCAGATAATTCTATGGGAGTTTCCATTCTGACTGATTCTTCGTAATGCTTCGTTGTTCTAAGAACTGAAACTATTAGTAGACAGAATGGAAAACTAAAACAAACATCGTTCTTTACTACTGATTCTTTTTAATTACGTACTGTTATTCAGTCTTAACAATAGAAAACATTGTTTTCTATTGGCGTTTATACATGAATGGATGTCAATACATTGCTAGATCTGTCAAAACAACAGAGTAGTATATTGGAAGATGACAAAGCAAATTGTGGTAATTTTAAATTGTTGTTTTTTCTTTGATATTTTGAATGTTTAATAACGCTCCTAGACGAGAACTAGAAATTCTCATTGAGTTTGTGATTTAACTTAAATATTCCCAGAAGTTCTAAAAACATCGTCCCCTGACGAGTTCCTTAGGCAAAAATGAAAACCGGATAGGGACATGCCTCCAACAGATTATTTTTCACAATTTGTAAAATACGTTTGGGATTTTAGCATATTTAATTCCTTGAATGCAATTAATGTATGTCCCGATAAAAATGAAAATGGGAATACAATTTGTGTTTATCAAATTGGCGGTTTCGCGAATAATTTTTTATTTTTGCTGCTTCTCAAAAATATAAAATTTTTTAAAATCCAATCAGCAGTTGCGAATATATTAAAAACACATTATTTCGTGATCAAAAAATTCTTAAATTGTGTGAAACAAAATTAATTTTCCAAACTAATGTCAGTAATGGCTCGAAATATCGATTCCAAACCAATGAAATGCAAAATCAATCGTTTTTCTCTCCAGCAGTTTAGGGTAAAAAACTGATCAATTTTTTTTTTATTTGACGCAAAATAATTAGTTGAATCATCTTTTGACGCATAAATAAGTATAAGTTGAATCACCTCTGTTTATGGTTATTTTAAAATATTTTAAATATTTACCTACATTTATTTGAATGCAATCCGATGCAAACAATTTAGGTTACGGAGTTTACAGTAACGGAGTTTACATTTGGTTACTAAATTTTCTTTCCAAAATAAAATCGTATGATGCCTACAAGGTGAATCCAAATATACCGTTGTTTTTCTCACTCTTTAAATAGTTTGGTGTAAGAATTAGCAACGGAGTTTACAACATTTTTTCAAATCTTATTAAAGACATCCTTTTTCATCTCGAGAATGTTACATGCTGCAGAAACACTTCAAGTCTGTTATACTAGATGATTATATACAGTCCAACGATCATTTGAGTATAAATAACATTATACTTTTCGCAAAATAATTAATAGATAACTCAAAAAATCTGGTGTATGCATTTTTACCAAAAATTATGACGAAAAATCGTTACAGAGTTGATGTCGTTACAGTACATTAATTTTTAATTAGAAATTTATTAATTCAGTTCGAGGCCAATTTTCTTATTATGAATTAACATAATAAGTACTTTTTTCAAAAACTGCTATTTTTCTTCATCAGGATATTCTCCTAACAAATACTTCACAGAGTTTTTGCTTTCAAAAACCTCTAACACTTTCAGGAATGAAAAGACGAGCGTTTCAAAACAAACAAAAACTTTCATAATATTTCTATTGTTGGTTATGTCTTTGCAGAGACTTCGAAAACATATTTTATTGTTTGCTCCATTCTCATTTCGTTGATGTAGTAGACTACGTTTAATATGAAATTTTGATGTTTCAATATGCATTGCACTATTGCCACCACTTTCTAAGGAAAACTGAAGAAGGGGACTTGGAAAATCCCCGAAACGATCGTCTTTTCATTCCTGAAAGTGTTAGAGGTTTTTGAAAGCAAAAACTCTGTGAAGTATTTGTTAGGAGAATATCCTGATGAAGAAAAATAACAGTTTTTGAAAAAAGTACTTATTATGTTAATTCATAATAAGGAAATTGGCTTCGAACTGAATTAATAAATTTCTAATTAATTAATAAAAAGGTCGAAAAAACAATTTTTTTTTAATAAAAATGAAAACCCAACATTTTTACATTAATTTTTGTTAAAAGAGTTACCTTTCCTCTTCATGAAAATTCTTACCGATAGTGTTTAGCTTCTTTGGTTATTAAATTATAAGCTATTAAAGTTAAAAAACTTATGAGTTATTGGTTACGGAGTTTACATTTGTCCTATAAAATGGGTCATAAATTTTATGTATTAACTAAAAATTGATCAGAAAATTTAAAACAATTTTGTAAAATTGATACTGATATATATCGAAATATATAACTCAAATGTAATCCATGCATTAGAAATTAGCTGTTACACATGGCTTTTATCACATTTTTTTGATATAACCCTATTATAAAACGTAATTTTTTAATATTTAAATATATTTTTTTTTATTTCTGCCGGAATATTTTTTATGTACACTTAAAATAATACGTCAGTAGAAAAATCTGTCAAACCGGTTTCAAATCGCTTCGACTAATTTTTAACAAATTTTTAGTTGAAACACTGATTTAAGCAAAGATTTTAGTTATCTTCATTTAACACAATACTAAAAATCCTCAGTAATTTAACTAATTTTTAGTGTTAATCTTCAAAATTATTTAAAACTAATTTTTAAGAACCCATTTGTTAAATTTAACAAAATTTATTGTTAAAATATAATATTTCCATGTTGTTGTTATTACCTGGTAGATGGCGCCACCAATGTATCCGAAGTTTTAAGGATGGCGCTATTTTGTTCCCTCGCGATTTTTTTAAACGACCCATATCTCGAAAACTAAGAAAGATAGAGCAAAATTTATGAGAATTTCGACAACCCCTGACCGCGTAGTAATACAGCAAAAGGGAGTATCTCTATCCAAAAATGGACCTTGGCGGGGCCTTGAACCCTCAGAAATTTTTAACAAAAATTTTCCGCTTCATAAAATAGCCCATATTTCGAAAACTAAGCGAGATAGAGCAAAACGGACAAAATGTTTGCTCTAGTGGGGTGGCCTTATATGCCCTCACATGATATGGACGACTAGGCCCGGGGAGGGTCCCGAGCAGGCGCGGATACAAAAAAAATTTTTTTTCAAATAATGCTATATGTAATGGAAAACATGAATAACTTAGTAAACAGACATTTTAGAATTTGACATTAAATAAACATTTTTAATTTTGAGATTTTTGTAGATTCAAGAATCTCTTTTGTGCAGGAAACCTGAGAGATTCTACATTTTTTCAAGAGATAATTCTCAAAATTTTTTTTGTAATGAGCTTTTTTTGCAGAATTTATATGAAACTATTAACTATTATTTTAGTATTTACCGCCAGTTTTATTATCAGAACAAATATAGATTTCAAACGAAATTACTTAAGATATATTTAAGAAAAGAATCGTGATTAGTTCTGACTATAAAACTTACCTTTTATTTTAAAGAGTATACTACAATTTTCTTCTTTTTTAAACTTAAGTGCACTACTTTTAAAACCTCTTAACAGACCTTCTTAAATATTTTTTTAAATTGAATGGTCTTAGGATGACCATCTCATCCGTAAGTAATGCCAGTAATGTTCAAGCTATCAGTTTCTTATGGCGGACAACTGAAGAGTTCACACAAAAAAATAATTTTCATATTTGAATACGAAAATCGCAGATTCAATAAAAAATATTTTTGAATTTCCTGTGATGACGATTTTTGCAGAATTGATAATGAAAATTGTAAGCACGTTGTTGAAATTATTTTATTTTTCTGTCAATAAAGAAAGTTGTTGATTTGATTAAACACAATTATTGAATTTTTGTGATTTTTCAATGAAAGAATGTGTTGATTTAACACAAAGTTTTAATAATTTTTTTAATAAAAAACATGCTAAATTTAATTAAAATTTATTTATTAGAAAAAAACACAACAAAAATTATAAAAGGGTCAATAAAATTCTAAATCTTTCATATTACTAAACAACTTTATAATTTCATTAAACTTTTCCGGTTCACACATAATATGTGCAACCGCATCAAAGTCCAAAGAGCAACTAAATTATGAAACTTCAAAAGTAATAGACAAATTTACAAAAAGAAAAACAAAACATATCATGCCTTGAAAAAAATCAAAATACCGTCCAAAATTAAAAAAATTTGATTTTTACTTTGATTCAAGTATTATGTTTATTGAAAATGAAAAATTATTCAATTATTTGTTTATCAAATGCATTTTGTTGAGTGTTATTTTTAAAAGTTGCAATAGTGATAAACATAATGTTTGAATCAAATTCAAAGGGTTATTGTATTTAACTTTTATATCAAACAAACGAGTTTGTTAAATTTTTTTCTGGTATATTTTTTTGTGTGTTGGGGTGAGGTCCACGAAATAATTGTAATGTCTATCATGTAAATGATCAACTTTTTTGAAACAACAAACAAAATGTAATATAACGACATCCTATTAGAATTTGGACTTGAGGTAGAACAATATTCTAACTACTTATAATCGAAAATTATTTCTGTAAACAACCTTTTTTATATTATAACAACCGATAATTGTGTGTTGTAATTAAAAACACATTTTCGGTTTAAAATATTCCCATATTCGGAATTCATTGGCACTTGTTAATAAATTTGACTAATTGGATTGGTATAGGGAATCAATTTTACTGTTGTATATACTTTTGTTTATTTATAATTACATTATACATATTAGATATAACAATAGAAAGTCTGTTACAATTTCAAATAATTAAGAAGTACAATAGTAATTCTTATTACCATATTTATTTTTCGTACTGCGGACCGATTTACAACCGATCTATTTTCTTTGTGCAGACATATATTATTTTGAGTGTTTTGAGGAAATTAATATTTTGTCCTGTAGTTAAAACTAAGATAGACTAGTATTTACCGAATATGAAAATTACATTGTCTTATTTATACTGTAATTTTTGTAAAAAATAAAATTAGTCACCCTAGTCAAATTTATGCAGATTATTAAAACTTAAGGGTATCTCGCCCTTCCTAGAACATGGTACATAAACTTTTAAATAGGACATATTTTGATACTCTGAAGGAGCAAACGTTTTGTCCTTTTTGCACTATCTTGCAAAATTTTTGAGCAACCAAGGTCCAATTTTGTATAGAGATAAGTTTTTCACGGGAGTATTATAAACTTAGGTGCATTAGAAATTTTCATCCATTTTGCTATATCTCTTTGTTATCGGGATATGGCCATTTAAAAATCGGGAGGGAACAAATAGCGCCATATTTAAAACTTTGGATGCACTGGTGGAGCCATCCGCCGATTAATAGTACAAACATGAAAATATTATATTGAATTGTATCAAATTTAACAATTTAAAAATTTACTACTGGTTTATGTATTACGAAAATGCTCTAAAAGTAACGAAAACTTGTTTTTGTTTCCCATGTATTTTTGACGAAAGTAATTGTCAATTTCTTTCGTTTAGACTATTTTCGTAAGAGATAAACAGGCCCATAGTAATTAATAATAACATACACATTAATTTTCAAATTCGACTAGATCTAGTTTCTGCCTCTTTCTATGTTTGATCAGGCATTTTCCATTAAATACCCGGTGAAAAATGTACATATATGAACATTTATGGTTCAACCATATATGTATGGATCCGAAAAATGAGGTAACACCTAAGTATATGTTCATATATGGGTGATATCAAAAAATGTGATAAAACCCGTGTAACCACCTAATTTCTACATTTGGGTTATATATTTCGATATATATCAGCGCATTATCACCTGTTTTACAAAATGTATAACAATCTGACCAATTTTTGGTTACTACATAAAATTTGTGACCAATTTTATAGGCAAATGTAAACTCCGTAACAAGTAACTCATAGCTTATATTTTAATCACCAATAAAGCTAAACACTAACTGTAAGAATTTTTATGAAGAGGAAAAGTGCCGTTTTTAATAAAAATTAATACATTTTACAAACTTTTTCGTATATCTTAGCTATCACGACTTCAACTCTGTAACGATTTTTCGTCATAATTTTTGATAAAAATGCATATACCAGAATTTTGGAGTTATCTATTATTTATATTGCGAAAAGTATAATGTTATTTATACTCAAATGATCGTTGGACTGTAAGTAATTATCCAGTATAACAGACATGAAGCTTTTCTGCAGCATGTAACATTCTCGAGATGAAAAAGGATGTCTTTAATAAGATTTGAAAAAATGTTGTAAACTCCGTTCCTAATTTTTACACCAAACTATTTAACGAGTAAGAAAAACAATCTCATATTTGGATTCACCTTGTAGGCATCATACGATTTTGTTTCGAAAAGCAAATTCTGACAAAGCGTTTCTGAAAGAAAACGAAAAAAGTGACCAAATGTAAACTCCGTAACCACAATTGTTTGCATCTGGTTTCATTCAAATAAATGTAGATAAATGTTTAAAATATTTTAAAATAACCATAAACAGAGGTGAGTCAACTAATATTTATGCGTCAAAAGACGATTCAACTAATAATTTTGCGTCAAATCAAAAAAAGTTATCAGTTTTTTACCCTAAGCTGCTGGAGCGAAAAACGATTGATTTTGCATTTCATTGGTTTTGAATCGATATTTCGAGTCATTACTGACATTAGTCTGACAAATTAAATTTGTTTCACACAATTTAAGAATTTTTTGATCGCGAAATGTTATGTTTTTAATATATTATTTTGTAACTGGGCAACCGCTGTTTGGATTTTAAAAAATTTTATATTTTTGAAAAGGATTTAAAAGGACCAAAAATACAAAATTAAAAAAAAATAAAAAATTTTTTCGCGGAATGAATTGTATTTTTATTCGCGAAACCGCCAATTTGATAAACACAAATTATATATCATTGGAAAGCAAGTTGAAAACCCAAATGCTAAAAACTAATAAATTGAAGAAAATTCGTACGCAATTTTTTTGTTATATCTTTTGCTTGCAGAAATGTAAACTCCGTTACCACCAAAAAAATTAAAATTGTGCAAAAAAAGTTATTGCGACAACTTGTAGAAGAGAGTTTTTGCAATTAGGTTTATAATGACTAAACTTACTGATTCCATTAAGAAAAAACCGAAATATTAACACTTTTTACTTCTCACAAATTTGGCCCAAAAATTTATCAAATTTTTTGATTTCACCCATATGGACATATATGAACATACCCAGTCAGAAAAATACAAACGGGAAAGCGGTGGCAAAGCACTTTAACAGGTGGTACAAGTATTGGGAAAAAGTGCTTTCCCATTCCCAAAATGATAACATCATTAGACAAAAGGACCGGCTGTTCAAAAAGCGCCGGAAAAGCACTGGAGGAACAAAATTTTTAAACGTTGGCAAAACGCTGGCAAAACCAATAAATAGGTGGTCTGGAAATATATTTTACAAAATAAAATTAAAAAAAAGTTCATATGTATTTTTTTGACCCTGCCGTGATTTGAACCCAGGCCGTCAGATTGGCAGACGATTGCTCTACCCACTGAGATAACGAGACATATAATATTTAATGGCTAAACACATAAATGAGTGATAATAGCTGGACAACTACTGGCTGTGCCAAAATGCTAGTACTGGCAAACAATTTTTAGTAACTAGTATGCCAGTGTTTGGAGGGCAAAAAAAATGTTGGTCTTGAAGGAGCTTTCCCACAAACAAAAAAATTGATTTTATAAAACAAAAAAAATTTTAAATTAAAAAAAATCCCAAAAAATTTTTTTGCTTGCAACCGGATTTGAACTCGGAACCTTCCGACTACAAACATTTTTTAATGAAGCGTCAGCATTTTTATAAAATGATTGGTTTTCCAGTGAATTGATTTTTGTACGCCTGGTAGCATTGGCTAGGTAGCACTGGATAACCACTGGTTGCAATCCTTGGCATATCACTCCAAGCCAATTCTTTGCCAGTGGGTTTTTTTATAAACCACCGAAATTTTTATAAAAAAAATACTGGTAAAACGCTTTTCGCAAACGCTGGCAAAGCGTCCCAAATGAGTGTTCTGCCAGTCATTTATTTTTAATACCATGGTTACCCAGTGGTATGCCAGTGCTTGATTTTTTGTACCACTGGCAATTTCTAACTGGGTATACATTAATTAAATATATGCGAATACATGCGGACGTTGCTGTCCTTTATTATAAGGTTGTACTATAGATATAAATTTATATATTTAGTTAGAATATTCTTCCACCTCAAGTTCAAATTCTAATATGACATTGTCATATTAGACCTTTATTTGTTGTTTCAAAAAGGGGTTGATCATTTTCATGATAGACAATACAATTCTTTCGTAGACATCACTCTACTCTTCAGTTGTCCGCAATAAGAAAATGATAACTTTCTTACTCAAAACGAGACATTACATAAGGTACAAAAAATCAACGGGACGAGAATTTTGTACTTTCGTATATGAACTGTCTGATTTGGTAAAACCAGCTATTAATCAACTCCTTTTTGAAAGCAACAATTACATAAAAGTACCCTTTGGGTACTATTTATATGTATGTCTGTTGTCAATACATTTTGTAAAAACAACTAATTTTAAACTCAAAACAAAATAAATATTTGAATGAGATTCGAATTAGGCACTACATATGTTCCTTTTCTTATTGATGGCATTAAATATAATTCCATATTTATCCATATATGAGTTCCTTTTACACATATGGAAAAATGTATTCTTGCAAATATGTTCATATACAAGTCACTTTTGCATAAATTGAATATCATATACTTCCATATTTGTCCATATATGAGTGCCTTTTCCATATATGAAATAGCAGATGCCTCCATATATGTCTGTATATGAAATCTTTTTCCATATATGGAATAACATATACTGCCATATATGTTCATATAAAATCCATATATGTTTATAAAAAATCCATATTTGTTCATATGTGTCCATACATAAACCATATATGAACATGTTTGAGCGTATATGAACATTTTTCACCGGGTAGTATTAATTGTTTATATGTTATTGTGAGATTGTCTATGATAATTTTTTCAACAACCCGTCGGCTGTAGGATACGAAGAAGCGCATAGTCCTACATAAATTATAAGTTATAAATTATTTTCAAAATTAACACTCAAAATTAGTTAAAATATTATAATAAATTGTGAAAATCGAAATATATATGAACATACTTGATCATATATTGACTAGTATATGATAATGCATGGGCATACATAATCATATACGTCCATGCATACTTCAATGTGTGACCATCATGTATGGTATGCTCACATATCATTCATGTGTGCCCATATATTATCATATATGACCATATACCTCCATATACCCTCAAATTTCGGATCCAAATATACATGGAAATATATGAGATCATGTATGGTCATACATTGAACTATACATGGACGTATATAATCGTGTATGCCCATTTATGATCATATACTAGTCAATGTATGATCATGTATGTTCATATATATTTCGATTTTCACATGGGTACTGAGGATTTAAGTATTGCGGTAAAAGAAGATAACTAAAATCTTTGTTTTAATCAGTGGTTCAACCAGAAACTTGCTAACAATTAGTTCGTTTGCCAGATTTTTTTTTTTACTGACTGACAAAACGAGGCATTCAATTTAACACTAACCGTAATCAGTTTGATTTCTTTTAAGCACTAATATCTAGTAATTTTTTCTTAAAATTTAGTTTCCAAGTGATATTATGAAATGAATAATATATTCGGAAAAGCCGAATTTAACACTTTTATAAACTGTTTGGGATCGTCGTTGTAACTTTCATTTTTTGTATAATTTTAGATCGAAGTCTACATAAAAGAATCTGTTGTACTCTACCATACCATACCGCATCATCTGTGATACAAATTTATACGAAGAATTCTTCTTAAAGAAATAATTTAGTTTGGAAAACATACACACATTTTCTTCAATACCACGGTATCAACGAAAGCAACAAACTGTCGACATTATCGATAAGGAATTTTTCGGCAAATATGCTGAGCAATCTTGGGGCCAATGTTTTGGGTAAGTGCGCACAATTTCACATTCTCCCTAACAGAACAAAACAAATACAAATAGTTTTAAACAAAAATCAGTTATATGGTAGAAGTAAATTAGTGTTAATCGTTTATTAATAACCATATGTATACTACTTTAAGTTTAACTATTCAAATAATTAAACTAATTTTTAAAATATACTTCCGATTTGAAATTAATCGCCTTCCATCGTGTCTAGAAAAAATTCAGACAACTCTATTAATATGAACTGAAAATTATATTAATTCATAACATTATCACAATCAATGCGAGACTAGAATACTTAGACTGACTTACTGGTCGACTGAAATGACTGGCTGGCCATTGAATGTATTAATTGAATTAAGAAATTAATGACTGACATGAGTGATAATTACGTGCGAGTACAAAACAATAATGAAAGTGAAAGAAAAATAAATTTGATTAACAATGAATGTAAAAACAAAACGAACGAACGAATGAATGAACAAATAAACAAATCGACAACTAAATAATTAATACAATATTTTAGCAATAATTAACTTTTGATTAACCATAATTGCCAATGATAACAACACCATAATGCACTAGTTTTATTACATTGTGGGAAAAATGTGGCCGAGTCGAAATGAAAAGATGAGACTAATTATTATAATTTTTATACTGTTGTAAAAAGAGTTGAAATTTTTAAGTGCACTACTCTTGTAGTGATAATTGTTATAATTGCTCTTTTAAATAATTTGTTTATACTCGTAATGATAATGATTTATATAATTATTGTTAAAGTAATTTACATTGATTTGTATGTTCATTAGGGATATAACATTTTTTAGCATATTCAAATAGAGCATAAGAAAGTACTAACACCATGATATTTGGTAATAAATTCGAATTCCAGCAATGTTGCAAAATTTAATTTTGGTTAAGGGAATGATCCCGCTTATTTATATGTTACACATAAAGAGCAATTCACACGTCGGCTAGCCCTCTCTACTATTATCCACACTCATAGAAATAAATCTGTATAAAAATAGCAGGAAAATTAACTAATAATTAGCTAAAAATGATGTTGCAGAAAAAACTGCTGAAATTAGCGGATTTTTTTTTGCTAAATACTATTAAAATAAAGCAAAACTAATTGTTAAATTTACAGAATTTTAGTTATATTCAAGTTAACGTTTAATAAATTGTAAATTGTAAAATAAAGTACGGTAAATTCTGAAGAAAATTTTGCTAAATATTAGTAAACCAAAATAGTAAAAACATACTGTTATATCTACAAAATGTTTATTTTTGAGCTAAATTTAGTTGAATGCAAATAAGACTACTGTTTGCTAAAACAGCAGAAATTTTTCATAAAAAAATTGCAAACTGCGGTTTTCGAAAAGCTCGATTTTTATTTGCATTAAAAAAATTTTAATTTTTTTTGTCTGTGTTTCATATATTGGTCTAAAGTATATAATATAGACCGACTCACGAAAAAAGTAAAAAAAGTGCCCCCCTCAAAATAAACCTTGGTTTGTTTTATGATGATTCCCAAAATATTTCGGGTCTAGCAATGAGATCTCACGAGCTGGACCATTTTTAAAAAAGGTATTTTTTTTTAGTTTTTGTAAGAAATTTGCATCTTAGACAACATACTCAATATGAGTATCATATGAAAGGTTTTTTAGAGGCACGTCCAGCGGCATATATAACATTTTCAAGCATATCCTGACATGTCCTATTTTCAAGGATATTCTATAAAAAAAACAAATTTTTGACTCTTGCACGGAGAAGTTTGTGATTGAAATATCAAACTTACATATCATAATCTATAGTCGATTTAAGTGCACACGTGTTTCAGATTTTCTTGAGATTCGCGATTTTTCGCGTTTGGTCCAGAGCATCGTGCAAAATGTACGAAATTTGTAAAATTCCAAACTATAGCCACTCAGCAATGATTTACTTGTCAAAAGAAAAGATTTGGTATCCATATTGCCCTATTTAAAACATATTGTTTCCACCACGTTGAATTTCTGATGAAACGCGAAAAATCGCGAATTTCAAAAAAATCTGAAACACGTGTTCATTTAAATCGTCTATATATTATGATATGTAAGTTTGACATCTCAATCACCAATATCTCTGTACATCTCTGTGTATCCTTGAAAATAGGACATGTCAGGATATGCTTGAACATGCTATATATACCGCTCAACGCGCCTCTAAAATACCTTTCATATGATACTCATATTGAGTATGTTGTCTTCAGTTGAGATGCAAATTTTTTACAAAAACTAAAAAAAAGACCTTCCCAGCAAAACCCTGGTAATATATGGGTATTACTATGCATATTACCTGGTATTACCCTTACACCTTACCCTTGCATTACTTGCAATACCAAATTCATACGTTTGGATGTTTTTTTGGTATAAATACTTCGTTTTTCTAGAACATTTTAGAAATTCTATTTTTTGTTAAAAACTTGTGAATTTAAAATTGATATTCGGTTTAAAAAATTAAAATTTAAACAAAATGTTTGTAAAAACTCCTTACCTGTAAGTTCAGAATAACATGTTACTAGGTAAGGAGTAACATCGATGGACATGCCCTTGTTAAAATAATAGGTCTAGTAATAGAAAAATGCTTATTTTTATAACCAAAACTTATAAAAAAATTTTTTACAAAATTTTTTGTTACAAAAATATAAAATTCTTAATTTTATAGTCAATATAAAACAAATTGAAATTTCAAGAAAAAAAACGTATTATTTTAAGGTTTTTTGTAATGTAGAGGTAATAAGTAAGCGTTACATGTAAGTTCAGAATAACATATTACTAGGTAAGGAGTTACCTCGATGGACATGCCCTTGTTAAAATAATATCTTTGGTAATAGAAAAGTGAGGGTACCTACCCTTATTTCTTCTTACCAAAGTTATTACCGGGTAATATAAGGTTTTGCTGCTTAATAACATTTTTGTAGCTAAGAAACATTTTTGTAGCTATTGTAGTTTTCGAGATATTCAAAAAATAACCTCGTAATAGCACAAAAAACTAGAAAAATTATGAAATTTTTTGAAATTGGAACAAAAAATTTGTAATTTGGCAAAACTTCGTTATTTGATGAAAGAAAAGTTCTGACCAAAATTCATCCAAATCTAAAGAGGTCGATTCCAACCATTGGTCGATTTGAGATGGAATGACCCATATACATAATGAAACTCTTCAGTAAATCTACGAAAAGCATTCTATGAAATTGTATCATTAACACCATGAAGGATAATTCTTTCAGTGTATGGATTGGCAGGGATGGATATCGCGTGAATCACGCTTAAAAAGCTATAATAAAAATTTGTGGTATTTTAGAAGTCGTTTTCGGTGCGCGCTGTCTTCTTTCCAAATAACCTAAAAAACGACATTCAGTACTCATATATTAGCCACCACGTGGTGCTTTGCGAAAAGTTTGGTCAAAATTAGTTATAACCCTAATGTAAACTACATACTGATTTACATAGTATACGCATATTTTTATGTACATTTCATATTACAAATTCTCGCCGCATTATTAATAAACTGTTTTTAAGCACTTTCCATTTTGTTTTTTTTTTTTATTATTTTTAAAATATTTGAATTTTTTTCTTACTGTTGCATTTTCACGCAGAAAGTACGAGTTATGATGTGTTGTAGTTTCAGCTTGCAAACAGTTTGCAGCATGAATTATGTCTCCTGTATGTGAATGCGTCTCACTACAAAAAAATAGACAGCATTGTTTACACTAGAAAAAATAACATAGTAGAAATAGTCAAAAAGATTGCTAAAAGGGAGGGAGGTATGGGCGACCTGCAAATTTAATGAACATTACTTATGGTGTACGAGTAGATGAGAAAAATCTGAGGGACAAGTTTTTTTTACTTTACAAACTGATAGGCGTAAAAAATTATATTATTTTTAGTAGGTTTGAGGTTAAGAAGAAGAATAAACCTTTTCTTCAAAAGTTATAAAGACATTAAATTTGCAAATCAGACTAGATCCAGTTTCTGCCTTATTCAATTTCTTTATTTTTCGTTTTTTCTTTTTCGGTTCTAATTCAAAGAAGCTACTTAGTACAAGACTTTTTAAATATACTCCTATGACCAAGAACTTCCATGTATTTTTTTATTTGCAGAAATGTGTTGTGAATGCCATTAAAACCGGAGCTTTTTTAGGAAATGCAGTTAGTTGGAGTTAAAAATCATGAGTATTAATAGGTGTCTCCAAACCGGTTAACCGAAAAACCGGGGTTTCCCATTATTTTGGGTTTTTACTAGCCGGTTAACTGAAAATCTGAACTGTACACTGATAGAATTTTGTACATAGTATTAATGAATTTGTTCATTAATACAATGAATTTTTTCATTGAAAAGTCCCCAAAGAACGGTTTCATTGGATTAATGAAACACGTTTCATTAAATCAATTTTAATGAATGGATTCATTGATCTAATGAAAGATTCATAGAATATATGAATTATTTTCATTAATTTCAAGATAAACATTATGAAAGTTTCATGTTTTTGTTTTTTTTTTTTGGTATTAAATTAAAATTTTTGGTATTAAATAAAATCAGGTCGACTTTACCTAATATTAAATTATTTTATTTAATTTTTTACTCAAATGCTTTTAACTTCTAAATTCATTTTTCTGAAAGTTAGGCTATAGTTATGAAACACTAGTAAAAATAAAATTGGCGATTTAAATTAATCTACGTTAAAAAAATGTATTTTTTTTTTGTGGAAATATATGTATGTCTTTTAGATGTAACTTTCAGTTATAAGGTCTTTTATATGTCTAAATTATTTAGAACCTCACATATCAGCTGTTTTATAGTGCGGCTATAGTTATGAAATGGAGTGTATAGGGAAAACCAAAAAGAGGTAAAATTGTAAATGAAATCAATTTTATAAGTTAATTTTTTTCTTCATGAAATTTTCATTAATTTAATGAATTTTTTTACTGAAATTATGAAAAAATAAGAAAAAATCTAATGAAAAAATTGATAACAACAATGAATTTTCATTCAGTTAATGAATTTTTTCATTAAATCAATGAATCCATTTTAATGAAATCGATTCATTAATTCTATGAACGAAAAATCTATCAGTGTTGGTAAACCGAAAACCGGGTTTACTTTCAACGGGTAACCGGGTTTTCATTTCATTAGGTTTAGCTTAAAATCGATTCAAAAATTAAGAAAAATAGGCGACGTATTGCCAAAAAAGCCAAAATCCAGCGGACGTCAAAAATAAATTTTAAAAATTTAAAAAGTGGCTCAAGAAATGCTTTTCATATCCTACACCACTACGTGGTCAGGGTATAATAAGTTTGTGCTGATGTTTGTAACACCTAAAAGTATTGGACCTAGACTAGGGTATTCAATCGAATAATCGAACAATTTTTCTTAAAAATCTTGTAGTTTCTTTCAAATCCTCTTATATACAAATTTAATTACTTTTTAAGACTATAGTTTTAAGAAATATTATAAAATAACCTGTTTTTGTTAGTCTACCAACTATATATTCGAATAATTTCATACGAATAATCGATTAATCTAAATTGGTAGAAAATTACAAAAATGTTTAAAAATTATAGATTTTTTATTAAAGTAAATGTGCTAAAAACTCGAAAATTTTAAAAAAAAAATTGTGATGAATAATTTTTTGTAGGCTTGTACCTATCCGGATTTTGGCCTAAGAAAATAATTAAGGGACGACCTTTTAGAATTTCTAGAAATATTTGTGAGCTTCAACTTAATGAGAATTTCATGTTTTCAAGTAGGAGCGTTAATAAGCATCTCAAATCTCAAAGAAAAAACAAAAACAACATGAAATTAACACAGTTTGCTTTGTCATCTTCCAAATTACTACCCTGTTGTTGTGACTTACCTAGTAAAGTAATAGTATCTATTTACGCATAATAAATGTTTAATTATTTTATACGACTTTTTAAACGTTGATATTAAATGAAAGCATTAATAATATTTATTGTAATTAATGATTATTAGAATTATTAATTATAATTAATGCTCAATGTAATAAAGCTTGTTTAAGCCCCGTTCACATTTTCACACAAGTGCTTTTCTTCACACAAGTATTACAAAAAGTATGCTGAAATTGTCTGGTTGTCAAAAAAGTATAAAAGAAAATCTTTTCAGTATTCAGACTGTTATCGACACACACAACAAATAAATTAAAACAGTTAATTTTTCTTCTATTATTACTTTTTTTCACCACTAGTTGTTTTTAATCTTTGTTTAACATTTATTTGTGAATAACACAACACTTGTGTTGAGACAAGTGGTAACTTTATGAAATATTTCAAAAAATAAATCTTGTCAAAAAAGTGTGACCGTATTTTAAAATGTGTGCACCCATTTTGACATGTGTGTAACGAACAGTGTTCACACTATTATACATTTTCTGTATAATACATTTATTTTTACCGGCAAAACTGTTGAGTATATAGAAAAACAGATGAACAGATTAAAGGAATTGTAATTTTTAATTTTTTTAAAATTGTTTGAGCAAAATCGGACTAGTAGTTCTCGAGTTATGTCAAAAAAAGATATATCTCGATTCCTAGGGGTGACCCAGCGAAACGCCGGGACACGTATAACTTGTTTTTGACCGATATAACATTTCCCGTTGGTTTCATCACATCCCGATTTTGACAGTCGCATAGTGTAATCAACACAAAAAAGAAATATTACGCTGTATTATAAACTTTTTTTTGAGTGTATAATATATACGTACTTATTTTAATTTTATTGCATTTTTGTACTGCAGCCATTTGTCTTTTACTACTAGTAATTAATTATTTTAATTTAATCGATTATTAATTTATGGGAATTTGTTACACTTACCAATAGCACTATATACAGTGGCGCAGATGTAGTAAAATGTTTTCCGAAATCTTTTAATTACAATGCAATGTAATTTTACAAAGTGCTGCAACGATGTAGTCGAGCTAATGTTTCGGCAATCGAGCCCCCGAAAACTGAACCTTGAGGCTTCAAAGTAACGCCTTTTCAAAAATAAAATTTTCTGCGAGTTTCTGCAAAAAATATTTAAAATTAATGAAATACATTGAAATCTGTCAACTGGTGAGAATTAAAATTTTTTTGACAGCCTATTGACAAAAATGATAACATATTCAAAAACTAAACATATTCTTGCCGAAAGACTAAATTTTGGATTTAGCAGTTTACTGGTAGCCGGTGAAAAAAGTTGATATTTTTTATTGATTTCCGTAAATACACCTTAGAGAATAAATAAAAAATTTCAGTGATCCTTTCGGCCGTGTTCATTTTCTTAATTTTTCATGATTCCTAAGGGAGAGTGTTTTTTTTTTGTCAATTTTTGGATTAAAATAATTGTTTAAAGCCATGAATACAAGTTCAATATTACTGATCAAGTTTGCGAAAATCAACCAATCGGAACATTTTATTTTTAACCCTCTAACCGGCCTCAGCGTTTTTGCAATAAAAATTATACCATGTGTTCCTCACGAAAAATAAACAATTAGTTCTTCTATAACATTTTTTTTTCGTTGTCTATTTTAGGCATGTATGGTAACCGAAACGATGCGGTTATCGGTAAGGGTAACGCTATTTTATATTATTTCTGTAACGGTATTTTAAGGGTAGCGCTATTTCATTTATTTCGGTATCGTTATTTTAAGGATAACGGTTTTTTAGTTATTTCGGTAACGGTATTTTAAGGAAACGGTAGTCAGTTATTTCGATGCATTCCGCAATTTTTTTTTACAAAAAAAAACAAACGAGATTAAAAACAAAACCAATTTACCAACTTAAAGTACGAAAAATACTCAATACCCATGTGCAATTACCAAAAGCAGAAAATTAAAAATAACGGTAACGGTTTTAGCGGTATTGGCTGCCAACCCTGATTTTAGGCGATATGGGCTAAAATAAGTTAAGAGGGAATCTCGAAAACCAGCTCATAAAAATTACTAGGTTTAAGCATAAATTATTTCTCTTACGAAGATGTAATTACAATAAAAAAAATTACATTTTTTGTGCAGTTACTTAAGAGAATGTAGCGATTTTCGTTTTTCAAAAAATGTGAAATTGAGCGAAAACCCACCTTCAGTATATATTATTCCAACTTATAAGCTTTGCTACTTATACCAATTATATTCTTTTTACCAAATTTCAGAAAAATCCGTCCATTAGTTTTCAAGTTAAGGCGATGCCCTTTAAAGGTATCCTTATAGAATCCTGTGTGTCCTTGGACCAAAGTAAGGATTTTTTTGAATAGTTTAAGCTTAAATCTTACTTTGTGTTCATTATCAATTGTTTTAGTCAATTTAAATAAGTTTTAAGATTTGTGAAAATTTTATTTGTTAAAGTGTTGGTTTTTAATTTTTATTTAAAAAATAAAAATTGTTTTTTCGACCTTTTTAAAATATTTAAAAGGGTTGAATAAATATTACCCAAAAGGGTTGAAATTTGGTCTTTAATTAAAATATTTCTCCGAAGTTTTAAGCAAATGAGACTCAAACGATGCTTATTAAAAGCTATTTACGGTAAAAATTAGGTAATCTTTTTAGAGGACTTCTAGATACTTTTTTTTGTCGTTTACAATAATTTTTGTAATAATTCGTTATGTAAATTAAAACAAATCCGCGAGCAAAAATTATTTTCAGAAATTGCATTTGGTGCGGAAGATTTTTTGACGAAATGACCCGTAAATACGATTTTTATTATTGCCTATCACGTGGCAATTCTACTGTACATAGAATTGAAAGTATTTCAATGGAATTAAAAAATTCAAAATGATTTGAATTTTTATTTTTTGATTTCATATTATTGAAAAGTGTGTGGCCAATATTGACATATTAGTTTTTCTATAATTCGGGTGTTGTTGTTGATAAAAAAATAAAATTAAAAAAGGATATAAATTATTGCGAAATAAAAAAATTATCACTCTGAACGTGGGTTTATTTTAAAATCCGCTAAAATTTGCAATTTATTTATAGAAAGGAAAATATCGATCAATTTTAATTTGATTTATTTTTTTATAATAACATTGAAAGTGTATGTGAAACAGTCAGTTAAATGGAAATCAATTATATTGACCGTCTGTGCTCGGCTTTAAATACTTTGTGCTCATTGATGGATTTTAAAAACATTGATCAATAATATTGAACGTGTATGACTGCGTTAAAAATACATTTTTGTAAAAAGCAATCAATCACCGTGTTCGTTTACTCGAAATTCCTACTACATTTACTACAATTTAAAATCTTTGTTTACTTTTTCCACACTCAGATAAAAAAGTTTGTAAAAAAATTTGTAAACAGTTTCCAATCGCACTATACTATTTTTATACTGATTACACTGTGAGACAAATGGTAGGGGTCAGTGATCGGGAAGGGTTCAAACTACCGGGGAAAGTTATATCGGTAAAAAAGAAGTTATACGTGTCCCGGCGTTTCGCTGGGTCACCCCTAGGAATCGAGATATATAGATTTGACCTTTGGTGGTCTTTTTTTTGACATAACTCGAGAACCACTAGTCCGATTTTGCTCAAACAATTTGAAAAAAATTAAAAATTACATTTCCTTTAATCTGTTCATATAACGTTTTTCTAGATACTCAACAGTTTTGCCGGTAAAAATAAATGTATGAAGAAAAAAATATTTTTTGCCTAAAATATTAAAAAAAAAGTAATAAATAAAAGGTTACTGATTTTTATGGTAGCGGTAACAAACATTTATTTTTACCGGCAAAACTGTTGAGTATATAGAAAAACGTTATATGAACAGATTAAAGGAATTGTAATTTTTAATTTTTTTAAAATTGTTTGAGCAAAATCGGACTAGTGGTCCTCGAGTTATGTCAAAAAAAAGATATATCTCGATTCCTAGGGGTGACCCAGCGAAACGCCGGGACACGTATAACTTGTTTTTGACTGTCGCATAGTGTTATTAGTACAATTTTCATTTTCAGTAATCTTTTTTGCTATTCTCTTATACAAATTACGGAATTTTTTACTATTTTTGGCTGCTGATTTCAGCAAAATATTTTACTAATTTTTCAAAACCGAGTGCTAAATTTAGCAGAAAAATATACTAATTTAAAAATATTTTTTTTTTGATTTTTTACAATTCTTGTTTACTTTATATTTGTTACTACATATTGATATATTCTTAGTTTAGAAATAACACCCAGAAAATTTTATTGCATCTCCAATGCATAAAACGGCAATAACTGGAGAACCGTTTGCAATTTTGACTCCAAATTTCAAGTACGATGAAGTTACAATCGAAAGAAAAATTTTTTTTTTTTAGATTTTACAGTTTTTTTTTTATTTTTTAGTACAATTTTTTGCTAATTTCAGTAGATTGATTTTAAATTACAGTTTACAGCAATTTACTGAAATTTAGTAGCTGCAACTAATTATTTCTACTAATTTCATTGTACTAAAATTATGATATTTAGTAAGTTTTTTAACTGATTTTAGCAAATCGATTTTGAATTGCATTTTACATAAATTTTACTAAAATTGAGTAGCGGCTACTAATTTTTTTCTACTAATTTTATTGTACTACAGATCAGCAGACATGTGTTGCTAAAATTATCAAAAAATACCGCTGGCCTCAAAACAGTTAAATTTCCCGTAATAACAGCAAAATTTTCAGTAGCCATTACAGACTTTTTTGGTTGAGTGTATTGAATTTTTCCAGCTGTAGTAAAAGTAGTAACTTGTAGTAAGTAAACGAACGTTTACACAAAGCTTGTTCTACTACATTTACTATAGCTGGAAAAATTCAATACAAAAAGTAAGCAAAACTTTCCAACTGTAGTAAAAGTAGTAAGAAATTCGAGTAAACGAACACACTGAATATTATGGTATATACGATATGTTTCTTTTCGACAAATATAACTTAGCTATGAAATATATTCGCAATCTTTAACCCATTTTGTCAGATATGGGTTAAATATGTTCCAAGAAATTAATTTGAAAATCAAAACGAAAATATAGTTAAATCTCTTCAAAAATCTTCTCAGCCAATATAAAAAAAAATTAAATCTGTAAAAGTTGTTTACTACACTCACAAAATAAATGCAGTCACTTTTTGTTAGTTGTTTCTGAAGTTTTTTCGTTGAGCTGTTTTAAAAAATAATAACAGTTGTTCGTAGAAGAAAAATAATTAAAATTTTATTTTAAATTTCTTAGTAAAATTAAATATAAATTTAGTTATTCGTACCATTTTGCTTGTTATTTTTATAGTAAAAATAAATAAACTTTAAGTTGATTTTACGGTTTCTTATAGTCCGTTATTGATAGTCAAAAACAAATAAAAAAATTGTTCAATTAAATGAAAATGTGAGTAGACCGGTTTTTAACTGAAATTTGAATTGTATTTTTAGTTAATTTTACCTTCAAAATAATTTGTGAGTACGAGTAACAACATTAAACAACGTTTTTTTTTTTCTTAAATTCGTTTAGTTTTAAACTACGAAAGGGAACGATAATTTTTTCGATTATTAGAAGAGAAAAATTCTAGCTCTCTAATAGGCTAGATTGAAAAAATAAACAAATCCGTTTTTGATATGTATGTTATATATATTCATTTATATTTTTCGATCTTGAATTTCAAGGTCAAAAATTATCCTTTTAAAACAGCCGATATCGCCATGCAAATGCTGTGAAAAATACTATTAGAATCGATTTTTTTACATTTACTTTGATGAATTTATAATTTTGAACAATTTAAAAAATGGTGTTTTTATTATTTTATATTTTTGCTGTGGACCGTTCAGAAATTCTTTCCCAAGTGTAGACAAACATGTAGACAACCGTACCTTAAAATGTTTTTTTCTTTTTTTTTAATTGTTGCTGTAGCTGTTCAAAATCAGACAATTTTTATATATTTCCCAGTGTAGAAAATCATTACCAGATATGTGGTTATGTAACTACATACTTGGTAATGGTAACTAGTTACTTTTGTTATTACATTTCTTATTACCTTTATATGGCGATGTCGCGAAAAATAATGAGTTATGGTTACACACCAGCATACGAAAAATCAAAAAATATATCTTTACCTATGTGCTTACCAGTACTGACAATAATAATGAGTCTAAAAATAGATTTTCAAAAAAGTAAATTATATAAAAAAAAATATTTTTTATTTAAATAAAATTTGCTGGTGCGGGAATCGAACCTGGGTCTACGGATTGCCAGTCAATAGGTCTACCATCTGAGCTATATCGACGTATAATATTTAATAGATAAAAACATAATTGACCTGCTGCACACAAGTAAGCTTACTCGCCAACATACAAAAAATCTAAAAATAGATTTAAAAAAATTTTCAAAAAAATCTAGAAAATTATTTTCTATTTGAAACAATGATAAAAATAAGTCATTATCAGTAACTCATTATTATATGTTTTAAAATAATACAAAAGGTAAGTGGGTGTCATTACTGGTAGTCCAAAAAATAAAAAAAAAAATCTTTTATATAGAATTTTTCACACATACATTTAAAATTGCATTTAATTATTGCATATATTCAGCCTAGTTCACATTATGTGCATTTTCGCGGCTTAGTAGTGGTAGACCACTAAAACCAGAAGTTTAGTTAGAAATTAAAAAAAAAAAACTTTTATGCAAAAGACAAAACCACGAATAACATATGGACAATACATATCTACTAACTAACTAACAAACGCATTCAGAACATACAAACAGCGATTAATTAATTAAAATTTGCGTACAAACGTAAATTTATTGCATGCAATTTTGGGCAATTTTCCAACAGACTATAAAACTACTACTTGCAAACATTCACACGTACCTGCTAACAAATCGTTAAAATAAAACGCAATAGAAAACGACCGCATTTGTATTGATAAAAGGTTTTATTTAATGCAGTTTTTCTGACAATTTAAAACGCGAGAATGCGAATGCATTTTGATAATAACCGGACCAGATACAAGAATTGTACGAGTTTTCACATTATGCTGTATATGAATACAAATAGAGACGATAAATTGGAAAACAGCAATCACAATGTATATGTGTTTGCCATATAAACCGCAATAAATAATAGTACGCATACAATTACAATACAAACATATGCTCACACACATACACAAAGCCTCATGCAAATGAATACATAAAGCATTATTTTATTATTATTTTTTCGGTCCTTACATTTACTGTGGCATTAAATTACAAATGCAATCGTAAAATTAATTTAATTAATCCTTACGTAAGCATTGCAGACATGATGTAAAAACTTTTTAAGCCCTAAAATGTTAACAGTAAATAGGTGTTTTCCATTAAATTCAGCGACATTTCTCTGTTAAGTATTTGCATATTGCATGTGTGGGTGTGGGCTTATAATGAAAAACACAACTATTATTAGTCCTGGCTGCTCTGTCCTCGTTTAGAACAAACATTTCAAGTTGTTTAAATGAATTTGAATTTGTAATTTTTTGGAAATGTTCCTACAATTTTAAAACCTTATAATATTGTAAATTGTTTGGTAATTGCCAAAAAAACAAAAACAAAACCAAACCAAACAAAATTTGCGCCCACTACTTACTATACTCTGTGTACGCCTGCCTCCCTTGTCATTTTGTACAATAGTCATGGAAAAATGTTAAGTTTTTGTTGTTTGCGTTTTATATGACAACGAAAGGTAAAAGGATTATGAAATTTATAATTTTACCGTTTTGCAGTGTAAATAAATATTTTTTGAGAGACAGAAAAAGGATTTTTAAATAGACAAAGGCTTTATAATGATTAATTCTAGCCTAATGTATCGTAGTTGCAATAAAAAGTACACTTTTTGACTGCTGTGAAATCTGTAATAGTCGATTTTGGAAAATACGCCAACTTTTTGAACTTTTCCGGTAATATTTAGTGTCTGACCGAAGGCTCTTTTTTGGGCCGATTATTTTTATTTGGCCTAAAAAGCAATATAAACACACTTTTGAGTACGGGAACGGTTTTGGGTGGCCACGGTAAAGTACGGTAAAACTTAAAACAACCTAAAAACGTCTCCTCACTGAAAATTGTTGTTGTTTGGGCTGTTTCGGATTGTTTTGGGTAATAATCGGTTATCGGCTAAATAATAGCCGATCACCCATTACTGGCCGATGGTGGATTTTTGGACGAAGCCGACTAGTCGGTCGGACACTAGTAATACAACATTTAAATGCCGATTAGTTGACTTTTTTATGAAAACTTCCACTTCAGGAAAAAGCTATTTTTGAAGCTTCCCAGTAGCAAAAAATACTAGTTCAGAACCAGTTATGTACTAGTTTATTTGAACCAGGCAACTAGTACGAATTCTACCGCCTCTCCATACAAAAAACTGTAGAATTTAACATGGAGATGTCATAGGAATGGGGGCAATTGTCGCCAAACTCCCACTTTGGTACTAGTTGTAGAACTAGTTTGAAAATTACAATTTAAGGACGAAAAATAGGGAGCAAAACTGGTGCTAATGTAACACTCGCGGAACCAGTTATGAAGTGACTCTTTGGAACTAGTACTGTACTAGTTGGTTAAGACCTGAATATATGGAAATCGAAGATTTTTCTTTGATGAAACATAGATTAGACCGATAGTTTCCTCTTACTGAGATCACTAGGTCCATTTACCTAACAGAATTTAAAATATTTTATGTTTACGATTTCTAATCACAATAAAAAATGTTAGGTGTTTATTTGAAAACTCAGACTTTATTAGCTGTGTTTGTGCGGCAAGCTATCAACGTTGGCATATGTCATTCCCATACAAATTTTACATTATTTAGTAACGTAAAGAGTTAACACTAACGTTGGCTAATGCCAAATTTATATGGGAATGACATAAGCAAACGTTGATAGCTTTCCACACAAACACAACTATTATTAAAAACAAATGTAAACAAAAATAGAATGTCAAAACTCTTATTAAATTCAATCTTTTAAAAGAGTCTCTGCATACTTTCAATAAAAATAGTAAATACACATATGGTTCAAAATTATTGTTTCAGCAAGAAAAACAGAAAGCTTTATCAACGAGTATATAGGCTAAAGAGTTCCCATAAGAAAAAAGTGTACTCTTTGGTTCCCTTAAAATTTATATGGATTGGGTGCCCTGTTAATTCCTTTGAAGAATAAGAGAAACAAAAGGAAAACCGAAAAAGTTAACAGGGCACTGTTTTTATTGTTTCTTATGATTATTGATTAACGCGGTAACAAAAACAACTTTAAGAGTGAAATAAATAATAAATAATCAATTTTAATTATTTTTTTATTGTTTTTAATGATTTTTTTTGCTTGTAAACACGTTTTTATTAAATTTATTGTTATCGCGACGTCCTTCATTTTTTCTCGTTCGCTGTTAATTTTCTTCAAATTCTTTGTATTTTTCTTCTCATTCGTGTGTGAATTTCTTCAAAAATCTTAAAACACCTTAATGGATACCCCCTGGCTTTATTGGTACTTATGAGAAATTTATCAAACTATTTCTGGAGTGACTCTGGCACCAGTACTGTACCAGTTGATTTGCACCTAAATTAAATTCACAATTAAAAATTGAAGTATTTATTTCGAAATATTTATATATATATGTATATATATTAAAAACAAATGTAAATAAAAAGGAATTTCAAATCTCGTATTTTAATTTATGTAATTTTTTAAACAGGTCCCACATAAATGGGATTTAACTAGTACACAACTGGTTCAAAATGATAATTTTGAGAACTAGTTTCGTAATACTAGTCAAAAAACTAGTACTTTTTAGAACTAGTTCGACCATTTGCTACTGGGTTATTTTGGGGTCAGTTAATTGTAATCTGAACATATAGCATCGACTTTTGCTCTCACCCATGGAAAACTCTATAAACTCTTTAGAGACCATGTACATATAGTAAAACTGCGTAGTAATCAGTGTGTCTTCTTCACGTCTGATGTCCTTTTTAAAGGGATTCATACAATTAGAAAAAAAATGTTAATAATTTCTAAACGGTTTTCAATTTCACTTTACTATTTTTATACAAATTGTTAATAAAAATATATATTTTAGTAAACATTTTGGACTTTCTCATTTTACACAAAACATTTTAGAATTTTTTAAAATATATGCCACTAATTTAAAATGGGAAATAGAAAGGATTTTTGTGTTTCTATAATAATTAGAATATATATATATATATATAATAATTACACTCATAAAAAAAAGTTAGTCCAAAAGTCTGTTAAATGCGTTCTGATTCAACTGAACTAATTTTTCTGTTATTCTGTCTTAAAATTTAGGATTGAACTAATATTATTTTTAAATCCAATTTAGGGCCATTAACAAATTAACTTAAAGTTTGAGCTAACTTAGAGTTACAGATGTCAAATTCCATACAAATTTGTATTTTTTAGCTTTTAGTTTGTATTAACTTTAGGTTATTTGCTTATTGTTAATGGGGGTTAGCATAACAATTGCTGTTTAAACTAACTTAGCATGATAATTTTTAGTAATTTGTGTTTCTTATTTTTACAAATTTTTCAGCTAATTTTAACCACAATTATTTCCAAATGATTATAATTTGTATCTCTGCCATCAATAGCGCTATATTTTCATACTTTTTATTGGATATTCATAAAATGGCTTATATCTCGGAAACTAGGCGAGATAGAGCGAAATGGACAAAAATTCGTACTTACTAATCCATCTATACACCCAAAAATAAATATCGTCCTGTCTCGGCACAGATTCGGATAGTCCGAAAACTGGTTCGGGTAGTCCGAAACATTTTAGCTAAAAAATTCAGTTAAATCAGGTAAGGTTTCTGTTGAATTTAGCTCAAAGTTCTTAGCTAATTTAACTAAAATTATCTGCGTATTTAGCTGTGTGTAAAATTTAGTTTACCTTAATTTAGCAGACCATGATTCTCAACTTCTTTAACTATTTGTACGGACTTTTTTTATGAGTGTAAAGAAACATGTCATAATTTTGCATTTAAAAAAAAAAAAACTATCATATATGTATATCAAGTTTTGTTTTCGTTTTTCATCACATTTATGAAGCTTTTTATAAATATGATGGGAGTTTTTCTTCGAATTTTACTAAAATTTAGTAGTTTTACTAAAATTTACTAATTTTTTCTACTAATTTACAAATGAGTAGATATGCGTTGTTGAAATTAGCATAATGTACCGCAGGGCTTAAAATAGTTAAATTTCCCGTAATAACAGCAAACTTTTCAGTAACCCTTATAGACTCCTTTTGTTGAGTGTAATATGAAAGAATATTAGCTGTATTTGTGTGACTCTCTATCAGTGTTACCAAGAACGTTTTGACAGTTTTTCAACGTATTCCGGCTTTCTACTGTCAAAATTGTTCGAGATATCATTGATAGGAATGCCGCACAAACACAGCTATTATTTGACATATGTACGAGGGGTACTATTTATATTTCGGGGATAGCAAATAATAACAAACATTTTGAAATGAAAATGGCTTTATTGTTTTTCAAAATATTCCCCTTGATGATCAATACACTTTTGCATTCGTTCAAACCATTTGTCATAGCAGTTTTTTCATTCCTCTTGAGACGCCTCCAAAACATGGTTTTTGAACGCTTCAACTGCTTCTTCGGCGATCGCAAATCGTTGACCACGAATTTCACCTTTGATACTCGGGAACAAGAAGAAGTTATTGGGTGCCAAATCGGGACTGTACGGAGGATAAGTCATCAATTCGATGTTTTGACTGCTCAAAAATTCACCTGTTTGACGAGATGTGTGAGAGCTTGCATTGTCATGATGGAGAATGATTCGTCTTAGGCGGTTGGTTTTACGAATTTTTCCGAAGACTTCCGGCAAACAAATGGTCGTGTACCACTCAGAATTGACCGTCATACGTTACTCAAGTGGAACAGTGGCCACATGACTAGGGTGACCATTCGTACTGATTTTATCAGTACATGTACTGATTTTTGGTCACGCGTACTGATGAAAAAGTCGTGTACTGATTTGTACTGATTTTTTAAAATTGGTACTAATTGTACTGATTTTTGGCATTTAAAAAAATATTACATTAAAAAAAGCCAAAATGGAAATACAATGTATTTTTTTATAGGATAAATTTTTGTAACTGTGAGAGGTTTTCTCTACCAGAAAGCATTCAAAAGGATTTTTCTACATGTAAATTTCTTAATCTATTTAATATGTATTTTCATAAACACAGACGATTCGTAGTGACAACCGAATTTATCAAATCGTTCCATCGCGATAATAGAAAATCAGTTGATACAACAGTTATTTGACCATGATAAAAATATTTTAATTATCCGGCTGTCAGAATGATTCTGTTTTCTGAGTTTAGGAAACGGCATCAAAAGTTGAAGATTTTTCCGTACAAAAATAATTAAAATCTGAAGAAATGTATGTGGGTATTTCCATGGAAAAATTATCGAATCCATGGGATTTTCAATAGAAAAAAGTACACAAAACCTAAAGATTTTCATTTTTAAAAACGTTACGTGTTTTTATAGAAAATGTTTTAGCCAAAATGTGAAGTTTTTTTATTTCAGAAAACATGCAGAAATTAGCAAAGAAAAAAAGATTTGTTCTTACAGCTAAATTTGTAGCCAATCGATTGGTTAGTTTGTATCTACAGAAAATTAGTTTTGACACTGCAATTTGCTCGTGACAATAGAAATTCGTTGGCCTGAATAAAAGTTCGGAAGAATTAATGTTCATACTATCCTGGGGTCATATTTGACTCCATTCGTAGCATGGCTATATTTCATCAATGTGTTACAAAAAAATAAGAAAAGAAATGGTAACAGATCATTGAAATTTCTAAATAATGGATCTGTTTCCTGTACTTACAAAACTGGATTTTTTCATGCGAAAAAAAGTTTTGTCTTGGGTTTTGTATAGGGAGATGGTTAACCGAAAAATTTTGTTGCCTCAACCAAACCATTCGGTTGACAACAAATTAGGTTGGCTGCATAATCAATTTTTTTTTATGGTAATTTTTTTTTCTAACAAAATTTGTTTTGTAAAACGGCATTCACACCTAAGCCCTAAACACGTGTTTAGCTAAAACGAGTGTAAAAAAATAAAGAACTGCTGTAATAGAATAAAGAGGTAAAATACGTTTATAATTTTATAGAGCATTTATAAATTTACACATTATGTTTTGAAACTTTACGAAATTTTAATTTACACAAGTGTTTACTGAATACGAAAAATTTCTTCACAAAAATTTTGTAAATTTTGTCTGTTATCGAAATAACTTAATTTCTTATTATTGGCGCAATTGTGCTAAATTTCATATACTCCGCCTGGAGATGTTCTTGCCGGTTAGAGAGTTAATGTAGTTGCCTGTGATTTAAAATTTGTTTTTTCTTAATGTAGAGATACATAAAAAAAAAATAAACCCCGCGCAAAGCATCACACCTAACACTGCACCTTAAATTTGTTAGTCACGATTTGAAAGAGCAACAAACACCAAATATTTAAAAAACGTTGTGTAAAAGTAAATCAACTAAATCAAATGACTATACTATTGCAGGGTAGACAAGATTTTTTTTCTTGCGTGCCAAAAACAGACATACCAAAACGCTGGGGCCAAAACATTTTTTTAAACTAATTTGATGATTTTTTTATTCTTTCCCAGCAAAACCTTGGTAATATGTAGGTATTACTGTGCATATTATCTGGCAATATAAATATCAAACCCCTTACAACTTACACTTGTATTACTTTGGATACCTTTTTAGTATAATTAATACGTTTTTCTGTTGTGAATTTCTAATTAATATTCGATTTAAAAAATTAAAATTTAAACAAAATGTATTTGAAAACTCCTTACCTGTCAGTTCAGGGTTGCATCGATGGCATGCCCTTGTTAAAATATTAGGTTTTTTAATAGAAAAGTAAGAACTTACCTATCTTTATTTCTTCTTACAAAACTCTTTACCGGGTAATAGAAGGTTTATCTGGCTTATATATATTCTGAGACTTTTTCCTACTAAAACGCATAAAATATTATTCATTTGAAAATTTTATATTTTTCACAGAACTTTAAATTTGTTATTAAAACGTAAGAGGAACTCCAATGCTGATTCTGAAAATGTACTAAAAACTGTAAATTAAGTTTGGATTAGCCAGACGTAAATGTAGTGCTATATCTATACTAATATAATAAAGAGGTAATGTGTGTATGTTTGTTTGTTTGTTTGTAGGAGGTAATCTCCGTAACTACTCATATGATTTCCAGTATTTAGAATGGTCCTTAAGGATGGACATAGGCTTTATATCGTTCCATTAAAGTAATTAAAAAAAAGTTATGAGCAATAATGTAAAAATATCCCAAACACTAGGCCTAAGGCATGCTAACAACGTACTAATAAAATGAATGCTGTAGTTTATTTTCGTTTCTGCATTACTGTAAAATGCACCATTTCTGGCTTAAAACTGTTGAACTAGAACCTTTTTCAATTTATAACTGAACGACGTAATTTTGGACGGATTTTTCTTTTTAATTATTGAGCGGTTAAGTGAAAATTTCTATTCACACTAAATGGTTTATATATTGAATAAATTTTTATTTTTTGTGGACATTTAAAAAAAAAAATAAAAGCATTTATAAAAATAAAAGCAATTAATTCATTTGATAGAGGATTGCAGTTGGCCTCGTTCAATTGAATATGAATACGCTCATTTTAGAAAAATTTGAATTGGGTATAAAAAAGAATTAATTTTTTAAAGTTTTGGTTCATAGTAGAAGAACAGTGTGCCCCGTTTTGCAACTTTTCTTTCGAACCGAGATGTAACAGCGGGAAGAAGTTGTAGACCTCCATAGAAATTATAGATCTATTTTTTTTAATCGGTTGACATCTTCTGTTAACATTTTTGTTTCAAAGTTTCGAAATTTTGCAAAAAATGGCCAATATTGCAAAAAAATGCCTTTGGGTTAAACAAGCTAACGTTTTCGTAGAAAGTTCACATTTTTTATGTGGGCAATTAGGGATGAAGCCTATACAAAAATATTTTACCAGCAATTAATTTAAATTAATTTAAAACAATTATCTTTATTTTTGCATTAAAAATACAAAAATTGTTTTTTTCGGACTTTCTATATTTTCATATATTTAGTTAGAATATTCTTCTACCTCAAGTCCAAATTCTAATATGATATTGTCATATTAGATTTTATTTGTTGTTTCAAAAAGGGTTGATCATTTTCATGATAGACAATACAATTGTTTCGTAGGCATCACCCTATTCTTCAGTTGTCCGCAATAAGAAAATAGCCGTTTTTTCTAATCATTTGGATTTAATAAATCCAAAAAGTATTTCTAAAAGTGCTCAACAGATGGGGTTAGATTCTTCCTATTTTAAAAAAATTTTCTGTCCGACACTTCTTTCACCCTAATTTTTAATAACGAATTCGATGATGAAGGATTTTACTTTAACTTTTAATTTTTAATTATATTTTATATAAAACAGCGATAAAAAGTCTGCCTTTTCAGTTTTATCACTTCAATTTATATTTTTACACAATTGAAAAATTCCATTGCAATATTTAATATTCACTAATTGGATTTAATTAAATTACTTACTGTAGAGTGAAAAATTGCCATTTCTATTTGAGCTATTTCTCCATGTCCAAGATCGAAAATATGTATTTAGTGCGGTGTAGTTTTTTTTTCTAAACATATTTCATAAAAAAAATTAATAAAAACCTTTTATTTGTTAGTTTTTCAATTTTTTTGTTTCTCTTTTAATTTTCGTTCGTATTTTTTTCTGTCATTAAATTAATAGGCTGTTTCATATATTTGTGCTTTTATTATGGATTTATTAAATCCAGCTTTTTTTTTAGATTTAATAAATCCACTTTTTGTATGAAAAATTCTAAATCCAGGTGATTAAAAAAACGCTAAATGATAACTTTCTTACTCAAACCGAGACAAGACATTACATAAGGTACAAAAAATCAACGGGACGAGGATTTTCTACTTTCGTATATGAACTGTCTGATTTGGTAAAACCAGCTATAAATCAAATCCTTTTTGAAAGCAACAATTACATAAAAGTACCCTTTGGGTACTATTTATATGTATGTTTGTTGTCAATACATTTTGTAAAATCAACTATCTTTAAACTCAAAACAAAATAAATATTTGAATGAGATTTTATCCGTGGTATGCTTAATTAATTTAAATTAATTTCATGTGCACTTTTTTATCGATATATTTTTTTAATATTGGCCATTCTTCGCGAAAGTTCGAAACTTTATTGAAAACATTCTAGCAGAAGATCGCGATCGATTTAAAAAACATATATTTGTACACTCAACCAAAAAAGTCTATAATGGCTACTGAAAATTTTGCTGTTATTACGGGAAATTTAACTGTTTTGACCCCAGCGGTATTTTTGCTAATTTTAGTAACACATGTCTGCTGAACTGTAGTACAACAAAATTAGTAGAAAAAATTAGCAAAATTGTTGTAAACTGCAATTCAAAATCGATTTGCTAAAATCAGTTAAAAAAACTTACGAAATATCAATAATTTTAGTACAATGAAATTTGTATAAATAATTAGTGGCAGCTACTAAATTTCAGTAAATTGTTGTAAACTGAAATTTAAAGTCAATCTGTGGAAATTATCAAAAAAGTGTACTAAAAAATAAAAAAAAAACTGTATAATCTAAAAAAAATTTATAAAAAATAAAATTTTTTTCTTTCGATTGTAACAAGCGTATTATTACTTCATCGTACTTGAAATTTGGAGTAAAAAATGCAAACGGTTCTCCAGTTATTACCTTTTTATGCATTGGAGATACAATAAAATTTTATGAGTGTTATTTCCAAACTAAGAATATATCAATAGTAACAAATATAAACTAAACAATAATTATAAAAAATCAAAAAATTTTTAAATTAGTATATTTTTCTGCTAAATTTACCACTCGGTTTTGAAAAATTAGTTAAATGTTTTGCTGAAATCAGCAGCGAGAATTAGTAAAAAAATCCGTAATTTGTAATACAAATGATTACTAAAGAAAATTACTAAAAATCAGTATAAAAATAGTGAAGTTCAATTGGAAACTGTTTACAAATTTTTACTAACTTTTTTATCTGAGTGTAATGTCTTTTTCGCGCTATTACAGCAATGCAATCTAGTAGACAAAAAACGTTTTTTAGGAAAAATAAAGTTGCAATATCGAAATTAATTACAAAAAAATTTATCACAAGGTTTAGAAAAAAATTTAACAAAAATCGTTACCACCAAATCTTTGGTTTAGTTTATTTTTAAACCAAATGTAAATAAATTCCTTTTTAGTACAGTGTTGTTTTATTGTCACATAGACAGCTGCAATTAATATGCATTTTATCAATTTTAATTTAGTAGGTTTGAGGTTAAGAAGAAAAGTAAATATTTTTCTCTAAAAGTTATAAACACATTAATTTTCAAATCAGACTAGATCTAGTTTCTGCCTATTCTATGGACAGGCTTCATCAGTGATTTTCGATTAAATTGTATTATTGTTTATATTTTATTATCAGATTTTCTCTGTATGATAATTTTTCAACAACCCGTCGGCTGTATGATTCGAACATGCGACCGCTTAACCATTCTTTCCTACTCAGCTTTCTCTTATTGTTTTCGAGTGCCACAACTTGGACGCGTGTCATAGGTTTGCCAGTCCCGCACTGTAACAATTGTACAACAAAACATATACAAATACTCCGCTAAAATCAATACAAAATATAAGAACATTACGTTCATATACATCCCAGCAAAACCTTCTATTACCAGGTAACGGTACTTAAACTTTGGTCGCATAAAGGCAAAAAATATTATTGATCTATGTTTTTAAAATCAACCAATCAGAACAAAGTATTTAAAAATAAAATGTTCTGATTGGTTGATTTTTGAAAAATTGATCAATAATATTGAATAGTAATTGTAAGTCTATATCAGTAACTCATTATTTCATACCTCCCACATAAGTATTGATGTATCACCAGTTAAACCAAGGGTAAAGGGGTACCCATTGCCAGGCAATGCGTGAAAATGGTCCAATCCATTGCCAAGGTTTTGCTGGGATGTTAATGCACATGTGTAAATCTAGGAACATCTTTTGAAGTATGAAAATTATTGAATAATACATGAGAAAAAAGAAAAAAGTTTTCTTAGTTTCCATGATTTAAATTAAACGACATTTTTCTGTCTGCTTGTTTTAGAAACTTTAAATGTTCTCGTCATCAACAACTGAATATTTTTGTATATTTGTACATTCCCCATCTATTTCGTTATTTTCTTATGATACAAGAGATAACTGTTGAAAAACGCTAATTAACAGTAGCCAAGATTGGTGTATGTGTAAAAATTAGCACTTGTCTGGTAACTTAAATCCATATAAATCGCGTTTTTTTTTTGAAATGTATATATGCATGCAGTTGCAAACGTAACTTTATGAGCTTATTTAATGTTTTCAATGGATACAAACAGGTACTTCAACTAGTCGCGTATAGATCCTTAGTTATGATGATGGCAATGACGATGGTGATTATCAGGGCAGAGACTTTAATACAGAAGCATGTTTGTGGTCAGTAACGAAAAAATAATTTTGACCAAATATTTTCCCGAATCAAAGGATTTTGCATCAAATTGGTATAGATTTTTAGTTGATTTTTCTGCTGTTTTTACAGATTTATTTCTATGAGTGTAATAAGATCACAAAATAATAGAAATTGAAAAATACAGGCGATGGTGCCTAGAAGTTAAAAAAAAACTAAAAACAAAACCGTCTAAAGTGACGAACGCAATATTTGGACCAATCGATAGAAGAAAATTTGCTTCTATTTTAAGTACTTTCTGAGATAGTAGATGCAACAAGACTTTTAGAGGATCAAGTGTGTCTGTCGCATTTCCCCCACATATATTCACGGGTATCACAAATGTATCACCTCTAAGTTGTTGTTAACAAAAACGCATAAATGACGTTATAAATGTTGATTTAAAACGCTAAAACGGCGTTAGTTTTGCACGATAAAATAACTGACAACAGAAATGTGTTAGAACGAAGAAACAAAAAAATATGAAAAATTACAACAAATAACCAAAGCAAGTGTTAGGAAAAAATACTTGTTACATGTAGATTAATACTTTGTAATAGCTGTACATCAGCGGTTAATGTTATTACTATAAGGCCCATTAACTTACCTCGAGTAGTTAACTTTATCTTAACCATGGGTAACTAACCAAAACGAAATATTTATCCCTAGGAGAATTTAACCATAATAACTTATCAATATTTTAACTATGGGTAGTTAACATTAGTATGAAATGTCAGAATAAAAACAAAAGGAAAAACAAAAATTAATAAAAAAAATTTTTATTTCAATACGGGAAAATTAAAGGTTTTTCTCGCGGTTTTTTGTGTGTTTCTGGTCATAAAAAAAAAATACACTTGACCACGTCGTTTTTATTAAGGTTTGCGGTCGCTAAATAATATAAAATGATTGTGTCTTTTTGCATACTACTGGAGGTGATTTAATTAAATCCATTTAGTAAGTCTATAAAATAAAAGTGGATTATTTGAACATTAATATGTATTTTGTGCTGATCGAGACAACCGCGGAAAGATTCGCGCATAAAATTACAAAAAAAAAAAACAGTCGAAATTTTGTGATAGATTAAATTAAGGCAATTTATGTGATCAGCACATTAAAGTAAGTAGAAAAATAATCGCTGTGCATGATTTTGTATCTTTTTGTGATTGCGTGTCAAAACTGTGGGTTGTCCAGGGATTCCTCACACACCTTTACAATATTTAAAATATGATTGGTTCACATGCCGTTATTTCGCGAGTGATTTCTATGCGCTTTTTTATATTTCAGAATTAAATTCAGTAGTCTTGTACTTCGCGTGTACCAAAATTCTTCAAATCCTTAATAACACACCTCAACAAACTTCATTTTGAATTTGATATCGTATACTGATTCTTAACCCTGAAATGCAAGTTACCCAGCGATTTTTCGTTTTGCAGAGGTGTGTAATTCGTGTCAAATTATTCTAATTTAGGTCTCCATTTTTGGTTTTATTTACTCAAGGTAGATTTTGGCTCCTTGAAACCATAAAAAGATAAATTTTTCATATTTTCTTACATGAGGCCAATTTCCGTAAGCTATCGCAGAAACCTAAATGGCAAAAATTTGTGCACGATTTTAAGTATTGATGCAATTTTTGTAAGTTGTGGTAAAGTGGAGAAATGCGCATCGAAAATACTTATATGTATAATAAACGATTCTTAGTCGAAGTTTGGTTAAAACTGCGCTTTAGATTTTTTTTAATAATCGTCATTACAAGTTTAATTTATTAAAATATCTTGTGTAGGGTGAATTGTTCTAAAATAGCCTTGGTTAAGTTTCTTAACCACAGAAATTTCTATGGTTAAATTTTAGCATTGGTTAGAAGAAATGCTTGGTTAAAATTTAGATCAGTTATTCAAAAAATATGTTTACCAGTGGTTAAGGCTAGTATAGGTCTTAACCAAGGCATAAATTGAGATAAGTTGACGGGCCTAACTAAAAGTAACCAAGAATAAGATAAAGTGCTCTGCATAACATTTCTTTATTTCTGCATCGAAAATGTTTTCGCAAAAATCATTTCAAATGCAACCCTATTTTATTTTACATAGGGTGAGTCGTAAACAATGAAATATATTTAAAAACAATAAGGCACATATTATCGCTCTAATTACATATTCTAGAGAGAGAAAATTTGGTTGATCTCAATCCAGAAATAAATTTGGTTGAGATCATGGTTAAGTTTTCTTGTATTGTCATAAAAACGTTCTACTGAATTACCCAAATAAAGTTGCACGTCATCAGCAATCATTTGCAGTTAATTAATAGTCTCTGGCAGATACTATTAATCACAGATTAATACCAGATGTGAAACTAATGACAGGTGTCAAAAAAGTATTCTCGAACCGTATGGTTTTGTTTACATGGAAGTCAAGTCAAGAGGGAGATAACAATATAAAATCTCCATACATTTTGCATTGCGCATTTTTTGTATATATCTGTCTCTTTTTAGATTATTGTGCTTTATCTTTTGTGTTTTTCTTAAATTTTTGCGTTTTGTTTTGCTCATTTTCTGTCGGCCATATTGCCCAAATCAGCTGATTCATATCTGGTATAATTTGTGCTATTAATTATAGAGATAGGAAATCAAAACTTACACGACTCACCGGTAGAGGGCGCTGAAATTTAGTATTACCTGAGCAACTATTTAGTATCCGTTTAGTGTCAGCTGAGCCGACTCACAAAAAAATGTTAGTAGACAAATTTATAAACGCTTTTCGATTTCGTTTTCCATTTTTATGTAATTGTTAGTATTAATATTTACATTAGTAAACATTTTTGCTATTAAATTTAAAGAAACATGTCATTATTTTGCATTAAAAATATATATAACGGTAATGACATATCATTATTTTTTGGACTACCAGTAATGACACCCACTTCCCTTCTGCATTATTTTAAAACATATAATAATTAGTTACTGATAATGACTTATTTTTATCATTATTTCAAATAGAAAGTAATTTTCTAGATTTTTTTTTAAATTTTTTGAAATCTATTTTTAGACTCAAACATTACATGTCGATATAGCGCAGATATTAGAGCTATTGACTGGCAACCTGGATTCCAAGGTTCGATTCCCGCACTAGAAAACTTTATTTAAAAAAATTTTACAATAAAAAAAGATTTTTTTTAAAACTTATTTTTTTGAAAATCTATTTTTAGACTCATTCTTTTTGTAGGTACTATTAAGCATATATGCAATGACCATGGATGGTAACCGAAACGATGCGGTTATTGGTCCTGATCATAATTGATCAGGATGTTTTCTTATATTTACCACCCCGGGTAAAAATTTTAATATTGTGTCATATATAATTATATCTTATTTGATAAGTCCCCATATACAACGACATACAACTAGATCCGAAAAATGGGTCATCTTCTTGTATCTAATTATATCAAATTATATATAATTTGATACAGTTTGATCCCAGATTCGTCCATATCCAGGACATCAAATTACATCTAATTCGATATAAAAACATCTGATTTTATATAAGTTTGTCTAATAGTAGGTATACTTTTTATGCATACCGGCTATTAAATTGTTATTGAAATTTCTATAGCTTGAACAATTTTAAAGGCCCAAATTTTATAACATAAAATAAAAATTTTAATGCTTTTGTCTTCTAAATCGTACGCATAATTTTTTAATATAATTTTATATGCAAAAAAATCACGTGAAAATTATATGGCTGTGGAGAAATTAACACTTAATTTATATGAGATCATATAGAAAGTTATATAATATTGCAAGAATATATTTTTAGTATGACGATACATACAGTGTTATATAACTTAGTATCGAACCATATATAATCATATCAGTCACTACATATATTTTGATTAGTTTTATATGGCTTATGTAGTTATATATGGAGTCAGATTTGGGGATATGTGATAACATCAATTACCGTACAAAAATTCATTGAAAAAATAATATCAGATGTAGTTGTAAATAATGATATGTGTGTTAATGTGACTCCATTCGCCGTCAGATATAACCCAATCACATTATATATAACAATATATAACTATATTTACTCGGGACTATGAAAATCTCTTTTTTGCATTATATCTGTGGAATATCCTATTATGTGAGATAGGATTTTTGGTAGCAATAAAATTATAGCAAGCTAAATAATAACGAAATATTAAAAAAGTCAAATTTTAAGGTAGTTTGCAAGAATCTCTGTTATCCTTTTTAATATTAAAATCAGTGTTATATATAATTAAGGCCCTTGCAAAAGTATAACAAAAAAATTGCAAAAGTATAACAAATTGAATTCTTCGATAACACCGTTTACTGGTAATTGGGAAAATACCTCACATGAATTTTCAAAAACCCCGAATAATGTATAAACCACAATTTTTTTTTAATTTCGATTGCGGATTCATAATCTTCGTTCAAATAAAAATCAGATTTGAGAAATTTGCGTATACAAGGCAAAAACAAGTTGAATTTTAATTACATCTTTTCGGAAAATTTGGAAATTTTAACTAAAATATGTATTTTTTTGTATAATTTAAAAATAAAACGCGAATTACTTTAAGTTTTGATTTCCAATTCCCTTTCTTCACATTAATTAAGACTAGATTTAAAATTGTTAAATAATAGCGTACAGGTTAAGAAATAATTAAATTTAAAGTCAACCCTTTTTCTTGTTGAAATTTCTCTAGAGATAAATTACTAATTCTTAAAAGATAACTTTTTCTGCTACCTCTAAATAAAAGCGGATTTAACTGAAACTTGGCCCTTAGAGTTTTTATACATTAAGGAATAGGGACAATATTGTGGAGATCGCAAACTCCAACTTTCGTGTTTTCTTTGGACCACTCTACTGGGTATATATACACAGATAAAAATAGTTTGCAAATACAATTAAACTTTTTTTAAATACAATTAAACTTTTAATTGGGATTGCGCCCATAATTGAGTTTGTAAATACAAACACCATGTTTGTTATTTGATTGTTGAATTTATTTCAATTAAATAGCCAACAACCACATTTGCTGAAATTTAAAGCAAAATTAAAAAAGCGAATTTGTTGATTTTAATTAAAAAACACGCCTTGAATAAAAATATATATTTGTTTTACAATTATATTTTTTATATATTTAGTTAGAATATTCTTCTACCTCAAGTCCAAATTCTAATATGACTTGAGGTAGAAGAATATTCTAACTAAATATACCTCAAGTCCAAATTCTAATATGACTTGAGGTAGAAGAATATTCTAACTAAATATATGAAAATATAGAAAGTCCGAAAAAACTATTTTTGTATTTTTTTGATGCAAAAATTAAAATAATTGTTGGATTATATTTTTTATTTAATAAAAGTGCTCTACTAGAATATGTAACACAGAGCTATGCTCTTTTTTTTGGTATCAACGTTCTTCTTAACATTTCTGTCTGCAACTTTAGATGTATGAACTACAACTTTAGCTTTTACTCTGCACACAAAGGTTTCCGAAAATTCAACGCACCGTGCCACTTCGTATCCAGGAATGTTTGGAATTGCCCTCAATACCGTATCCACCTTTTTGGCTTTGGTTTTTTTCTGGGTCCTTTACAAATTCCAGGATTTCTTTTAATTTTTAGGTACTTGTTGAACTTTTTGACCACTCTGGACACATCTTTCCCGGTCACGCGTACTTATTTTGCAACTTTTGTACGAGTCCACAATCAATTACTTTCAATAGTTTCCATAATTTTTTTGTGAACTAATAAACCACACGAATTTTTTATCATGAAAATTATTTTTATTTAATTTGCGCGTGTGTATAATAATAGAGTTGTGTAGTTCATGAATTCACTATATTAATGATATGAACTGATCATCATTGTTCGAACTTGCAACAATTGTTTGTATCTAATTCCAATAAACTATTTGATATTGAAATGGTTTTTCGAAAATAATAATATTTTTGTTCGAAATTAAGAAAAATCAGTCAAACTTCATAAGGAGAATAAAAATCTTACCAAAATCAATTTTTGTATTTTTAATCACAAAACAAAAAAGAACGATTTGAACCAACTAGTTCACTGGCTGGAATTGACGATTCATTATATTATTACCGAGTCAGTAAAGAACCTATTGAGTTTCAACAAATACGTTTGTTGATTTTTAACAAACAAGTTTAATTGAAAAAAAACTTGGAAACTTGTCATATCAACAAAATATTTAATTGATCCAATTAAAAATGTTGTTGAAATGGAAATTAAATGTTAACTATTATTTTTGTCACTTAAAATTTGGTGATATTTTTATCTGTGTATGTATATCCGTACTTGTTTTTTTACTTTTTTACAAAGTGGGCTAGGTAGGCGTGGTCAAATGTTGAAAAAATTTAATAGTGTTTTAGTGAATAATTTTTTTGAAATAAAGCTTTTTATAAATATAATGGAGGTTTTTCTTCGATTGATACTAATATTTAGTAAAATATTTTGCAAATTTCAGCAAATAATTTTTTACAACGATTTTACTATGTACACTCAAAATAATAAGTATGTTGGCTGAACAGAAAAATTTATTGCTTTAACAAAATTTATTGTTGTTTCTACATGAATGGATGTCACTACATTGCTAGATCTGTCAAAACAACAGAGTAGTACATTGTAAGATGACAAAGCAAATTGTGGAAATTTTCCTGTTGTTGTTTTTGTTTTTTCTTTGATATTTTAAATGTTTAATAACGCTCCTAGACGAGAACAAGAAATTCTCATTGAGTTTGTAATTTAACTTAACAAATATTTCCAGAAATTCTAAAAACGTCGTCCCCTGACGATTTCCTTAGGCAAGAATGAAATCCGGATAGGGACATGCCTACAACGGATTATTTTTTACAATTTGTTAAATACGTTTGGGATCTTAGCATATTTAATTCCTTTAATAAAATTTATTCCTGTTTTTTGGCTTAAAATAAAATTTGTTGATTTTAACATTTTTGTGTTAAATTTGACCCTTTCATGTAAAATGTTGCTTATAGGCAACATTGATATTATGTGCCTATAGCTCCCGTTATATTTTTTTTTTTTTTATAAAGAATCTTTTTACTCAGTAGCAGTGCAGTTCCACAATGTCTGTGTATAAGTTTCATACAGCAGGCTTTGATAGTGTTCATTTGCGACATACTTGCGAATTTTTCATTGGCATTGAAATTTAATTGACATTACTTGATCTCAATGCCAATGCCAAAAAATTTCATTACCATTCAATGCCAATGAAACTTTTTTCAATTGGCATTGATTAAAACAACGGTAATGAAATGTGCACGTAATGGTGGAAATGTACATATAATTGAAGAAAAAAGCATTGTATACAAAAAATATTGTTTTATAAAAAAGGACATTAAGGCTTGAATGTAAAATTTCTGAGCTATGAACACTGTAAATATTCGCTATTTTATCAAGTAGTCTAGATGGATCAGCCTCTAGTAATGTAAACTTGACAAAATAGCGAATATAAGATAAAAAAACACGCGAACTTTAAATTTTTTTCTTAATTTGTTCTTCTATAGAAACATGAAAACAAATACTTTTTTCATCAATTATAATTGGGCATTTAGGCATTGAACAATGCCAATTGCAAAAAAATTTCATGGGCATTGATCAATTGTAATGCCAAAAAATTTCATTGGCATTGGTCAATTGTAATGCCAATTAAATCATCAATTAATTGGTCCATTCAATTAACTAGTCCCAAGTATGATTTGCGAGCTATTTTTCATAGTGTTCACACGTAGCATGCAGCATGCTAATATTTAAACTTTAATTATAAATATCTCCGCTAGGGGGTGTTGTAAAGCTATAAAAATAATAAAAAATAATTCTTTGGCATAGATCTACATTTCCACGAAGTTTGGTCCAAAAATTCCCAGCCATTAAAATTAGGACATGAAAGGGTTAACAAATTTAAATTTAAGTAAATAATTTGTAAAACTACAGTTTTATCTGTAATTATAATAAGTCGTAGAATTTATCCAAATTTAGGCCCTCCCCGGGCCTGGTCCAAATGATGCGAGCGCATATAAATAAGGGCACTCCAAAGAGCAAACATTTTGTCCGTTTTGCTCTATTTCGCTTAGTTTTCGAGATAGAGGTCAATTTATGAGGTGGAAAATTTTTATTACAAATTTCAGGGGGTCCAAGGCCCTGCCAAGGTCCATTTTTGGATAGAGGTAACCCTTTTCGCTGGGGTATTACCCGGCTAGGGGTAGTCGAAATGTCCATCAATTTTGCTCTATCTCTCTTAGTTTTTGAGATATTGTCCATTTTATGCGGATACATTAGTGGAGCTATCTACCGGGTAAAATAACAGTTATATGAAAATATTATATTTTAACAATAAATTTTGTAAAGTTTAACAAATGGGTTCTTAAAAATTAGTTATAAATGATTTTGAAAACTAACACTCAAAATTAGTTAAAGTACTGAGGATTTTTAGTATTGTGTTAAATGAAAATAACTAAAATCTTTGCTTAAATTAGTGTTTCAACAAAAAATTTGTTAAAAATTAGTCAAATCGATTTGAAACCGGCTTGACAGATTTTTATGCTGATGTGTTATTTTAAGTGTACTACAAATCAGTAGACAGGCTTTGCTAAAATTAGCACAAAATTATCGCAGGGCTCAAAATAGTTACCGTAATAACAGCAAAATTTTATCGGTAGCCAATACAGCCTTTTTTTGTTGAGTGTAGGAAAGATTTTAGCAATAATGTTGACGCGCATGAGGAATTGAAAGGTTGACTTAATTTAAGACAGAGTATAGAATGGTCAACAGTGTCGATATCACTACTTGTATCCTCACCGACATTGATCAGTGCTGTGATACAGCTATTTTTCTGGCGAAAACCTGAATGACTATCAGATAACAATTTGAAGGGATTTAGATGTTCACTTAATTGAATATGCATAAGTTTGAATGTGAATCATTCAAATACCTTCACATTTGAAACCAATAGCGCGCGACCTATCCAGCAAAATTGTCGGATGCAAAGAACTGGTTGTAGAACAACTTGTACTTGCATGCAACCTGTTCCAATTTATGTTCTATCATGGGTGATTTTTGTTTGAGTTTGTACCAAAAGCAACAGGTTCTGTTCCTCCAAACAAGAACAGGTTGCTTTGGAATCAGTTCTAATACCTGTTATAGAACTGGTTCTGCGCCAGTGAAGCCTTCCATTTTGACTTCCAGTAATCAGTTCTAGAACCTGTTCCACGGAGCGGTGGTAAGAACACCTATTCTAGAACAGATTCAAAGACAACCAGTTCAAAAAAATTTTGCTGGGTAGTTTAAAACCCAATTTTTGGGGAGCCTTTATATGAGCGCTAGGTCTAAACATAAACCGATCTTAACCAATAACAAGAGCCCAGGAAAATTTTCTGTTCCAAAGAATCGGTTGTAGAATAGCTACTTTTCATTCACAACCCCTTCTACTGTCGATTCTAACACCGATTCTTTTTGTCCCAAAAGCAACCCCTTCTATAGTTCCAAAGTGGAACCGGGTGCTCTAGAATCAGTTCTGGAACTAGTTCTGGAACTGATTTCACGTCACCCACACCTTCCATATAGGTTCCGGAACCAGTTCCATGGAATCGGTTGCAGTGGAACCAGTTGTAGAATGGGTGTGGTTGGCTACCGATTGTAAAAAATTTTCCTCCAAACGTTAGAAAAGCTAAAATTGACATTTTGAGGGATATTTAAATCATTTATCGATTAAGTTTTAGTATGGCTACGAAAGTTTTTTTATAATAAAGTAAAATAATTTTTATACAAAATTTTTCCTATAAAAATGTCTGCCAATGTCGAGCTTTTTTTATAGCAAAAAAAAGTTTTGACAACCGAATTCGTTTCGTTGCCAATTGAATTCTGGTTTTACGATAAGCCAATATTCAATTGTTTAATTTAATATTCCTATGGGGAAGAAAGGCACTGGCCCCAGGCAACACGTAGGATAGGCGCCAAAGTGTCGAAGGCCGGCCCTTGATCGATCTTTTTACTTCAACGGAACCTGACTTTTTTAGATATTGTTCCTAAAATCAACCAGTTTCTTTTTTTGTATTTGTATCATTTTTCTTCAAATGTTACACAATAAAAATGATTGAAATCAATATTTTTTCAACACTTATTTATTTTTTCCTTTGATCATCAAACAAAAAGCCGATATCCCGCTTAAAGACTATAAGTATATGTAAAAAAATATTTTAACAACAATTCGACATCTTAAAATCTATCATAAACTGTACAATAGTCTCGTTTATTACCCCATATAAACAGTAGTCAACATTCGACAGGTTACCTACCATAAAGAGATACTAAACTAACAAGTGCAAAGTAAAATGACGTTGTTCTTTTTTGTTACGTTCGTATTTAGACAAATAGAAGTATTCATTACAAAAAAGCGATAAAAGATTTTTATAAAAAAAAACTGGCGGATAAATCTATATAATTTAGATAGACTCAAAGAAAAATTTTGAATTGATTTTTCAAATTTACACAAGCTTGTTTTTGACTTAACTATATCGGTTAACTCAAAGAAAAATAAACTAAAAGTACACAAAAATGTCTTTAAGGCTAAAAATAACACATTACTTTTCGTATGTACGTTTACTTTCAACGTAGATAATTATCAACGTTAGCAACATATTGTATTATGAATAAAACTCAACAGTATTATGAATAAAACTGATGATAACTCTATGCTAATTTTTTATTATGAATACCGCTATCAATGTTTATACATTTTCACATCTAACATAACTTCTTCGCGTTACTTCCGTAAAAGTTTTGTTGCCATACTTTCGGTTATACTGTTACTATTTTAAACTTTAACTGTGTATTACTTTCTTATACTTTAATCGGTTAAACGTATATTTGCTTTAAATACTTAACGTTGATACCCAGTGTAGAAAATCATTACCAAATATGTGGTTATGTAACTACATACTTGGTAATGGTAGCTAGTTACTTTTGTTATTACATTTCTTCGAACTTAGGTCTACAGATTGCCAGTCAATAGCTCCACCAGCTGAGCTACATCGACATGTAAAATTTAATAGATAAAAACATAATTGACCAGCTCCATACAAGTAATCTTACTCGCCAACATACAAAAAATCAAAAAATATGTGGTTACATATATCCTTACCAGTGTTTAAAAAATATTGAGTCTAAAAATAGATTTCAAAAATTTTTCAAAAAAATCTGGAAAATTATTTTCTATTTGAAATAATGATAAAAATAAGTCGTTATAAGTAACTCATTATTATATATTTTTAAATAATGCAGAAGGTAAGTGGGTGTCATTACTGGTAGTCCAAAAAATAATGATATGTCGTTACCGTTTCTACACTGGGTAGGTACACTGAAAATATTATTACAGTAACTGACGGTAGTTTATTTAAAAAGTTATCCGTACATTTATTTTTAAATGATTTTACAGTTAAAATGAAAAATATATTTTTCAACTTTTTTGGTCTTTTATTTAAAAAATAAATTACATTTAAATACGGATTTTCTGTTACAGTTAATATTTTCATTTAAAATGTTTCGTTAATAAAAGAAACGCATTTAGATTTCTAGGTCAGTTAAGAAAAAATAAACTAAATATCATTTATTCTTACGGATTTTGTAGTTAATTTTTTGAAAGTTAAAACACGAAATAAATGAAAATCATTATTTTTTCAAGGATTTTGTAGCTAATTTATTAATATTTAAAAATAAATGAAAAGTTCTTTTGATTTAAATGAAAAGTTAGTAGACCGGTTTTCAAGTGATTTTTCATTTATTTTAAATTACATTTTCAGTTAATTTAAACTACAAACTATTTTGAGTCTATGAGTGAAAATACAGCTACAATCATATTTTTGACCTCAACTTAGAATCCCTGAAAGCATTAGAATACGAAAATGTTTCGCAATCGTATCGCCTGGAAGAAAAACTTTATTGCGGCAATAATAATGTTCTTATTGCGGAATGCGAAATGTCCTCTCTATAGCGATGCTCCCAAGCAATACGAAAGTGATACTTCTGAATGATAAATCGGCGATATCGCTAAATAATCGTATATCGCTAATTTATCACCTGGAAGATAAAAAGGTTATATTGCTAAATTAACTCCTCGCAACAAACTAAACGATTTATATTTTTCATTATTAAATTTAACTCTGAAAAAGAATATTTGCGTATTTAATCCATTGACAAAAACATTCATTATATTGTTGCCATCATACCTGGTTTTTTCCGCGCACTAAATCTTCATTTTTCAACGAATTTGTTTCCCATATTTTTTAGAATTGTTTTTTGTATATAGTTTGTATTATTTTTTCCAACATTTTTAAAAATTTTAAACGAATTGCCTTTATCTTCTAGATGATAAAAAGGTGATATATTTATATATGTGACGCGCAAAATAGAAAGGGACCTAAGGATAGAAAGGGACCTAAGGTCAGGAGAGCATGGGTTCGGTCTCATTCGATGCTCAGATGTTGTCCACAAAAAAAAAAAAATTGATTTTTTTACCCTTGGGTCCCTTTCTCTATGCGCTGTCACTAGGGTTTGGGGTTCGGGAAATCCCGGGCGGGAATTCCCGGGAAATCCCGGGAAAAGTTTGCCGGGAATTCCCGGGAAAATAATATATTTTTCCCGGGAAAACGGGAAATTTTAAAAATATTAAATTTTTTAAATTGTTTTTGTTTCGAATAGGATTTTTTAATTTTAGTCATAAAAAACATTTTAAATATCAAAACAAAAATGTCATTGTTAAAATCTTTTAAAAGGGAATACATTTATTTGACACACAAATAAAATCTTTGCCAAGTAATAAGGAGCATTTCAACTTATTCGCATAACTTATTCAAAATTTAAGTAGTAAAATCTAAAAACTTGGTAAAATGTTTAAAAGAAATATGAACAAAAAGTCTTGTTTCTTACAAATCTAAATTTTTCAAATGTATATTTTAGTTAAATTCGACTTTGTTAAAATATTGGGTGGCTTGGTTTATTTTTGGAGCATTCTGATTGGTTAATTTATTTAATTTTATATTAAGGGTCAATAATTTTATAAGTAACGTTTTCATTAATAAATGTGAAAAGAAAAGACTAATGGTTAACGGTGGTATCTAAATTTGGTTATCCGACATCTAAATTTGGTGCACAAAAAAAAATTGATGGTCATGCAACTTCTCTTGAAGAAAACAACAAGAATAACGTTTCAGCTAAAATTAGCAAGGTACCTGAAGAAAAAAGTGTAAGCTGAATAGGCATTAAAGGTTTTATGGTAGGGCAAACATTTCCTGAAATGGTATCCAAATTAGCTGCAGTCAATCCGCACCATAACTAGATCTTCGTTTATTCGAGAAAGTTTTTATAATAAAAACCTGGCATTGCAAAAAAATGAAACCGATGTAAAGAACATTATATTAAATTACTACAATCATGTAAAAGATATCATGATAAAAGAAATATCGAGCAATATTTCTAACAATAGGAGATTTACTATAATCTTAGATGAATGGACAAGAATATCACAAAAGAGATATTTGAACATATGTACAAACGGATATAATTCATTTTATAACCTGGGGTTGGTTTATATATCAGGAAAGTATAATGCTGATGAAATAAGAAGAATTGTAGAAATAAGACTAGAAGAGTTTTATTTGTCTTTGGAAAATAACATTGTGGCCACCATATCTCATGGGCCAAGTGTGATGAAACGGTTTGTTTCCGACAGTCCAGTAGTAGGTGCCTACTGGAATCATGCAATTCATTTGTCAGTGCTGCCAGTAATTTATGTGAAATCAAATGTTCAACATTCTGATATTTTTTACTTTGAATTCTCACCACACATTTGCATTTGCACTGAAATAGTGTTTTTTTTTAACAAAAATTATTTTTTTCATTAACAATTTTGTCCAAAAGTCCAAAAGAATCCCGGGAATAAAATTTTTTCATTCCCGTTTCCCGGGAAATAAAAAAGTCCGGGAAATCCCAAACCCTAGCTGTCACATATAGACAAGTGTGACACTATATCTTTGCGGATATAACTATATGTATATAGCGTTTAGTTTTGCAAATATTTCATATACAGTGACGGACAATACAATAGAATCAACTAAAGTTTTTATAATTTTATTCATGTTGCATTTATTTTTAAAGATCAAAATAATGGATAAGTTGTCGAAAATGGCCCAGAAGATTGTAGGAATATTCAATGTAGCGTTTGCTTTACAATTTTTCTACCCGTTTTAAGCAGGCGGGGCTTATAATGTAAAATTAACACGAAAGCGATATCTTAACAAATTATTAGTGTCCGACCGAACTCACTTTTTTAAGGCCGAACCGAAGCCGAAGCCGAACTTCGGCCAAAATTACTAAGTTCGGCCGAAATCGAAGCCGAATACTTTTGTGTTTGAATAAAAATACAATTTCATGCAACTTTTTCAAATTGAAAAATGCGGAAACCAATTTCTAAATATTTCTAAATTGCAAAAACCTAAAAAAGTTGTCTTTTTCGCTCTTTAAGTAAAAATTAAGTTAAATAAGTGCATATTTATAAGTTACTATACAAAATTAAAGAGCTAAATGTTGCAAAATATTGATTTATAGAAAAGTTCGGTATTCGGCCAAAATTTAGCCGAACACCGAACTTGTCCGAACATCACTTTTTGGCCGAACTCCGAAGCCGAAGACGAATACTCGGTCTGACACTACAAATTATATAATAAAATTTTGCGAGTACTGATCGGATCTATACAAACTCTTTATTGCTGGAGTTATTGCTTAGTTTTACAATGTAAATTGATAAAATTTCGATGTCGCTAATTTTTCATTAAAAGCCATGCCTACTTAAAATGGGTAGCAAAATTAAAAAGTAAGCGCTACATGAAAAATCTCTACAATTTTCTGGACCATCTTTCATTTTTTTTTGGGGGGTAACCACGTAACTCGATTCGAAAAAAAATGTTTCGAATTCGTAAATCTTGCAAATATTGTTTGAAATATAATTCTGTATAAAAATTCTACTTTTCAATTTATTTTTATCCTAAACCTTGTACACTACACATAAAAATTCAAAAAGTAAGATTTTTGCTAAAACTTTTTTGTTTACGAAAGGTACAAAATTTACGAATTCGAAAATTTTTTTTCGAATCGAGTTACCCGGTAACCCCCCAGTATTGGCTTTATTGCAAATTGTTTATATAGGAATATATACATAATTGATAGAACCGTTCAAAAATTTTATATATAAATAGATACGAAAAAAAATTTTGATTTTATTTTATATATTACAATATATTAGTTAATCTCAGACACAAGTTCGAAACTCTTTTCATCAAAAACAATTTTTTGTATGTTTTACTCTATTTTTTCCTTAAATTAATATTTTCTGAGCTTTTTTTACTTTTAAAAGTTTTTTTTTGTTTTTAATTTAAAAAATCCAATTTAATGAAGTTAACATTTAAAATCATGACCCGGCTTGTAATGGGTTAATAAGTCTAGTTGCATACCATTGGTTAAGGATTTCCAGTACCTTTCCAACGACATATATATTTTGTTCTGGTCCAATATGTTTTGAGTGGAGAAATAAGCCATTGAATATTGTTGTAGATAATCTTCAGCTCCATAAATCGGGAACTATGAGCTTCCAACAAAAAACAAGTGCATTTTATTTAAAATAAAAAAAGGATAACATATTTAAAAAAAATTTCTAAGTCCAAAGAAAATTCCCATATTTGATAAAAAATTATCTAGTCTTTAAAGAATAGTCTTTATACATTAACGTCTTTAATAGTTACTCATTATCAACAGTAGCCCTCGGCTGAAAGTCTGGCATGTGACGAATATCGAAAACGATCCGATTTTCAATGGTTAATCGGCCTTATTACGAGTGTCGTAGTCGTAGTCGGGACTAAGTCGAATTTGCTGAAAATTCGCTAAAAACACAACTTTTGAACAATTTTTCAATTGGATTTATCATATATAGCACTCAGATTTAAAAAATCCAGCATCAGAGTTTCATTTCTTTATAATTTCCATTATATACAAAATCATTTTATATGGAGTCGAAAATTTCGACTACAAATTCGACACTCGTAATCAGGCCGAATATTTTACGATCTGTACAATACCAATTATTTTTTATTTCCTAATTTACATGTCCGGAGTCAAATAAAACGATAATTATTCTAGTAATTTCGGGTCCTACACCCCTGAGTGTGTAGGACCCGAAATCCTGCTGCCCTCCAATACAAAGTTTTTTTTATCATTTAAATTTAATCATATCGTATTGTATTAACTTATATCCAATTTGATCGGGACAAAATTCGGATATAAGTTTATCATTTGATATAACTTTGTATCCTTGTAAATACAATTATATGCGATTTGATACAATTTAATATAACCATTTTTCGGATGATATTATATCCAGTTACATATTGCAAATATATCCATTCACATATCATTTTATATAAATTTTTTTACTCGGGTGGTTACAATTATGTACAACTTCTTCTAAAGACTTTAATTTTTATTCAAATTTTGATTTCTTAACCCTTAAACGCCTAAGACCGTCTGCAGAAGGTCATCACTAAAATCCAATTATTTTCAAACTAAATATTTCTGCGATCTAGTCGCCGTAGACTTTTTAGCTGCCTTGAATTTACCTATCAAACGGTGCTGGTTTGAATACGCTCAGTTAAATACTTTGAAAGTTACAACCATTTCTGTCAAGATTTTTGTGAAATCAGACTCGAAAATTACTTGTGATTTTGGTGCAAATTGAAATTTATAAAAATATAACTTCCAACAGCTCAATCGGCCCGGGATTTTTTTTGGTAAGTAACTTGATGTTGTACTTTGATAATTTGTTCCTAATTTTATTTGTGACACAACGGTTTTGTTCGAATCGCGTTTTTTGTGAAGACCTTCTGTAGACGGTCTTAGTGGCTTAGCTGTGTTATTTTGTGTCATTTAGACAGTCTTTTGTTCATTTTTGACGTGACTAAAACCTGTTGATTGCTAGCAAATGTGTTTTTTTTTACTTTTTGTTAATTTGAGAAAATGTCACGACGAAGTGGAAGCAATAAAGACTGCGATAAGCAGAAAAAACTTTAATGAGTGATGAAGACATTGAAGATTTGATGGATTCAATCGAAGATGATGATGAATTTGAAGATTTTGATGACAGCATCGAAGATCCAGACGACGTGACGCCCTCAAACCAGGAGGAAATGCAATGATAAGAAATTGTTTGCAATTAATGGATACCTCATCGTTTGTGAATGCAGTTAATTTGTCGATGAATGCCAGCAATTTGAGTCTAAATAAAATTGATGCACAACAGGATGAAACTGCAGTTGAATTACCCGAACCGATTACAGCAGAACAAGAACAACAAACAGAAGAGGCAGGGTCGCTAAGGCTAAGAAAAAGAGCTCGATTACCATTACCGAGTACGGAAGCCTCAGGACCACGAGTCATACCACCAGATGGTGTCTTCACTGGAGGTGGTTAGTATTGTCGACATCACCACAGTTTTGTGGAAGGATACGAAAAATGTCAAACTGTGCTCAACGTACAGTTGTGGCCAAGCATTTAAGTCAATTCAAGTTTTTTTCTAATTTTATTGTTGTTGCCTTTATTTTTAAAGATCAAAATAGTGGCTAAATTCGCCACGAAAGGCAAGGCGATGGTTCAGAAAATTGTACAGAATTTTAACGTAATGTTTGTTTTTTCATTTTGTCACTTGTTTTAAGTGGGCGTGGCTTTTAACGAAAAATTAGCGATATAAACCTCTTATCAAATTACATAGTAAAATTTAGGCGGTACTGGTCTTTCATTTTTTTCACCTGGCGCTTTCAGGTAAAATCTTTTTGACAAATGGACTTCAGATTCGTGTTTTTCAGCCCAAAATCATGCTAGAACCAAAATTATTACAACAAAATACCTTGTATTTCAATATCAGTGGTTTAAGGGTTAACTTAAGGGTGTTATTTTCTAGTACAGTTTTTAGTAGTTTTTGTTTTGAACCAGAAATACAAATCGTTATATAATAATGTCTTCCTACATCAAATTAGATATGATTATATCGGGTCAAAATCCGGATAAGATTCTATATGATTCAATATATTTAGATTTTATGCGGTATAATTTTATCCACCATTTTTATACCCTACACCACTACGTGGTCAGGGTATTATAAGTTTGTGCTGATGTTTGTAACACCAAAAAATATTGGTCCTAGACCCACCTTATATTATACCGATCGGCTCAGAATTTTTTTTTATTTCGATTTAACGATGTCCGTCTGTCCGTCCCTCCGTCTGTCTGTCTGTCCACGCATTCTTGTGCGCACTCTACAGGTCGCAAATATTAAGATATTTTGACGAAGTTTGGTACACCGACTTATGTCGGGCCAAGGACAACGCCTATTGATTTTGGTTGAAATCGGTCCATGTTTAGACCTAGTGCCCATATAAGGGTACCCCCGAAATTGTCTTTTTACACGGTGCAGGTACGAAGATATTTCAATGGAATTTGGTACACAGACCTACGTTGGCCCAAGGACGAAGCCTATTAATTTTGGTTAAAATCGGTCCATGTTTAGACCTAGTGCTCATATAAGGGTCCCCCCAAAATTGGCTTAGTTACACGCTGCAGGTCGCAAATACGAATATATTTCAATGAAATTTGGTTCGCTGACTTGCATGGTCACGGAAAAAGCCTGTTGATTCTACACAGGATCGGTCCATATTTGGACCTATCGCCCATATGGGCTATATTTTCGATTTTCTCTTCTTTTATGATTTTATAGAAAATTTTGACACAAGTCCGTTTTAACCCATTCAAATTTCGGATCCAAACATTTGTTGGCTTTAAGTCAGACTGGTGTAGGGTATTATATAGTACCTTTTTAACCCTTTTACTCGTTCGATTATAAGTTTTTACATCAAATTAGAGGTAAATTGTTTTTAAAAACATTTTGTTTAAATTTTAATTTTTTAAACCGAATTCAATTTTAAATTCACGGGTTTTTAACAAAAAATAGAATTTCTAAAATTTTCTACAAAAACGAATTATTTATACCAAAAAAAATAATCCAGACGTATGAATTTGGTATTGAAAGTAATGCAAAGGTAAGGTGTAAGGGTCCAAGGTAATGCAAGGCTAGGCGGTTTGATATATTACCAGGTAATATGCATAGTAGTAACCATATATTACCAAGGTTTTGCTGCACAGAAAGAATTTTGCCGGACGAGTTTTAATGAAAATTTTCAGTAGACTAATGAAGTTTCCTTCAGAAAGTAAATGAAAAATTTCCTAAATTTAATGAAAAATCTTCATATATTTTATGAACCTAGTTTTAATGAAACTTTTTCATTGAGTGTATGAAACCTTTAATAAATTATATGAAATTTTTAACAAAATTTTATGAAAAATTCCATTAATTCAATGAAAAGTTTCAATGGACGAGTTCCAGTGACACTTCATTGGGTTTATGCAAAAATTCATTAATATCATGCAGATAATTCTCTCAGTGTGGGTAGAACCAACGCTAATGCTGTATAAGGTATTCAGAAACCAGTTCTTTAGATTTTCCCTTTTCCCTGTGTTAGCAGCAAATATTTTAACTCTTAACACTTGCAGGTAACTGTCTTTTTGGCGCAGTTACAGATGTTACAATTCAAACGTTTCATGGTACGCCGCATTTCCCTAAAATATAATATATTGTATGTAAGATTTTTATTAAGATTTGTTAAAAGAAAATTAAAATGAATCATTCACGGATGATCATTACTAATATTCAAATTATATCCACACTGAAAGAATTATCCTGCATGATATTAATGATATAATTTCATAGATTTTTTTTCGTATAAACAATGAAGAATTTCTTTATGTATATAATATTTAATTAATATTATAAAATTTTTCATAACTTTTCTTTCATAAAATTTCATAACTTCACTAAAAAAATTCATTGAATTTCATAAATTATATCTCCATAAATTTAATGAAAATGTTCTTTTTATATATGAAATTGTTCAATAGCATTTACTTTTTTTAATTTTCTATAAAATATCGTCATTTCCTGAGGGAATAATCTTTTATAATTTATATTTTTAAAATTATTTTTTTATTATTAATTTTGAACTATGAAATTTTTTTATAAATCATATTAATTTTTTCGTAACTTTTTTTATGAAACTTTTTAATTTACCGAATTTTTTCTTTAAATACACATATTTTGTACATCCGTAAAATATGCTACGATTTCATTACACCTTTTGCATTTGCTAAATACTTTTTATTTATCCACTGCAGTTTAGTAACGACAACAACCAGCTATAATAAATAATAGTAAATGAAATTGCTTCATATATTTTATGAATGATTTATTCATTGGACGAGTGGCCTTTTAATTTTATGAAGAGTTTCGTTAATTTTATGAACTTTTCATAAACATTGACTTTAATGAAACCTGTTTCATAGATTCTATGAAAAGTTTCAATAGACGAGTTCCAGTGACACTTTTATTTGAAACTATGAAACTATGAAGTGATGATAATTCTCTCAGTGCAGAGCATCGTGCAAAATGTACAAAATTTGCATAATTCCAAATTATAACAACTCAGCGATGATTTCCTTGTCAAAAGAAAAGTTTTGGTATCCATATTGCCCTGTTTAGAACATATTGTTTCCACCACATTGAATTTCTGATAAAACGCGAAAAATCGCGAATTTCAAAAAAATCTGAAACACGTGTTCACTTAAATTGTCTATAGATTATGATATGTAATTTTGACATTTCAATCACAAATATCTCCGTACAAAAGAGTCAAAAATTTGTTTTTTTATCGAATATCCTTGAAAATAGGACATGTCAGGATATGCTTGAACATGTTATATATACCGCTGGACGCGCCTCATATGATACCCATATTGAGTATGTTGTCTTCAGTTAAGATGCAAATTTCTTACAAAAACTAAAAAAAATACCTTTTTTAAAAATGGTCCAGCTCGTGAGATCTCATTACTAGACCCGAAATATTTTGGGAATCATCATAAAACAAACCAAGGTTCATTTTGAGTGGGCACTTTTTTTACTTTTTTTCGTGAGTCGGTCTAACATAAAGGTTGGTTAAATTTTAAGGGCCGATGTTGATTTTGAATAAAACACAAATTATTTAGGAAATTTCATTTCTTTTTATTATGATATACTGGTATGGTTCAATTATTTATGGAACAAAATATCGGCCAAATGGCCACCGCGACCTCGGCGGCACACCTCCATCCGATGGTCCAAATTTTCGATGACGCATAATTGAGGTTCTATGCCATTAATGTGCCGAATTATCTCACTCTTTAGCTCTTGAATTGTTGCTGGCTTATCGGCGTACACTTTTTCTTTCAAATAACCCCAAAGAAAGAAGTCCAACGGTGTCAAATCACATGATCTTGGGGGCCAATTGACATCGCCACCACGTGAGATAATACGGCCATTGAATTTCTCGTTGGCTGTGTGGCAAGTGTCACCATCCTGTTGAAACCACATATCGTCCAGGTCCACATTCTCAATTTCTGGCCACAAGAAGTCCGTTATAGCGAACACCATTCACTGTAACTGCTTGGCCAACCTCATTTTCGAAGAAGTACGGCCCGATGACGCCGCCAGCCCATAAACCGCATCAAACACAAAAAACAGGTGTTTTAACATTTCCCACAGACCCGATTTGCTGAAATTTGTGCACAATTCTCCCGATTGTGGACACATTTGGTCGATTATGCTGACCAAAGAAATCATGAAGTGCACGAAATGCATTTTGATTGGAACGCCCATTTTCATATATTCCAAAAATTAATGGTTAGTTTGGAAAAAAAAATTGCGAAAAAAAATTTTACAAAAACGAAAGAGTTTACATTATTATATTCGTTTGTTAATCGCTGATTAAGTTTCTTAATTCATTTTCTGCGGCATAAATCATTTTATTCACAATCCGCCATTATTTGGAATTTTTTTCAATGCGGTGTATTTTAATCCATAATGCAAGACTATTGCACTCATATCTTGCCCAAAGTTTGGTGGTTAATTTGCAAAAAAAAAAAAAAAATGCGATCAAAATCTGCGAAAAGGATAATTTTACACCAATATATTCGTTTGCAGAATGTCAATAGTTGATTAGCTCTGCTAAGTTATTTTCTACGCTTTTTCGCATTCCGCCGTTATTTAGCAATTTTTTATGTGCGATTTCTTAAAATTTATAATCTAGGGATTGCAAAAAAAAATCACGAAACAAAATTACAAAAAGGAAATTTTTTGCATTAATATATTTATTTACAGAATGTAAATCGCTAAGATTTTTAATACAATGCCCGACCTTAACTTTTTTACTCGTTTACAAAGTAAGAATGTGTAAAATTGTCTTTTCACATTATTTTCGAAAAATATTCGATTAAATATAATCCCCACTTCAGTTATGGGGCCAATGTCCCAAAAATGCCGGTCATAACCCCCAAACCTGAAATGGGGATAATGTTCAGCCACCCGTCGTGAGTGCCCTTAATAATATCTGATCACTAATTTTGAACCTACACTCGCAAGTAAACATTACATAAAGTACATGAATAATGCAATTTCTTTGTAACTTGATTTCTGGCTTCAAATCAATTGATCACTGAGATATGGATGTACATGTAGTGGGCATGAGTGGTTACGTGGTTAGTATATGTTGTGTGTTCCGTATGATTCCATTACGAAAAAGGTTAAAGAAATAGCATTTGTCGTCGTCATACAGGCGTGAGTTCACAACTACTAGCGATGAGTAAATGTTTTAGTTAAAAATTATTACAAATGTGTTTTGTTTTTGCTTTTTTTTTTTGCTCAATATAAAAGAGTTAAAATACAAATAAAAGTATTTTTTCTACTTCTTCAGTTTTATTTTGAACAATTTGTTTGTTGACTCGGTATGAAAATAAAAAAAAATTGATCACATGTATGTGTTAAAAAGTTCCCGGACGAAAACAACGGTACGAGCGACTGATTGACTGTCGTTCAAAAGAAGTATTTAAGTAAATCTTAAAACTCGGGCTCTTCAAGACGTGTAAGTATCTGTGTTTTAGTTTTGTTTATCTTCACTATGTTTTATATCAGAGCTTTAAAGAATTAATTCCTTTTTGGAGTGAATTCCCTAAAATTTAATACAATTTTTTAATTCAAGGAATGAATTCATTAATAAGATATAAGCAGGAATGAATTCCTGTGAATGAATTCAAAGAATTCGAATTTAGATAATGAATGCCCTCATGCGCGGCTCCAGAAACTAATATAAGGGGAAAATTCATACGCCACAGAGCCTAAGTCAATGTGTTTGTTGTTTCTTGTTTACGGTTGCGTATGATTTTCCCCTTATATTAATTGCTGGAGCCGCGCACGATTCCCTGACCAAAGCATTAAAATTAAAGAATTCATTCAACACGAGTTAATTCAATTTTAAGTCAAGGAATTAAATCACATTCCCAGGGAATTCATTCCCTTGTACATTTAATTCCCTGAAGGAATTAACTTTTCCTCTTAATTCTCTAAGGAATTTACTTTTTCGTTTAATTCTCGAAGGAATTAACTTCTTCATTTAATTCCCTGAATTTAAGTTTTCACTTAGTGCCCACTTAAGGCCTTAAAGTGTTAACATTTTTTCTTTATTTTTCAGCTCTTCCAATCATTTGTATAATTGGTTTAACCCTCTAATGCACAAGGCCGCCTAAGGGCGGTCTTCAGATTTTAAATAGTTTTTGGCTAAATAACAATATTTTATTAAAAAAGTTGTATTATATCCATAGAAAACTTAACTGTTTACTTTTTTTCCTTGAAACTTTTTTTTTTGTATAAGGAACGGTTTTCAAGCGAGTAGCATTTAAAATTAAAATTTAGAAAATTTTAAAAAATTAACTATTTAAAACAGAAAAAAATATTTGAAAAATTGCCAAAAATACATTTACGATCTGGCGTACATTACCGATAATAACAAAGCTAGTTTAAAGTCTCTAATTGTAAAATCAGTTAAAAATTTTTCTCCAGGACTCACAGGATAACGCCAGGATACATTTTACAAATATCTCTCTAACTCCAAAACTAGCCAACAGATTTTTTTAAAATTAAACACAGATTTTGTGCTTTGAGATGGTAGTAAGCATTGATCTTTAGTGCCAAATTTGCCAAATTTCGTAATTTTCAAAAAGCGAAAATCGCCATAACTTTTGAAATAATAACAATTGATCAACAATTTTCGGTACGTAATTTTATTTTATTGATGGTATTATTTACAGCAAAACCCGAAATTATTCGCCTAAATAAAGCGATAAATTAAAATTTTAATTTTTGTTCCATGGTAGATTTTCAACGCAAAAAATATGGTTTAAATATTATTGTAATCATCAGAAAGAGCATTAGAGGGTTAACTAAAACGGATTTTAATAAAAAAAAGTGCGCCGTACACCCTCCAATATGTAGTATTTTTGCAAGGAGGTTTCAAAAAAAAATTTTTTTTATTTTTTTTTGCCGAACGTAGGCAAACAAAAAAACAGTCGGATCTTAAAGTATGATACATCGATGTTTTTCTCTCGAGGAGACCAGTGCTTTTCTCTAAGGGCATTTTGAGCTCAAGTATCCCGTTCTAGTAGTTACCCACCAGATCTCAGTTGCTACAACCCTAATGTACAACCCTAATTTCAGAAAATTAAAGCTCGCAATTCATTAACCTTTTGCTAAGGAAGTTTTTCGCTAAACCCAGTAGAAATTTTTTTCATATATTGGTTGCCGAACCTAGGGGTCGCCTTTTTAAATTTTTTTTTAATTGGATTTTTACTATATAGCAAAACACTGGTCTCCTCGAGGCAAAAAAATCGATATATCACACTTTAAAATCCGATTCTAAATGCCAAAGCTATAACAAAAAATTAAAAAGAGCGACGTTCGGCAAAAAAAAAATTTTTTTTTTGAAATCGCCTTTCAAAAATACTTCATTTTAGAGGGTGTACGGCGAACTTTTTTTTGAGGTACGGTCTAGTATACCTCCTTTATTAGCAACAACGACATATTAGTTAAATTAAATATATAAGAATTGTATAAAAACATTTAGTTTTTCATATTCTTAGGTGAAAAGACATGTCTTTTTGGGCTGTTAAAGGAAAAACCTAAATTCAGAGGATTAAACGAAAAAGTTAATTCCTTCAGGGAATGGAATGAATTCCCAGGGTATTCATTCCCTAAGGAATGAATTCCTTGATGAAAGAATGCATTGAGTTTTATGAAGGAATTAGGAAAACATGCATGAATGAAAAAAGAATTCATTCAATTCCTTAAGTTTGGTTAGGGAATTTATTCCCAAAATATAAATTCAGTTCAAAAAAAGGGAATTAGGGAATTAATTCTTCGAAGCTCTGTTTTATATGAATGATGATTTTGTTGTTGAGAAAAACTTTAGTTTAATGATGTTCTTTTCTGTAAAATTCTATTTGTTGTGTTTGTAGTCAGTAGTGGAGAAAAGAAGTAGTAGTAGTTATTACAGTTGTATGTGTGTGTGGTGTGTGTGTGTGTGTATGTATATGGCTGCAAAACTAACTAACTAACCCCTTTTTAATGTTTTCTGAAATAAGACAGGTTTCAAATCTCACCTTTTACATGTTCATTCATTCCTTTCGCAGATCGTCACTAAACGGACTGACTGACGTTTTTTATTTTTTTATTTGTATCTTTATTTTTATTTCAATTTACATTTGTTTTATAGCGAGATTTTTTTTAACATTTCTACAGATGAGTTTGTTTTTAAGTGTACCTACATGTCTGTGTGTGTGATTTGTTATCCATTTTTTCTACTGGTGTTTTTGGCATCTTTTGAATGACAGGTTGTTGAAAAATTCAATTTACTTTAACATTTCAGTTAAGTGAGATACATACGCGCGGCATTAGTCCACAATATTGTAATGACGGATTTCGAAATTTATAAATAAAAAATTTCGTATGATTGTGTTTTTTTTTGTTTTTATCGTATCTTATATTAATTTGTATATGTCATTGCGTGTTTCTGTATGTGTATATTTTAAATGAAATTTATGAAATAATAATTCAAAAGTGAAGCAGAAAGAATATATGTGTACATAAATTATATGGACATTTAGTTATAAATATATCCAAATAAAAATTTAAAAAATAATATTGTTAAAGTGTTAGAAAGATTTTAAATGAAAACTGATCAAATGATCTCCTTTTTAAACTGAATTGAAGGTGTGACTACACAGCCAAGTTTTAAATAAGGTATGATTACACAGTCAACTTTTAAATTAATGGTATTTCATTTATACTGGTGAATTGAAAAAGGAAATTGCACAGCACAACAAACTAATAAAATTTTAATGCATCGGGTTTGCGAATATGGACTTTGAATTTCAAAATTAGCAGCAGTTTAAAAATAAAAAATTGCAGAGAAGCTTTTAAATAAAATCGAATTTTTGACAAACTTAAAAAAAATACAAAATTGAAAAAAAAATCGATATTTTTCCCATCCCAGGTGAAAATGTTCATATATGGTCATATATGGCAACATATATGGGTTCATATATGGGTTCGGATCCAAAATTTGAGGGTATATGGCCATATATGGAGATATATGAATGTTCATATAAATTTTTTTTTTTATTTTTTAATAACCCAGGTGAAAATGTTCATATATGGTCATATATGGCAACATATATAGGTTCGGATCCGAAATTTGAGGGTATATGGCCATATATGAAGATATATGAATGTTCATATATACATTTTTTTTATTTTTTAATAAAAATATTGCTTTTTTTATTCAAAGTAAATGTAAATATTATAATTCTATTCACACGTTACTGATGAATATGTACATTTGAATGAAATTGAGAAATTATGAAATTTTGAATTGACATAAACATTTTACTTCAAGTTTAGAAATTATTTTATGACTGTTTTTTGATAATTTAATGCTTGTTTATACACTAATAGAAAAAAGTATGTAAAAATTTTAGTTAAAGCTACTAAAAATTAGTTCAAAATGAAAAACTGCTGAATTAGCAGAGTATATTTGCTAAATATAAATAAGAATAGGAACAGCAAAAATAAAACTATTTAATATGTATATTTACAAAATTTGAGTTATAATTGAGCTAAAGTTCAGTGATTAGAAAATAAAATTAAATTGTAGTAGTGGGCAAAAAAAACATCACATAAAATTTAAAATTTTCAAAGTTCCTTTTTTGTTTTTTGTTTTTAATGGAAATACAAATCTAGCCTTCTGAAATCAACAGTTTAATATTTTTAGTAAATATTTCTGTTGGTTTTATAAACTGCTATTTGCATTGAACAAAATTTAACAAACATTTTTTTAGATACAACAGTTTGTTTTAGCCATTTTTAGTTTACTAATATTTTGCAAAATTTTCTGCAGATTTTCTAAATTTAGGAGTTTTATTTTTGATGTTTTTATCTTACTGCAACATTTTCAATTGTATTTCAAAATTTATCATTTTATTTCAGATTTATCAATTGTATTTCAGAAATAATCAATTGAATTTCAGTTTCATCAATTGTATTGCAGAAGTTATGAATTGTTTTTCAGATTTACAAATTGTATTTCAGAAATAATCAATTTATTTCCAGTTTTATAATTGCTTTTCAGAAATTATCAATTGATTTTCATATTTATCAATTGTATATCAGAAATTACCAATTGTATTTCAGAAATTGTGAATTGTATTTCAGAAACTGAAAATTGTATTTCAGAAATTTATTAATTGTATTTCAGAAATTCGCAATTGCATTTCAGAAATTATCAAATGTATTTTACAAATAATCAATTGTATTTCAGAAACTGGCAATTGTATTTTAGAAATTGCCAACTGTATTTAAGAATATATCAAATGTATTTTATTTCAATATTTTTTGAATCCGTTCACGTAATTACCCCCATGATAAAAAAAAACTTAAAACATTACCCATATATGGAATAATATATGAATTCATATATGAAGATATATGGAATATATGAACCAATATATGGACCAATAAATGCAGTATATTATCATATATGGATCCATACATTTGAATGTATTTACCCATATATGCTTCCATACATAACATATATGTTCATATATGATCATACATTAAACCGTATATGCTCACACATGAGACCATATACGACAATATATGAACATATATGAACATTTTCACCTGGGAATTGCTTTTGTTATTCAAATTAAATGTAAATACCCAGGTGAAAATGTTCATATATGTTCATATATTGTCATATATGGTTTCATGTATGAGCATATATGGTTTAATGTATGATCATATATGAACATATATGTTATGTATGGAAGCATATATGGGTAAATACATTCAAATGTATGAATCCATATATGATAATATACTGCATTTATTGGTCCATATATTGGTTAATAAATTCCATATATCTTCATATATGAACTCATATATTATTCCATATATGGGTAATGTTTTAAGTCTTTTTTGTCATGGGGGTAATTACTTGAGCGGATTCAAAAAATATTGAAATACAATACATTGATAATTTCTTAAATACAATTGGCAATTTCTAAAATACAATTGCCAGTTTTTGAAATACAATTGATTATTTGTAAAATACATTTGATAATTTCTGAAATGCAATTGCGAATTTCTGAAATACAATTAATAAATTTCTGAAATACAATTTTCAGTTTCTGAAATACAATTCATAATTTCTGATATACAATTAATAAATATGAAAATCAATTGATAATTTCTGAAAAGCAATTATAAAACTGGAAATAAATTGATTATTTCTGAAATATAATTGGTAAATCTGAAAAACAATTCATAACTTCTACAATACAATTGATGAAACTGAAATTCAATTGATTATTTCTGAAATACAATTGATAAATCTGAAAAACAATTGATAACTTCTGAAATATAATGATAAATTTTGAAATACAATTGAAAATGTTGCAGTTAGATAAAAACAGCAAAAATAAAACTGCTAAATTTATTTATTAAAAACCAAAAACGAAAAAGGAACTTTGAAAATTTTAAATTTTATGTGATGTTTTTTGTCTAATTTTATTTCTTAATCACTGATATTTAGCTCAATTATAACTCAGATTTTGTAAATATATTAAACACTTTTATTTTTGCTGTTCCCATCTTATTTATATTTAGCAAAAATACTCTGCTAATTCATCAGTTTTTAATTTTGAACTAATTTTTAGTAGCTTTAACTAACATTTTTACACACTTTTTTCTATTAGTGTATAAACAATCATTAAATAATCAAAAAACAGTCATAAAATGATTTCTAAACTTCAAGTAAAATGTTTATGTCCATTAAAAATTTCATAATTTCTCAATTTCATTCAAATGTACAAATTCATCAGTAAGAATTGTAATATTTACATTTAATTTAAATAAAAAAAAGCAATATTTTTATTAAAAAATAAAAAAAAAAATTATATGAACATTCATATATCTCCATATATGGCCACATACCCTCAAATTTCGGATCCGAACCCATATATGTTGCCATATATGACCATATATGAACATTTTCACCTGGGTATTATAATTCTTACTGATGAATTTGTACATTTGAATGAAATTGAGAAATTATGAAATTTTTAATGAATATAAATATTTTACTTCAAGTTTAGAAATTATTTTATGACTGTTTTTTGATTATTTAATGATTGTTTATACACTAAAAGAAAAAAGTGTGTATACATTTTAGTGAAAGTTACTAAAAATAAGTTCAAAATGAAAAAGTGCTGAATTAGCAGAGTATTTTTGCTAAATATAAATAAGATAGGAACAGCAAAACTAAAACTGTTTAGTATATTTACAAAATTTGAGTCATAATTGAGCTAAATTTCAGTGATTAGAAAATAAAATTAAATTGTAGTAGTAGACAAAAAACATCACATAAAATTTAAAATTTTCAAAGTTCCTTTTTCGTTTTTAGTTTTTAATGGAAATACAAATCTAGTCTTCTGAAATCAACAGTTTAATATTTTTAGCAAATATTTCTGTTGATATTATAAACTGCTATTTGCATTGAACAAAATTTAACAAAAAAATTTTTTTAGATACAACAGTTTGTTTTAGCCATTTTTAGTTTACTAATATTTTGCAAAATTTTTTGCAGATTTTCTGAATTTAGCAGTTTTATTTTTGCTGTTTTTATCTTATCAGCAGCCTACTATTTTTCACCAAAAATTTATGTTACTTTTAGCAGGATATTGCGTTTCTTACAACAGTGGCTCACTCACAATATATCTACAATAAAGGTTCAATGGTTATTTAAAAGTTTTGAATTTTATTACAGTTTAATAAAACAAATTAACATGCAAAACAACAACAAAAATCTTTCAATTAGCCTCTAATAAGACAAAAAATTATTTGTGAATAACCATGTTAGCCAGTAAAGTTGTCTTCAATTGAATAAATAGTAAAATTATAAAAAAAATATATTTTCTAACTTTTTCCACTGACCAATCTATAAACAAGAAATATTAAAATTTAAATAAATTTGTTGTCAAATGTTAACTAAAAATTGCGAATAGTCGGGTTATTACTGGAAGAATTTTAAAAACTATTTTTTTAGCATATTTCAAAATGAAAATGTGGACCAAAATTTACGCACTAAGTTCTTTTTTTGTATTTCAGGTTGAAATTTCCCCCTTTTCACTTTCATTAATAACACTGTGCTCGGAGACATTATTTCCGACCAGCGAGGCACCCAGTGGGTAAAACTAATTCGGCTACGCTGAATCCAGTGGTGCTAGCCGTTTTTCTAGGTTAGCTAGAAAAATAACCACAAGTTTGACATCTGACCTCAAGAGGGACAGGCTTTAGATATTTGTTTCAGGATTGAAGTACTGAATCTTCTGTCATAATATTTAGGCCAAGGTTCTTCAGAACCTAAAAATAATAACCAAGTTTCGCTCTAAAAACAAAATTTTTGACAAAATGCACATTATCCTCAAAATTCGTTGAAATAAAATCACGGCACGCGCCAAACGAAAAAAGGAATATCTGTAATATTTATTATTTTTAATTAGTAATATTAAAAATATCTTATAAAATATTAAAGTACAATCTTTAACTTTGTTAAAGAAATTTTTAGGAAATTGAAGTTTCAAGAACATGCTAAAATATATGCGGTATTTTTGCTATTAATTTTGAATGGTTAACGGATATCCAAGACGGAAAAAGTTATTTACCTGTGTATTTGCGAAATTCAACCTACGTTCGTCTTTATTATATTGTATAAAAGTTAATTTATTTATATACAAAATAACATTTCTACTCTACTCTATTGCTTACGCAGTAGCATCGAAAAAAAAATGTGCTTATGCATTCTTAATAAAGTTGAAAAAATATTGAGTCTAAAAATCGATTTTCAAAATATTATCAAAAAAATCTTTAGTGTCCGACCGAACTCACTTTTTTAAGGCCGAACCGAAGCCGAAACCGAACTTCGGCCAAAATGACCAAGTTCGGCCGAAACCGAAGCCAAAGCCGGATACTTTTGTGTTTGAATAAAAATACAATTTTGTGCAAATTTTTCAAATTCAAATTCTAAATACATATTTCTAAATTGCAAAAACATAAAAAAGTTGTATTTTTCGCTCTTTAAGTAAAAATTAAGTTAAATATGTGCATATTTATAACTTACTATACAAAATTAAAGAGCTAAATGTTGCAAAATATTGACTTATTGAAAAGTTCGGTATTCGGCCAAAATTTCGCCGAACACCGAACTTGGCCGGACATCACTTTTTGGCCGAACTCCGAAGCCGAATACTCGGTCGGACACTAAAAATCTTTACTTATATTTGAATCAATCATAAAAATAAGGCATTCCGGGGATCAATATTCAAAACCCGTTTGGAAAAATGTTTTCCAAACTGAAATTGGTCGAAGGTTTAAAAAATTACATATGAAAAACCCACATTATTGTAATTTTTCTATTTCGGATTTCTTTCAGATTTTGATGTATGTATTTTGGATATGTGATAGAGGGAACAATATTAACCCCTTTACTACCGTCTTTTTGTTTGCGAATGTATCGTTATTTGGACTTCAGATTCTTGTTAGAAGTCCTCAAATTAGAAAAAAATATGAAACATATTTTGCCCCCTCATATCCACCAAAAATGACTTTCGAAAATAATTTTTTTTTTCAAACTTCTCAGCCCCGTTTTACCCCTTAAACATTGGAGTAGCCAAGTATTTATCTTCATTAGTTTAGGAGAAACATCAAAACCCCCTTTTCTCGTAGATTATGATATATTCAAAAACTTAGACTTTATTAACAAATATCGCGACCATTATGCCATGTTGAACTGCTTATACATATAATGATTTTTATTTAAAGTCCAAGATCCTAATAAACTTATTTGCTAAAAGTATAAAGTTTTTTTTGCACTATTGAATTTTATATATTCTTTTAAAAATGCGTCACTAACTTTTGCTTCTAAACATTTCGGCCCAAAATTGATATTTATGTGGTAAAACTGAGTTTCAACGTTGTTAAAATCTTTTTTGTTTGAAAACTTTTTAATATTTTCAATACACTAAGGTAGTTCACAAGGGGAGTGCTATTTGTTGTATCGTCCTAAGGACAAACAGAGTTGTTAAAATTTAAATTGAAAAAATACAACATTTGAGAATAGCACGATACAACATTTTTTAACGTATGTTTAGTGTCCTATGTTTGAGTGTGCTAACAGCTAGAAAACCCAATAGAAAATCGTTGTTAAAAAGTCAAATAAAAATTTTAACAACTCTGTTTTTGTTAGAACGATACAACAGATAGCACACCCCTTGTGAACAAAATAACTATTTCATACATCTTGAAAAAACATTTCAATTGATATCCAATTTTTATATATTTTTTTCACGAAATTCATTTTTGAAATTGATTTTTGACCAATTTAATGCGGCCCTATGCTCCTTGCAGGAGTAAAAGGAACGAATATATATATAATGCCTTGTTTCAAACTTGCCGATGCTTTTGGATTTGTTATAAAATTCTCCCCAAAAATTACGTATCATCACAGGAAAATTTTTAACAATCGGTAGCCAATCACACCCATTCTACAACTGGTTCCACTGCAACCGATTCCATGGAACTGGTTCCGGAACCAGTTCCTGGGATCCCATATGGAAGGTGCGGGTGACGTAGAATCAGTTCCAGAATTAGTTCCAGAATTAGTTCCAGAACTGATTCTAGAGCAACCGGTTCCACTTTGGAGCTATAGAAGGGGTTGCTTTTGGGACAATTTCAAACAAAAAGAATCGGTGTTAGAATCGACAGTAGAAGGGGTTGTGAATGAAAACCCAGGAAAATTTTCTGTTCCAAAGAATCGGTTGTAGAATAGCTACTTTTCATTCACAACCCCTTCTACTGTCGATTCTAACACCGATTCTTTTTGTTTGAAATTGTCCCAAAAGCACCCCTTCTATAGCTCCAAAGTGGAACCGGTTGCTCTAGAATCAGTTCTGGAACTAGTTCTGGAATTGATTCTACGTCACCCACACCTTCCATATAGGATCCCAGGAACTGGTTCCAGAACCAGTTCCATGGAATCGGTTGCAGTGGAACAAGTTGTAGAATGGGTGCCTTTGGCTACCGATTGTAAAAAATTTTCCTGGGAAGTACCCAGGAAAAATTTTTACAATCGGTTGCCAACCATGCTAGTTCCGCAACTGGTTCCAATGCAACCGATGCCATAGAACTGGTTCCGGAACCAGTTCCATGGATCCAATATGGAAGGTATGACTGACGTAGAATCAGTTCTAGAACTAGTTCCAGAACTGATTCTAGAGCAACCGGTTACACTTTGGAGCCATAGAAGGGGTTGCTTTTGGGACAATTTCAAACAAAAAGAATCGGTGTTAGAATCGACAGTAGAAGGGGTTGTGAATGAAAAGTAGCTATTGGACAACCGATTCTTTGGAACAGAAAATTTTCTTGGGTAGCTATTGACAACCGATTCTTTGGAACAGAAAATTTTCATGGGATACTTATACCTGTACCTTGCCCATCATTTTATTCTTCAAATCCTAAGATGAAAATAAACATCATAATTCGCACCTGTGTGCCGTTTACGTATGCTGGATAGGAATGTACCGGTTGAGGGTTAGAAATAATTTCATAAAATTTATGAAGCTTTCTCACAAAAAAAAAAAAAAAATCGAAACCTCTCATTCACATTATGAATATGATAATACACTCTAAAAATTGTTTGTAAATTTACTACTATAAAATGTGTAAAATTTTGTTTAATTTTACGAAAATTCGGTAAATATAAACAAAAAATGCGTAAACTCTTTTTGTACACACTTTCATACGCAATAATACACACACAAAGTATTTTTAGACATTATGTGCTTATAAATAAACACATTGTGCCTAAAATTACTATTGTTTTGTTAAATAAAATTTTTACGCACAAAGTTGGTAAATATACTATCCAATAATAGTAATAAATACTCTGACATTTCAAATCAGAGAACGGTTTGAGTGCCTTATTTTATGCTTTTGAATGCAATCACAAAAAATGTGCATATTGTTGTCAATACACATCATTTCAGTAAAGCAATACAGACACAATTGAAAAAAAGTGAGTATGACGAAAGCCATGCATTGCTCTGCATGTCTTCTGTTAATCTTACCTAACACTCGCAAAAGCAACGAATATAAAATGATTGGTATGAATACAAACCGATTATTACGAATGGTCTCAATGTTGGTTGTATAAAAATTGAACATTTTTTTCTGTCAAATATTTTAGTATATTTTTGGTGTTTATTTTTTTCACTTAAACATTAACAAAATGAGAAAATATATACATATTTCATATTTAAATAAAAAAAAATGGAAATTTCTTCACACTGCATTTTTCAAAATACTGCAACAGGTCAACGATTACTAAATGAATGTTGTGATTGATTTTATTTTTTTAATGCGTCATCTCTTCATTTCGTTGCTTGACATGTAGTGGCATTATAAAAATAATGCTTTAAAACCACTCATCAAAAACAATGAATGTATATAATTGCATTAGCATTAGTTATTGTTGTTGCATGAATACATGGCAAAAGCAATGAATGGTATGACTGCACAATAAAAACGAATGTACTCAAACCGTTCTCTGTTTCAAATTGGAAAAAATTGAAAAAAAAATTATAAATAATAAAAAGAAAAAGCGAAAACGGATTATTTTTTGTGAATTACAACATTTCCACAAACACATTAGAGTCTGGAAATAGCAACATAAGCATGAAATTGTTTTTGGTAATTATTATTAACGCACGTGGTAGTCTAAACCTCATTTCAAAATTGAAAACGCCGTAAGAGAGACACGGTCTACGCAGGAACTACTGGGTGCAATAACTCCTGCTCAACAAAATGCCTTCTTTGCAAGGGAGGCAGTCAACCAACAACCGTCAACAATAACGGGACAAAACGCCGTAAGAGAGATACGGCCTAGGTAAAACAACTGGGTGCGATGACTCCTGCTCAACAAAATGCCTTCTTTGAAAGGGAGGCAGTAACCGTCAACAATAACGGGAGAAAACGCCTTAAGAGAGATATGGCCTACGCAGGAACAACTGAGTGCAATGACTCCTGCTCAACAAAATGCTTTCTTTGCAAGTTAGGCAGTACTCAATGTATACTGACTTTGTTGAGCAGGAGTCATTGCACTCAGTTGTTCCTGCGTAGGCTATATCTCTCTTAAGGCGTTTTCTCCCATTATTGTTGACGGTTACTGCCCCCCTTTCAAAGAAGGCATTTTGTTGAGCAGGAGTCATCGAACCCATTCAATAGTTATAACAAATTTTTATATGAATTTTATACAAATGCCTTAAGATCCCAAAACGACTAATTTGGACATAAACGATTATGAGAGAATGACTCCGATATTATTATTAATAAAATACGTACTAAATTTTAATTTGTTATTTTATTTAAAAAATTTTTGGGTGGTGCTTAAAGTTAGCACACCTGTTGTAAATGTACGCATTATATTTTATTTTTACGCACTTCCTGTGGATTTTTGCGCATTTTTTGTGGATTTTTACGCATTTTATGCGTACATTTACACGTGAAACGTGCTTTTTTACACACAAATTTAGTAAATTAACACACTAATTTCAAAATTTCATTTAATATTTACGCACTTTCAATGTAAAATTACAAATAATTTGTGCACCAACTTGAACACAATGTGCGTATTTTTTTTTCAATTACGCACATAGAGTAAATTTACCCAATTTATAGTAGGAGTTCAGTTTCCTACTATAAGTTGGGTAAATTTCAACAGAATTAAATTAGAGTGTATCAGAGATATGAAAGTATTATATTTTAGCAATAACTTGCAGGAAATTATCCAAGTGGAAACTTAAAAATAAATAATTTGGAATATTAACTCTCAAAGTTAAAGTTTTGAGGATTTTTAGTATTGTGTTAAATTAAAATAAGAAAAATCTTTGTTTAAATCAATGTTTGAAAAAAAAATTTGTTAAAAATTAATCAGATCGATTTCAAATCTATTTAATAGATTTTAACGTATTATTTTAAAGAATTTTTTAGTCTTTATTCAAACTGAAAATGAACACAATTGGTGAAAAGGTTCAAAACCTATGAGAGAAAATATAAAAGAAGCACAAAATCAGAATACAGCTGTGTTAGATGGTACTTTCAAAGAAGTTTTATCAATTTGGAGGGTATTGAAATTTTCCTCTTATGTTGGACTGAAATCTACATAAAAAATACTTTTCATTAAATCGAACAATTTTAATCAAAAAACTTTAACTTCATTTATTTTTTTTAATATTAAAGGTCCCAAAGATTGCGATTTGCCAAAGGCCGCTTTATCAGCATTACACGCCGGCGTCAATAGTTTCGGTCAATTGACAAATGGTCCTTCCAACAACAATGAGATTTCACTGAATGGTGGCGGCAGTGCACGTTTGCATGTTTCAAATAATTTATGCGATACGCAAAATTCAATTGGTAACAATAACAACAATAATATTAACAACAACAATAATAATATGCAACAACAAGATCAGGTAAGTGAAATCACTTGATCTCATCTCAAATATCATATAATAATCAATGTTTTTTTTTCGTTTTTTTCTTCCTTGGTGTTTTTCTACCTTTTATACTTAAAAATTAAAAAAAAAATAAATCTATCAATTCATTATGATTAAATATATATCAAACTCAATTCATTTTATATATACATACATATATGCTCTGATGTGGATTTACATAAACAAAAAAAAAAAAAAACATACAACATTTAATAAAATATTAAACTAATATGACTGCTTGCAAATATACCAAACTATATTCATATTAAAAATATTTTTATACAAAAAAAACTATAAAAGTAAGTGTGATTTTCTTTTTATAAAACAATTAAATGTTAGTTAAGTAGTTAATTATACTGTTAACTTTAATCATTTACAAAACATTTGATGGATTTTATAAAATAGGAAAAATTATAATTTTTATAAAACTGACGATATTCTGTCAACTACTTTATTATAGAAAGTAATTAAATACTTATTTAGAAAATATCAGCTGATTTTTGTTTACATATCTCACATGGAGAAATATCTAGAAATCTGAGGAGCCTAGAAAAAAAAACAGAAAAGTGTTTAACAGATAAAATACACAGAAGGCAGAAATTCCCTATAAGCCATTAAAATTCTTCCAAGCGAGTTAGCAGTAGGGCCGCCAGAATTGCCGATTAAAAAATATGCAAAATGCCGATTTTTTGTTAATACTCAAAAACACGAAATTTTAATTTTTGGTGATTTACAACGCATTAATAAATAACAAAATAATTCTATCTTTGACATTTCGAAAGTTCATGTAAATTCATGTTTGTTATCGTTAGCTGAAAAAGAATGTTAACAAAATATCTTTGCGATCAACAAATTTTCATCAAAATGGCATCGATTTGTTAATGCTTGTTATACCCTACACCACTATGTGGTCAGGGTATTATAAGTTTGTGCTGATGTTTGTAACACCAAAAAATATTGGTCGTAGACACACCTTATAGTATACCGATCGGCTCAGAATTTTTTTTTATTTCGATTTAACGATGTCCGTCTGTCCGTCCGTCCGTCTGTCTGTCTGTCCATGCAATCTTGTGCGCACTCTACAGGTCGCAACTATTAAGATATTTTGATGAAATTTGGTACGCAGACCTATATTGGCCCAAGGACGAACGAAAGTTTGATTTTGGTGAACATCGGTCCATGTTTAGACCTAGTGCCCATATAAGGGTCCTACCAAAATTATACTGTTTATACGCTGCAGGTCGCAAATATTAAGATATTTTGATGAAATTTGATACACAGACCTATATTGGCCCAATAACGCAGCCTTGTGATTTTGGTGAACATCGGTCCATGTTTAGATCTAGTGCCCATATAAGGGTCCTACCAAAATTATACTGTTTATACGCTGCATGTCGTAAATATTAAGATATTTGGATGAAATTTGGTACACAGACCTATGTTAGCCCAGTAACGCAGCCTTGGTGAACATCGGTGCATGTTTAGACCTAGTGCCCATATAAGGGTCCTACCAAAATTATACTGTTTATTCGCTGCAGGTCGTAAATATTAAGATATTTTGATGAAATTTGGTACATAGACCTATGTTGGCCCAAGGACGAAGCCTATTGATTTTGGTGAACATCGGTCCATGTTTAGAACTAGTGCCCATATAAGGGTCCCCCCAAAATTGGCTATTTTTAATTAAGATATTTTGATGAAATTTGGTACGCAGACCTATATTGGCCCAAGGACGAACGAAAGTGCCCATATAAGGGTCCTACCAAAATTATACTGTTTATACGCTGCAGGTCGCAAATATTAAGATATTTTGATGAAATTTGATACACAGACCTATATTGGCCCAATAACACAGCCTATTGATTTTGGTGAACATCAGTCCATGTTTAGACCTAGTGCCCATTTAAGGGTCCCACCAAAATTATATTGTTTATACGCTGCAGGTCGCAAATATTACGATATTTTGATGAAATTTGGTACATAGACCTATGTTGGCCCAAGGACGAAGCCTATTGATTTTGGTGAACATCGGTCCATGTTTAGAACTAGTGCCCATATAAGGGTCCCCCCAAAATTGGCTTGGTTACAAACTGCAGGTCGCAAATATTAAGATATTTTAATGAAATTTGGTGCGCTGACTCACATTATAGAAAATTTTGACACAAGCCCCATTTTAACCCATTCGAATTTCGGATCCAAACAATACACCAGACTGGTGTAGGGTATTGTATAGTCGGCATGCCCGACTTTAACCTTTTTACTCGTTTTTTCATATTTTGCTGCAAATGCATGTTTTTAAAATATTTTTTTTTCATATTGTGGTATAAATACATATTTTTTTGCATTATTTGCTAAAAACGAATATTTTTAGCATACTTCTTGGTATTTACTTTAACCCCTAAATCCGTAAACGCTTTGTAAAATTATAGGAGGTTTATTGAACAAATTTTATATGAAAATGATGTTTTGTAAACCTGCTATAACTTTACAAAGCATTTATGAATTGAGATGTAAAACTGTGTTTTTATACCCTACACCACTACGTGGTCAGGGTATTATAAGTTTGTGCTGATGTTTGTAACACCAAAAAATATTGGTCCTAGACCCACCTTATAGTATACCGATCGGCTCAGAATTTTTTTTTATTTCGATTTAACGATGTCCGTCCGTCTGTCTGTCCGTGGATTCTTGTTTCTTCTTTCTTTTTCTTCTTTCATGATTTTATAGAAAATTTTGACACAAGTCTGTTTTAACCCATTCAAATTTCGGATCCAAACATTAGTTGGCTTTAGATCAGACTGGTGTAGGGTATTATATAGTCGGCATGCCCGACTTTAACTTTTTTACTCGTTTTTAGATTTATTTTATGTTGTTAGAAAATCCACATTTTGTTTTTTAATTTTCAAAATTTAATATTTTTATCCAAATTCTACACTTATTCGCTAAGATAATGTGAAAGACAAAATTTTAATTTTTCGAAAACGCAATTTCTGGAATTAAATTAAGCTAAATCCAAAACGGATTTATTTTATTTATAAATCTATTTTGGATTTAGCTTAATTCAATCGCGGGGTTCACATTTTTACAAAATTTAATGATTTTCTTTTACATTATATGTATATTAAATTTTGAAAATTAAAAAACAAGGTGCGAATGTTTTAACGAAATAAAATAAATCCAGTGATTACAAAAAGGGCCAATATTTGCATAATATTTCAAGGCGTACATGTACCTTAAGTTCGGAGAAGAACTATTTTTAAAAGCAGTAAAATTAATTTATGTACATATTATTGGTCAGATAATATCTGAATATGTATCATAAAAATATTCATAAAATTACAACTAACATTTTTTTTATTATCATTTCATTTATCTGTTAAGCCTTTATTTTTATTTAATTGTTAAACTTGAAACATATTTAGGGTATTCATATAAACTCGTAAACTCCTTGTAAACCTTTTATAAATACAAACCATATTTTTTATGTATGGAGTTTGACATTAAACTCATAAACATACCAGGTTTACATAGTTTACGAGTAGAATACGAGTTTATATGAAAACCCCTTTTATTTTACACGAAATGTCTTTTTTACATATTTTTTTATGTAAAGTATCCTAAATATTACATAAATGAGTATTTTTGAAAGTGACGATTTTTTGCCGATTTTTTAAATCAAAGTACCAAAAATGCCGATTTTTTGGGAAAAAAGTGCCGATTTTCCATCAAAATCATCCGGCAGCCCTGGTTAGCAGCACTGAAACGGAGTACGGTTATTCTCTTTCTCTTCTCTTTAAAAAAGTTGGAGAAAACAAAAAATAAATAGTTCAAACATCGACGCTAATAAATACATGACATGAACAATGACAACATCTTTTCAAATATCACCACTGCGATGACGCAAAGAAATTTTGAGCATATTATTTTGCTCTTTCGCGATTTTTTTAAAACATATTTTATTATATAACATATTATATCCGCCCGAAAAAAAGCAAAGACGTGGAAATCGGTTGGTACACTAGACCGTACCTCCTTACAGGCAAAAAAAAGTGCGCTGTACACCTGTACACCATAAAGTCTGAAAAAAACTGGCAACAATGAGCGAAATAATGGCAAAAAGCGCGAGCTAGGGATCAACCCAATGTATTCGTATTCTAGGGATGTTTGGCCACGTCTATCTCGTCTACCTCAGTCACTTTTTTTGATTTAAATAAAAAAACATTTTCTAATTCTAAATGCAAATGAAAAAGTAATTGAAGTTTTGTAATTGGAATTACAATTACATGTAATTTATAATTGAAATTTTTCGATTATAATAGCAATATTTTGTAACTGAAAAGTTGTAATGGAAATCCCTCAGATCTGATTTTAATAAATCTTTGCATATTTGTCAAGTTTTACATAGCTCGTATAGAGTTTGCTGTTCGGTTTTATTCCTTAAAACCGAAACCGAAAACCGACAAAAATAAGTCGGTTTTTCTTAAATACTTTAACCAATTAAAATAATTTAATAAATTGCATCGGAGCGTACAATTAAAATCCGAAAAGATTCATAAAAGAGCTCTAAGACCTTCTGATGCAGCCTCTTTCCAAGCGCACATTTGTGACTCGCAAAAGACTCCGAATAATGAGAATTATTAGAAAATTTATAATTTTTGGAGCCATTATGAGTTTTTTTTTTTTTAATTTATTTATTCATAATTTCAAAATAATATAATTCATAGATAAAGATGTCTCGTGCCAGAATGGCTAGAGAGACGAGTTGGCACAAATACAAAATTTGAATTCTATATTATTTTATTAACATACATACGTAAAAGTTAAAAATTATTAATTTATTTTTATATTTGGACACATCAAAATGTTACTCAAGAAGCATTTCTAAGTTATCCAAAAGATACAATTTCAAGTTTTTTTTTTTAAATAGATAATCGGTTGCAGATTTTCAAACCAACTGGTAAATTATTAAAGTGTAAACTACCCGAGTACTCCATTCTTTGCCTGGTTGTTTCCAATCTGCATCTAGAGATTCTAAGATTATATGCATTTCTTGTATTAAAGTTGTTCTGGTTTCTATTGAATTTAATCGTCCTGATTCCAATGTTGTTAACTGATTTATATACATAAAAGAGCAGTTCCTTTTGATATAAACCATAAATTTGTAGAATTGTTTTACAAACATTCTTGTATAGGTCAATCGTGTTATGTCGTGCATTTAGATTGAAAACACATTTAAGGGCTTTATTCATTTCATTTCAGCTCACTCATCTTTTTATAGCCATAAACTATAGCCAGATACTCCAATCGACTAAGCACTCTAATAAATATTCGCTGAATTCTACTCTATTTAAAAATTGGGAAAAAATAGGCACTGTGTTTAATATTAAAAATATAGACACATTTTGTGTAAAAATAATAAGCAGAATGTGTCTAAATGCACTTTTTTAATTGTATCAAAATGGTTCAGCAACATTTGAATTTTGTTTAAACTTCAATTTCATGTGCCTAAAATTGCTCTGTTAAATGCGTGAATCGACATTTTATGTATTTAAAAATCCAATTTATAATGCAGTTATATACAACAAGGTTTTTTTTTCTAATTAAAACGATAAAAAATATGTGTTTCTGTTTTTATTGAATACTTTAAAATATTACAAATATATAGTTAAATCAACGAGCATAGAAACTCAAGAGGATGCATGTGTCTCTTTCAATGTTAACTGGCTCTGGCCGACATTTGAAGAAATTTTATTAGAAGGTGATAGATTAAGTTTTATTGTCAAATTTTAATAAATATTAAATATTGTTTCAATAAATATGCATAACATGAAAAAATGTAATAAAAAAACTAAACCCGTTAGCTGCAATTTAACTTCTTGAAATCTCAGCCAGAGCCAGTGAGAGAGCGGTTAACAGTACGTGAGCATCTCGCATAGAGCCTGGTTAAATCCACAGACATTTTGTAGATTTTTATAACAGTCTTGTAAATCAAATTAACATGCAAAACAACAACAAAGTTTTCGTATAAGACTGTTATAAGAACCAAAAAAATTTATATGCATTTGGTTAATAGAATATAAATATTAATTTCAATAAATAAGAACAAGCTGTAATTTTCATTCGGCTGGCCAAATTGTACATGATTAACATAGATTCTTCAAAATAAGTGATAACATTTTTGGTTTTGAATATAAGAAAAACCGTTAAAAGATCTCTTAAGAGAACAGTTCCGTGACATGTCCCATACAGAAATTGCCACTGGATATCACTTTTCCACTCCCTTTGCCTTTCATTTGAAAGGTAAATCTTACAAATTCCTCCTATAGGCCATAGGAGTAAATATTCTTTGGAACTTCAAAACTATATAATATACGTTTTTCATCTAGCGAATATTGCGGCTATTCGGTTTGATATCTGCAAGAAATATGTATATACATAGATATTCAGTTCAGTTATTCAGTATAAATGGACTTCTTTACAAACTTACTTTTAATTTGAACGTATTGAATGATTTCTTTAAGCTTTTCATTACAACAAAACCATTAACAGTTAACTTCAGAAATTTGCCCTTTATATATTTTTTTCGGCAGATTTGCTCGTAAATCCGCTATTTTTGCTTTAAATATAAAATTTTCTGTAATTTATTTTATTTTTTATTTACATTTTTGACATTTTTTCTAGTACTAGCTAAAGTAGGTATAATTACGCATTTTATGCCCAATAGAAAAATTTAGGCATAATGTGCGTAATTATAAAGAGAAGATGTGTATAAACTTATAAACATGTATACAAAAAAGCAGAATACTATATTTATGTATTTTTTTGTAGACAAAAATGTCTAATACAATTTTGTACACATTTTGTGCCTAACTTTAGGCATTTTATACAATTTTACATGAAATCTTACTATATTTTTAACAGTAATTTTACATACATTTTTAAGAGTGTGTATAATAGCTTGATAGATCATCATTTTTAATTTTATGTTGAGTTTATTCCTTAATTTGAAAAGAATTCCAGTCGCTGATGGAATATTGGATTTCAATGATTTAATATGAGCATCCCACGCCAAATTGGTTTTCAAACTTATACCCAGGTATTTAATCTCATGCTCCTCATAGATAAGATTTCCATCCACAAATATACAAAAATCATTATTTACAGTCAATGAGCGGTGTCGAAAACGTAATAATTTTGTTCTATCTGCATTCAAAACCAAACGATTTAATCTCGCAAATTCAAAAATTAAAGAAGAATCTCTCCATTTTGGTTTTAAGACTCAAATTAAATTTATAAGGGTAAAATATAGAGAAATATCATCCGCGAACATTACAATTTTACCAAAAAGACCAAGGTTGTTTATATCGTTAAGGTAAATCATGAACAAGAGGGGCCCTAAAACACTCCCTTGCGGAACACCACAGTTTACTGAGAGTATTGAACTCTTTTCTTCGCCGATTTGAACATATTGTCGTCTATTAGACATTTATTATTAATTTTTCAATAATAAAAAAATGTTTAATGCACTCATAAATACGAGTCTAATATGCTTCATTTATAACTCCAAAATTTGAGTTTTTTACGAGTCAAAATTTCTGAGCGCTCAGAAAAATGTCGACTGAGATATTATTGAATTTTAAATTTCAAAAAGGGCTCAGCTCCTATTTTACAAAATTTTGTGTTTAATTGTAAGAGTGTGTGTGAAACGGTAGGAAAGAATTCTTTATGGTAAATTTTTGACAATTTTGAGGTGAATAAAATTTCTCTAGCTCATAGGGCTAGTAGAATTTTTGACATAAGCAGAGAAATATTTGGCATTTTAAAATGTGAAAGTTTCTACATAAAGGGTTTTTCAATAAGAGCGCTACAAAATAAAACAAAAACGGTTTTGGATATCAATGAAATTCTTTATTCCTGTGAAAGTACGTTCGATGCCATTATGTATGGAAATCGATCTCTTTTGCATGGCCACCGCGGGCACGCTTGCAGAAGTCCAGACGCTGAACCCAATTATCGACAGTTTTCAAGCATAAATCGGCCGATACTGCTGCAATTTCACGTTCGATATTCGTACGAAGTACATCAATCGTCGCTGGCTTCTTGGCATAGACCATAGATTTGACGTAGCCCCACAGGAAATAGTCCAACGGCGTCAAATCGCACGACCGAGGCGGCCAATCGACTGGACCATTTCGTGAGATAACACGTTCTCCAAACTTGGTTTGCAATAAATTGATTGTGACCGCACCAAACTGTAATTTTTTCGGGATGCAATGATGACTCATGGAGTACGTGTGGATTGCTGTCTGACCAATAACGCATATTTTGTTTATTGACGAAGCCATTCATTATGACGACCATAAATTGGACGTAGCGTTCTTAACGTTGAGGCTACTGACTCCGAATTTCGGTAGTAAATTTTAATAATTTCGACTCGTTGTTGGCTCGTATATCTTTCCATCATGAAATGGCAAACCTTACTGAAGAGAAATGTCAAAAAAGCGGCAAGAAATATGGCGTCGTTTGCTGTCCCTGTCTTTCTACTTTTGTAGCGTCCCTGTTGAAAAACCCTGTACATAAACGAAAAATTAAGAAACTGTATATACAAATGAAAAATTCTGAAGAAAAACAAAACAGATTTAAACTTAACGTACCAGAAAAGAGGCAGAAAAAAGTACATTACATGGAGTTAACCATTCTTACTTCTCGACTTCGTCTATTTTTTTATTCAAAACTAAAACTTCCATTAATTGCAACGATCTGATTTGTAGGAGAATTGCAATTACGAATATATTTCCTAAAAATATTTGTTTTCTTTTATTTCGTTTTTCATTATTATTTAAAACTGTCAAAAATTTTACATTGTCGAAAAAGATTTAATTTTGCACAGCAAAATTTAAATTTTCTTTCACCATAGAGCAAATGTTTTTCACCATCATACTTTGCTATCATTTCTCACACACCCTAACGTTTTCTCCATTAAATATAACTTTAAAGAATTTTTCATTTTTGTTATTACGGATAACATAAACTAAGGCTTATAATTTTAGAAACAAAAATTGCACCAAAAAGTCAAGTGCTTTAAGAGATATTGAGTTTCACATATTCAGTTTAGATTTTAACCATGTATTTTTTCGTAGTCCGCGAAATTTATGAAATTTTATCTTTATTTTGTTTTAAATAAATTGCTACAATTTAAATTTATACTCTTAAAAATACTGCTTTAGTTGCGGAAAAAAGAATAAAAAAATTAATTCATAGTGGTTGTCCGGGTTTTGTTTTTTTTCTCCCGCAAAGGCATCGAAACGGCGTTATTGGATATATTTGGGTGAGAAATTCAATTCAATTTTAAGTAATAAGTATATTGTGCGTTTTAAACTATTTACTTTTTATACTTATTTAATTATTTTAAAACAATTCTATTATTAGAACAAGAAAACCGAAAATTAACCGAAACCGCGGTTTTTATAATTTTGAAAAACCGAAACCGCGGCTTTCAAATTTTTCGGTTTTTAGCAAACTTTAAGCTCTTACACCAATTTAGTTTCTCGTCACATTTATGGAGCTTTTTATAAATATTATGGAGGTTTTTCTTAGAGTGATAAAGATTTAGTAAATTTTTTTGCTAACTTTAATCATTTTGAAATTGCAATTCATAACGATTTAACTAAAATTTAGTAGCTGTTAGTAGTTTTTTTTATACTAATTTCATTGTTAAAATAGTTAAATTTTGCGAATAACAGCAACAGTAGCTATAGAATTTTTTTTATTGAGTGCAGCTCCAGCTTTTTGATCTGTCCCCCTTAAAAAGGAATAGAAAAATAGACTATGTGTTCAGGGGAACTATTTTAATAGAAACCCCTAAGTCCTAAGAAGATTTTTCAATTGTCTGTGATTTTTCTATCAAAACCCTTTCAGTCCAGGTTTGAAATATAAAATCCAAATATGTAAAAGATTAAATTTAACAGAGAAATATAAAGGTTGTTCACAAGGGGTGTAACTATTTGTTGTGCCGTTGTATCGTCCTAACAAAAAACAGAGTTGTTGTGATTTAAATTGAAAAAATACAACATTTAAGAATAGTACGATAAAACATTTTTACGTATGTTTAGTGTCCTATGTTAGAGTGTTCTAACAGATAGAAAACCCAAAAGAAAATAGTTGTTAAAATCAAATAAAAATTTTAACAATTCTGTTTTTTGTTAGGACGCTACAACAGATAGTACACCCCTTGTGGACTCCCTAATAGTATAATCTTAGATATATTATAGACCCCTTACAATTAGTTTGCATGAAAATTAAATTTATCACAAATTATTTGAACACCTCAAGTTTAGTTTGTAATAAAACTTTTCGCTTTTGAATTTTCTTTTCTCTTACAGAATTCTGATAAAAATAATAAACAGAAACGTCATCGAACGCGTTTTACACCAGCCCAGCTGAATGAATTGGAGAGATGTTTTTCAAAAACACATTATCCAGATATATTTATGCGCGAAGAAATAGCAATGCGTATAGGATTAACAGAATCAAGAGTACAGGTAAGTTTGACTACCAGTTTTTATTCCTTACTTATATACAACATCCTGTGAGAGAAAGGATAAACTAGCAAGTGTATTTTACTACAAATATGTATACAGATGTATGCATGTATATCTTAAAAAGTGTTTTGCCTAACAAACGTGTCTATTTATTATTCTACAAGTGTAAATCGCAATATAAAGCTCTTAGTTTAATATTGAGTTAAAATGTAACTTTAATATTTTATCAAACCTTAAGTCCTTTCTAGCCAATTGTCAGTTTATACTGTCATTAACACTAAATCCTGGTAGATTGATTTACAGTTAGGCGTGTATGGGCATACTAATGAGATAAACCGAATGGGACCCAAACTGAATTTTTTTTGCTGGTTTTTAAATATAAATAATATCATAAAACGTAAACCGTAGATATTGTGTGTTGAAAAAAGGATTAAATATGAAAAAATAAAATGTGTCAATAATTTTGAATTTTTTTATTTTTCTAACTTAAATGATGTGTCATTTAGTAAACCACATTCATTGTAAAGTTAATTTATATGCTAATTTTATTAACAATGCAATTTCAAAATAATAATACTGACAATAACAACGGCATAAGGAACGGTATACATACACCCAGCTAGGAGGATAATTCGTGTAAAGCCTTTAGAATGACATTTTAAGCCTAAAATCAAACATATTTCGTTTGTCTATAATAGGACTAATAAACACAATATACACTATACAACACAATCTAACGAAACAAAGCAATACAGCCAACAATACACCCCTCAGATGCAGCACAGTTAAAAACACCCTGTCATTTTCTCAGCTTATGTATATAGTTGACGGGAAATTGAAGGGAATTGTGGTGTTAGTGACAATGACCATTATTATTATCATGTTGTACATTAAGCATTAACACTGATTTACAATTATTAAAAACAATTTATCAAATTGAATCCAAATCTTGACTTTAATTATAGAGATCATAAAATAATATTAATTATGTAATCGAAAATCGTCGTAGGCCCCTTCCGGTCATTATTTAAACTTGTTCGCGTATTAAACTTCAAACACTATTACACACGAAAAAGAAATTGGTATGGCAATTATTGTATATCGGAAGCAGCAAATTTTTACTTAAGGAGGGACATGACATTCGCGGCAGAGAAAACAGACCTTTTTTTAAAAATTCATAACTCAGTCAAAAATAAACATTTTTCCAAATTATTTTTTACTATTGTAGAGAATTGAACAAATTACAAGAAAAAAAATTCAAAAAAATATATTTTTCACTCCAACATGGTTTTATAGAGCTCCAAATTGGCGGCAGACGAAAACACGGGGCCTCGTGTTTGCAGCGGTGGGAGTCGCAAAAATTGTCCGATCCCATGTGAAAATCGAAATATATATGAACACACATGATCATACATTGACTTGTATATGATCATGCATGGGCATACATTGTCATATACGTACATGCATAGTTTAATGTATGACCATACATGATCTCATATATTTCCATATATCTTTGGATCCGAAATTTGAGGGTATATGACCGTACATGTTCATATATGACCATATATGCTCACATATGATTCATGTATGCACATATATGATCATATATGGCCATATACCTCCATATACCCTCAAATTTCGGATCCAAAGGTATATGGAAATATATGAGATCATGTATGGTCATACATTGATCTATGCATGTACGTATATGACTATGTATGCCCATGCATGATCACATACGAGACAATGTATGATCATGCATGTTCATATATATTTCGATTTTCACATGGGATCTGGAAAAAAATGACTTTTTTAAATCTTAACAAAATTGGTTATCGTATGACACGGAGTTTTTTTTTAAATTTTTTTAAAATTTTTGGTGATGTTCCAAATTTGAAAGTGTGTTTTTTCGAAAAAAATATTGACTTTAAAAATTCATAAAAAATCGAAAAAAAATTAATTTTAAGCTCGTGTCATACGATAGCGAATCAAGTTTAAAAAAATACAAAAAAAAAAAAAAATTCGTCAAAAAATTAACCCGCTAGTGCCGCAACCAGTACGAAAAACATGGTTTCGAGATAAACGCGTTCAAATTTTGTGTATATACCAGCTGCCGTACGTAAAATTAAAAATGCGCTCTCACTAATCCTGCCACTTTTGAACCCGTAGAAATTTTGACATGAAATTTTTTTTCTTAGAATCTTAAGAATATTTACTTAAATACAAAATTATAAAAAAAGTCGATTTCAAAAAACGGCCAATGTCATGTCCCCCCTTAAAATCTATATTCAGAAAATTTAATTTAATTATGAACAACAAGTATATAAACAGAAAGAATTTACGAAATTTACATCTTTCTCATACCGCACAGAAAGAATTTACAAAATTCTAATTAAATTTTTAAACACCTTTTTCAAAAATTAAATTTTTTTTGTAACTTTGAATTTTTATTTTTAAACAAATTTTATATGAAAAATAACAATTTATAAACGAGTTACAAACATTTCAAACAAAAAAATTTTTGAGAATAAAATTTCAATTTAAAAGAAAATCGAATTGGATTTTGGAAAAAAACTTTATTCTTCTTCTTAACCTCAAACCTACTAAAATTAAAATTGATAAAAAATGCATATTAATTACAATATTAATTGCAACTGGTCTATATGACGCGTTTGAAAAAACAACACTGTACTAAAGAACATCATAAAAAATGTCCTGTTGGCAGTCCGTCTCCAATATAATACAATACAAATTGCATGCGCTTGAACGTAAAAATCATACGTCAGTGTGGCAACATTTGCGAATAAGGGGACACGGATAAGATTAAAAGATAAACAAAAAATCTAAAAATTAGAATGTTTGTATGTGTCTGTTCGATTACTTCTGAAAAAGCAAAAAACAATAAAAGAAAGCTGAATAGGAAAGAAAACTATGAATTAGCTACACTATGAGCAAGGCCTTACGTGGGTTAGATGACTAAGCTGTCGAACTCTAGTATAGTTACGTTTGTGATGTGTGAATGCATGGGTTCGATTCCTACAGCCGACAGGTTGTTGAAAAAATTATCATATAGAGACGATCTGACAATAAAATAAAAACAATAATACAATTTAATGGAAAATCACTGATGAAGCCTGTCCATAGAAAAAGGCAGAAACTAGATCTAGTCTGATTTGCAAATTATAATGTGTTTATAACTTTTGGAAAAAATTTCTTAACCTCAAACCTACTAAAATTGAAAATGGGATTATTTTTACACTCAGATAAAAAGTTAGTAAAAAAATTTGTAAACAGTTTCCAATCGCACTTTACTATTTTTATACTGATTTTAAGTACAAATTTTTCTCAAGTGCTAAACTTAGCAAAAATATACTAATTTAACAAAATTTTATTTACAAGAATTCGTTGATTTTTTACAATTCTTGTTTAGTTTATATTTGTTACTATTGATATATTCTTAGTTTGGAAATAACACTCAGAAAATTTTATTCTGTCTCCAGTGCATAAAAAGGTAATAACTGGAGAATCGTTTGCAATTTGACTCCAAATTTCTAGTACGATGAAGTAATTGTACACTTTTTACAATCGAAAGTCAAACAAAATTTTTATTAATTTTTTTAGATTTTACAGTTTTTTTAGTACACTTTTTTGCTAATTTCAGCAGATTGATTTTAAATTGTAGTTTAAATTAATTTACTGAAATATAGTAGCGACAACTAATTATTTATACTAATTTCATTGATATTTAGTAAATTTTTTAACTGATTTTAGCAAATAGATTTTGAATTGCAGTTTGCAACTATTTTACTAAAATTTACCAAAAAATACCGCTGGCTCAAAACAGTTAAATTTCCCGTAATATCACAAAATTTTCAGTAGCCATTACCGCCTTTTTTTGTTGAGTGTACAAATTCCATTGTGGGTGCCTATAGTTTTTTCTGTGCGTTTTTGTATATATAAAAAAAAATTTAAAAAGGCACCACCAATAGAAATTGTAAATCAAAAAAAAAAAAAATTCAGTTATTTGTTTTGTAACTAACACAAAAAAAAACCGTACACTCAAAATAATACGTCTGTTAGCTGGACAGAAATATTTGTTACTTTAACAAAATTTATTCCTGTTTTTTGGTTTAAAATAAAATTTGTTGATTTTAACAAATTCTTTTGTTAAATTTAAGTAAAAAATTTGTAAAACTACAGTTTTATCTGTAATTACACTGAGTCGTAGAATTTATACAAATTTAGTGTCTCGGGACCCTCTCCGGGCCTAGTCCATATCATGTGAGGGCATATAAGGGCACTCTGTTGGAGCAAATATTTTGTCCGTTTTGCTCTATCTCGCTTAGTTTTCGAGATATGGGCCATTTTATGAAGTGGAAAATTTTTATTACAAATTTCCGAGGTTCCAGGGTACCGTCAAGTTCCATTTTTGGATAGAGATTTCCCCTTTCGCTGTGGTATTGTACGGTTAGGGGTAGTCGAAATTTTCGTCAATTTTGCTCAATCTCTCTTAGTTTTCGAGATATGGGCCATTTTAAAAAACCGGGAGGGAAAGAAATAGCGCCATCTTTAAAACTTCACCGTCTATCGGGTAATAACAGAAACATGAAAATATTATATTTTAGCAAAAAATTTGTTATAAACAGTTTTGAAAATTGACACTCAAAACTAGTTAAATTCCTGAGTATTTTTATTATTGTTTTAAGTGAAGATAACTAAAATCTTTGCTTAAATCAGTGTTTCAACTAAAAATTTGTTAAAAATTAGTTAAATCGATTTGAAACCGGTTTGACAGATTTTCTACTGACGTATTATTTTAAGTGTAGGCACCAACAATGGAATTTGTAAAAGCAATCACATTTTCTTTTAAATTGAAATTTTATTCCCAACAATTTTTTTGTTTGAAATATTTGTAACTCGTTTGTGAATTGTTATCTTTCATATAAAAATTGTTTAAAAATAAAAATTTAAAGTTAAAAAAAAAGAAACATTTTTTTGAATTTACAAATTTCTTTTTTTTTTTGTATTTTTAAATTTGGTGTTTAAAAATTTAATTGGAATTTTGTAACTTCTTTCTGTGTATAATTTTTATTTTGAAACAATTTTTATATGAGAAATAATATGTATATTTTAATAAAAACTATTTTTTTTTCTTAGATTACTTCTAAAAGATATCGGGTAATTTTCTATCAGGAGAATTTGGTATCCTAAAAGCCCTCCGAGAAGTTTTTCAAACACGGTGTTAGGATCATACTAAAGTAAATTTAGTCGAACTGTGTCTTATAGCGAAGAGCACTACCCAGAAAAATCTATGTAATGGGTGGTCGTTACTAATATTTAAATAATAATCAGTCCAATTAGGATCTACTCCATAATATTGTCAATGGACAGGATTGTTTTTGTTAAGATAATGCTAAAGCACCGTAAGTTGTTTTTCACGTGAAAAAATTTCACTCGAACTTAAAAGGCCTCAAAAGTTAATTTAAATTCTAAAAATGAAGATTTTTTTTTTATTTTATTAGAGAAACACTATTACAATAAACACAAAATGTCACTTTTTCACAAGAAAAATAATAGTCTTGTATATTAAATTTGCGTGAAAACACAGTCTACACCACTTTCACGTGAAACTCATTATTGTGAAAAAAAATTTTTTTGTATGGAGTATAAGAGTTTTTACGTGAAATCGAAGCAACTTACTTTGTTTAACGTAATATATGAAATACCCATTTCTTAAGATGTCAGCAATTTTACCCATTTTAAACTTTTGCTCATTCAAACGAGCTCAATTAATTTTTTATATGTTTTCTTCAGTAACTGACTAAGATCGGTACTTAAAGGGCCACATTTAAATTTAGATTACTAGTTTTTATCGTTCAAAATCTTTGAAATCCACTTTTTCTTCAACCTCGAAAGGATAGCTTTTTTGCTAATCAAAAAAATGTCATGCAATTTTTACTGACGACTTTTTAAGTTTGTATGACAGAAAAAAACAAACTAAACTAGCAGTAATCCTTTTTCCATAGCCAGGCAATTTGTGTGGAATGACTCATAAACGTATTTTTTCTTTAGCCTATTTTAGGATTATTAGCCACCTGTTTGTTTTAGATAGCTTACAAAATAGAAAAAAAAACAAGAAAAACTATTTGCCCAAAAACTTTGGACATTTATTTAAACCACTAGGAAATATTAAACTCCCACTTTTACACTTAAATATTATATCCTTGGGTTCGTGTGTTCGATTCTGTGTATGTACGAGCCTAATGTATGAAACTAAGTAAATGTCTATACCAAAGATCAGACTAAGTTAAAGTAGTAAAAACAAAAAAGAAAAACAAACTTAATGAAGCTGTAAATTTGATTGTCGCATAAACAAAAGGTTACCAGCAGTCATAGCCTCCCTCCCTCTTCTTTATCGCAAATATTCTCGTTTATACTTTTCCTTTTCTTGAAAACCTTAAAACATTTAGTCTTTTGCTTGTGAGTTGGTTAGTGGTTTGATACTTTTATTTGTTGGCAAAAATAAAATATATGTTTGTGCTTTTGCTTTTTACCCTTGGTAGTAATTTTTTTTTGTAATACATTTTGCTGCTTTAGAAAGCTTAAATTTGAGTTTATGTGATTTTCATAAAGTATACTTTTCGGCTTTAACTGTAGAATATAATAAAAGCATATTTTATTGGATGGTAAATTTTGTTTATCTTCCCATGAAGTTTATGCTAAAATTTAAACATTTGGTTTCTTCATCCAACTCTATAAAACAAATCAATTGGTGGTTTCGAACAAAATCTATGTTAATATTTTTTCCAAGTTAAATAACAGTTTTTAATGATTAACCCTTTCACTTATAGTCCAAATTTGGAGGTTGATAAACAGCATCCGGTTTCTAATTTGATTATTTTTACTAGCACACGCTGTAAAATTGCTTATTTGTACATTATTGTTTTCTTCTACTGAATGGCAGAAAACAGGCTTTGAATTCAGTGAACTTATTTTATTTTTTTTGAATTCAGTGAACTTATTTTATTTTTTTTTTCAATTCAGTGAACTCATTATTTTTATTTTTAATTCACTGAACGTAATTTTATTTTTTTTAATTCACTGAACGAAAATGAAATTGAACGAATTCAGTAGTGAATTAATTCAGTAAGGAATTAATTCAGTAAGGAATTAATTCACTTTTTTCCGTTCGATTTATAAAATTGAACGTGTTCACCAGTGAATTAATTCATTTGATTTAATAAAAAGAACTATTGCAATTGAATTAATTCTTAACAAAATAAATCGAACGAAAGCAAATCTGAATTAATTCCATTCAATATATGGTGCTTAGTGAATTAATTCATCGAATTTTTAATTCAGAATTGAAAAATTGAATTAAGGAATTAATTCTTCAAAGCTCTGAAATCAGACGCCCAAACGCAAACTCGAATTAACATTTTTCCAATGTTTTTTTTTTAATATCAACTATTATATGGTACAAATAGCAGCCGACATCTCCACATAAGGCATTTAAAAAAAAATCTTTACAATTAATTTAAAAAAGACGTTTACATTTTTATCAAATTCGTGGGTCATTTTGGATTCCATGCTAAAGTGGGTTAACATGGAAAAAAAATCGATTTCTTTCATCTGGAACCATTTCGAATAAAAGTGGGGGGAATGAACGAAAATAGAAAAACTGTTATTTTAAGGGACATCCTAATGTACATACATGTAGATATTGCATCATATAAAAAATAAATAAAAAAAAGAATAAAACTTAGCAATTACTTCGAAGTAATTACTTTGGGCTTAGGAATGGCTTTTAACTCCAAATTTACCAATTGGCTGGCTGAATAGCATGAAATGTAAACGAAAATTTAAAAAATAAATTTGTAGTCTACTCCCAAGCAGACTAGATTTGGGAAGTAAATGCTTAAAAAACCCTGTATTTCCCCCTATTAGTAATACCTATTTTTTATTCATATGAGCCATTGGGTCATATGAATAAAACTTAGCAATTACTTCGAAGTAATTACTTTGGGCTTAGGAATGGCTTTTAACTCCAAATTTACCAATTGGCTGATAGAATAGCATGAAACGTAAACGAAAATTAAAAAATTAAATTTCTAGTCTACTCCGAAGCAGACTAGATTTGTGAAGTAATTGCTTAAAAAACCCTGTATTTCCCCCTATTAGTAATATCTATTTTTTATTCATATGAGCCATTACCTCAAATTTCGTTAATGCGTATGGGTGGACACATATGAATTCATGTATGGAGATTTATGTACCCATGAATGGACAGGCATGCTTTTTCATGAGCATGCTCGAGCATACATTAAACATGTATGAAACCATATATGCCGATTTTTAGCCGGGTAATGAATTTGGTTGTCGTCATATGACGACGCTAGAAGAATTTGTGCATAAAATGTACAAATATTTATTTGTATTTATTTTTAATATAGTAATTTTTGGCTGTCTTTGACAAGGTTTCAAGCTTGGTGCCTCACCTCAGAATCGCATCTACCAAGATCGGCAGCAAATAGCTTAAAACCTCCCGCAGTAGAAACCTTACGTTATGGTCGAATAGGTCTTTTCCTAAAAAGAACCCACAATGATAAGCAAAGACAATGTCCAGGCCTCGATATCAAATCGAAAGTTCGGGCAGAGTGCCCCAAATAAGATGCTGTTCTTCTTTGTTCCACTTACGAGAGTTATAATTTTTATTTTAGTCGCTACTTAATGAAATAATCCCGAGTAAAAATAGTTATATAGGAAATTATATAATTTAATATGGACTAGTATGTTTATATATAGTCAAATGTGACACTATATCTTTGTGGATATAATTATGTATAGCTTTGAGTTTCCCACAAATTTCTTATATAATGTCATATATGGATCAGTATAAATATATATGTCGCCATATATATTAATATATACCATATTTAGTTACATATGCTATGACAATTTTAATACAGCGTCATATATAATTAAAAATGGCTTTATCGGTAAACATATAAAGTCTTATATAGCTCAATGTTAATTTGTTTTAAGTTTTAGATATGTTTAAGTATAGCTCATTTAAAAAAATTCGATGTTTTTCTGAGTTATATTTATGTATGTACGATTTCAAAATATAAAAGGCGTACTCATTATAACTCCTAAATTCCTTGTAAACCTTGTATAAATACAAGCCATATTTTTTATGTATGGAATTTGACATTAAACTTATAACTTACCGGGATTACAGTTTACGGGTAGAATACAAGTTTATATTAGAAGGCTTAAAATGCTTGGTTACAATTATGTACAACTTCTTCTAAATACTTATGTGTAAATTCATAAATGCTTTGTAAAGTTATAGGATGCTTATGAAACAAATTTTGTATGGAAAATTTGTTTTGTAAACCTCCTATAATTTTATAAAACATTTATGAATTTATACATTAAAGTTTTATTTAAATTTTGAATTCTTAACTTAAGGGTGTTATTTTTTAGTAGTTTTTAATAGTTTTTGTTCTGAGCCTGTAATATAATGCGTTGTATAATTATGTCTTTCTACATCAAATTAGATATGATTATATCGGGTCAAAATCCGGATAAGATTCTATATGGTTTAATATATTTAGAACTTATCCGATATAATTTTATCCACCATTTTTCGGATCATAGCATATCTCCAATTATATTAAATTAGATATCATTACATATGACATCATATTATTTTTTTTACTCGGGGTTAGTTTTTTAAGAAATTAAAGTATATTTTAATTTGTTGTTTGTGTTTATCAGTACAATTTTGGTTGCAAAATAATTTAGTAAAACATTAGTTCAAAATGAGTTTAGGGCTAAAAAATATTAAACTAAAACTTTAGCTCAAAACTAAATTTCAGCAAAAAAAGTTGCTGAAAGCCGGTATACTTGATATACAAGACGTTTTACTAATTTTTTTAAGTTTCCAATACGTGGTACAATTATTTCCTAATTCAGGAGAATATGGTTTAAATGAAAATACCTAAAATCTTAGTTTAAATCAGTGTTCCAACTAAAATTTTTTAAAAATTAGTCAAATCGATTTGAAACCCAGTTGGCATATTTTTTTTACTGACATGTTACTTTAAGCGTGTTGCATTCATACCATTCAAAGCTCTGCTAATAAATATTCAATATTCTAAATGTAAATCCTCTTTTAAACCTTGTCTGTCTGATTCACACATTTATTACCCACTGGGCACAGTAGGAAATCAAATTAAAATAAACATTGGTGGCAACATTAAAATGACCAACATTACAAAAGTTTAATTTGTTAAATTTGTAGAAAACCCATAATCAGACCGGAAACATACAAAAAACCCAAACTTAATTTAGCATGTAATAAGTCAAAGAATCCCACACTATTTGTTGACTGTATTAAAAGTACATAGTGCTGACACGTGAGTTTGTTTTTAAATGCACAGCCAGTGGTAAACGGGGCCAATACAGCTACATGCATACATCTTCTAATTCCATTTAATATGAAAACAAATGTACACTTGGGTGTCTTTTATTGCGGACATGAGTTTTCAGAACTTTATTTTGAGGGATTTTAATTTCGGAAGTATGTTTACAATATCTAATCAAAACGTAAACCTATGGGAAAATCTACGAAACCGTATGATTTTAGATTTTAAAAATGAAAAATTTCAAATTAGAAGCACACTTTTTTTATAGGATAACTTATTTAAAATACATTAAAAAGCAATAATGTGTTCGCGTGAATCAATTTTTTTGAGAGCTAAAAAAGTTATAAACAAAAAACCGCAAAAATTTGCACTAATAAAATTTTTGAAAATTTTTGATTTTTTGGGGATATGACCACACGTTTTCGAGTAACCTTTCCGTGCTGAGTCCGGATATGGCTTCCAAATTTATCTAATACATCCAGTTTTTTGAGGAAATTGAATTTAAATTTAATAACAATGTTAATGAAAAAACATCACGCAAGTTTTGCAATCATCACGGTAAGATTAGCCGAAATCGATTTTGAGTAGGGTTTTTTTTTCACTTCACCTAACCTAAAGTAGCGCTGTTTTACACCTAAAACTATGTAAAATTAAAACGTTATTATAAAGGGTGGTTAAATTTTAAGGGCCGATGTTGATTTTGAATAAAACACAAACTATTTAGGAAATTATTGTCATTTGTTTTTATTATGATATATTGGTATGGTTCAATTATGTATGGAACAAAATATCGGCCAATTGGCCGCCGCGACCTCGGCGGCACACCTCCATCCGATGGTCCAAATTTTCTATGACGCTGCGGCATAATTGAGGAACACCATTCACAGTAACTGCCTGACCGGCCTCATTTTGGAAAAAATACGGCCCGATGATGCCGCCAGCCCATAAACCGCACCAAACAGTCACTCTTTGTGGGTGCAATGGTTTTTCGACAATCACTCGTGGATTCTCATTTGCCCAAATGCGGCAATTCTGCTTATTGACGAATCCACTGAGGTGAAAATGTGCCTCATCACTGAAGATGATTTTCTTCGAAAATTGATCATCCACTGTTGCCATTTCTTGCCACCATTCTGACCATTGACGACGTTTGGAATGGTCAATATGCTTTAGTTCAAGTCTTTATGTATAATGTTCATCAACGACGAGTGTGAGAGGTGCATTTGTTGGGCACGACGACGAGTTGAGGTGGACGGCTCTTCAGCCACACTATCGCGAACAGCAGCAATATTTTCTGAAGTACGAGCTGTACGAGCATGCACTGGTGTTTTCACATCTCCTACAGACCCGGTTTGCTCAAATTTTTGCACGATTTTTCCGATTGTACGCACATTTGGACGATTAAATTGACCAAAGAAATCACGAAGTGCACGAAATGCATTTTGATTTGAACGCCCATTTTCATAATAAGCCTGAATAACTTTAACGCGTTGCTCGATTGTGTATCTTTCCATGGTTCAAATTGAGTTAGTCTGAAATTGAGAAATGTCAAATGAAATGCAGAAAAAACTTGACGTTTAGGTGTGGTTCACATTCAACATCGGCCCTTATAATTTAACCATATATATTTTTGTTTATTTTACGGACCAATTGTGTCACAAGTCCATTTCAACTCATCCGAATTTCGGATCCAAACATTAATTGCCCAGGAAAATTTTCTGTTCCAAAGAATCGGTTGTGCAATAGATACTTTTCATTCACAACCCCTTCTACTGTCGATTCTAACACCGATTGTTTTTGTTTGAAATTGTCCCAAAAGCAACCCCTTCTATGGCTCCAAAGTGGAACCGGTTGCTCTAGAATCAGTTCTGGAACTAGTTCTGGAACTGATTCTATGTCACCCACACCTTCCATATAGGATCCCAGCAACTGGTTCCGGAACCAGTTCCATAGAATCGGTTGCATTGGAACCAGTTGTAGAATGGGTGTAGTTGCCCTACGGGGAAAGGGACCGGTCCCAGATGACACGCAGGATAGGTCCCAAGGGGGCGGAGACCGGTCGCTGATCGGTCTTTTTGTTTGAAAGAGACATATCACTTTAACATGGCGTTGTCATTGGAAATGACCAATTGCCACAGTTTAGACACATTGTGGCAGTAAGGTGGTGTGTCTAAAAATAGCTTTTCAAATAAACTAATAAAAAATTAAGAATTAAAAATAATCTACTTGGCGTCGAAGTAGGGCTCGATAACACAACCTTCTGCTTGTAAGGCAAACGCTCTTCCGTCTGAGCTAACGTTGCTTATGCGTGATGGCTGGCTGATGGTTAAGTTATGTTTTTCGTTTCTGTTCAAATAAAAAAGAGAAACACACACAGAAAAACAAACACACACACAGCAAATAAAAAAAACATGGCAAAGAAAAAAATAGAAAAGAAAACAACATTAACACACACACAAATATGGTAGAAGTGCCTTGAATATGCCCCGATTGACCGGTCATGGGATAGGTCCCTTAATGGCAGTTGACTTGGTTTTTTCGTTGGCCAAAATTAAATTAAAAAATCAATTAAAAATTAGAAAATTACCTCAAAACCTCTGATAATATAAATAAAAATTTTAAAAATTCCCCTTAAATTACAAAGAAAAGTTAAATGAAATACCAATTGTTAAAACTAAAACAGCTTTAACATTAAAAAAACGTTGAAAATACAAAACTTAAAATTTCTTAGCAAAACATTATAGAAATTTAAAATAAGAGCTAAAATAAGCAAATCGTGAAAAAATAAAGTTAAAAATAAATAAAAGAGTAAAATAAATAAAAAATATTTTTAAAAATATGCCGCGAATTTTTTTTTTTTATTTCGGTATCGGTCAAGTTTTTTTAAAAGCAACAGCGAAAATAACGAATCAGAAAATACTTAGAAAATTAATTCATTTTCTTTTGGTCATATTTGTATTAATTTAGTAATATGCCTTCGGTTGACCGGTCACGGGATAGGTCCTTGGAGGGCAATTGACTCCTCATTCCCCGTAGGGTGGCTACCGATTGTAAAAAATTTTCCTGGGTGGGTTTTAACCAGACTGGTGTAGGGTATCATACAGTCGGCATGGCCGACTTAAACTTTTTTACTCGTTTAATATAAATAAAAAAATAAATTTAATTTTATAAGGTTTACTACTTACAAGGCAAGACTCCCAACGCAGACCGGCAGATCTTAATGCGCTTCGGATATGTTGTAGAAAAAATTTAAACGACACTTATTTTTGTTTATTTGCCCAATCTCATATTTAAAGGTTAAAAAATGGGGTAAAAAATTACCCAATTTTTCATTTTTTCGGTTTAGTTCATATTTGTTATAAAGTAACTATAGGAAATTTTGATGTCATACGAAAGGTATTTGAGAGGCCTATTAACCGGTGTATAAAACAGGCTTAAGCATGTTTATTAATTGTTGGCATAACACAACACATTAAAATTTTAGGTGGTTTTGTATGGGGATGTATTCAGGGTTAAGGGCCAAATTCACATATATTAATCTTTATAATATTTAAGTGAGGCCTACTTCGGGTTTGAGACGAATTTTTCCGAAGGTCTATATTTTTAATGATTTAATGAACCTCTGACTACTTAACACTACGCAATATGGCCATCAAACTTTTTCTTTTTGACAGTACATTCCGGTTATGTAAAAAAAAACTTTAAATTTCATAAATTTCAGACATGTCGCCATACAAAAAGTTATGAAAAATTGAGTTTCTCTCAAATATCTTTTTTTGTTGTTATACATATTTTTCCGCATCAACCAATGTAGTTTTGAATAAGCTTTCCAGCGATGTGTAGTACTATAAACATTAGACCGACTCACCGACCGACCTTTTTTAAAAATGGTCCAGCTTGTGAGATCTCGTTGCTAGACCCGAAATATTTTTGGAATCATCATAAAACAAACCAAGGTTAATTTTGAGGGGGCACTTTTTTACTTTTTTTCTGTCCATATGAGGTGAGTCGGTCTAATTAACATATAATGAGCACAAACATACATTTTCGTAAAAATTTATTTTCGGAGAACTTTCTTTCAAAAATTAAAAAAAAAATCTAAATCAGATAATATTTTTAAATTTTAAATGCTCACTATTTCATAACTGTTATCCCGATTTCGATGATCGATACCTCAATCTGAACAGGTTTTTGCATTACAAAAAAAAAACTATATCATTGAACTTTTTTCATCGTGTTATCATTTTGAATATATTTCTCGAGATTATGTTTGTTTTTAGTTTAATAAAACTTTTATTAAAACCAAAAATTGTTAAAGTTGAGTACCAAATTTCCTTTAACATCTTGTAAATAACTACAAATAAGTAAAATGGTAAATTTTTGTTATATTTAGTATTAAAAATCGTCAAATCTCTCATCAGCGCATGCAAGAGAATGTCTTGAAAGACATTCATTCAGCCCTCTAGTACATACATTCTGCTAAGTGTCACGATATTAAACGTAAAATTTTTTTTTCCAATTTCATTTTGGTACGTGTGGTTTTAGTATCAAGTTTTATGCATCAGATTTTAAGTCTCAATATGAATGCAGTTCCTGTGCCTACATTTCACCACAAAAAATTTATATTGATTACATTTGAACATTTTTGTATATAAAAAACTAAATGGAAAACTGCTAAACTTTAAAGGCATTTCGCGGAAAATATGTACCTTAGTTCGAAAAATAAAGTACGCCATTGTAATCAGAATGTCCAAAGAGCTCTATTAATTTTTAAAAGTCAAGATTTTGTCATGCAGTGTTATGTTTATTTGTGAAAATTTAAAAAACTTTGTTAAAAAATAGCGTTTTTCTTTTGAAGCCATTGGCGTTCCAATTTGAAATTTTCACAGTCTGTAGCTGAAATATTAAGTTATCTGCTTTAATAATTTAAAGGAAATTAAAGATGGGATTTTTGAGATATTTGCAAATTAAGGATATCTTTCAAATTGTATTATCCTTTTTGCATTCAACAATTTATTTTGAAAGAAGATTATATAAGCATTACTAGGTAAAATCGGATAACGCGTTCAATAGTTGTAATCATTTGAACATCATTTATTTTTTCACAAATTTACTGAAAAAAAACAACTAAAAACATCAAAAAATAAGCGAAATGAAACGAATTTTACAAAAATTTAAAAACTGTAAATAGAATCTACGAACCGAATTTTGTCCAAATCCAGAGTCCTTCTTTCGATGACTGTCCCGGTTCGCTTTGGAATGATTCTATATACTCTTCATCATATAATAGGAAATTAAGCGTAGATTAAAAGCAAAACAAGCTTTTTTAAAATATTTCGACCATTCCATTACAGAAAGGCAAAAACTGATTCTGAGTTATAGATTTATTACATATGTGCACTAGGAAACCATGTGAATCTTCCATTTTAGGTATAGGATGTGTTTAGCGAACTTAAGTAAAACACTACGAGGTACATTTTTGTGGAACTATTTAAACTTCTAACTCTTCAATTAAAGGAGACTTTTTTTGGCCCCGTTTAAAAAAGGGATAATAAAGATCATTAAGTTCCTCGCAGTCTTTTATATAAGTTCGCTGAACACATCCTATACCTAAAATGGAAGATTTACATGGTTTCTTCCTAAAATCCAGGTTTGTGGGACATTTGAGCGCCAATTCTGAATAAGTACGAAATTAACCCTTAAACATATTTTAAATTTTGACTTATTTCTGGCATTGAACTTAAATTTGCAACTTTGGTGTCTTCAGAGACTTATAGAACTTCAACGAATATTTTCAAATATTCAAATATTTTTGTGGAACATTTTAACTCTCTAACTCTTCATTAAAGGGACTTTTTGTTAGTACACAGAAGGAATTTTGCTGGATGAGTTTTAATGAACATTTTCAGTAAACTAATGAAGTTTTCTTCACAAAGTAAATGAAAAATTTCTAAATTTGATGAAAAAGTTTCATATACTTTATGAATCCAGTTTTAATGAAACTTTTTCATTGAGTGTATGAAACTTAATAAATAAGACGAAATGTTTTACAACATTTTATGAAAAATTGCATTAATTCAATGGAAAATTTCAATGGACGAGTTTCAGTGAAACTTCATTGGTGTTATGCAAAAATTCATTAATATCATGCAGATAATTCTGTCAGTGTAGAGCAGATTAACATTATTAATATTAAAATTTAAGATGTTTGCCTGGTTAAATTCATTGCCCCGAAAATGCTGCTATTTACCATCAAAAATAATATATGTGACCTTCTCCGAGAAAAGGGACCTAGTGTGTCAAAAAACGGGAACTTGGGAAAATCGATAAAAATTAGAAAAACATTAAAATTTTATTATTTAAATGCGTTCTTCTCAAAACTTCATTTTCACACACTAGATCCCTTTTCTAGGAGAAGGTCACATATATTGTTCTTAAACTGGTTTAAATACTGAGTGACATGGAATCGTACGGTTCCGTAGATTTTCCCATATATATATTTTTCTTTCTAAAAATAAGCCAATGAAATTAGCTTTATAACAGTTTTTGGAATTACTGAATTATTTTTACTCATTTCATAAGAATTTCATCTGTTCAAATAATGAATCGCTTTCCTTTTCTTCTTACTGAAACAGATTCTTTTTAAGAGCCGACGATTCGTTTCATACTAATTTCTTTGGTATCTACCTACAGCATTAAACGAGACCTGGATGTATTTATTTTATATTTTATTTTCCTATGTGCCGTCGATAATTCTTTCTTATTGTAGAGACAGAAATCGTAAAATTAACTTATCATGATTTTTGAAAATATGTATTAACTTTGCTCCCTTTTTATTTGTGTTCAACATCAACCAATGTTACAGATTTAATCTGTATGCTGTTTTTATATTTATTGGTTTGTTTATTAATTTTTTTTACTTTGTTTTTGATTTTGTAAAACTGTTGCAATGTCACGTGCCCAAAAAAAAAAAAAAAAAAACCATTGCGTGTGTGTAGACAACTTTATGAATTTTTCATGATTAATTTGTTCTGAAATTTGGTCGAAGACTAATAACAAGGTAATGAATTAGTAGCAATATAAATACTTTTTTAATAACAAAAGGTTTTGAAAAATAAAGAAATTTGCAATTCGCTTTTAGTGATAGTAACTAAAACTTAACTATTTGAAGTACTTTTTATTTTATTTCTTACATAATACTTAATACTGTATATTGTTATTAATGCTAATGAGGATGTTATCGCCGGTTACTACTCGGATATTCGACAAGAATAACAAAATTACCATACACTCAGTTTTTTAGGAAGGTGTAAAAACCCTACGGGGAATGAGGAGTCAATTCCCTCCAAGGACCTATCCCGTGACCGGTCAACCGAAGGCATATTACTAAATTAGTACAAATATGAACAAAAGAAAATGAATTAATTTTCTAAGTATTTTCTGATCCGTTATTTTGACTGTTGCTTTTAAAAAAACTTGACCGATACCTAAATAAAAACAAAATTCGCGGCATATTTTTAAAAATATTTTTTATTTATTTTACTCTTTTATTTATTTTTAACTTTATTTTTTCACGATTTGCTTATTTTAGCTCTTATTTTAAATTTCTATAATGTTTTGCTAAGAAATTTCAAGTTTTGTATTTTCAACGTTTTTTTAATGTTAAAGCTGTTTTAGTTTTAACAATTGGTATTTCATTTAACTTTTCTTTGTAACTTAATTTTTAAAATTTTTATTTATATTATCAGAGATTTTGAGATAGTTTTCTAATTTTTAATTGATTTTTTAATTTAATTATGGCCAACACAAAAAACAAGTCAACTGCCATTAAGGGACCTATCCCATTACGCGTCAATCGGGGGCATATTCAAGACACTTCCACCATATTTGTGTGTGTGTTAATGTTGTTTTATTTTCTATTTTTTTCTTTTCCATGTTTTTTTATTTGCTGTGTGTGTTTGTGATTTGTTTCTCTTTTTTATTTGAATAGAAACGAAAAACATATAACTTAACCATCAGCCAGCCATCACGCATAAGCAACGTTAGCTCAGACGGTAGAGCGTTTGCCTTACAAGCAGAAGGTTGTGTTATCGAGCCCTACTTCAACGCCAAGTAGATTATTTTTAATTCTTAATTTTTTATTAGTTTATTTGAAAAGCTATTTTTAGACACACCACCTTACTGCCACAATGTGTCTAAACTGTGGCAATTGGTCATTTCCAATGACAACGCCATGTTAAAGTGATATGTCTCTTTCAAACAAAAAGACCGATCAGCGACCGGTCTCCGCCCCCTTGGGACCTATCCTGCGTGTCATCTGGGACCGGTCCCTTTCCCCGTAGGGAACGTTGACTGTTTTAAATGAAAAGTGAGTGAGATTTACGAAAATCAAAATTGCTTGCACATACACTGAGAAAATTATCTGCATGATACTAATGCATAAAATTAATGTAGTTGCACTAGAACTCGTCCATTGAAACTTTTCGTTGAATTAATGGAATATTTCACAAAATATTGCCAAAAATGTAATTTAATTTATTAAAAGTTTCATACACTCCATGAAAAAGTTTCATTAAAACTAGATTCATAAAATATATAAAGCCTTTTCATCGAATTTAAGGAATTTTTCATTTACTTTGTGAAGAAAACCTCATTAATTCACTGAAAAATTTCATTAAAACTCGTCCAGCAAAATTCTCTCTGTGTACCCTTTAAGTACCCTCATTACCAGAAAAAAACTGGTAATGACAAAAAAACCCCGAAAGATATATAAAAAAAATTTAAAAAAACACATTTTCTCCCCTCCCCCTATTTGAACCCTCAAAACACGAAATAGAGCCGATAAGAAAAAATACAGTTCCTTTAGTTTCGTCTCCTTTATCAAATACCCAAATTATTCCGTATATCCATGCGAGATACCGGGTATATCTTTCTTGTTAGTAAATATTGCAAATTTCCAAAAGATAATTTTCTTATTAGAAGGCATTAATCAAGTCACCCTCTCCTGTAGTTTTGTTTTCAAACATGATTAATAGATTGTAGTTAATGTTGTGTTAATGTTACATTAATAGACTATTTTGATATCAGCCATAAATCAATGATAGGTTTATAACCCTCAAACCGTGGTTGGCAAACCATAACCCCTTTCCGGTTAAATTTTTGTCAGTATAACACCGCACGACGGATTTCGCGTAAATATTAATAAACCATAGTGCGAATGAACGTATGGCCGATGCCTTGTCCCGGGAAATGAAAAAGTCCGGGAAAAGAAAAACCCTACATGTAATACAATACTAAAAATCCTCAGTACTTTAAGTATTTTTTGTCAATCTTCAAAACTATTTATAACTAATTCAGAAGAACCCATTTGTTGAATTTTACACAATTTATTTATTATTTCATATTTCTGCTACTTATTAAACTGGGAAAAATATCCAAAAATTTTGTTTCGAAAGATTTTGGTCCACGAATGCGTCATAGAGTTACCAACAAGCACAATATCAAAACGAAAAAATCTTACTTCGTATGTTTAAAGCATTTAAACCAGGCGGTTTTCATCGCCTCTTTCGAACATTGACAATTTGTATCGAAAATGTTAGCCTTTGCAGACGTGTGCAATTCTTATGGCTAAATTTTCGATATAAATTAAGAAGAGAGTGATTTAACAGAGGTAGGGAGAGTTGGATAGTCTTTTAATTATATAGTCGTTGTTTAAACGACACATATTCATAAGCTAAGTACAAAAAAAAAAAAAATAATAATACCTCCGTTCCGAAATGAGGTTAACATTTCTATATTTTTGCTGGGATTATGGAGGTTTTTTAAAATAAAAAAACAAAACAAAACAAAATTCATATAACGTTTTTCTATATACTCAACAGTTTTGCCGGTAAAAATAAATGTTTGTTACCGCTACCATAAAAATCAATAACCTTTTGTTTATTACTTTTTTTTTAATATTTTAGGCAAAAAATATTTTTTTCTTCATACATTTATTTTTACCAGCAAAACTGTTGAGTATATAGAAAAACGTTATATGAACAGATCAAAGGAATTGTAATTTTTAATTTTTTAAAAATTCTTTGAGCAAAATCGGACTAGTGGTTCTCGAGTTATGTCAAAAAAAAGACCACCAAAAGTCAAATCGATATATCTCAATTCCTAGGGGTGACCCAGCGAAACGCCGGGACACGTATAACTTCTTTTTTACCGATATAACTTTCCCCGGTAGTTTGAACCCTTCCCGATCACTGACCCCTACCATTTGTCTCACAGTGTAATTCTTCAATTCTTTACAAAATGTTAACCAAAGAATTTTGTAGGCTTTCAATATACATATTAAAGTTCGTCACAAAAATTCGAATTTCGGATATCATCACTTTTTTAAAGTTTTTGCATAGACAAAAAGAATGGCGTTTTTTTTTTCTTTTTTATTTCAACTCCTTCCACTGGCGCAAGTCGGCCAAAAACGCTAACTTTAAGACCCTTTTCCTGCAGAGCAAAAACAGCTGCATTTATAGGAAATCTGATTTTACCATTCGATTCTACAACAAAATTTAATACACAAAACTTTTTTTTGCATTTTCGAAATACACCAGATAGCCATTAGAGTGGTTCGAAAATCCGCTTTATTCAAAAACTTATGAAAAGCAATTTTTTTATTAGACACAATGAAAATGTATTTCCGGCGGAGACATGAGTACAAAAATTTTGGTTATACCGCGAACCGTTAAAAAGTTATTAGCTAATCAAATTTGGATTTTTTTCTTAATTCAATGAAAAAGTATTTCAGCTAATTAAAATGCAGCTTTCAATACTCGCTGTCGCATTATAAATTTATTTTTTAGTAATGACAAAATAATTTGTAAGTTTTTTAATATTTATTACAAAGATTTTTTTTACTAAACATATTTGATTACTAAATAACTTTTTAACGGGTCGCGGTATATCAAAAATTGTTGTACCAATATTCTCAACAGGGAATACATTTTCATTGTGTGTAATAAAAGAGAACATTTTTTTAAATTTTTGAAAAAGTGGATTTTTGGACCACTCTAATGACTATCTGCTGTATTCTGTCGAATCGAATGGTAAAGTCAGATTTCCCAGAAATGTATCCGTTTTTGCTCTGCAGAAAATGGGTCTCCAAATCAGCGAAAATCAAATAAATTTTTTTTTTTTTGGTTTGTTTTCACAGATCCTGTTATATGTAAGATATGAAAGTCTGTACATACGCACAGTAATATTGCAAAAATATGAAAGAAATTTCTTCCCCAAATTGTTTGAAAAAAGTTTTGGTTTGTTCTAAAAGGAAACTGTTTTCGGTAGATGATCACCTTGACTACAAAAACAATAACTTCATGAATAAATACCAAACAAGCATCGTAGCGACCATAAAATCGAGGATACTCCATTGTGGGTGTTTTACACAAAATATACGTACTTTGTCAAGTATCGTATGATGAAGAGGAGGTATTGACGTTGTTCCTGTTGTTGATGTTTAGATCTATAACAAAAACATTCTTCCTTTTTGGTACACATCCATCTTCAAACGTTGTTATTGTTGTTGTTGCGGATGTTTGGAATTTTCAATTAGGATCCCTAAGTTACGAAATATTTGTTGTGAAAGTATTGTATGTTCTGTGAATGTTGTCTATGTATGTAGTACATTTGTGTAGGTAAGAACATAATGTATTGTCAGTAGCAACCGGAAGTGAAATATGTACAGACGAGTGTGTGTGTGTGCGTGTGTATACAAGTTAAAGTTTATATTTGTTTTTTTTTTTTTATTATTGTATTTTGTTTTTGATGTTGTCAGTTGTGATACAGAAGGAGGAGTAAAGGATTTCGTTGTTGTTTTTAAATTCCATTTATTGTTGTTATTAAAGAGAGAGCTTATAACAATGAAGCGAAAACATTCACAATAGTGATAAATACACAAACAATTGAAAGTTCAACCCTCCTTTGATTGAGAAAATAGAGATACATATGCATTTTTGAAACATTAAACAGACCTGCGCCTGAGCTTATTTAAATATTTAAAGAAATCTTTGGCAAATTCCTTACAAAAAAACTTTGAGTTATGCTTTTGTTAAAGGTAAAGTATTTATTCGATATTATAATTAAATATCTCTTATTTGGACTTTAAGATTAAACAAATATTTTTTTTGTATGTAATAAGAATATTTAATAAAGAATTTTCTATTCTTAAATTTTATTTCTAAAAATAGTTGTTATAGTTCTTTTTTGTTATGAATCCGTGTAGGATTTTCTAAATGTTTTTTTATCTATCAAAATTGGTTTCGTCTATGATACACATTTCTTTATTTTTCATAAAGTTTTATTTTAGTTTTTATATGAACAATTTCATTGCAGTAACTGTAGCCAAAATCAAATACGAACCAGTTTGATATGATAGAATAACGTAAGGAAAATGCCATTATCTTTTATGTTGACATTTAATTTAAAATTAAATTAAAATACGATGTCATGGATTTTGTTTTTTTTTAGCATTTCTTCGTGCTTAACTTAACTTGCTACTCGATTACTGGGGGATGCTTTTATATAAAAGGTTGTGCTTTTATTACACCCACTTCTTTTTATGATTTTTATTTCCACGATAAACCAATGAAATGTTATGATAAAATAGAATTAAGTTCAAAGTGAAAATATTAATATGTGCGGATGCATGGTTGCTTTTGGCTAATACCGTTAAATATTAAAATGGGAAATATTCTACATCCGTGGTTCCAGAATTGGGGAACAATGCACACATTTGTGATTCTTTGTTCAAATTTTAAAGTCTCTTTTTTGAAATAAAAACACAATTTTTTGATAAATAGCATTGCAGCCAATATATTGGGGATCTTGTATCCCTGACTGGTAAGGAAAAAGTGGGCAACGCTAAAACAAATGTCAACATTATGAGGGTGATTCCTTATTTATCAAAGTTTTTTTGGGCAATATCGTGTCATGCAGAATCAAATTAGGAATTTAAAATTACAAACCTTTTAAAATATTTGAATGAGGGGTTTGTTTAGTTGATCTTTAATTTGGTAAATGAATGTTTTTTAGTCCCACTCTAGATCGTAAATTAATATCACTTTCTGTTTAAATTATTTTTCAAATTAAAGAAAGATGATACAATTTTTACAAGTAAATTGCAAAGAATAAACAATTTGAAAAGAATTCGATAAGCCCAGCAAGACAGAATACGTATTTTCGGCTTTCGCTACAAAGCCAACATCAGTGTCTTTTGCCTTGACGGGTTAAGATTTAATAATTGTCTACTAATGTGCAAGTTGAAAGCAAATCGAATATGTTAACAACTCAACTTAGACTAACATCAACGAAATCTAACAATGCTATTTTTATCCTTTGTTATTATTACTCTTTTTTGCTTTGAACCTTAATTCTTAAGATATCTCAGCTGGTTCTATTCAACTCTGTGTATGATACACTCAGATTTTTGAATTACAACGAACCGTTAAATTTAAATGTATGTTATTTAAATTATATTTTTCCTCTATATTAGTAATATAGGAACAGCAAATATAAAACTGTTTTATTTGAGTTAAATTTTTGTTAATGGAAAATAGCAAATTAACCTGCTAAAATCAGCAAAAAATTTGCTAAATAATTAGTGGCCTAAAAAATCACAAAAAAATCAAAAATTTTCGAAGTTTTTTTTTGATTTTTTTTAATGCAAATAAAAATCGAGCCTTTTGGAAACAGCAGTTTACAATTTTTTTTTTAGCAAATATTTCTGCTGATTTTAGCAGGATAGACTAATATTTGCATTCAAATAAATTTAGCTTAAAAATAGCAAAAATTTTGTATTTTTCCTATTTTTAGTCTACTAAAATTAACAAAATTTTCTGCAGATTTTACGGTACAATTTGTTATTTTAATTAACTAAAAGTTAACTTAAATATAACTAACATTCTGTAACTTTAAGTTTTAATTTTGCTGTTCTTATTTTACTAGTATTTAGCTAATTTTAGCCGCTTTTTTCTGCAGCATATTTTTAAATAATTTTTAGTAACTTTTTCTACTATTTTTATAGATTTATTTCTATGAGTGTATGCAAATGTGATATCGTTGGGAATGAAAGTTTACAACATTTCTTTGTCATTTCTTCCTTTTTAAGTTGTTGTAAAATTATATAAGTTTTACGTACACTCATAAAAAAAATTTACTGTAAAAGTCTGTTAAACGCGTTCTGACTAAATTGAACTAATTTTTCCGTCATTTTCTCTGAAAAATTCCGTACAAATAGGTAAAAATTCTGCTAAAATAACAGGAATTTGTACGAACTTTTTTTCTGAGTGTACTTTATATGGAGATGTAACTGCTGCTTGAGAACTCTTATAAATATTTTATTCCCTATTTAATTTAGGAAGGCACGTATTTATTTATTTTTGTTTTGAGATTCGTGCTATTTCGAATTTTAACGAATTTTTCTCCATTCCTTTTTTTTGCTACTTTTTGGAACAACTTGGCAACCCTGTGATAAAAAACAAGTTTCGTTTTTTAGGTCATACATTACTGTTATGCAATTTTGAATTCGAAATTCGTAGGTTTTAAAAATGCTTATAAAAAATGTTCGACTTCCTCCTCCCTATTTCATCTCGTTAATTCCCGAGACGACAAAAAACGAAAATCTTAGGTATCATTTCTCTACCACTTGAGAGTTTTGTTTGGAATCCTTGTGACCTCAAGGATCTCATTAATCGTCAGTTATGAGATGTCCACTTATGTGCATCGATATTCAAATTATTTATGATATTATGATACATTGGATCAGCGCTATGGTCTGCCTTTGTGCATGGAGCATGAGCGTGGACATGGAAGTTTTTCAACAAAAATGGTTGGGCACCACTGTTCTAAATGGTCAAAAACGAGAAAAGGGATTTTCAGTTAACTTTAATCGACTCTTAATCAGAAGTTGTGTTCCTTTGGGTTTGGAATACGGAAACGATTTTAGCATACGACATATTTATTTTCGAAAAATTTATAATTCTTTAATAAATTAATTTTTCATACAAAAATCATTTTATTAACGCTTTATAAACTTAAGCAAATTATTATGCATGTGGCAGGGATTGATATTATTATTCATTTTGTTTACTATCAACACAACATGGATTTATGTTGTAGAATAATTAAATATGTATTTAAAGTTAACGGTTCGTTGTCGTTAAGAATTATAATTCTAAGCTTCATAATATAAGTTGTTGATCAGAGTTGAATTTCATAAAAACCAGCTGCGATAATTTAAGAATTAAAGTTCAAATGAATAACAGTAATAACAGAGTATAAAATTAGCATTGTTAGAATTTCGCTAATGTTGGTAGATTGAGATTCAGATTTATTTATACAGTGAGGAGCAAAAATGTGACAGGGTGCACATTAGAGCGTACCACCTTACAGGCAAAAAAAAAGTGCGCCGTACACCCTCCAATATGAAGTATTTCTGCAAGGAGGTTTCAAAAAAAAATTTTTTATTTTGTTTTGCCGAACGTAGGGGTCGCCATTTTACATTTTTCGTTAAATCTTTGGTATTTACAGTCGGATCTTAAAGTATGATACATCGATGTTTTTCTCCCGAGGAGGCCAGTGTTTTGCTCTAAGGACATTTTGACCTCAAGTATCCCATTCTAGTAGTTACCCACCAGATCTCAGTTGCTACCACCCTAATGTACGACCCTAATGTCAGAAAATTAAAGCTCGCAAAAAATCATTAAACTTTTGCTAAGGAAGTTTTTCGCTAAACCCAGTAGAAATTTTTTTTATATATTGGTTGCCGAACGTAGGGGTCGCGTTTTTAAATTTTTTTTAATTGGATTTTTACTATAAAGAAAAACACTATATGACACTTTAAAATCCGATTTTAAATGCCAAAGCTATAACAAAAAATTAAAAAAGGCGACCCCTACGGCCGGCAAAAAAAAATAAATTTTTTTTGAAATCGTCTTCCAAAAATACATCATATTGGAGGGTGTACGGCGAAGTTTTTTTTTGAGGTACGGTCTAGTGCACATTGTTCAGATATTCTGCTTTATATTTTTAACTTCGAAACCAAATAAAATAATTTTTTATAAATTTATTTGTTTATTAACCTGTTCTAATTAGAAATCAATAACAATATTTAAAGTATTTTAATTAACGAAGAATATGAAGACATTTTTCTATATTATGACAAATGTTACACTTTTGCAACCTGTTAAGTTTTGATAAATTTCTTATGAAATTTTTAATATTAACTTAAAAAATCATAACATTTTTGGGGGTTTTATATTTAGTTGGGAAAATATTTCATTTATCTGGTGAAAAATTGAGTATTAAGTAATATTTCCCTATTTTTCAGGTCGCAAGCCCTTTTTAAGGGCTGGCTATGTTTATCATGCTGAAAATTTTCTTAAATCCAAAAGTATTAAATATATTTCATGTCGGGCAATAGCACGGACTATTTTTCATTTAGAAATATGCTGTTTGGGTTGCTATTCCTGAAACCCATTTTACTAGGTAGCCCCCATATCCTGAAGTAGGTTGCTACAAGTTTCTATGTTTGAAGCCCTCTTTTTGGGGGAAACGTCATAATGTGGATAAACGAATTAAAAGCATATTATTTTTATATATTTTATTTAAAAATGTGGCACTAAATAATTTTGTATACAAAACTGGTTCATATTACTAGTTTAGTAATAATTCTGATAACACTACCATATAGGATCATTACAATTTTAGGCGCACTAATGAAATGGGAATCATCTGATGTTTTAAATTGACAGTATATTGAAGAAAAATTAATGGCTTAGAATTAGAATATTGATTTTACTAGCTACCTTAGAAAAATAAGGCATTTTTTGGCAAAAATGTAGAATTTCGGCCAAACTTGCAATATACATAGTCTTCAAAAACATTTTATTTAATAGGGAAAGTAACCCAATCAAAAAATTTTATAATGCCAAATAGTCCATTCTATTGTCCCTTTAAATATTTTTGGCTTTACTAAAAAAATCAACATGGTTAATATTGCCATACCCCAAGATGGGCTTGCGACCTGAACAATAAGGAAAATTTTATTTGACACCTAATTTTTGAAGAGATAAATGCAAAATTTTGCAACAATTCACCCAAATGCATAGAAAAACAGCAAAAATTTCATGATTTTTAAATTTATAATTAAAATTTTTAAAGAAAATTATGAAAAATTAACTGTGTGCAAAAGTGTAACATTTTTCTTTAAAGAGAAAAATGTAATTTTTTCCCCAGTTAAATAAAATAGTTAATTTTTTTTTTCTTATTTTTTAATTAGAACAAGTTAATAAATAACGCTGGAAATAATTATTGGATTTTCTTTCATAGTTAAAAATTTTAAGAAAAATATCTGAACCATGTTAACCCTGTTAGAATTTTGCTCCTCACTGTATGTTTCACATCTAATGTAAATATATCATCCCTACGGGGAATGAGGAGTCAATTGCAAATCCCGGTCAACCGAAGGCATATTACTAAATTAATTAATTTTCTAAGTATTTTCTGATCCGTTATTTTCACTGTTGCTTTTAAAAAAACTTGACCGATACCGAAATAAAAAAAAAATTCGCGGCATATTTTTAAAAATATTTTTTATTTATTTTACTCTTTTATTTATTTTTAACTTTATTTTTTCACGATTTGCTTATTTTAGCTCTTATTTTAAATTTCTATAATGTTTTGCTAAGAAATTTTAAGTTTTGTATTTTCAACGTTTTTTTAATGTTAAAGCTGTTTTAGTTTTAACAATTGGTATTTCATTTAACTTTTTTTTGTAATTTAAGGGGAATTTTTTAAATTTTTATTTATATTATCAGAGGTTTTGAGGTAATTTTCTAATTTTTAATTGTTTTTTTAATTTAATTTTGGCCAACGAAAAAACCAAGTCAAGGGACCTATCCCATGACCGGCAATCGTGTGTGTGTTAATGTTGTTTTCTTTTCTATTTTTTTCTTTGCCATGTTTTTTTTATTTGCTGTGTGTGTGTTTGTTTTTTCTTTCTCTTTTTTATTTGAACAGAAACGAAAAACATAACTTAACCATCAGCCAGCCATCACGCATAAGCAACGTTAGCTCAGACGGTAGAGCGTTTGCCTTACAAGCAGAAGGTTGTGTTATCGAGGCCTACTCCGACGCCAAGTAGATTATTTTTAATTCTTAATTTTTTATTAGTTTATTTGAAAAGCTATTTTTAGACACACCACCTTACTGCCACAATGTGTCTAAACTGTGGCAATTGGTCATTTCCAATGACAACGCCATGTTAAAGTGATATGTCTCTTTCAAACAAAAAGACCGATCAGCGACCGGTCTCCGCTCCCTTGGGACCTATCCTGCGTGTCATCTGGGACCGGTCCCTTTCCCCGTAGGGATTATAAATTATTAACCCATAAGGGCAAGGACACTGATGATGGGTATTCCCTGTAATTGTAATTTCATATTTTTTTAAGCTGGAAAAATTTTAAAATAAAATGTGTTAATATTTGATCTCAAAATCGAACCAAAAATATTTTTTAAATGAATGCTAATCGAAAATTCCCATGAGGCACACTTTCATCGGGATTTCTAAAATTCCTCTCAAAAAATATTGTAAGGTCTTCTAAATGGATACGTCATTACACTAAAAAAATGAGTAAGTAGAAAAATTAGTAAAATATCTTGTAGATCACGTGTACTAATTTTCAGCAATTTTTTGTTGAAAGTGTGTTTTCCGGAAAAATTTTTGTTAATATTTTTGCAGCACAAAAGTAATTTTGAGCTAATGTTTTAGTAAATTGTTTTGCTACCAAAATTGTGCTGGTTATTGGGAAATTTTTTTTGTGTTCCCTTTGGCTTGTTATATCCTTTTTGCTGTTTTTTAGAATTATATACAGCATATTGGAGTAATTAAAAATTATCTTATTTATCAATAATAAGAAGCGGTTCGCCCCTCTCCAGAGAAAATGTTGTCCTGCCGGTCTACATTCCTTAATTTGTAGAGTCCAAGGAGAATCCGAGAAAGAGGAATTTTAAAACAAAACTGTCTTTTTGGATTAGTTTAACATGAGAATTTTGAAATTTCTTAAACAGTTTTTTCAGAATTGATTTACTTAACTTTGCAATTTAATTTTCGCACACTTCCTTAAAATGCTCCAAAATAATTTCTCCTTCTGAATTCACAGGTTAGGTTGCCAAGGATAATTTCGTCTTGGAAAGAAAAAGTATTGACAAGTATCGACTACCCAGCAAATTTTTTCAGAACCGATTACCTCCGAATCTTTTCCAGAACATGTTTGTTTACCACCGGTTCAATGGAACTTGTTTTAGAACTGATTCATAAAAGTCAGAATGTAAGGTATTACTGTCCCAGAATATGCTAATGCAGTAATAAGGTATTCTGCAACGAGTGTTTTGTAGTTTTTCTTTTCACTGGGGTTGCTACAGGCTTTATAGTGGAACTTAAAATGTTAAAAGATTATCCAGAAAACGTAAAACGAAAAACAATCTCTTCATTCCACTTCCAAAAACCAAAGTGGAACTGATATTTAGAGCAGCTTTAACTCATAGAAACTATTTATCATTGCTTTGTATTTATCCCTACACTGTCCTCAACTATTTCACTTAGAAAAATGTATATTTTAAATGCTTTTTGTTGGTAAATTCTATAATTTTCTGATTGATTAACAAAACTTTTTTTTTCTGAAAAGTTGAAAAGTTCATCATGGGTCCTATTTTTTTTAAACAGACTTGCTGTTGGAATATAAAATTGATCACACCATCTTGCAGACAGCTTTTTGAAACCCAACTGATAATTTAAAATTGAAGCCACAGTGCCATATGAAATGCCTATGTCATCAAAAATCTTACGTCCAGAACGTTGGCCGTCCAGAACTTCAGCGTCACTACTGCTTGTGCGACCGAAACTTAGTAAACCACTTTTCTACCAATAAAGTGGAATGTGTAGAATCCCCATAGTGCTTATCAAGCTTTTGTTTGGTTTCAGTGATGGTTTTTTTCGCAAAACTTTGATGAGCACTTGAAATTCACAAATTCGGGCATGCCGGTTAGAGGGTTAACCATCTCACGCAAGTACGGCCTTGAATGCAATATAATTAATTCGTATTCGCAGTTTTCTCTCCTATTCAGCATTCTGTTATTGTTTTTTTAGTATATATTTTCGACAAGGCATATGTTGTCAATAAAACATCTTAAAACGAAAATTTTAAAACGATACATTTTTTTCGCTCTCCGGAAAAACTGTTAAAAAACACATAGCGCTGCTTGCAGGCAGTTTTAATTAAAATACTATTAATTGAAAAATAATTTTCAGATGCTGTTGACACAAAATCTAAGTTCTTAAAAAAAATAAATATTTATATCATAAGTAAATCAAATTGAGTAAAAAAAGTACAACAGTAAAAGTATATAAGTAAAATTATTTTTTGCTTGTTTTCATCAACATCATCATCGTCATTTCATCATCATTATCATCATCTCATCATCAAGCAGAAAATTATTTTACTTATATACTTTTACCTCTAGTTGCCACATTTTTTATCCGATTTTCATAAGTACATAATACCTTTCTGGAAAAGTTGTAATGTTATATTGTTTACAACTTCATTAGTTGTTTCATAAAGCCACCGCAAGATGGCGCTTATCTAGCATTTATTAGAAAATTGTAAAAAATTGAAATTTGGACACCTCGAAAATGATTTTTTTGATATGTCGTAGTGGAACTTTTTTTCCCATGCCAAAAGCTATCGAAAAATCGATGGCACAATATCGAAACCTTTTTGTCCATACAAATCGGCCCACCCTAATGATTATATCTTATAGCATTTAATATAATATATAATCGTATATAAAAATATCTTAAATCATGGAAACAAAAAATTTTTATAAGACGGAATGTATTATTATATCTCAAAATATATAGATTTATATGTCATCATATATGATTATTTGGTACATATGATCTGCAAAAGTATAACAAATTGTATTTTATAATATAGGAAAAAGATTGGAAAATACGTCAACAAACTTGATTTTTTTTTAATTTTCGAAAACCGAGAATTACTTATAAACCACAAATTTTTTTTAATTCCGACTGCAGATTCGCAATCTTTATTAAATAAAGTTGGGATTTGAGTAATCTGCTCATAGACATCTTTTCAGAAAATTTTTTAATAAAAAAAAAACCCATGCCTGAATAAATAATAAACGCTACTAAAAAAATTGCATAACAATTTTATTAAAAATTTCAACAATTAAAATTTTTGCTTTATGAAAAGATTTTTTTATTTTTGAATTTCTGTAAAATGCGGATAATTTAAACTGCATAAAAATCTATAGATCAGAAAAAACTTTCGTGTTTTGAATTTTAAATTTAGTTGGATGGCAGAAAATTATTTTACTTAAGTTATAGGATCAATGGTTTCAGAAAAAATCGTAAAAACTGAGGTGTACTCATATGAGTACGGCGGCGGTAAATGGGTTAAGGAGAAGGGGCAAAAGTGTGGAGACTCGAATTGCAGTATTCATGTTTTTTGGACCACTCTAATGGGCATATGTATATGAAGTACATGATATGTATCTCATTATGCGAAAAAGAGTTGTAGATGGAGTATATGCAATCTTATATGTACAAAAAGGATTCATATATGAATATATATGAAGGTAGAAATTTAAAACTAAACGAATGTTAAAGCAGAATTAGCTTATTTTAAGCTGACTTATACTCATATCATGAAGACGAAATTTTACAAATACTAAATGGAATAACTGTTAGTTGGAATTCTTTGGCAAATTATATAAAAACTTGTGTAAAATACAGAAATTTTTTAATAATGGAATTTAATAACTAAACACTTATCTTGAACTGTTAGTATTTAACATTGGTTAAACGGCTGACAACAATAGTCAGAGTCGTATATTTATATATTTATTTTTTATTCTGTAATTAGTTATATTGCTGAAAATAAAAATAAAATTACTACTACTACTACTCATATCATGTAAATATGTACCGAACTTCAATTTCTAAAAAGAGAAATTACAATATATCAACCATAAAAACATGTCTTAAAGCATTTTTCATGTTACAATTTCTGTTGTGATTTGCGACAGGCAGTCCAAAAAAACACCACACATTGATTGCACCAAAACACATAAACAACCAGGCAAGAAACAAAAAAAAAAAGAAAAAACTTTTTAATAAACAAAAGTCAAGTTTAGTTCATAAAAAGGCAATTTGTGTGTGGTAGAAGCTGAAAAACCACAGTACCCTGATATTATAAATATTTTGTATCAAAGGGAGGATTATTACCAGTTTTCCCACAACAATAATTTTAAGGGTGCATGGTGTTAAAATATCAAACAAATGAAGCTTACGACAACAAAAAAATCTGTTCATAATCCAAATAATAACGAACTTATGCTTTAGTAAATGAAGGGTGAAAAAACCAACATAAAAACTGCAAAATGTGGAGTAGGGAGTCCCGATACAAAAATAATAAATAAGAAATACACTCACAATAACTTTACCATAAAAGTTCAACAGTTATTTAAAAGATAAATCAGTAAAGTTGTTTTAACTCCATAAGTAGTTAAATTGCAAAGAAATATATATTTTTTAACTTTTTCTACACTCATAGAAATAAATCTGTAAAAATAGCAGAAAAAGTTACTAAAAATTAGTTAAAAATGATGCTGCAGAAAAAACTGCTAAAATTAGCAGATTTTTTAACTAAGTACTAGTAAAATGAGAACAACAAAATTAAAACTGTTAAATTTACAGAATTTTATTTATATTTAGGCTAACTTTTAATTAATTGAAAATAGCAAATTGTACTGCAAAATCTGCAGAAAATTTTGCTAAATATTAGTAGACTAAAAATAGAAAAATTAACTGTTATATCTACAAAATTTTTGCTATTTTTAAGCTAAAATCAGCAGAAATATTTGCTAAAAAATTTTAAACTGCTGTTTTCAAAAGGTTCGATTTTTATTTGCATTCAAAAAAAAAAAAAACTTAGAAAATTTTAAATTTTAAATTTTTTGGTGATTTTTTAGGCTACTAATTATTTAGCAAAATTTTTTGCTGATTTATCAGGTTAATTTGTTTTTACAAAAATTCTGTATATATTTTTTTTTTATTTTTGCTGTTCCTATATTACTAATATATAGCAAAAATAATCTGCTAATTTAGCAGTTTTTTCTGCAGCATCATTTTTAACTAATTTGCAGTAGTTTTAACTAAATGTATCAGTCATTCAATAAACAACAGTGTTGCCATTTCAGTGCTTTTCGGGTATTTTTTGGTGCTTTTTTCCTTCCCGTACCCGGTGATTTTTTACAAATACCCGTTTAAAAAAAGCGGGGTTTTACAGTGCTTTTTAAGATTTCTGGCAGTGCTTTTTCTACAGTTTATATTTTTGGTATTTGTTTTCGTTTTTTAACTTTCCTAGAGTTTTCTGCCAAAATTGAAAAAATAATACGAACTGTACAAAAAATACATTTTGCCACAATGTTGGTAGTAGAATTTTAAATAGCAACTTCATTATATTTAAACTTCAAAATTATAAAGTATTTGGTGTTTGGTTTGGTGCTTTTTTACCCCTTTTTGGTAATTTTTTGAACCTTTTTTACACGATTTTTCAAATCAAAATATGTCATGAGTTAAATTCTTCAAAGAATTCGTCCTTTTTTACGCCATTTTTGGTAAATTTTTACCCTTTTACCCGTTTTCACGATGCTCGCGGTGCTATCCTACCTTCAAGAGTTGGCAACACTGATAAACAATATATACAAAATACAGACCACAGATTACAATACAGACTTTCGGTATAACTAAAAATATTCAGTCAAACTTTTCTGTTAAAAACAATCAGTGCTTATAAAAATATTAATTTTAAAATAAACGAGAAATATATTATATTATTATTATATTATATTATTATTATTATATTATATTATTTTTACCGACTTTGTCAGTTAATTAATTAATAATTAAAAATAAACGACAAAATACAATTGTTTTAAATGAAAAGTGGGTAATCCTTTTTTTAACTTGTTTTCAATTGTTTTAATGTAAATAATTGGTAGATTTTAAGAAAAAATATTTTGACATCAGACCGACTCACGAAAAAAGTGCCCCCCTCAAAATAAACCTTGATTTGTTTTATGATGATTCCCAAAATATTTCGGGTCTAGCAATGAGATCTCACGAGCTGGACCATTTTTAAAAAAGGTATTTTTTTTAGTTTTTGTAATAATTTTGCAATTTAGCTGAAGACAACATACTCAATATGGGTATCAAATGAAAGTTTTTTTGAGACGCGTCCAGCGGTATATAGTATATAACACGTTCAAGCATATCCAGTCATGTCCGATTTTCAAGGATATTCTATAAAGGCGGGCACTTTTTTTTACTTTTTTTCTGTGCATATAAGGTGAGTCGCTCTAATGTACATATGTATTTATATTTTAAGTTCCTTCTTTTTATAGTGTTGTAAAAATAAATAATGTGGACTAGCATTGTTCCGCAGGGCCATCAAAATCAATAGGCTCCTTAACGCGCTTCTTTTAAGACCCATTTTCCCAAAAATCTGAATCTTAAAAACACAATTGCAAAAGTTACTCTACGAGTATCAAAGTTTTTTAAAACAATTCTCCAAAAAGTAATCTACCGGGACACCCTAATTTACACTAAGGAAGTGATTTGCTGTTATTTTTGGTAGCTTGGAAAACATACATACGATAGTAAAAATAATGTATGGTTGGGGAATATTATGAACCTGTTGTGTAAAGAATTTAAGATAAAAACCAAGCATAATATTGCCATTTGATTTGTTTGTTATAGAATTAATAGTTGATGAAGATGATGATGCTGATAATGATACTGGTACTTAGATGTACTCGCATGTTGTAAAAGTTGAGCAGTGGAATCAATAGCATGGGGTGTATTATTGTAATATTACCGCTTTTGTTTTGTGTGTGACAAACGGTCGTTAGACAACATTAATTGTACATTATAAAAACATAATATTAAACACCTGTCATTATTATACTTCATTATAAAACATAAATACTTAATCCCAGCAAAAAAAAAAAAGTAAAAATATTTGGAAATCTGGGAAATATTTCACGTTTTTTTTATCTATTTAAAAAGAACCAACAGGAAAAGCATGTTTGTGATTTCCCTCAGTATTCAGTGAAATATCTAGTGACCGAAAATAACAGTTATTTTTGAACTTTTAAACAAAGAAAGCATATAGAAACAAATATCGGCGAACTGATTCAATTATGTATATCGTAATGATTCTTGTGGACTAGTCTTCCGAAAAATGCTTTGCTTTTTAAATTTTATACTTTTATTTTTTGGGCAAATTAGCATAAATAAAGGTTATTTTTTAACTTTTATTTTTCTGAGCAAAAATAAAAGTTATGACTTTTATTATTTCGAGCAAAAACAAAAGTTATTTTTTAACTACCATCATGGATTTATGTTGTAGGTTAAAAGTATTTAGAATATGCATTTAAAATGAATGGTTCGTTGTGGTTAATAAATCTGTGATTCATGAGTTGCCGATCAGAGTTGAATTAGAACTAGCTGCGATGCTTTAAGAAATAAAGTTCAAAGCAAAAACAATAATAACAAAGGACGAAAATAGCATTGTTAGAATTTCGTTGATGTTAGTCTAATTGAGTTGTTTACATTAGTTGTCTCCCATTCAATATAAATAGATCATCATTAATTATTAAATCATAAAGGAATAGGCATAAGATACTGAATACGTATTTTCGGAACCATCCTGCTGACCTTATCGAATTTTTAAATTTTTTTATTTTTTACTTCTATTTCTTCGAGCAAAAACAAAAGTTTATTTTTTTTCGAGCAAAAAGAAAATTTATTTTTATTTTTTTTGAGCAGGAGTAAAATTTATTTTAATGAAATAAATGCCAATTAATAATTGCATGGAGCTTGCTTTTATAGGGATTTCTAATATATTTATGTGTTTAATATGAATTTGCAAAAATTTTAAATTATATTTGCTCGCAAAAATAAAACCCAAAAAATAATTTTTATTCTTTCTCGAAAAAATAATACTTTTATTTTTCACTCAAAATAACTTTTTTTATCTGATTTTTTGATAAAAGTCATAACCGTTACGCTCCCCAGAAATATCGGCCCAAGTTGATATTTGGGGGCCAAAAATGAGCTTAAAATGTTTTTGATACTTTTTTGTTTGAATGATGTTTAATATTTTTAGTACACCATTGGATATACCTTACAATGACTTTCATAACTTGATACAACTTCCTGTACATGACTCTTTGGAAGTCGTGGATACATTGTGAATTAAATTTTTTTTTTCCAAATAATGCTTTAATTGACAACGTGATTAATTTTTTAAACAGACTTTTTAGAATTTTACATTTAACAAACATTTTTAATTTCGAGATTTTGTGTAGATTCTTGGATTCAAAAATTGTTTTGTTCAGGAAACCTGAACGATTCAAAATTTTTTCAAGAGTAATTTTCAAAGTTGTTTTATAATGAGCTTTTTTTTCTAACTCCATATTTTAACCGAGGTGGTCAAAACCCAATAGGTGTTCATCTTAGAATTTTTGTTTCTATAACATATTGAAATTTCATCAAAATAGTATTGTTTAGTTAGGAGTAACTTCCTTGTTAGATATTAACTAATTATTTCTTTAACAAACTACTAAAGCTAAGCTATTTATCTCACGAAAAAAGACTGCTATATTTATACCCTACGCCATTACCTGGACAGGGTATTATAAGTCTGTGCTGATGTTGTAACACCAAAAAATTTTGGACCTAGATCCACTTTTTAGTATACCGATCGACTTTTTGTTTCGATTTAACGATGTCCGTCCATTCATTCTTGTTCGCAATCTACAGGTCGAAAATATTAAGATATTTTGATGAAATTTAGTACACCGACCTACGTCGGCCCAAGGACGAATCCTATTGATTTTAGTTAAAATCAGTCCATGTTTAGCCCTAGTGAATACGAAGATATTTCAATGAACTTTGGTTCGCTGACTCACATGGTTCTAAGGACAAAGCCTATTGATTCTAGATAGGATCGGTCCATATTTGGACCTATCGCCCATAAGAACTATATTTCCGATTTTCTCTTATTTTATCATTTTATATAAAATTTTGACACAATTTTGACACAAGTCCCATTCGAATTTCGGATCCAAACATTAGTTGGCTTTTAACCAGACTGGTGTAGGGTATTATATAGTTGGCATGCGCGACTTTAACTTTTTTACTCGTTTTCTATTAAAAATCCTTTTCCATTTTCGTATCAAATGCCTTCAGATGCTTATGGCTCTGAACTCTGTGATTCTAATAATTTTTCTTAAAGAAAAACCCTTAGGCGAGTTTTATAATCAGAAGTAAGGTCGATTTGTTTCTTAAATATTTCTTAAATAAGAATTTTTCCAACATAATTTCTTATTTAAGAAATGTTTAAGACAAAAATAGATCTGCGTTCTGACTATAAAACTGACCCTTAGATTCCAATAAATTATCTTTCTAGGAAACCAGAAGACACTTTCCCAACCAAAAACGCAAAATTAATTGATATTTAAAAAAAAATAATATTGTGATACTTTTTGCCATCAAACGAGAATTATAGGTAGATTTTTTTCAAATTCTGGGGTGGGCAAAAATCAGTCTAAGTCCGCCAATGCATAACATCAAACATAAAAACATAAAGGGCTTTGCAACAAAATACTGAGAAAAAGTAAGAAATTTAACTTCGTATCATAATTTGTTTCTGATAATGTAACATATCATCGTTTCTATTTAGGTGTCGCAGTCAAATTTCATACAATATAATCAATTTACAAAATATTTTTTAATACTCGTATTAGGCTCGTTTTGTTCCTATACACCTTTTACAAAATCTCATACAAATTTTGACATTGGGCATATTAAGTGATAACTCTTTTAAATTTTTCAACGTCGATAATCTATGGGTAACTGTCAGATTGTACACAAAAATATGTTGTCGTTTTTTTCGTATTCACGATAAGTGTGAGCAACAAAACTAGGCTATTGAATAATTTCTTAAGTTATTTTTGTTCATATTTCAACTCTTGAATATATTTACAATAAATATGATAAAATAAAAGTAAAAAATGCTTTATATAAAAATAACCAATTTTAGGCAAATTACAAAGCGTTTATAATTAATTGTCAACAGCTGTACATATATTTTTAATGTTAGCCAAATAATAATATAGCAAAAGCAGATACTTTTTTTTATCTTTCAAAACAAAAAAAATTTATTATTTGCCTTCCCTTCAAATGGATAAACTCCACCCCGACAGAAACTTAAAATGGTTGGATACGATATTATTGAAAGGGCGTATTAAAAACAGAAACGAAACTGTCAACAATATCCAACACAATAACAGCAAGAGTTCATTTTTTGTCATTGTTGTTGCTTTTAGTCGTAAAATAGGATTTAAAGGATAACATAAAATAAATCGTTTGCCAGTAAGGCTTTCCATTCATATGGTATGTGATCAAAACAACAACAAACAAAACACAAAACAAAACCTCACAGACATTCACTAACAATACTTATATTATGTATGTATATGACGTTCCGACCACTTTTTGTGTACGTTACAAATAAACATAAAAAATCCTTGGTAAATGAAAAGATATTGGCCAAAAGCGATTTTCATAAACCACTCAATGAAATCTTGTTGTTGGTTTCCTCTTTGTTTTTTATTTATTTTTTTTTTACTAGTTCTGCTTCAAATACAAATATTTCTGAAACATTTGATGGTCGGTCTTTAGCACTTGTTAAAATCATAAAGTTTATTGACAATTTTATACACAAAATAACGTGGTTGAATATAAATATAGCTTAATGTAATATTCAGTTAAGTAAAAACAAAAACCTATTTGTACAAGAAAAAAATATAATTTGTCTGGGATGTTATTTATACTACTTAAATAAATGTGCATATAAATGACTAAAAAAAATCAAAATTGTAATAATAAAATTCTGTTTTCATTTGAAACCCCTTATCAAATTGATTCTTGATTGGTTGATGTTTTCATAAAATGTTGCAGAGCAGTGGTTGTCAAATCAAAACAAAAAAATGTAACTCTTCAAAAATCCAATATCTTCTTGCCACTCTATACACATTTCGATTTTTTTTTACCATTTTCCAATAAAGTTTCAATTCAATATCATTTGATTTTTATTACATTTTCAATTGTTGTCATATTATGCGTTTTATGACTTTTGTAGTGTAAAAACTAATAGAAATTTCCATGAAAATTGCAAACACCAAATCATATTTTGCGTTATTGTTTTTAGTGATTACATCCGAAAGCACTCAGAAAAGTTTTACAGTTACCACATGTAAATTTTCATGTAGGAATTTTGACGGTCAGTAGAGTTGTTTTGCTATGGAAATAATATTAACACTATTACGATAGTTAATAGTGAAAAACAGTTAAAAGTTGTTATTTTTGTTGGAATTAACAGAAACGATTTTTCTAAACAAAAAACTAAATTTTATATAATAGAAGTGTTGACGGGTTTCCCCGGATTGCAATGAAAAAATATATAAAGGAGGAGAGAAAAATATGAGAAATGTATATTTCTAATGGCGCAATCCCACATTTATCTTTAAAAATTGTAATAAAAATTAATATTTTATGGTTTTTCTTTTTATTTCAATAGCCAGGAAAAAGTTTGGTTGGAATTCGATCAAAAACGTTAACGCTATTATTTCTTATGACGTAATTTTATTTGGAAATATAGTCGATTGATAGACCAAAAATATTGTATTGGCAATTAAAAAGAGGAAAAGGGAATTAAAAAATCATTATATTATGGTACTTAATTATTGGTGTTTTCAATCAATTCTAAAAATAGAATTCTAAATTGTGCACGGTACAAGCAACCAATTAATTGGTGAATATTTCCGAATGGTGGATTGTGCACCGAATGGTGGATGGAATGCATCGGACATGCGACCTATTATTTCTGATAGATTCTAGGACGTAGATCGCGATTATGAACACCAAATTTTAAAATTGCTTCCAAGTTTGGAAATATTCGCAATTTTAACTTTTACAAAAAATTAAGTTTTTTCTTTAAAATGTCTTATTAATTGATACACCTAAATAAACTGCGGGTTTTTTTAAGACGCTTTTAAAGTATGGACTTTGATTTTTAAGAACCATATACATTTTTTCGATTAACTGAAGGGCGTAAGATACACTCACAATAACTTTACAGTAAAAGTTCAACAGTAATTTGAAGAGTAAATCGGTAAAGTTGTTTCAATTGAATAAGCTGTTAAATTGCAAAGAAATATATTTTTTAACTTTTTCTATAAGTCATTCAATAAACTAAAGACACAAAATACGTAATTTCGGTATAAGTTAAAATATTCAGTGAAAATTTTCTGTCAAAAACGATCAATTATTACAATATAATCATGCGCGGCTCCAGCAATTAATATAAGGGGAAAAATCATACGCCACAAGTTCCAAATCAATGTGTTTGTCTACGGTGGTGTATGATTTTTCCTCTTATATTAATTGCTGTAGCCGCGCAAGAATATAATCAATTTTAAAATAACCAAGAAATCTATTATTTTTTACCAACTTTGCCAGTTAATTAATTAACAATTAAAAATAAACGACAAAAATTCGATTATTTTAAACGAAAAGTCCTTTTTTTAAACTTATTTTCAATTCTTTTCATGTACATATTCGGTTGATTTTAAGGAAAAAATATTGTGAGTGTATCCTTGCAATGAAAGTGAACACTTCACTTATGTCCTATTTTGTAGATCTTACAAAATCTCTTAATCGGATTTGAAATTTTTTTTAACATACCCAGTATGCAAAATGAGTCGAGCTTGTATCGAAACTCAATCATTTTCTCGTAAAATTTCATCGATATCGAGTTCGATATAATACCAAGAATGAGGGTATTTTCCTATGTAGCTTGCAAAGTGAAATAGATCCGAAAAATTGTTGATTTATAGATTCGATATTTCATCGAAACAACGAATATTTTTCGAGGGAAAATATGATAATAAAACGAAAAAAAAAATAACCATTTTTCTTCTTTTATCTTTCTCTTTGTTTATTTTTTTTTATTTCTCTTTAATTTAATTTTCTTCAATTTTAATTTAAATTCAAAGCAATTTTGTTTTGTTCCAAGACCAGCCACGATTCGAACCAAAGTCCTTTGGTTTAGAAGTTCATCGCCTTACCACTTGAGCCAAACCGTAATGATACATATAGTTTCATAAAATTTTCTTTATAATTCAAATTAAGGGTTTTCACAAGGGGTGTGCTATTTGTTGTATCGTTGTATCGTCCTAACAAAAAACAGAGTTGTTAAAAATTAAATTGAAAAAATACAACATTTGAGAATAGCACGATAGAACATTTTTACGTATGTTTAATGTCTTATGTTTGAGTGTGCTAACAGATAGAAAACTGAATAGAAAATCGTTGTTAAACACAAATAAAAATTTTAACAACTCTGTTTTTTGTTAGGACGATACAATGATACAACAGATATCACACCCCTTATGAACAACCTAATTGTTTTTATTTTATTTGAATCTACCTTTATAAACTTCATATTACCCAACAAACATGAATGTAAAAGTTAAAAGAAATGCCCTAAGTGTAAGAACGAATATGTGACAGCGCATAGAGAAAGGGACCCAAGGGTAAAAAAATAATTTTTTTTTTGATGTGGACAACATCTGAGCATCGAATGAGACCGATCCCATGCCCTTTTTTACCCTTTTTTTACCCTTAGGTCCCTTAGAAAGGTTTTGTTCAGGAGAGCATGGGATCGGTCTCATTCGATGCTCAGATGTTGTCCACAAAAAAAAAAAAGAAATTGATTTTAGTATTTTATTAGAGAAAAGTAAATCTGAAAACTTTGATTATATTTTTTATTTTATTGTTTTTGTATTAAAAAAAAAATTTATTCCGAGAAACTCTATATCCTTTTAGAAAAACGTGTAAGTCCCCACAATGTAACCGATTTCGTGTACTTCACATTGTGCGTACTTACGATATGGGATACTTGTGTATAACAATTGTATATGAAACTAAAAATATTTGAAATTTTTCTAAAATTTTGTCTAACTTACATGCCATTGTACTTGTGTGTATTTACGAAGTATATTGGCTTGTGGGCCATTACAATGCGGCCATACCCTGGGTAAAGTAAGCGTGTGTGTAGGGTTTGAAAGTACTCGGAGATACTTGTGTGTACTTACTAGAATCCCCGAGTGCTTTCAAACTCTACACACAAGCTGGCTTACTTTACCCAGGGTGTGGCCGCATTGTAATGGCCCACAAGCCAATATTCTTCGTAAATACACACAAGTATAGTGGCATGTAAGTTGGACATTTTTGCAAAAATTTTAAATATTTTTAGTTTCATATACAAGTATCCCATAAAATAAACTTTATAAAAAGGCCCGCAAAGGGCATTATAAAAAGTGTTTGTTTTTAAATTTTATTTTTTATATTTTTAGTTTTTATAACGATTTGTATAATAAATATTTTAGTCGTATATGTCGACCCTATTGATAGCAACTGACATAGAGATTTCTTCACAGTTTTACAACCCGGCAATCCCGTGATTGTCAAATCAACTTAAACTATTTTACTAATAATTCATATACATTTGGTAATCAATTTCGATAATTTCGTTATCGTAAACTCTGATTGAATTCATATCATTTAATATTAAAATATTTTAAGTTAAAACAAACAAAAGAATTTAAATATAAAAATAAGTTAACATTTGTCCAGTTTTTCTAGTCGTGCGATTACAAAAACTCGATTTCATAAATTTAAATTGTGTGCTGGGTACATTTGTTTTTATTTATTTGGGTTCTATAAATAAATATGTCAAAATATTTGAAATTCAAATTTAATTCAAAGAATTTTCAAATCGGTTGTGGTGTAGATGTCTGGAAAGTCAGGCATTGACAAAATTACAATTTTTGAGGGTCGTGTTAGGGTTCGGGGTTCGGGAATTCCCGGGAAATCCCGAGAAAAGTTTGCCGGGAATTCCCGGGAAAATAATATATTTTTCCCGGGAAAACGGGAAATTTTAAAAATATTAAATTTTTTAAATTGTTTTTGTTTCGAATAGGATTTTTTAATTTTAGTCATAAAAAACATTTTAAATACCAAAACAAAAATGTCATTGTTAAAATCTTTTAAAAGGGAATACATTTATTTGACACACAAATAAAATCTTTGCCAAGTAATAAGGAGCATTTCAACTAATAACGATTTTTCGCATAACTTATTCAAAATTTAAGTAGTAAAACCTAAAAACTTGGTAAAATGTTTAAAAGAAATATGAAAAAAAGCTTTGTTTCTTACAAATAATCGCCCTTACTATCTAAATTTTTCAAATGTATAATTTAGGTAAAGTCGACTTTAGTTAAAATATTGGGTGGCAATATACCTTGACTTGGTTTATTTTTACAGCATTCTGATTGGTTAATTTATTTTCAACCAATCAAAATATTTGAAAATATAAATATTTTTGTAAGTTTTTCATACACAAAATGAACAAAACAGTTTGATTAAAAATAAAGTCGACTTTAAATTTAAAATACGCCTTTATATTAAGGGTCAATAATTTTATAAGTAACGTTTTCATTAATAAATGTGAAAAGAAAAGGCTAATGGTTAACGGTGGTATCTAAATTTGGTTATACGACATCTAAATTTGGTTCACAAAAAAAAAAAAAAAATTGATGGTTATGCAACTTCTCTTGAAGAAAACAACCAAAAGTTGAATTAACTAGAATTGAATGAATTCCTTGACCAACAAATGAATGCACTAGAGTTGAATGAATTCCTTGACCAAAAGTTGAATTAACTAGAATTGAATGAATTCCTTGACCAAAAGTTGAATTAACAAGAATTGAATGAATTCCTTGACCAAATGTTGAATTAACTAGAATTGAATGAATTCCTTGTTGAATGAATGCATTAAATTTTATGAAGGCATTAGAAAAAAATTAATGAATTCCTTTAAGGTAAATCGAAGGAAAAAAAAAGGAATTCATTCAATTCCTTAAGTTTGGTCAGGGAATTCATTCCCAAAATATAAATTCAGTTCAAAAAAAAAAGGGAATTAGGGAATTAATTCTTCGAAGCTCTGTGCATAACTTTAAGTGAAAGGTGCGACCACCAGAAATGTTTTTCTGGATTATGTATTTAGGATGTCTCAGAACTATATTCTAAAATGTTCATTGGAAATAAATATTCATTTGCGAATTTATGTTATAAAAAAATTAGAAAAATATTATTGAAAAGATTCGAATATGCAAAAAACAGTTCTTTTTGAAATATTTTAGTATTTAAAATGATCTGAGAATGAAAGTAAAATCAACAAGTTATTTTTTTAGCAGTTGTAAGATGTACTGGCTGTTGTTCTCACAGTCAGCGTGTTGAATTTTATTTATTTATTTTTTTTGTTTGAGTATTGCTGATGGCTTCAGAAAATCTTCTGCTTATCTCAAACTTATCTTCTGCTTGCCGAGTCGAAATCAACTTTAACATCTCAAATATATTACATATATAAAAAATATTTCTGATGTCCGTTGATGTCGACGAGGCGTAGAGCAGATATGGTTGGGTTATTCCATCTGCAATACCTAAAAAAACTTCAACGAGCCAGTATCTCTTGAAATTGCTATAAAATGTCTTATTTGTTTTACTTTTCTCTAAAATAATTCTAAATAATAAACTATTTTAAATAGAACTATCTCCAGAATATTCAATCAGCTTCTCTCAGTTGATATGGTTGGCTACATTCAATTAATTGTGGCAAAATATACTTTGATTAAAAACATCATAAGCTGTATTTTGTCTCATGCTTATCAACGTTAAGTATTTAAAGCAAATCTACGTTAAACCGATTGTCGTATAAAAAAATTTTAAACAGGTTTTGTTTATAATTTTTCCGTTATAGAGCAATTCCATATGAAAACGATCAAAATTGGCAAATTTTTGGACCACCCCTCTCCGATTTTAAAATAAATAGTCTCAATCGATTGCCCAGCAAAAAATAATGTACCATATTTTTTTTTTTTTATAGTGACTGGTTTAGTGGTGGTGTACACCACTGTCATGTGACAAAATTGAAGAATTCTTCATAAGGGACCTCATTGAAAGTTGTTTAAAAAAAAAAACTACTAAAGCGATCGCAACGAGTGATAGCTCGTTGGAAAGGTATTGAATCAGGCTTTAATTGAAAAATAAAATTTTCCTAATTTTTCTCAGAAATTTACCTTTTTTCCCATGAAAATTAAATTTTCCGATTTTCCACAGAAGCTCCTAAATTTTCCGGCTAATTTTTTTTTTTTTGGATTCCTCATAATTTTTGCTTTAAGAATCAGCAATAAAAAAATGGGCCCCGACTCCTTGTTTGGACAGGAGAGGAGCATTTAAGAGACCACCTTGTTCTCATTGTTTTTATATTTTTTATAATTGAATTATTTGTAATTATTTAACATTATTTTATTATTAAAAATACATTTTAAAAATTATTTTACAGTTAAAAATACATTTATGAAGAAAAAATCTTTCTTATTTTGCTGCTTATACTTAATTACAATATTTATTAAAAATTTCAATTGTCTTGGCATCATTATAAAATTAAAGTAACTTTAAATTTAGCCAATGCGGCACGTCTTCCCGATGTCCGTTTATCCTAATTTTTTGGCAGACATAGTTTTACACCCAAATAAATATTTCCAGGGGGTAGCCCGGTTAAAAACTAAAAAAAAAAATTTTTTGGAGCGCTCTAATGAACATACATGAACACGCATGAACATGCATGATCATACATTTAGATATTCCTGAGTGTTGCCTCTCTTTAAAAAATTTATATACAGTGGTGGAAAATATAATCGAAACAATTAAAATTATTTCCAATTTTATTCTCGTTACCTTTGTTTTTAAATATCAAAATAGTGGCTAAATTCGCCCGAAAGGCAGAAAATTGTGCAGACTTTTAACGTAACGTCTGTTTTTTTATTTTGTCACCTGTTTAAAGTGGGCGTGGCTTTTGATGAAAAATTAGCCATATCGATCTTTTATCAGATTTCATTAGGACGGGTCAATTTGTATGGAGGCAATAAAAATTAAAAATCGTAGGGGGGAAATGATTCTACGAAGAATTCTAAGCAACTTTGCCCTAGAAACCATAGGTCCAAAATGGATTTCGAGCTTACGGAAATTCAAAAATATGTTGTTAGTAGTGCTTTACTGCAATGTTTGTGTAAAATTTGCGTTAACATGTAAGTATTATTAACCAGGATAATAGTTCTTGACTTTTTAGATAGGAGTCTTCATCGGCTTTCCTTATTACAAGAAAATTTTCTCAAATCTCAAATTTTTTTTATTTTTGACTAAACTGCTAAGCTGATGACATAAATCAATCTAAAAATGAGCGCACGCTACAGGTAGGAAATGTTAAGATATTTTGATAAAATTCGGTATACCGACTTATATCATCCCAGCAACGAAGCACATTAATTTTGGTTGAAATCGGTCCACGTTTGGACTTAGTGCCCATATAAAGTACCCCCAAAATTGGTATTTTTGCACGCTACAGGTTACAAATACGAAGTTGATAAAATTCGGTTCATCGACTTATATCTACCCAAGGTCGAAGTCTGTTGAGTATGGTTAATATCGGTCCATGTTTAGACCTAGTGCTCATATAAAGGTTCCTCCCAAAATTGTTTTTTTCCATACTAGAGATCTCAAATACGAAATATATTTTAATGAAATTAGGTATGCTAATTCACATGGGCATACGGACAAAGCCTATTGATTTTTTTACAATTGGTAAATTTTTAGGCTTAGTGCTTGCATAAAGGTCCCCCAAAAATTTGTATATCCGCAAGCTACAGTTCTCAAATATTAAGATATTGTGATGAAATCTCGTGCACCGACTTATATTGGCCCAAGAAAGAAGCTTATCGTCGACCAGCCTGCAAAATGTCACATGTGTTTTTTAATAGATTTTGAGGAGAGCGAAAAAACTGTTACAAAATCTACTTTTAAGATATTTTATTGGTATCATATGCCTTAATGATTCACGACCTCATTTAGTAAAATCATCATTAAGGTATATGATGCCAATATAATATCTTAAAAGTAGATTTTGTAACAATTTTTTCGCTCTCCTGAAAATCTATTAAAAAATACATGTGACATTTTGCAGGCCGGTCGACGTTATGCATTATGATTAAAATCGGTCCATGGATACACCCAGTCCTAATATAAAGACCACCCAAAAATTTATTTTTCGCATGATACAGGTCGCAAATACGAAGGTATTTTAATGAAATTTGGTACGTTGACTCATATGGGCCCAACAACAAAGCCTATTGATTCTAGATATGATCGGTCCATATTTGAACCTATCGCCCATATGGACTATATTTCCGATTTCACCTTAAATAAATCTAGCTTTAGATGAAATCAAAATTTCTTACCGTTTTTCTAATTTTTTATCATTTTATAGACAAATTTTGACACAAGTCCATGTCAAGCCATTCGTATTTCAGATCAAAACATTTCAGACTGGTGTAGGGTATCATACAGTTGGGCATGCCGACTATACGATAGCCTACACTAATCTGGTTGAAAGCCAAAAAGCTTCGTCCTTGGCCGATATAAATCTGTGTACCATATTTTATCAAAGTATCTTAATATTTGCGACATATACCCATTTTTGGTGGACTTTTATACGGGCACTAGGTCTAAACATGGACCGATTCCATATGAAATCAATAGCCTTTATTCATGAGCTCATTTGAAACCGTGTATAAAATTTCAATAAAATATATTACAGGTCGTATTTGCGACCTGTGGTGTGCAAACAATATAATTTTGGGGGAACCTTTATAAAGGCACTAGGTCTAACCATGAACCAAAATCAATAGGCTTTGCCCTTGCGCCGAAATTAGTCGGTATACCAAATATTGTAGAAATATCTTAATATTTGCGAACTCTACCATGCGCACAAAAATATGTGGTTATACAGACAGACGTACAGACAGACGGATATCGTTATATCAAAACAAAATGTTATTCTGTTAATTATAAACATCAGCACAAACTTATTATACCCTGCCCATGTACTGGTGTAGGGTGTAATTATTAAAACTCATTATTCAAACTCATAAAGCACCACTTACAACATATTTTGGAATTTCGGCAAGCTCGAAATCCATTTTAGACCTATGGTTTCCCGGGCAAAATTGCTTAAAATTCTTCGTAGAATCATTTCCCCCCCTACGATTTTTTGTCCCAGAAATTGACTCTCCCTAGATTACATAGTAAAATTTAGCGAGTACTGATTGGATAACTGTATATTTTTGGAAATCCTATAAAATTTCTTTAAATGTATTATTTTTATCCACAAATGGTCTCCAGACGTATCATAACAGTGCCCTAGGCATAAAAAAATTTTTCTTTGCTTTTAGCGATTTTAAAATAAAGTTAACAGGACTGAAATTTTAATAAGAAATGCTTTATACTTAACGTAGAAAAAGAACTTGACTAATTTGTTATATCATCGTAGTAAGTATTGCATAATCCTATTCGACCAATTTTATTGTAAAATGCACTATAAGCAGATTTAAAGTAAATTCTTTAAATTTTAAAAATACGAACAAAAATTTTAAAAAAATATTGGTAAAAAACTAAAAAAAAGACAAGGTAAACAATTTTGAAATTCGTTGCTAAATATATTTTAAATTATAAAGCTTTCATACACCCAAGAAGGTAAACTGTGACATCCTTTAGCACACTCTGTATCAAAGCATTCTTCAATTTTTGTGAGTTCTTTTATCCGATTGGATCAGGAGTTTAGAAGATTCTTAATTCAGTTATTTCACAAATGTGTTTTTCACAACACCATCCTTCACTTCTTTGCCATCGTGAATATATCCCAGATTCTGAGACTTGGTCGAAAATAAGTGTCAATATTTTTTTTTAAATAACACATTTTTTTAAAAACTCCTTTTTTGTTTGTTTTTCATTTGTTGACTTGGAGAAATCCCAAATACGGTTACAATTTAAAGTAAATTTTCTGAAAATTTTAATGTCAAAGCTTTGACTAAACTAATATCTTGTGCCAAAATTAATGGATTTTATAAAATTTACAAAATTGAAAAAATGTGAATTGTTCACTTTAATTGCAAGAACATCCTAATCGAAATGAAGTGTAATGGTTCTTTAAGTCCATATAATAAGATCATATTAAAAATTATCCACAGCTAATTCGGCTATATGATTTAGGTCCGATTACTGAATGTACAGTTAAAATCTAGCCAATAGTTAAATTAAAATTTTATATAAGAAACAACAAACGTGTTAAAGTCCCATTGTTTTAGTTAAAGTCCCATAACTGAACATTTAGTAATCGGACCATAATAAAAAATAATAAAAAAATTGTGTTTTGGCAAACGTTAAATTTGCGAATCTTTCGAAAAGTGTAGCTAATTTTTAAATTTGGCATTCATATTCGAGATCTACATCATTATATCTACCAGAATTAAAAGGGCGCATGTCCAATGCATATTTAGTGTGTAACTGCGGTTATTATTTATACTAAATATATTAAAAAGTTCCACAATATGAAACAGCGAGAAAAAAATTTAAGTCGGGATCAGCTGCCAAATTCTCGAGGGGTCATTAGGTTACTCGTAAGCTATATAAAAATAGAAACTTAAAATCCCCGTTAACGATAAAGGTAAAGTAGTACACTTTTAACCACATCGGCGTGTGTCCCGTTAGAATACCTTCCTTGTTAGGTGGCTATAATATGAGCTTTTTCTCTTCTCTTTATAAAAGTCCTAACATCCCACTCACGAGTTTTATTACTTTTATAAATCATTTATAACAAAAAATCATTACTCATGACGACCCTTTGATTGCTTTTTCATGTCTTGTTAACTTTTACTCACTTTTTTGTTTTTTGGTTTACATTTTTTTTTTGCCAGCTCATCATTATCATTATAAATGCATAAGGGAGAAATCTATAAAAAAAATAGCAAAATAAAGTAACTGTTACATCAAAATTATAAAAAAAATCAATAACAATGCAGTGAAACCTCCCAACAACGGATAGCGACGGTAGGAGCAAACATGTCTGTAATACAAGGTGTCGGCTATTGGAAAAGCCCAGCATGAAATCAAAAACTATGTAAAAAATTAAGGGTCGCGTACTTGTAATCAGTAAACCTGTACTACAGAAGTTAAAAATTACCTTATTTTTCAGAAATATTATGAAATCGAAATTTATTGACAAAATCAAAAAAAAAAAAAAAAACAAATAAATATGAAATACAGAACGATTTTGGGTCATATTCCGGGAAACGCATCAACTATTGGGCATAGAATTTCAATTAATGGTGCAAAAAATATAGTGAAATATCAGAGCAAAACATGGTAATGAGAGGTCGTTACCATATACCTTACCAAGTAATGAACGGCCATTACCAATTAGATTACTTTAAATTACTTAATGCCAAAAAGTTATAGAAGTACTTATATAATAAGTACCGATTTAGTATTTTTTATTTTAATATTATATTTGTTAATCTGTTTTGAAAATTTGTAAGTTCTACTTCCTGTACCGTGAAACAGCAATAATATATTCGTTGTACAGAAAAAAAACCGGAGGAATTGCGCCAAGTTGACCATGATTTTTTTATCCTGAATGAGCACTTTCTGATACATGAACAATACTGTACGAGAAATCGCTTCGGGTTAGTAACACCATTTAGCTCAATACATTTCAGTTCAGATATAACCTTTCTATGGCGACTAGGTCAAAATATGGACCGATTTTAACCATTTTCAATCGGGGTACTACAAACCCAATAAGCACATAGGCTTTAAAAATTCAAGTACTTTAAATTTTGCTTGAAGTAGATTTCAAATTCTAGCATTTGTATATTTAATAAAAATATTTCAAACTTGAATTTTTGTTTCCCTTTTGCTGGAGAATGCTATTGAAATAAATTATAATAAAATTTGTATTCAAGCCTTGAAACTGAAAAACAGGACTGGAATTGAACTTGATTTAAACTTGAATTCCAGTGAAATTGTTTATAGGGAAGTTATGTACTACAATAAATATCACCGATTACAATGGTCGCTCATTTTACATGGTCGGGAATCGCTACATCGATTTAACATTGCTCTACGCCCATTATGTTTGGTAGTTACAAACATTAGGACGAATTCAACATACCCTGTAGGGTATAATATTATCTAAAAATTTATAATTAATAATAATAAGGGTTTTCACAAGGGGTGTAATATTTGTTGTATCGTTGTATCGTCCTAACAAAAAACAGAGTTGTTAAAAATTAAATTGAAAAAATACAACATTTGAGAATAGCACGATACAACATTATTACGTATGTTTAGTGTCCTATGTTTGAATGTGCTAACCAAGGTTGGTTACCGTTATCGTTATAATACCGTTATCGCTAAAATACCGTTTCAAATTGAATACCGTTACCGTTACCAAAACCTCTAAAAAATTTTTCAAATACCGTTATCGTTACCGATACCGATATTTTTAATGGTAGTTACCGGTATTTTACCGGTATTTATTAATTTATATAAAAATGCAAGTTTATATGTGTTAAGTTTTTACTTGTTTTTATATGTTTTTAACATAATTTATAATACCGGTACGTACCGGTATTGCTGTTTCGATAACGGTATACCGTTACCGAAACAGTCTTAAATACCGTTACCTTTACCGTTACCGAAACAAATGGAATTAAATACCGTTACCCTTACCGTTATTCGTTTCGGTAACCAACCTTGGTGCTAACAGATAGAAAACTGAATAGAAAATCGTTGTTAAACACAAATAAAAATTTTAACAACTCTGTTTTTTGTTAGGACGATACAACAGATAGCACCCCCCTCATGAACAACCTAAATATAAATTTTTTTTTTCCTCATGTACTATAAATATACTATAAATATGAGACTCAGTCTTGTTCTACAGGGAATGGAATCAATTAAATAAATAAATAAATAAATAAATAAATAAATAAATAAATAAATAAATAAATAAATAAATAAATAAATAAATAAATAAATTAAATAAATAAATAAATAAATAAATAAATAAATAAATAAATAAATAAATAAATAAATAAATAAATAAATAAATAAATAAATAAATAAATAAATAAATAAATAAATAAATAAATAAATAAATAAATAAATAAATAAATAAATAAATAAATAAATAAATAAATAAATAAATAAATAAATAAATAAATAAATAAATAAATAAATAAATAAATAAATAAATAAATAAATAAATAAATAAATAAATAAATAAATAAATAAATAAATAAATAAATAAATAAATAAATAAATAAATAAATAAATAAATAAATAAATAAATAAATAAATAAATAAATAAATAAATAAATAAATAAATAAATAAATAAATAAATAAATAAATAAATAAATAAATAAATAAATAAATAAATAAATAAATAAATAAATAAATAAATAAATAAATAAATAAATAAATAAATAAATAAATAAATAAATAAATAAATAAATAAATAAATAAATAAATAAATAAATAAATAAATAAATAAATAAATAAATAAATAAATAAATAAATAAATAAATAAATAAATAAATAAATAAATAAATAAATAAATAAATAAATAAATAAATAAATAAATAAATAAATAAATAAATAAATAAATAAATAAATAAATAAATAAATAAATAAATAAATAAATAAATAAATAAATAAATAAATAAATAAATAAATAAATAAATAAATAAATAAATAAATAAATAAATAAATAAATAAATAAATAAATAAATAAATAAATAAATAAATAAATAAATAAATAAATAAATAAATAAATAAATAAATAAATAAATAAATAAATAAATAAATAAATAAATAAATAAATAAATAAATAAATAAATAAATAAATAAATAAATAAATAAATAAATAAATAAATAAATAAATAAATAAATAAATAAATAAATAAATAAATAAATAAATAAATAAATAAATAAATAAATAAATAAATAAATAAATAAATAAATAAATAAATAAATAAATAAATAAATAAATAAATAAATAAATAAATAAATAAATAAATAAATAAATAAATAAATAAATAAATAAATAAATAAATAAATAAATAAATAAATAAATAAATAAATAAATAATCATTTTTTAAGCATTTTACCGAAACTGTTCCTTTAAAGTCTGCTATTCGAAGATTTCACTGTATATATACGTTCCAAAACAGTAAACAAACAGATATTGTAAATTAACATTAGGGTTGTTCCAAATGTAGAAATATTTCATACGAATAAAAAAATACATCAAAAACCAGAAAAACTTCAAAATTCCAGGAGACGATAGATGATTATCGTCCACTTTTTAGGTGTATGTGCCTATTCCTACTTGTAACTCGCTGTGACTGTCATAAGACTATTTTAAGATTGAAAGTCACAACTTTCCATACAAAACAACAACAAAATTCAAAAATTCAAAGTTTATTTGTCAATATTATGGCTGTGTTGATACCAGGTTTTATTATTATTTTATTTTTAAGTTTTCAAACAAAAATCTTAATAAATATAAGTTATTGTGACTTTGCAACAACAAACACAAGGGGAACACAGTTACAACTATGATTCACAGAATTTTCGTAGGAATAGAGACGTTAATATGCAACAACAAACACATGTGGAATACAGTAACGATTAAAAGTCACAGACTTTTTGTAGGATAGACACAATAGTTTGCTATTCTTAAAAATAATTTTGGTTTCATAAATTTTAAAATTTTTGTTAACACCAGCTGCGAAACTGCATTGAAATATCCCGGTTAAAAAAATTTAATATGGAGCTTTATATAGTCATACACAATTTAATATGATCTATATACAATTTCTTCCTTGAAATGGGCCCATATAATTCTATCTGTTGAAATATAATTGTATTAGTTCAGATCATAAATGATAAAATTGTGAAGAGGTGGAGGTGTGGCGTTATTTTTATCAGACAGTATAAATTACAGAACAGTATTTATGTCTGATGTCAATGATGCTTGCGAAGCTTTGCTTGTAGAGGGATTTAATTGTTGGGTATTCTAATGTTATTGTTATGGGGGATTTTAATGCCAATATATTTTGTCCAATTGATTCCGTTTTAGTACGTTCTGTGTGTCAGCGATTGGATTTAGCTTACCATCATAATTGTATACCGACGCATTACCATGTATGTTGGGATAGAACGTCTCTAATTGATTATTTTCTTTTAAGTAACTCATTTTCCTTGGGCACATCTGGTCAAATGCAATGTCCTGGTGTGTCTCTGCATGCCCTCATTTTTATAGCTGTTGACATTCAGAATTCGTCTGTAGGTCAGGGTATTTATTACTATTATAAGTTAGTATATTTACCAACTTTGTGCGTAAAAATTTTATTTAACAAAAGAATAGTAATTTTAGGCATAATGTGTTTATTTTTAAACACATAACGTCTAAAAATACTTTGTGTGCGTATTATTGTATATGGAAGTGTGTACAAAAAAAGTTTACGCATTTTTTGTTTATATTTACCGAATTTTCGTAAAGTTAAACAAAAATTTACCCATTTTATAGTAGTAAATTTACAAACATTTTTTAGAGTGTAGATATAATGTTTTTTTGATCGGGTATCTTTATTCCAGGCAATAGCGATATCGAACGATAATATTAATGTGAATGTATTTACACAATTTTTAATAATTTATTTATAAATTGGTTTAAATATTTCTAAAATGAACATTTAAAAAATAAATATTTTAAACATCTTGAATGAATTATTAAGCAGTGATAAAATAAACACAATTTTGACCGTGATTAGGTTTTTAATTCTTAGAAAAGTAATACTTATCTACTTTAAAGACAAAAGCGAGCCTTTTAAAATAAATTCCCTTTGAGAGAAGGAAAATAAACTGTACCTACCCAGCAAAATATTGGTAATGACACCTCATTGCTGTCTGCATTACCAATAGAGATGAGCGATATTTTCATACCGGTGATTTATTCACAGTTATTGATAAATCGCTGGTAACGGCAGTGATCATATATTTCAAGTCGCAGTTACTCGGAATGACGTTCTTTTAATATTTTTGTACTATTCTTTCTTGCAAACTTCATTGTGCACAGTAATACATGTTTTTTTTTTCGATAACAGTGACTTGCTTTCACACTCTTCTGAATAAAGTGTCTCCTTCTATCATGTCTTTGTTACCGGTCGCAACTATTCTTCTTTAAGGCCCAGTTTTTAGGAAGTAGATTATCTTTAAACTTAGTTTAACGCAGTTTGTAACTGGAATACTGCTTTTAAAATGTGATTTATTTTGTTTTATTTCAATAAAGAAATAAAATATACTCGAGAAAAAGTTTTTACGGCAAATTTTTGATAATAAACTTTGAAATGGCTGACAAAATTCGTTTTCGGTTTAACTAAACCAAGTTTAACTAACATTTTAAAAACTCGCCATAAATATTATTTCGTTTATTTATCAGAAAATCGCAGTCTTTTCCATAGAAAACCGTGATCACGAACAACGATTCACTGAGAAAAATGTTACTGAAAAATCGCTGGATCGCCCATCTCTATTACAAACCCGTGATCACGGTCACTGTTTAACATAGGGGTTACACGATCAATTTTTGGCTTTCAAGTTTCAATACACTCACATTTTATTACTAACACACTCACATTTTAAAAATTGAACAGCAACTTGATATCAATTTTTGCTTTCAAGTTTTGAGAAAACTTGACGGTCAAGTTTTTAAACAGCTGATGAATTTCTTGTAAATTTGTTTTTCTTTTTACAAATATTGTGCCGCAATAAAACACGATTGATAAAATACGGAAATTGAATATTTCGGTATATCGACGAAATGATTTAAAAATAAAAATAAATAAAAAAATCAATTTCTGCTGACATGAAAATGTCTGTGGAATATGTGAAGAAAAAAATAAAGTCTTTTCGAACAGCCTATATTGCGGAAACAGCCCACAGAGGCGAGCATTTTTAGTTCTTTCCTTGAAGACGGCATCTTGAAAGCAAAATTGACTATCAAGTTGCATGCAGCCTACGTCACAGCTGCAAGTTCAACTGAATTTGACAAGCAGTATGTGTTATCAACTTGAAAGCAAAATCTTGATCATGTAACCTCACTGTAAAAGAACGGTGATTTGAAAATCACGATCACTGGTAGCAGCGTTATTCAAAAATCACCGGATCGTTCATCTCTAATTACCAATAATGATATATCATTACCTTTTGCATTATTTTGTATAATGACTTGCTAATAACGGCCTATTGTAGACATTGCTTTTAAATATAAAATAATGACTTACTCGCAATAGTTTAAATAAGTACTTTCTATAAAGTTAAATTTTATACATTTTTATTTATTATATGTAAATATGTTTTGTGTTAAAATTTTTATGACGAGTTCTAAAATTACACACTTGCAAAAACTTTAATTTCTCTGAATGTATTTTCTGGAGCTAATAGTATTTGTGTAACTCCCTATTTATAAGAATCAAGTAAGCAGTCGGATAACCACTTATAATTCAACTTTTCGTAACCATTTGTGTAACCATTTATTCAAAATCTCATAACTACTTACTTTTCATTTTTAGTAAGCGAGCGGGTAAGCGTAACTACTTATAAAAACGACAACGCCAAACAAAAATAATGAGTTTAGACGCCAAAAAATAAGTTGTGCGGAGCTATGAATTTCTATTATATAATTACTTATTTGGTAATGAAAGATTTTGCTGGGTACCCAACATGTGCGGTACGCCCAAGGAAGCCATACTCTATCTATTGATTTAGCGGTTGTGTATTTCTACACAAACGGAATGCTAACGCTACAAAAATTGTGAAATTTTACTCACATTTGGTGAAATTATTAAAAATGTGTGCACATTTTCAATGTAAATTTACACATTTTGTGTGCACCATCTTACACATTTTGTGTGAACCATATGTAATTTTTTTCGTTTACTCACATAAAGTAATTTTACATAACTTATAGTAGTAGAACAGTTTCCTACAACAAATAGGGTAAATTTAAACAAAAACGAGTAAAAAGGTTAAAGTCGGGCATGCCGACTATAGAATACCCTACACCAGTCTGGGTAAAAGCCAACTAATGTCACCAAAATCAATAGGCTGCGTTATTGGGCCAATATAGGTCTGTGTACCAAATTTCATCAAAATATCTTAATATTTGCGACCTGCAGCGTATAAACAGTATAATTTTGGTAGGACCCTTATATGGGCACTAGGTCTAAACATGGACCGATGTTCATCAAAATCAATAGGCTTCGTCCGTGGGCCAAAATAGGTCTGTGTACCAAATTTCGTCAAAATATCTTAATATTTACGACGTGCATCGTATAAACAATATAATTTTGGGGGGACCCTTATATGGGCACTAGGTCTAAACATAGACCGATGTTCACCAAAATCAATAGGCTTCGTCCTACGGCTGCCATAAGTCGGTGTACCAAATTTCATCAAAATATCTTAATATTTGCGACCTGCAGCGTATAAACAATATAATTTTGGTAGGACCCTTATATGGGCACTAGGTCTAAACATGGACCGATGTTCACCAAAATCAATAGGCTTTGTCCTTGGGCCAACGTAGGTCTGTGTGCCAAATTTTATCAAAATATCTTAATATTTGCGACCTGCAGCGTATAAACCATATAATTTTAGTAGGACCCTTATATGGGCACTAGGTCTAAACATGGACCGATGTTCACCAAAATCAATAGGCTGCGTTACTGGGCCAATGTAGGTCTGTATACCAAATTTTATCAAAATATCTTAATATTTACGACCTGCAGCGTATAAACAGTATAATTTTGGTAGGACCCTTATATGGGCACTAGGTCTAAACATGGACCGATGTTCACCAAAATCAATAGGCTGCGTTATTGGGCCAATATAGGTCTGTGTACCAAATTTCCTCAAAATATCTTAATATTTACGACCTGCAGCGTATAAACAGTATAATTTTGGTAGGACCCTTATATGGGCACTAGGTCTAAACATGGACCGATGTTCACCAAAATCAATAGGCTGCGTTATTGGGCCAATATAGGTCTGTGTACCAAATTTCATCAAAATATCTTAATATTTACGACCTGCAGCGTATAAACAATATAATTTTGGTAGGACCCTTATATGGGCACTAGGTCTAAACATGGACCGATGTTCAAAAAAATCAAACTTGTTCGTCCTTGGGCCAACATAGGTCTATGTACCAAATTTCATCGAAATATCTTAATAGGTGCGACCTGTAGAGTGCGTACAAGATTGCATGGACAGACAGACAGACGGACGGACGGACGGACGGACGGACAGACGGACATCGTTAAATCGAAATAAAAAAAAATTCTGAACCGATCGGTATACTATAAGGTGGGTCTACGACCAATATTTTTTGGTGTTACAAACATCAGCACAAACTTATAATACCCTGACCACATAGTGGTGTAGGGTATAATTAATTAGAGGGTACCGAAATATTTAACTTACTAAAGTTTAAGAAATTTACCGAAATTTGAACTGCCCTAAGGCAAATATATATCAGTATAAACAATGTTAACAGTTGTCTTCCAGCTCTGCGAATAAAAAAGTAAACATAATTGAGGCAAACGAAAAAGGCGCGAACAAAATACAATAACCTTGTACGAGTCGAAATTTATTAAACACCCTTAAAAAAATAGCATGCATATTAAAAAAAAACAAATTTAATGTTTTGAGAAACCACCTCATTTAACGCCTATTTATATGACCGAACGTATGTATGTGTGTACCGATTGTTTTTAAACAAAGCATGATTTAAAAAGAAATTGTAATATTGTGGTAATATATTGCTTTCTTTAACGCCTTAAACTAGACAATGATTTTGTTGATTCTAAAACGGAAATTCACACCTAAAAGTATACATGCAAATCACGTTTTTATGATGTGCTTATTGTAAGTTATACAAAAAAATCGATTTTCATCATAAATTCTTAAAATATTATAGCATTAAAAACAAATTTAAAAAATATGTATGCTAACATTTTCCTCGTCATTTTGTTTTTTATGTTTTAAAATCAATGACAATTAAATGTGTTTAATAAAAACCACAAGATGGTGTCTTGATATTGTCGCTGTTTTTTTCTTTTATTTTTTTTTTTCATTTAGTACAAGCAAGCCTTAAATCATTTTAACAAGTCAAGGTCGTTTTAATGTTTTTTTGTTGTTGTTTAAATATATCAAAAATGACATAGGTACAGCAGGGATGATAAATAAAAATGTCAATTGTGTACCAAACATCTTCACGATCTCAATAAAACCAAAAATAGATTTTTGCCAAACATTTCACATTTTGTCACTCAAAAGATTTTCAAAATCGAAGACAAAAAGCAGATGCCATATAGGCTTAAGGGATTGAATGCAACACCCAGCAAAATTTTCCAGAACCGATTACCTCCGAATCTATTCCAGAACATGTTCGTTTACCACCGGTTCCATGGAACTGATTTCCAGAAGTCAAAATGTAAGGTTTCCCTGTTCTGGAAAGAGTTCTATATTAGTTCTAGAACCGGTTCTAAGGTAATTTTAACAAATATTTCCAGAAATTCTAAAAACGTCGTCCCATGACGATTTCCTTAGGCAAGAATGAAATCCGGATAGGGACATGCCTACAATGGATTATTTTTCACAATTTGTTAAATACGTTTGCGATTTTAGCACATTTAATTCCTTTAATGCAATTAATGTATATCCCGATAAAAATAAATTTAGTAACCTGTTCCAGTTTGGCGGAAAAGAACCTATTATTAATAGGTCAAACCTCATATAAAAATTACCGGTTGTAGAACATAAATTAGAACCTATGCTAATGCAGTGTAAGGTGTTCTGCAACCAGTATTTTGGATTTTTCGTTTTTATGCCAGTTATCTAACTGGTTTCAATGCAATCGATTCCATGGTTCCGGAACCAGCTCACGGATTTTATATGGAAGGTTTGACTGACGTAGAATTAGTTCTAGTACTAGTTCCAGAACTGGTTATAGGGCAAGCGGAGTTATAATTGTCAGTAGAAGGGGTTGTAAAATAAAAGTAGTAAATTTTCAACCGTTTCTGTGGAACAGAAAATTTTCCTGTGTGGCAATCTACTCCTCAAATGCTCCCTACAGGAAAGGTATTACACTAAAAGTTCTATAAGTGTGACCTACCCTGATTCAATTTTTTAAAAAACATCACTTATAGAATTTTTAGACAATTAAAGCATACTAGGAATCAATTTTTCTTATTTATTTTTTATTATTTTTTTTTTAATTTTAACAAATTAAGGAATAAATATCAGAAAGCAACGTCTTTCAAAGCATGCAATTCATAAATTTAATCATATAACATTGTAAATAAAGACAACAAAAAAAAAATACATACCGATTGATTTAAGAAATTAAACCTGTCATAGGTTTGAAGACTTTTGAATTGTGGCCTGTTAGAAAGTTTTGACAGGACGCACAAATCTGGTAGGGACCCATTTGAATTAGATCTCCAATCAAAAATGTCGTTAGATGATGAAATTATGTGATCAATTCAAACATTGGTTTGAGCATTTTATCCGTAAAAGTGTCCTTTCCTAAACATTATAAGATTTTGCAATATCTTTTATCTATACTTTTCCATTTAGTTGTTACAAAATGCTTAATTTATACAAAATACTCAACTGGACCATTTTTAAAAATGTATTTTAGAATTGAAAAAATACATATATTTCTTAAAAAGACAATTATAGGATCATTTAATATATTTTTTACGAATTTAAAAGCATAGTGACAATTAAAGTACTACATGAATCAAATTTTCCGACCTTTAAAGCACACCGACATTTAAAGTAGGTGACAATTATAAAACTTTTAGTGTACTACACTCAGAAAATTTCTGCGGTTACTACATGACAGTTATTTGTGTAGTATTGCGGTTATAGTTATTTTAACTACAATTGCAGTTAATTTACTTAGAGAAAAAAATTTTTAAAACTACTACATTGTAGTAATATTTATTTTATGTAGTTATTTTGAATTTTGTTACAAATATGTACTTCAATTTTCAAGTGTGTATGTGTACGAAGTAAAGTAGAATGTGGGTACGAAGCATTTGTTTAGAAATTTTTAGGGAAAGAATATGAGAAGAACATGGTTTCTTTTGTCTTAGTCATAAAACAACGCTAAAGAGTAAGAGTAAGAAAAAGGTTATATATTTTATTGAATTATTAAAATAATAAGGTAAGTTTTATAACATAAAATATAAAAAGTTTTATAATATAAAATATATTGTATTTATTTTCTTTCAGTTCTTTTATATTTTTATCCCTTTCTACCTGCAGAAAAAAAGGACGACAAACAATATTTCATCGCTCACAGACGGACATCGAATTCTCAATTTTAAATTTATAATGGAATAAAATTAAGTTAAGAGTAATTACATAAATTTGTTTTTATTAAATTAATAATTTTTAAAATAATTTGTATTTATGTTATTTTAACTACATTTGCAGTTATTTGTACAGTTTTGCAATAATTTGCATGTACGTTTTTTTAATTGCATTTGTAGTTGTTTTTACTACATTTGTCAGTTGAATTTTAACAGTTAAAAATAGCTTCACATTGCAGTTGATTTAAATGCAAATGTAGTCTACACCTTTTTAACTTCAAATGCAGTTATTTTAACCGTCATTTGCAGTTGATTTTACCTATATAATTCCCTGAGTGTAGCTAAACTCTCCGATTTGTACGAAATGTGAACATAAAATCTAAAGACACATTTACATGCGAGACAGGTTGTTCTTAAGGCACATATACACTATACAAGAAAAATGCAAAACACACCTCCAAGCAGCTCTATTGAAAGTTGTTTAAGCTTTTCATGTAAGGAATAAAATATGTGAATTCGAAGGTTAACGCAGTACACTACATCACATAAAATGCCCAAATACCAATATGATTTTTACAATAAAAGCTTTAAAACTAAACAAAAAAGCGTGGACGAAGTAAGGACTGATTTTATGAAGCAAACCAGCACAATAAAAATACTAACGTTTTCAAAATCAAAGGAACTCAGCAAAAACGACTTAAATTATCTGTGTACATGTTTCGATTCGTTCGAAGAGGCTAAAATCTTTGAAAAAACTTACTAAAAAATATATTTTACTCTTTAATTCAAATCTTGTTTAGCATTTTTCAATTTGAAGCGAAATTTTAAAGCCATTCTGATGTTTTTCAAAGCAAAATATTATAGTACGAATTCAAGCCGAAAATTCGTAAATATTTCTGTTCTGATATTAGTCAAAAAAGCAGTAAAGTCGACAAAACACTTTGCGAGTATCACTCCTTAGTAATTCCTCCATGCCGAAAAGTATAATTAAAATTGTGGCAAGAGTAGTCTATAAAATCCATTTCCAACGATAAGCTTGCTTTGAATGAAATGACATAAAAATAAAAAAATCGAAAAACGGCCGATTTTAAACGCCATTCTGACCATTTAAGTTCGACCACATTTCGAAAGAGATCAAAATGATTCACAGGAGTAATATAGTACTTTTGCAGTGCTAATAGTACCACAAAAATTACTAGTTTACTAGTTTATCATCTCTGGTATACAGCCCTTAATATAAATTTTATATTAAAGCTTTTTGCTTTTTATAAAATGTTTCTGATAATGCACTCTTGTGTGTCTAACCTGCAGACAGTTAGACAGTCTTACAATTGTATATGAGTATGTCAAAGAATAGAATCAGACAGACAAAGAGGCAGGCTAGAAATGAGTGCTATAATTTTACAAGTGATGATAAACACCCATGGGACTAGCATCCACATAGTACAAGCAAAGTTACTTAATGGCATTCCTTTTTATATAAATATGTACAAACAATCATATTAAGGTGTCCCGCAGAAGTTTACACAGAAAGAATTTACAAAATTCTAATTAAATTACACTGCATGACAAAATCTTGACTTCTAAAAATTAATAGAGCTGATCAATTCTATATATTTCGGACATGCTGATTATAATGGCGTATTTTATTTTTCGATCAATGGTACAGATTTTGCGCTAAATGTCTTTAAAGTTTGGCGGCTGTTCATTCAGTTTTTTATATATAAAATTTTTCAAATTCAATTAATATTAATTTTTTTGTGTTAAAATGTAAGCACAGGACCTGTGGCCATATTTACGATATAAATGCGATGTGCTAATCTTGATATTTAAACCACTACTTAGCGTTTTATATAGGTTTTTATGATTTTTTTGCTATTTCAGCGACTTTAGTCTCCGAATGTACAATCGACCTCAATAAATGTAATGCCTTAGTAAGGAAGCAATTAAAAGGAAAATATTTCAATAAAAAAAATGTATTCATCTATAGCGGCCTATACGTTAAAATCGCGATTTTTCAAAAATTTTGTATGGCACCATAGCTTTCCAAGATGTCCCCAAAGTCCAGCTTTTAGCATAATATGGGATCACCTCTAAAACCTGTTCTTGCAAAATTTCAAGCAAAAAAGTTTTCATTTGCAAAAGTTATGGCAATGAATACATTTTTACTATCGTACTGAAGACACTTTTAGTATCGTACTGAAGACACTTTAGTATCTTAAAATGCCATTTAAACACAAAAAATTCATATTAATTGAACCCGAGTGAAAATAGTTATATATTGTCATATATAATGCGATTGGGTTATATCTGACAATGAATGGAGTCACCTGAAGACACATATCATTATATACAAATACATCTGATATTATTTTCTCAACGAATTTTTTGTATGGTAAATGATGTTATTACATATCCCCAAATCTGACTCCATATATAACTACATAAGCCATATAAAACTAATCAAAATATATGTAGTTACCGATATGATTATATATGGTTCGATACTAAGTTATATAACACTGTATGTATCGTCATACTAAAAATATATTCTTGTAATTTTATAGTAACTTTCTATATGATCTCATACAAATTAATATAAATTAAGAGTTAATTTCTCCACAACCAAATAATTTCACGTGATTTTTTTGCACATGAAATTATATTAAAAAATGATGCGTACGATTTAGAGGACAAAAGCATTCAAATTTTTATTTTATGTTATAAAATGTGGGCCTTTAAAATTGTTCAAGCTATAGAAATTTCAATATCAATTTAATAGCCGATATGCATAAAAAGTATACTTACTATTAGACAATGTTATATAAAATCAGATATTTTTATATGGAATTAGATGTAATTTGATGTCCTGCATATGGACAAATCTCGGATCAAACTGTATCAAATTATATCTAATTTGATCCATTTTTCGGATCAAGTTGTATGTCGTTGTATATGGGGACTTATCAAATAAGATATAATTAAATATGACACCATATTAAGATTTTTACCCGGAAATTTAAAAAATTTTTTATATAAAAAACTGAATGGACAAACGCCAAACTTTAAAGACATTTAGCGAAAAATCTGTACCATTGATCGAAAAATAAAGTTCGCCATTGTAATCAACATGTCCGAAATATATAGAACTGATGGTCAGATCTCCATTAATTTTTTAAGTGTCATGCAGTGTTACTAAACATACCATTTTACAAAATAAAAAAAAAAAAAACGTTTTAAAAAGGCACCAACAATGGAATTTGTAAATCCAAAACAAAATTTTATTATTTTTTTGTAACTTTGAATTTTTATTTTTAAACAATTTTTATACGAAAAATAACCAGTGTGTTCGTTTACTCGAATTTCTTACTACTTTTACTACAATTGGAAAGTTTTGTTAACTTTTTGTATTGCATTTTTCCGGTTGTAGTAAAAGTAGTCCCTTGTAGTAAGTAAACGAACACGCTTAACAATTTACAAACAAAAAAATTGTTGGAAATAAAATTTCAGTTAAAAAAAGTTGCATTGTTGGTGTCTACTTTTTTTTTCTATGTACCTTTAAAATTTATTGAAACTTATTTATTTACCTTTGAATTTTCCCCTTTTTGCCCCTCCCAGTAAAAATGCATTAAATCATTTGAGAAAACTATAATTAATTAACAGCTAATAGAAAGAGTCTAAGTGACTCCGACAAGACTCCAAAATGTGTATCCAAAATGACTTAAAACACTCCAAAAAAGAGGGAAATATCCCCTTCCAAGGCTCACAAACAGGCCTTTTTTCGAGTCATAAAAGAGTACAAAGAAAGAGGCTTCGCCTTAAGACTAAAATCTAAAGTGGTCCAACCAAAGCGCAAGATGTTAATTGTAAATAAAACAAAAAGTTTTCAGAGAATTATCTTAATATTTTTTATTGCGATAGAAGGATCGATGACAATTATGTGTGAAACAAAATATCGGCCAAATGCTCGCCACGGCTTCGGTGGCATACCTCTATCCGATGGTCCATATTTTCAATGACTCTGAGACATAATTGAAGTTCATTATCGTCAATGTGCCGAATAATCTTATCCTTTAGCTCTTGAGGTGTTCTTGGCTTATTGATGTATTTATACACTCACAATATATTTTCCATAACCGATTGAGGTTTATTTAAAAAGTAATAGGTAAAGTTTGTTTTCAATTGAAGAATCAATTAAAATACATTGAAACATATTGTTTAATCTTTTATATTCATCAATAAAAGACAAACCAAAAAAAAAATATGTATCGTCTGTAGGAGTTGTTATTTTCAGTCAAATATTCTATTTTTAGATTTTATTTTTTAAAAAAATAATTTAAATAATTTCGTTGTTTTCTGTTTTAAAAGAAAAAATTCAAATATTTTCGGTTTTCTTTTTTGTTAAAATAGTTTGTTTATATACAAAATTATTTCAATTCAAATTACAAGAAATTCTTTACTCATACACACAAACATAGCCAATAAAGATATGAACGAACGTATGTGTTGTGTATGGTGTAGTGTTTTGAAAATTAAACAAAAAAAAAAGTTTCAAGTATGAAAAAACAAACCACAAAATCGTTTTTTTTACGTTTTGTCATTTAAAAATTGATGATTGTTTTAATAGACTTTTCAATTATTTTTATTTCTTTTATGGATTGTTTAAACAATGTTTGAAAATAAAAATCATTACACTCAGTATTCGTTGTAGTGGGCTTTGCTAGTACATACCTATATGATTTTCAACTTCTGTGAGTAGTTAAAAATGTTGCCTAATTATGATTTAAATTTCTTAATTATGATTTCAGTTTCGGTTACTTTTCCTTATTTGCTGCGGATAATTTTTGACCTACACTGAGAGAATTATCTGAATGATATTAACCAATTTTTGCATAAAACCAATGAATTTTTACTGGAAGTCGTCCACTGGAACTTTTCATTGAATTAATGGAATTTTTCATTAAATGTTGCGAATAATTTCATTTGATTTATTAGACTTTTCATACACTTAACGAAAAATTTTTATTAAACTGGATTCATAAAATAAATTAATAAGATTTCATTAAAGCTCGTCCAGCGAAATTCTCTCCGTGTAGGAAATTAATTAAATGGAGAAAGATAAAAAATAAATTTATAAAAAAATGTTGTTCAAACACATATTTATGACAAAATATTAACCGATACCACCGATATAAAATTTTTTGCCGATTCGAATAAAAATTTCCGTTACAAGTTTCTGTTATAAATCGGAAAACTTCTGCTTCAGCTTAACAAACATTATGAAATTTTCTCAGAATAAATTTCTACTAACTGCTTGAAAGTGTGGGTAAAATAATTTTATATTTTGGTGTTTCTATTTACTCACTATGCGTTATACATATTATACAAATATAAAACCCATTTCCATGGATGGTAACCGAAACAAAAGCGGTTATCGTTAGGGTAACGATATTTTAGGTTATTTCGGTAACGGTATTTTAAGGGTAACGCTATTTCATTTATTTCGGTATCGGTATTTTAAGAATAACGGTATTTGAGTTATTTCGGTAACGGTATTTTAAAGATAACGATATTTGGGTTATTTCGGTAACGGTATTTTAAGGTTAACGGTATTTCAGTTATATCGGTTACGTTATTTTAAGGGTAACGCTAGTCAGGTTTTTCGATGCATCCCGCAATTTTTTTTACAAAAAACAAACGAGATTAAAAGCAGAACCAATTTATCAACTTAATGTACAAAAAATACTCAATAACCACGTGAAATCACCAAAAGCAGAAAATTAAAAATAACGGTAACGGTATTTTAGGGATAACGGTATTTTATTTGTTTCGGTAACGGTATTTTAAGGGTATTGATATTTTATTTATTTCGGTATCGGTATTTTAAAGATAACGGTATTCCAGTTATTTCGGTAAAGGTATTTTAAGGATAACGGTATTCCGGGTATTTCGGTAACGGTATTTTAGGGGTACCGGTAGTTAGTTGAAAGGGTTTTGAATCGATAAAGGTATTTTAGCGGTATTGCCTGCCAACCCTGCCCATTTCACAGTAGCAGTATTTGCAAATCCTTCTAAAGTGTAGTTTATTTAATTTTTAATAATTTATTTTTGAAAGGGTTGTTGCATAACAGCACAACAAAAAGAGAAAGCGTGTTTTTCTTAAAATTTACCTTGTAACTGTCAAAGACCGCAACAAAGTGACACAATATGTAACGGGTCGAACAGAAACCCCAACACTCAATCAATGTCCTTCGCTTTACAGTTGCTCTCATAAATCTTAGTCTAATTTATAAAAAAAAAAACAACAAACCTCAGTTATTGATAACAGTTATTGAAAAAGGCTTACAAGCCCACCTCACCATTTACTTAAACATTAAAGTGTTTATGCATAATAATCCGAAAATCTTTACAACACGTTTATGAAATTAATTTTGTACGAAAAATTTGTTTTAAAAATGATTATGCATATGGCCCCAAGTATCTATTTATGTATGCGTGCTTGTATTGATGTAAATGAGAATATACAATACATCGGCTAGAAATCTACAATTGCAGATGTACCTACCTACATATGTATATGTATGTAGGTCCGACGGTATGTGTACGTAGGTATGTTGCTTTTATGTATGTGGTTGAGACCATAAACTTTACAATACATAAACATGTTTTTAGCAAGACGACTGACTACTCTTGTTGTATAGTTTTAGGTTTGAATTTACAAGACAATATGTAGATTTCCTGTGTACAGAAGTGTTGTAGTAACGGTAATTGATCTTGTACAAAATCATGTTTCAACATGTTTCATTATTATGTATTATTAATGAGTCGATAGGAATGAGGTGGATAAAGGATAAATTAAAAATATTTAAATATAATTTCCATACTGTTTTAATATTTCACAATATTTACTTCTAGGTTTGGTTTCAAAATCGTCGCGCCAAGTGGAAGAAACGTAAGAAGACTACAAATGTATTCCGTACTCCCGGTGCTCTTTTACCCTCTCATGGTTTACCGCCATTCGGGGCAAATATTACCAACATTGCCATGGGCGAGGGCCTATGTGGGACTGGTATGTTTGGTGGGGATCGCTGGAGTGTGGGTGTTAATCCAATGACAGCAGGTATGTAATAAATGTAGCACATATGTATTATTAAATTCTTTATTATTGTGGTGTGGTATTTTCTTTCTTCTCTTACTTTTAATTTTATATCTTTTCGTAAATTTCTTGTAATTCTTTCAATTTACTAACACAACAACAAAAGGTTTTGGTCAACTAAATCAATCTTCTTCGCTCTCAAATTCATTGAATAGTGGTTTAAATTCTGGTATTAATTTAGGTTCCGCCATGGGTGCTGGTAGTTATCAACATTATGGATTAAATGCACTAGGTAGGTTAATATACAACTTAATGTAACTTTTTTTTTCGTTTAGTTTGGTTGACTTAAACAGGGTGTGACAACTTTTTAACTTTGGTTTTTATTCGTTATTGGTGGAAAATGTTCTCCATTGACTTTGAATAGTTTTCTTAAAAGTGCTAAAATCTTTTTATGTGTGGTTTTCAATATTTAATATTTAAACAAATGCCTTTAGAAAGAACTTTAAAATATATGAGCTTTAATTAAATACATGAGTTTTAATTTAAATCTCATTTTAAATATTTTAAACTCAAATGTACCAAATCAATTGAATTCTAGGGTCAATCGATTAAAATACAATTTCTTCGCTAATTCCCATAAACAAAGGTCCATTTTAAAATATGTATAAAAATAAAAATGTTGGTAATATGTATGAATAAGTCGAAAAATAAATAAAGGTCTATAATTCCATAAATCGTTCTTTAAGTTCCTTCAATTGTAAAACAAAAAGATCTCTACTATTAGAAAAAAGAAAAAATTCTCAGATTTTGGGGAGAAACATCCTAAAGCTCCGAAAACGTCCCTTAAATAGGAATCCAGATTTTAATGAAACCTGGATAGATGATAGATAATAGAGGAGACAAAATTAATAATGCCTTGATCAAAGGCTATATCTTCTACATTTATATGCTTATTTTTTATACAGGAAGGTTCAGGCTTATAATTTTTTTTTGTGGGCACTTGAATGCTTCTTCGATACCTGAAAAATGTGCTTATGCCAACGGATATCGCACAGAATTTTTGTTCCTAGATCATTAAGAGAATCCAATTTCTCTATATCGATACCATCTAAATGAACAGATGACAGTGTGGGGACACGTCCCTATGGGTGCATCTACTTACAAAAATCACCTTGTCGGATACAAATAATGAGTTTTAAAACCAAATTTTATGCAGTAGATCCTAATTCGACACAAAATTTTCTTAATAACTTTTTCACTGTTAATTAAAACACTTTTAATTGATCAAAATATTTTTGAGAAATATATCAGATTTTAAAATGCAAATGTCAAATTCGAGTGGTTTATTACTATTACTATTTATTACTATTGGAAATAATCTTTTGTGGATTTCTAAAAAACAAATTGCAACAGAAGTACGCGTGACCAGGCCATGTGCTTCCAGAGAGGTCAAAATGTTCAAAAAGGACCTCTATAATTAAAAGAAAGCTTGGAATGGGTAAAGCAAACGGACCCAGAAACGAAATTAAAGCCAAACATTTCTGACAGCGAAATGGCACGGCGTGTGTAATGTTCGGAAACTTTTGTGCGCAGAGCTAAAGCTGGGCGTAAAACATTTAAAGTTCAGACAGTTCCGGACAGAAATGCTAAGAATAATGTTGACGACCAACACTTCTCAATGTTACACACAGAAAACAGATTCGTAGTTCCAACCGAATTTTTCGCCAACCGAATTTTTGTAGTTCCAGGTACAATCACTTTTATTTATTTTTAATACCATTGTAACTACCGAAATTTATTTACAATTTTTGAATTTTTGTTGTGTTAATAGATTACTTTAATGTTTGTGGATTATAAATTCTATAAATAGAAAAACACGTTTCACAAAATTTATTTAAAAATTAAAATTTTTTTCGTCGCCAACTGGGATTGAACCCCCGACCCTCCGCTTGTCATCCCATTGCTTTCCCTCTAAGCTAAGCTCTATTTAAATTTTTTTAGTCAAATTTCAAATTTGAATTTCTTCAGGTTTGAATATTTTGTCTATAAATAAAATTATATCAACAACAGAAAATCAGTTATTTAAATTTGAATAACAAAAAAAATTAAAAAAAATTTATATCGCGAACTGGGATTGAACTGGCGATCTTCCGATTGTCAGCCCAATGCTTTTCCTCTACCTCGAAATAAATTTTTTTTGTCAAATTTCAAATTTGAATTTCTTCAGGTTGAAAATTTGAATATTTTGTTTTTGAATAAAATTATATTCACAACAGAAAATCAATTGTGTCTTTTAATTTGAATCAATAAAAAAATTATTTAAAAAAAAAGGTAATGCCTTTGTTGAGGTTTGAACTCAAATATCTAAGGCTATAAGGTTGTGTCTCTACCTCCTGCGCCACAGATACTTACGTTTAGTTGTTGTCTAACTTAGAATTTAAACACGCATATGTATGAAAAGAAAAATATGATAGATTCCAAAATTTTATTATGATAAATAAAATTTCTGTTCCTTGTCGCAATATATTATTACAATTACCAAAATAATGGAAATTAATGGTTAAGGCTACTAAAGTTAAAAAAAAATTTTAAATTGATTGGAAAAACTAATACTTTGGATAGAGTGATCAAGTTTATTGAAACACAACTGATACTAAATTGTTGTTGCCGATATTTTATTCAAATGTCTAAATCTTCGATAAATTGGTGGTTGTTGCTATTGAAGGTAATGTGGAAGTAAGTAATTTTTTAATATTGGTTAGAAAATGTGACAGTGTTTTGGTTCATCATATATATTTTTTGTTCACAAATAAATATAACTTTCCTGATGATGAATTTTAAATAACTGCAATTAAAATTATTGAATGATGGAAATATTTCGTTGGTTCCGATAGAATTCCAACCAATTTATTTTCTGTGTGTACATTTTTTTAATGGCGCACTCTTTAGTAATGAACCCTCATACATAGATATCTTACTCTTCCCCTTCTTTTGTCAACAAACACGTTTTTTCACAGACAATCAAATATTTTTTCTACAGGTATAGAATGAACACCCAGAAAACAGATTCAGTTCTGATAACCCCATTTGTAGTCAATCGCATGGTTCGGTTGTGGTAGCCGAATTTTTCAGTTGTGGCAACAGCCAATTGAGACAAGACTAATTTGTCTTTGACAAGTCAAGAATAATGCGGTAGCAGCAAACGAAAAATTCATTTGCTGCAACTGAACCATTCGATTGGTAACAAATGGGGTTGTCAGCACCGAATCTGTTTTCTGGGTGTATGTCCAAAACATTCTCATGAGTTACGTGCACTGAGAGAAAATGTCAAAAAGTAAGATTTCTATGTAATCTATGCACACATTACTGAAATTTTGCTGGGAAATGTTATAAAGTGAGATTTTTAGATAATAATTATATTATTTAATCACGTGTTTTATTAATGAATTCACCAATAATTTCCACAACACAAAGGCGCCGAATATTTACAATGGCAGTTCAGAAAAAATAGTGTGACAATCAAAATTGACAAAAATATAAACAAAACAAAAACCAGATATTTTATTAACATAAATATTCCAAACACGATTTTATAACAACTATAAACTTTAACGCTGGAGAAAATAAAAATTATAACAAAATGGTGTTTTTATTTATTTCGTGTATATTTGAATTAACAATTAACATAATGGTGTAGAGTTTGAATTGTTTATTAACATACCGAAAATAAATAAGTTGTTAATAAGAAATTCGGAGACAAAAAACAAATTTCTTACTCAAACTAAATCAAAACACAAAATCTTGTTCTAATATTTGAATAAAATTATATTTTTAGGTGATTCTATGATGTATCAGCATAGCGTAAGTGGTGTTGGTTGTGGAGGCAATGGTTCACCTACAGCTGCTACACCACCGAATATGAATTCATGTTCTTCGGTTACACCGCCACTAACAAATCAGCCGAATCCTAGTCAAACTGAACTGAATGGTGATATGGTGAGTTAAAGCCAATATCTATCAAATTCATAAATCATTTCCACAGTATTTAACTAACTAATTTGACAACCCTTATTTCTATTCAAACAAAAGAGTGCCCAACCGCATCATCAACAACAACCTCCACCGTCACAACAACCCTCGCAGCAGCAACAGCAGCAGCAAAATCATCAACAAAACCAAAATCACCATCAACAACAACAACAACCACCACCACAACAACAACACACACCACAACACACCGACTCCAATACTAGTAACAACAATCAAGCTCATCAACAGCAACAACAACTATTACCCCACTGTCATCAGTCTATGCAATCGCCAACAGATGGCTCTAATGAGGAGGATGTGTGGCGCGGCCATAGCATAGCGGCTTTAAGACGGCGAGCTTCTGAATTAAATGCCACAACAGGCATACCCTCATATCTACACCATGCTGCTGCTGCCCACAACAGTTACGAACACCATAACTCGGTCTACTGAAACTTGTTGAAAAGCTTTGAAAGCTTTTCTGATTATGGATTTCCACAACAAGATTTTTGAAAATCCACTATAAACGTGTGTTACTTAAAATGGTCATATATAATAGAAAAGCTTATTAAAGCTTACTACTACATGTTCTCTTTGAGCATATAAAATAACTGTAGTTATTTTATGTTGTGTTTTAGAAAAGTAAATTAGCTTTAAAAGCATTCTTTGAAAGCTTTTAGAGCTTAGATGTGTAATTACAAACTTGCTCCTTAAAGCTTTGTGGAAAGTTTAACAAGGACGTAAGTAAATACAAATATATACATATATACGAGTATATATTAATTTTTGTTATTTTTTATTTAACAGTGCCACTAACCACAAGCTTTTATTGCGTCCGCAGTATTTTCTATTTGTTTTGCTTTTCGTTATACAGTATTTAATTTGTTTAAATGTACAACAAATATAGTTTCAACTTATCAATTTAATACCCATAATTATAAATTTTAATTAACAGTAAAAAAAAATTAGGATAAATAATATTTATCAACAGTTTTTTAATCCCAATCCATACTTTTGGTTTTACAATAAAATTACAAATTTTCGCGTAATTTTTACTGCAACTTTTCAACAACTATCAATTTGTGAGTTGACCTTTACTAGATTATTTGGTTTCGTACTGGTCATTAAGTGAAGCTACGTGTCAAATTTTCTGTTTCTAGATACACCAAAATCATTTTTTACGTGATTATTCTGATTAAAATAATTTCACTTTGTTAAGTGGCCTGATGAAATATGATCAATATTTGTTGGTGATCAAAGGTCTAATAAATAAATTGTTGCATAATCATATTTCAAATATAATTTATATTTAAATTTTTGTTTTAGATGTGTAGTGCAATAGCAATTTTAACCTATCATTGCCCGGTACCCGAAATTGTGCACCGATTTTGATTCTGAAACTTTGCGTATAAATAGTAGTTTTTCGGTCCAATTAAGATATATTTTAAGTGTCAAGAAGATGGATTGATAGGCTCCTGAGATCTGAGATGGTAAGTTTACTTACCATTGGGCCAATATGTATAGTATTTTTGTAAGAATGTCAGAAATGGGCTCAAGAAAAATAAAACTACCCCGCTAAAAATCGACATATATGAATACATACAGGTTAAATGTATGTTCATGCATGCTCATAAACATGCATTCATGTCCATACATGGATACATAAATCTCCATACATGCATCATGTATGTCCACACATGTGCATTAACGAAATTTGAGGTAATATCTACATGCATGATCATGCATGTTCATGCGTGTTCATGTGTGTTCATACATGTACACACATGTAGATATTACCTCAAATTTCGTTAATGCACATGTGTGGACATACATGATGCCTGAATGGAGATTTACATAAGTATTCATGTATGGACATGAATGCATGTTTATGAGCATGCATGAACATACATTTAACCTGTATGTATTCATATATGTCGGTTTTTAGCTGGGTATCTCATTTAAATTTTCAAACGTTTTTTTTTAATTTTTTCGCTTTTAAGTTCTACTCTAATACTACATTTATACTTGAGCAAAAACCACTTAGTTTTTGTATAAAACTAGTTTTTCGTTGTTTTTTTTTTGTTTGCGTTTTGACAAGTTAAAAACTACGAGAGCCAAAATCCAAGTAGTTTTTATTCAGGTATTAATGTAGTATAAGCGTGATTCGTAACCGGAACGATGCGGTTATCGGTAAAGGTAACGCTGTTTTATATTATTTCGGTAACGGTATTTTAAGAGTAATGCTATTTTATTTCAGTATCGCTATTTTATTTATTTCGGTATCTCTGTTTTAGGAATAACGGTATTTAAGTTACTTGGGTAACGGTATTTTTAGGATAACAGAGTTTCGCTTATTTCATTAACGGTATTTTATGGACAACACTGAGGTTCTACAACTCTTAACAAACTGAGATCAGTATCAGCTCCAAATTCAACAGACTTATCAAACTTGATGATGATCCATAATAGAGTCTAGGATGTTACAGATATCCATTTGGTGAAGTCAGACAACATGCTTTAAATCGAAAATAGATAGGTTTTCCTTTTATAAGCATTTTGCAAGAATGTCTTCCAAAATATTGAATAATTTCCTCATCAATGGATAGATTGTGAGCAAATACTCCAAACTGCATAGAACGTTTGTTGTATAAGTCGACTAGTGGCGTAACTTTGGCGGATTTATCCGTTGTATCAATTTTACTGCATAAATCGTTTTATTGCATAAATCGTTTTAGCTTTTCGACACTTATAGGGGCACTAGGTCTAAACATGAACCCATTTTAACCAAAATCAATACGTCCTTGGGCCGATATAGGTCTGTTGTACCAAAATTCGTTGAAATATCTTCCTAAAATAATATATTTTATAATAGAAAAGTAAGAGGTTACATACCTAAATGTCTTCTTACAAAACTCATTAACGGGTAATATGAAGGGTTTATTTATATTTGTATATATGGCGACTTTTTCCGTAGAGCTTTGTCACATATCCGAATGTTATTAAGATCGAAAGAAACACATCGGGATAGTTTCCTCGTTGTTTATTTTTTTTAAATTTAAAGGTTTTGTTTTCAAAAGTTTCGTATAGAAAATATTTAAAATTTTAGGACATTCTTGTAAAATAATTTTTTTATTTAAACAAAGACTGATATTTTCTCTTATATTATTCAGTTAGAAATTTTGTTCTCAGATAGATTTTTTATTAAATATTTCTTAAATAAAAAATTTTCAAAGATGTTAGTTCTGATTTTAAAACTGCCTCCCTTAAGCACTTCTTCAATATTAAACCTATTACATTAGGAACCATTGTTGTATTCGAAAAACTGTTTGACACTGGAACATTTTTCATATTCTAGATCTGAATGAAGGTTGTAGGATTTGGAGTGTATTTTCTTATAAAAGGACTGCAAAAAGTTTCACAATTTAAGGCATATTGCTATTATCATATTCCTGACTGTAAGAATTAGTAAAATACTGCTGCCAACTTCTTTTCTAAAAATATCGCTAAATCAAACTAAAAAATCACTAGAAAATAGCTTAATTATATAAAAAATTTAAAAAAGTTGGCGATAAATAAATTTCACGAACTTTTCAGGTTCTGTTGAAACATTTCACAAAGATAGCTCTATTTTTCAACCTTCTTAAAAAATTATCGATACATCGCCAAATTTTTCGAACTTTTAAGTTTTCCATAAATATTTAGCTATAAATCGCTGAATAATAATGATTCAAAAATTATGTCATGGAAATAAATGTAAAAAAATGCTACGAAAGACTAACTTAAAAAAGTTTCTAGTTTTCCCGCTAATAGCTAAATTATATTTTATCCCGCTAAACGAGCTGAAATATCGCTAGATTTGCCGAGAAAATAGCTAAATTGGCAACAGTTATTAAAATATCTGATTGCGAAATAAATATATTCAAATTATTGGATTAATAAATAAAAACTAATAAAATGATTACTTACTTACTTCTTCCATCGTAAATAAGCTTATATTTAAATATTTTTTATTTTTACAAAAGTTTATTTAAAAATTATTTAGACAAATGTTTTATTTTTTTAATCATATGTTTTTTTTCTTACAAATTCTTACTAGCAAAAATTCATCCAGTAAAAACTTGCAAGTTCTCTAGTATTGAACTGTCACTTTACTCTCTTTTTTTGCTCTCTCCTTACTGAATAATTGTGTAAACAAACACCTTTTAGTAAAAACTTGTGCAAATTTGTACAAATTTTCGGGTACGCAAACACACTTTATATTTTCGAATAACGGTGGGTCTCATACTGTAGGTTTAACTTTTACTTAACTAGTGAACAAAAGGAAATGTCAAAAAATTTTATAAAATGAAAACAAAAAATTTCTGAGTTAAAACTACTAGTTAGTTCTAAAACCTCCAGTGTGCGACCCACCGTAAGTATTAGATGTTAATAAAAATATTAAATTTTGAAAATTAAAAAACAAAATGTGGAACTTTTAACAAAATAAAATAAATCCAGTAATTAAAAAAAGGCCTAATAACTAATATTTTATTCGAGATAATCATACATGATATATGAGCTTGAGCATATGTTTTGGCATAAGCATTTATATGAAAAACCAATACATTAATTGTTTTCCCCCAAGTATATGAAATTCAAATTAAAAATGTAAAATAAAATATTCATGATTTCAAACTTTTATTTGGATCGTGCATAAAATTATTCTTGAGATATAAGGTGTGTTTCTTTACTTTTTGGGTAAAGTTCAGTAAAATGAGAGTAAGCACAAAATCCTCTCACAAAATGACAAAATTACCCAATAGTACGGGAACACAAAAAACCACTTTTCTATCCCAAAAACTTATTTCAAAGAATAATGTGAAACAGTAATGGGACTTGAAAAATTTTGTTTTGTGCCAAGTGTGTGACTAAAATGTGCCAAATGGGCCTTCATTGTGCCAAAACTCAATTTTCACTCAGTACCCGTGTAATTCAACTTTAATTTCATTTCGTAATAGCATTCTTATGGAAATAATTCTATTTTGAATGAATTCTAACCGAATGAATTAAAATTTTCTTGAATTCATTCAATTAAAATGTGAATGATAAATGAAATTCATTCGATTCTTATTAAAGATTTGGGAATGCAGCCAATGAATGAATTCTTTAGGAATGGTTGCACGGAATGGTGTACATATAAACATTTTCTAAAACTGAATTTAATTTTTCATGAATTAAACTTGAATTAATTCTTTCGAAGCTCTGAGCTAAATTTAAATTATTTGAATTCTTAAAATTCTCTGGGTTATTCGGTAATATCTTCGATGACATTTTTATACCCTACACCACTATGTGTTCATTATACCCTACACCACTATGTGGTCAGGGTATTATAAGTTTGTGCTGATGTTTGTAACACCAAAAAATATTGGTCGTAGACCCACCTTATAGTATACCGATCGGCTTAGAATTTTTTTTTTATTTCGTTTTAACGATGTCCGTCTGTCCGTCCGTCCGTCTGTCTGTCTGTCCATGCAATCTTGTGCGCACTCTACAGGTCGCAAATATTAAGATATTTTGATGAAATTTGGTACGCAGACCTATGTTGGCCCAGGGACGAACAAGTTTGATTTTGGTGAACATCGGTCCATGTTTAGACCTAGTGCCCATATAAGGGTCCTACCAAAATTATATTGTCTATACGCTGCAGGTCGTAAATATTAAGATATTTTGACGAAATTTGGTACACAGACTTATGTTAGCCCAATAACGTAGCCTATTGATTTTGGTGAATATCGGTCCATGTTTAGACCTAGTGCCCATATAAGGGTCCTACCAAAGTTATACTGTTTATACGCTGCAGGTCGCAAATATTAAGATATTTTGATGAAATTTGGTACACGGACCTATATTGGCCGAATAACGCAGCCTATTGATTTTGGTGAACATCGGTCCATGTTTAGACCTAGTGCCCATATAAGGGTCCTACCAAAATTATACTCTTTATACGCTGCAGGTCGCAAATATTAAGATATTTTGATGAAATTTGGTACACAGACCTATGTTGGCCCAATAACGCAGCCTATTGATTTTGGTGAATATCGGTCCATGTTTAGACCTAGTGCCCATATAAGGGTCCCACCAAAATTATATTGTTTATACGCTGCAGGTCGCAAATATTAAGGTATTTTGATGAAATTTGGTACATAGACCTATGTTGGTCCAAGGACGAAGCCTATTGATTTTGGTGAACATCGGTCCATGTTTAGAACTAGTGCCCATATAAGGGTCCCCCCAAAATTGGCTTGGTTACAAACTGCAGGTCGCAAATATTAAGATATTTTAATGAAATTTGGTGCGCTGACTCACATTATAGAAAATTTTGACACAAGCCCCATTTTAACCCATTCGAATTTCGGATCCAAACAATACACCAGACTGGTGTAGGGTATTGTATAGTCGGCATGCCCGACTTTAACCTTTTTACTCGTTATACCCTACACCACTATGTGGTCAGGGTATTATAAGTTTGTGCTGATGTTTGTAACACCAAAAAATATTGGTCGTAGACCCACCTTATAGTATACCGATCGGTTCAGAATTTTTTTTTTTATTTCGATTTAACGATGTCCGTCCGTCTGTCTGTCTCTCCTTGCAATCTTGTGCGCACTCTACAGGTCGCAACTATTAAGATATTTTGATGAAATTTGGTACGCAGACCTATGTTGGCCCAAGGACGAACAAGTTTGATTTTGGTGAACATCGGTCCATGTTTAGACCTAGTGCCCATATAAGGGTCCTACCAAAATTATATTGTTTATACGCTGCAGGTCGTAAATATTAAGATATTTTGACGAAATTTGGTACACAGACCTATGTTAGCCCAATAACGCAGTCTGTTGATTTTGGTGAACATCGGTCCATGTTTACCTATCCTAATATCGTAAATATTAAGATATTTTGATGAAATTTGGTACACAGACCTATATTGGCCCAATAACGCAGCCTATTGATTTTGGTGAACATCGGTCCATGTTTAGACCTAGTGCCCATATAAGGGTCCTACCAAAATTATACTGTTTATACGCTGCAGGTCGCAAATATTAAGATATTTTGATGAAATTTGGTACATAGACCTATGTTGGCCCAAGGACGAAGCCTATTGATTTTGGTGAACATCAGTCCATGTTTAGAACTAGTGCCCATATAAGGGTCCCCCCAAAATTGGCTTGGTTACAAACTGCAGGTCGCAAATATTAAGATATTTTAATGAAATTTGGTGCGCTGACTCACATTATAGAAAATTTTGACACGAGCCCCATTTTAACCCATTCGAATTTCGGATCCAAACAATACACCAGACTGGTGTAGGGTATTGTATAGTCGGCATGCCCGACTTTAACTTTTTACTCGTTTTCTATTAAATTTTGTAGATAACCAAAATGTTCCAAAATAGTATCAGTTGTGGAAAATGCGTATAATTTCAGTTTGCAAATTGGCACAAATACCCATATTTATTCGCATTTAAAAGTTGTTTTTGATTTTATTCAATTAATTGTTATACAAAACAAGTTTCTTTTGCTTTTTTCTTTACTTAATTAAAACTTCGAATTTATTTGTTTATATATACATCAGGTGTTTTACCAAAGTTTACCCGAAGCATGATACAACCATACTAGGTAGATGCATTAGAACAACAAACAACAACAAAAAATTTAATCGGCTACTCTTGATACATAGCGAAAGCATACGAAAAAATCCCTGAACTGTCATAATAAAACCCTGAACTGTCAAACTCTCCCTAATGCATCTACCTAGTATGGTTGTATCATGACCCGAAGTAAAAGCCTGGGTAAATTTTGGTAAAAAGAGAAACACTAATACACTCTCATTAACGCTCTCATTTGCCCAATTTTCGAGTACGGGAACCAGTGTTGCCAACTCTTGAAGGCAGGAAAGCACCGTGACCATTGTGAAAACGGGTAAAAAGGGTAAAAATTTACCAAAAATGGGGTAAAAAAGCACGATAATAACTTTTTGAAAAATTTAAGTCAAGATTTTAAAAACACATTTTATATATTTAATCCTTTAATTCCCAGTGGAACATAGGGCTTTGTAAAATCGTGTAAAAAAGGTTCAAAAAATAAACAAAAAAGGGGTAAAAAAGCACCAAACTAATATTTCAAAATTTTGAAGTTTAAATATAACGAAGTTGCTATTTAAAATACTACAAACATTGGTAAAAAAATGTATTTTTTGTATAATTCGTATTATTTTTTCAACTTTGACAGAAAGTCAAGAAAAATTGAAAAAAAGGAGAACAAATACCAAAAATATAAACTGTACAAAAAGCACTGCCAGAAACCTGAAAAAGCACTGTAAATACCCGCTTTTTATAAACGGGTATTTGTAAAAAATCACCGGGTACGGGAAGGAAAAAAGCACCAAAAAATACCCGAAAAGCACTGAAATGGCAACACTGTCGGGAACACTTTTGGGTAAATTTAGGTAACTTTGGGTACGCACTTATAAAAAGAGTCAGAATGAGACGAATTCGTTAATTCATTTGCGTGAAAAACGCAAACTTAAAAAAATTTTTCTTTACAATTTTCGATCCGCATCTCTTATACATAGATGTCTTAACAAATTTGTACAAAATTTTTGAAACAAAAGCGTATTCCAACTAGTGTTTTTCATACAATTTTTTTTAACGAATTCGTCTGTTTCTTCTTACAAAAGCACAAAGTAGTTTTTTTTTTAATATATAAATGTCAGTGCTTTGGCATTAGTATTTAACTAAAAAATGCTTCGTTTTTCCCCAAGTATGCATAAAAAACATTACACGCAGATTATATTAATATATTTCGGGTTAATTGTTATATTGTATTTTTATTGATGATTTAAATGTATGTTTAAAATCCAATACCACTCACATTGTCAGGGGTCCTGCTGAGTTAACGGGCCTTTTTAAAGATGGTCAAATATGCATTAACGGTATGCTCGAATGGTCAAATCTCAATATATATAGCATACTGGGGCTAGTTAATTGAATAGACCAATTAATTGACGATATCATTCGCATTACAATTGATCAATGCCAATGAAAGTTTTTTTAATTGATTTCAAAAAGGTTTTTTTTAAATAAAAAAAACAAATTAAAAAAAATTAAAAATTCTCGTACATTTTATCTAGTTACAGTAAAACTCGCTTAAGACGAACTCCGGGGGACTAGACAAATTAGTTCGATATAAGCGAGATTCGTGTTAAAGGGAGGTAAAACTTCCCAGGTAGAAAAATACAAACGGCAAAATGTCGGCCCGGTATTGGAGACGGTAGTACATCTACTGGCAATGCGTCGGATATTCAACTTTCACTGTTTTGGCATGTTGTCGAAATGATAACACCAATAAACACTTGGCCGTAGTTATTTCCCAATATTGGCGCAGGCTTGTAATTTTATTTTTTTGGTATTATCCCAGTACATTTAATAACCAATTTAGTAGTTTGCTAGTACTTTACTGTCCTCTTAGTGTACATCACAGATTTTTAATGTATTCTTTCGAAACTTCACAAGAAACGAATGGATATGTTCTCTTACATAAATAATTGGGTAATTGGACGTTTAGGGGGTTATTTTGTAATACGCAACGCCTTGCGTTGCGTTGTTTTCCATACAAATTGTTTTTGTAACAATAACAATTTACACATAAATCATCGCAACGCAAGGCGTTGCGTTTTACAAAATAACCCACTTAATTAAAACGATCGGACCTGTTGAATTAAACCATACCTATGACTCGTTACTTGAATGGCACAATTAGTTGGTACATACTTGTGACTCGTTGAATGGCACTGTTAGTTGTTTTCATTCATACAGTGGCAATGAAAATTTCCCAAGAATGTTATATAGCGCCATTTATTTCTAATTTTCTAGCGCCTAAAAGTATGCTATATCATTTACAACTTTTAATATTTCATAATTTCAATCTGGCCACGTTTTCGCCAAAATGTTGCCAGATTGCGCATTAACTTACAGCCTAAAAGTATGCTATTTAATCCCGACCCTCTTAATATACCAAATATCAATCTGGCAACATTTTGTCTAAAATGTTGCCAGATTGAAATTTTGAAAATGAAAAGGGCTCGAATGGCATAGTATACTTTTAGGAGCAATTAAAAAATTTATAAAAAAAATTATGTCCTGTTGAATCAAACCATACCTGGGACTCGTTAATGGCACAATTAGTAATTGCTCGATAACAGTAATCATATTATCTTGGGCTCGTTGAATGAGACTCTTAGTTGTTTTCATTCATACAGTGGCAATGAAAAGTTCCCAAGAATGTTATATAGCGCTAGGTATGGGATTTCTTAATTTTATATAATATATCCTAAAAGTATGCTATATCATTTGCAAAATTTAATTTTTCATAATTTCAATCTGGCAACATTTTCGCCAAAATGTTGCCAGATTGCGCATTCACTATAGAGCCTAAAAGTATGCTATTTAATCCCAACCTCTTTTAATATACAAAATATCGATCTGGCAACATTTTAGACAAAATGTTGCCAGATTGAAATTTTGAAAAGGAAAAGGGCTCGAACGGCATAGTATACTTTTAGGAGCAATTTTAAATTTATAAAAATATTCACACCCACATGCGACGCCATTACAGATTTACAATTTTGAAGCTTTAGACGTTCAATTAAAACGATAAGACCTGTTAAATCAAACCATACCTGGGACTCGTTACTCGAATGGCACAATTAGTAATTGGTCCCATTGGCATTATTCGATAGCAGTGATCATTAAATTGATGATACATACCTGGGACTCGTTGAATGGCACTGTTAGTTGTTTTCATTCATACTTGGGACCAGTTAATTAAATGGACCAATTAGTTGACAAATTCATTGGCATCACAATTGATCAATGCCAATGAAATTTCTTGGCATTACAATTGACTACTGTCAATGAAATTTTTTTCAAATGACATTGCTCAATGCCTAAAACAATCAATCAATCAATGAAAAAAGCATTGGCTTTCAAAAACATTTTGTTTTGATAAAAGAACAAATTAAGAAAAAAAATTTAAATTCCAGTGTTCTTATCTAAGTATTCGTTAATTCGTCAAGGGAGGCGATCCATCTAGACTAACCAGTGTTAAAGGAAAAGTGAACAGCGTATACTTGATACAACTTGATAAAATAATGAATATTTATAATTTTATAGCTCTCAAATTTTGAATTCTTGTCTTAAATTCCCTTTTTTCGAAACAATTTCTTTTTTTGACACATTGCCTTTTTCTTCAATTGTTAATTGGTTGCGTTAAGGCATTTGTGTACATGGTGTACAATGGCATTGAATTTTTTGTCGACAATGCCATCAAGTAATGCCAATGTTAAAGAATAAATAAAACGACTTGAATTTGTTTTGGTTCCAATGACATTTTATAAGCATATTCGTTTACTGACTGTCTGAAAAATTCCAGTACAACATGTAAACAAGATTTTCCAATTGTAGTAATAGTAAGAATTTCAAGTAAACGAATACACTGTATAATTTATAATGTCAGAGGAACTGATTGAATTTCTTTTTTTGTAATATTTTTTATTTTTAAGTGTTTTTTATTTTACTTTCTAACGGTGGGTCTCATACTGCAGGTTTAAACTTAGGTTAATAGTTCACCCAAAAATTTGTTGTTGTTTTGTGTACATTTTTTTGACATTTTATTTTGTTTTTAGTTAAGTTAAAGTTAAACCTATAGTATGAGACCCACCGTAAGTGTTTAATGAAGGAAGTTCATGTTTTCGTGTACTAATTAACTGAATGAACCATTTACAGTCGTTGATGTTAATGTCAATGAAACATTCATTAACATGTTTTCCTAAAACATTGTTTTTGTTATTATAAACAAGAAGCTCCAAAAAGTATGGATATTTAAATAATTTTTGACTGCACAATACAATAACTCCAAGAATCATCTATTTTTAGAGTAATTTAAAATTCTTCAGTGATGAGGGCTCATAATTTGGTGGCAGGGAAACAATTGAATTTCTCAATACTTTGCAAAGCATTAAATGGATCGGTTATCATTTGGGTGTCAGGAAAGCATTTTAATTTTTTTTTTATTTGCGCGTTGGGAAAGCATTAGATTTTTATGTTACTGGGTGCTTTCCCAGGGCTTTATAAATCATTGGAACCACCGTGGAACGATGTTATCATTTGGGGGTTGGGAAGGCACTGTTAGTTAACAAGCACTCATACCACCCATTTCGGTGCTTTGCCAGTGCTGGCCCCTTTGTAATTTTCTATCTGGGTAAATTTTTTCAAGTATTTAGCTCTTTAATTTTGCGTAGAAAAATAAGAACATACACATCTGCATTTTATTTTACCAGCGGAAAGTTAAGTTTTTGTAATTTTGAAATATGTATTGTATTTAAAAATACACCCAGATCTTTTTTATGCGGTAGATGCGTTCCGGGAAAAAGCCGCATAAAAGAAGACCTCAATTCCATACAAAAACAAGGGATGCGTTCCGATTATCTCAAAAACTGCATAACTCCAAAGAATGGTGTAAAACTCAAAGGAAAACTGCAAAAGAAAGTTATATAGAATAAAAGAATTAAATAAATTAGAAATTTAATTTTGTTAAAAATATAGAGCGCTATTTAACGACTGCACAACTTAATAAAAAGTTATGCACTCGATGTTAGTTGTTAGTTTTAACTTATGAATAGCGAAAATTATATTTAGGACACATTTTTTTCTGCTACGTCGACGGTTTAACCTAACTGAAAAGGTTTCTAATTTATGTTTCTAGTTATTTTCTGTTTATAATGAAAATGGCAAAGAATTTCGGAATCAAATCTACACTCAAAAAAGTTTGACAGTTACTACATGACAGTTGTTTGTGTAGTAATTAGTAGTTGTTGGGCTGAGTTCCAAAACGTCATTTGCAATGCAACTGAACAAAATCATGCATTCCTAAACGTAACCGTGTAAACGTTGACGATGACATACATCCCAAAATGTATAATAAAAGTTATCGATGCGCATACAAAACGCAAACTGGGCATCACTAATTTTATTGGTGCTTTGTTGACATTTATAAAAAATAAAGTGCAAATATAACAATGGCGGATGAAAAGTAAGGAAATATTTTTGTTATTAAATTATTTTGAGGCGTTTCTTCCAACAATCCCATCAAATTTTCCAAAATAATATTTTTTACCATTTTCAAAGGCACTGATTGCATAAAAGTGTTTCTAAACGTAAAAAATATGCAGTGTTTTTATTACAAAGTAAACAACACACTTGTTTGCTTTGTATCGAAACAGTAGTAAAACCGCATCACTGCAATGTGTTTTGACGTTTTGGAACTCACCCTTGTTTTTAACAGTAATTACAGTAGTTTTTCTATAGAAAAAAAGCAAAACAACTTTTATGACAGTTATTTAAGAAAACAACTATAAGTAATAACTAGTGTCCGACCGAAATCAAAACACAAAAATACAATTTCATGCAACTTTTTCAAATTCAAAAATGCGGAAACCAATTTCTAAATATTTCTAAATTGTAAAAACATAAAAAAGTTGTATTTTTCGCTCTTTAAGTAAAAATTAAGTTAAATATGTGCATATTTATAAGTTACTATAGAAAATTAAAGATCTAAATGTTGCAAAATATTGATTTATAGAAAAGTTCGGTATTCGTCCAAATTTTAGCCGAACACCGAACTTGGCCGAAAATCACTTTTTGGCCGAACTCCGAAGCCGAATACTCGGTCGGATACTAGTAATAACACATACTTTTGTAATCGAAAGAAAAAAAAATATTTTTTTTTTTATTAAAATATACTTTTATAAACAAAAATAATTGAATGTAAAAAACAGTAGTTTTTACCGATTTTGTCAGTTGTTTTGAAATTTTTGTAGTTGAAATCTATCAGTTAATTTTACGACATTTTGAATGCATTTGTTAGTTATTTTTCAACAGTTAAAAATAATAAAAGTTTTAGTTATTTTAAAGGTAAATACCTTTGTCGCCTTTTTAAATGCATATACCTTTGTTTTAACTGTCATTTTCAGTACATTCTACCGACAAACTTTTGTGAATATAAGAGTCTAAATACTTTAGAAAAAATGGCTAAAGAAATCTCTGAGAATCTGTTTTTTTTTGATAGATTTAAAAATAAAAGCTGAGCATCTGTCTTATATTTAACACAGGGCTGCTAGAATTGTCGATTTTTTTTCGAAAAATATGCAAAATGCCGATTTGCCGATTTTTGGTCGAAAAATGCCGATTTTTTTTAAATTCCAAAAACACGCGATTTTGATTTTTAGTGATATACAGTAGTGGTCTTATAATTAGCACACCCATCCATGCAATTTTTTCCCCCCAAAAAAACATTATTAAAAGATATTTTTTTAATTAGTTTATTACTGTCAAATATTCATTGTAGAGTACTTTAAGCGATGTATAGAATAAAAAAACTTAAACAAAACAATTCAACAAAAAACGATACTTTAAATTAAAAAAATCAAAAAATTCACTGGACACATAATTAGCACACACCATATGAGGGGAGTAAATCCGTCTTTTAAATTTGTTTTAATATTTTGTCGGGTAGCCCTTTTGCTTGATCACCAGTTCTAATCTTCTTGGAATACTTTCAACCAGTGACTAACATCTTGCTGGTAATATACCATGCCGCAGGGAGCAATTTCCAGAGTTCGTTGCGATTTTTTTAGTTTTTCAAGCCCAACTTTTTTCTCAATATCATTTCATAAATTCTCAATTGGATTGAGATCAGGACTTTGTGCTGACCATGGCAAAACATCAACTGATTGGTCCTCCAAATATTTTTTTACTAATCGCGAGGTGTGTTTAGGATCATTATCGTGCATAAAAACCATTTGACACACAAACATTCCTCAGCGAATGGAATCATATGGTTCTCCTTAATATGTTTATATACAGTAGTTTTGATTTAACTGCCTTTTTCTTAAGTGCACATTTGGTATAACTGCACAAAATTTTGGTTTCGTTTCTATTTTACAAAATTATGTACGCAATTGTCTTCTTTAAGTGCACTTTTTGTACCTGCGCATTTAAGATAACTGCCTCATATTTTTTGGCAGTTTTACATTATTTTCATAAAAAAGCTCACCGTTAGCTGCCTCTTGTGTTTTGCTTCGTTTTTCAATTCTACACGCATAGAAAACAGTTTGTAGAAAAGTTAGTAAACTGTTAGCACTTCAACTTAACAAATTTTTAATTAATTTTTAGTTAAAATTGAATTTTTAGTTAATTTTTTTGCTACCTCCACATTACAAACTTTTTTGCTATTTTTTTTGCTGAATTTAGTTACTAATTTTTAACAATAAATTTGCTAACTTTACAGTATTTTTCTGAATTTTAGTTACTAATTTTTAACAGAAGATTTGCTAATTTTACAAATTTTTTGTAAACTGAACCACCAATTTTGGAGCGCTTATAAACAGAATGTTAAATGACTCATAAAAATTACTGCATATTTTTAACTCGACAAAAATAATGCAAAACTTTAAATAAAGCTAAATTGAAATGGTTGAAAATTTTTCCTACTCATAAAATATCTAAATTATTAAAATTTATGAGAAAAGTTTCTATTTATCGTAATACATTAATTTTCAAAGATCAAGTTTTATTTTGGACGAACCATTTTAATATGAAAATTGTGATTAAAAGTATCTCTGGGGAGCAAGTGGAGTTTACGGGGATGACCATAATTTTTTCCCCCAATATTGTACTTTTTAAACTTATTTAAAGAATACGATATTTTTAATCGGCCACACCTTTCCTGTGGGTGGAGCTTTAGAGGTGAAAATAGAAACTCAAATAAATTCGGAAGTACATATCCGATCAGCAAACAATGAAAAATCAAAAGAAGGGTCTCTGAAATACATTTTGGTGGTTTGGCTGGTCTTATCGAATTTTTTCAATAATTTTTATTCTTTGTAATTTACTTGTACAAATTGTATCATCTTTCTTTGATTTGAAAATAATTTAAAACAGAAAGTGATATTAATTTATGATATTGAGTCAAACTAAAATAACATTCATTTACTTAAAATAACAGATCAACTAAAAACTTTTCCCCCATTCATCTTAAAAAACACATTGACACGGTGCAAAAATATAATTTAATAACATACATTTAAATTTAAATTTAACGGTTCGTTGTAATTCAAACATCTGTGTTTATCATAGACAGAGTTGAATAGAATCAGCTGAGATATCTTAAGAATTAAGGTTCAAAGCAAAAAAGAGTAATAATAACAAAAGGATAAAAATAGCATTGTTAAATTTCGTTGATGTTAGTCTAAGTTGAGTTGTTGATAACAAACTCGATTTGCTTTCAACATTCATATAAGTAGACGATTATCAAATATTAACCCACTCAAAGGCGAAAGGCACTGATGATGGCTTTGTAGCGAAAGCCGAAAATGCGCATTCTGCCTTGCTGGTCTTATCGAATTTTTTCAATAATTTTTATTCTTTGTAATTTACTTGTACAAATTGTATCATCTTTCTTTGATTTGAAAATAATTTAAAACAGAAAGTGATATTAATTTATGATCTTGAGTCAAACTAAAATAACATTCATTTACTTAAAATAACAGATCAACTAAAAACTTTTCCCCCATTCATCTTAAAAAATACATTTTGTTATGGTTAACATATTAGGGGTTTTCATATAAACTCGTAAATGCTGTGTAAACCTTGTATAAATATAACCCATATTTTTTATGTATGGAGTTTGACATTAAACTCATAAACATACCAGGTTAAACCGTTTACGAGTAAAATACGAGATTATATGAAAACCCCTATTATTGTCTATAAATATTACCACTTTTACAAAAAATCATTCTTGGGAAATTTTCATTGACATTGAAATATAATTAGCATTACTTTATCTCAATGTCAATGCCAACAAATTTCATCACCATTCAACCAATGAATTTTTTTTCAATTAGCATTGATGAAAACAATGGTAATGAAATGTACACATAATTGAAGAAAAAGCATTGTAATATAAAAAAATATAAGAAATACGTGAATTTTTAATTTTTTTTCTTAATTTATTCTTTTATTAAAACATGAAAACAAATACTGCTTTCATCATTTATAAATGGGCATTTAGGCATTAATCAATGCCAATTGAAAAAATTTAAATTAATTGACACATTGAATAAACTGGTCCCAAGTATGTTTTTAAATACACATTTATTTTTTATTTATTAATTTTCATTTCATTTGCTCCTTTTTTACCTTTTTCCACTAGTAATCTGCAAAAGTTTTGTTGATTTCAGAAAATTTTAGCAAAAATTTTGTAGATTTAACAGTTTTTTTCTATTTTCATTCTACTATTATTTAGAAATTTTTTTGCTGATTTCAGCAAGTTGAATTGTTATTTGCAATTAACAAAAATTCAGCTCAAATATTACTAAAATTCTGTAAATTTAACGGTTTTTTTTTGCTGTTTTCATTTTATTAATATTTAGCAAACTGATTCTGCTATTATTAGCAGTTTTTTCTGCAGTATCATTTTTAACTAATTTTTAGTAACTTTTTCTGCTATTTTTACGGACTTATTTGTATGAGTGTAGGAAAAAAAACACACAATAAATAAATGTATTGTCAACTTCTTTTATGACAAAAATATCCTACTTTAGTTGTTTTTAACCATAAAAATCGCAAGATCTGGTGCAAAGCATAAAGTTATCATCATTAGCTTCATTTGTTTTGTTTGTTTTCAGTGTGTATTGGTATACCTGCACATTAAGGCAGGTAAACAATTAGACTAAGCTGCATTTTTGGCTTACCTGCACAAAAATTCTTGCAAAAGTTGGTTGTGCAGCTAAGTCAGAATTACTGTAAATATTGATACATTTTTAAACGTTTTTACCTTTATTGTGCATACCCAGGAAAATTTTTTACAATCGGTAGCCAACCACACCTATTCTACAACTGGTTCCACTGCAACCGATTCCATGGAACTGGTTCCGGAACCAGTTCCTGGGATCCTATATGAAAGGTGTGGGTGAAGTAGAATAAGTTCCAGAACTAGTTCCAGAACTGATTCTAGAGCAACCGGTTCCACTATAGAAGGGGTTGCTTTTACCCAGGAAAATTTTCTGTTCCAAAGAATCGGTTGTAGAATAGCTACTTTTCATTTCCATACCCTTCTACTGTTGATTCTAACACCGATTCTTTTTGTTTGAAATTGTCACAAAAGCAACCCCTTCTATAGCTCCATAGTGAAACCGGTTGCTCTAGAATCAGTTCTGGAACTGAATCACAGGAACTGATTCCGGAACCAGTTCCATGGAATCGGTTGCAGTGGAACCAGTTGTAGAATGGGTGTGGCTACCGATTATAAAAAATTTTCCTGGGTATTGAATACACATAAAATAACATAACACTGTAATTTTAATTTGGGCAAAATAATTTAATCGCATAATATTTTTATTGCTATTTTTTATTTTGATTTTAATTTGTGAAAATACTACTTACTTTTTTCGCGATAAAAAATTTGAGCATCTGTTAGTGTTATGCACATTTAATCAAATTTGCTTAATTTTAAAAAGGTTTCAAATTCGAGCATATACTATTTGTTTATTTTTGAAAAATTGTCCTAAAAACTCTCAATTGTACTGTATTTAATAAAATCAGTATATTAATATTTCAAAGAAGTGATTTTTAGATTTTTTAAAACTACTTTGACTTTGAAACAAAATCTAAGTTGACTTTGAAACAAAAATTCAAATTTGACTGTGAGGCTTCCCAAGCCACCTGGCCCGCTACTGAAAAAAGTATATCATATCAATATTAAACTAACAGTATTTATTGTTCTCTATATGATACGAATTAGATATTGACCAATTTAGAGTTAATTTTTCCTATATTATTTATAATTTAATTGAATTTGGAAAATGCGAGAAATCAGACTACAAAATTTCCAAATTTGAAAAAAAAAAGTAAAACATTTTCTATCGATTCACAAAGCTTTAGCTTATTAGTCGGCTTCATTTTGCAAACAATATTCATTTAACATCGCAATTATTAAGTGAAAATTGAAATGCTAAATATTGACATGTTTCTTTATATTACTTATGCAATGGTAGTTTCCCATGGCTTTCAGAACGAAAGTAATTAACAGTGTCGATTGCTGCGTAAAAAAATGAGAATTTTTAATTTTAAATGTGTAAGTAGAAGATTTCATTACTATAAAACAATAAAAATCCTTTTTTATCACTTTTTGAATAAGTAGAATATTTTTCTAATTTTACCACCACGTTTTCAAAAATTTGTAAAATGTTTTTTGAAGTCAGTAACGAAAATTAGTTAAAAATTCCGTAATTTGTAAAATAAGAACAGCAAAAATGTTTACTAAATTATATATTATTACTAACAATTAGTATAAAAATAGTAAAGTGAAACTGGAGACCGTTCACCAATTCTTTTCTGAGTGCAGAATTAAAAAAATTAGAAAAAAATAAAATATGGTATTGGATTACATAGTTAAGTGGTTCTTTATAAATTAGTGGCATGGGGAACCTGTAATAGCTTGAATATGTTCAAACCGATATTTAATTTGTATATCTTTTCGGAAAAATAATTTAATATGGATTACGGTTCCGTAAAAAGATATGCTCAATATTTAACAATTTTTTTTTAAAGAACCAAGTCGTTTTTTCGCTTTGTAAGTACTAAATTTTCAGTCAATATCCGGCGTAATTTTTCTTTATGCAACCGCCAAACGAAAAAACTTAGCCCAATCGCAAATGAATAATTTTGAAAATTCTTCATATATCGCTGAACACATCTATATGTACGTTTAGTTTTTGGTAATTTCCTTAAATTATGAATTGTGAATTGAATTAATTTTTGATTTATTTTTATTTACGATGTCCTGAAGACGTTAAGTTGACCAGTAATAATCAGGGGGCAGGTGACCGCAGTCATGGTCGAGTTTTTTGTGATAGCAATTACATTATTACTTAAAACATTGAAAATATTTAAACTCAGTCGGTAAAAACGGTCCTACGACTATGTTTCAAATATACAACATAAGTAAAATTTTGAACAATAGTTGTTTGTTCAAGTTATTTTACTTGCATTTTAAAAACATGAATTTTTAACAATTTCGAGCGCAACGACTGCGACCAATTCTCTTATTTTCTTTTGAGAATTCGCAAACATTTCGATGCAGAAATTTGTCAAAAAGCTGTCATTAGTAAATTGATGAACACATCCCGTTAGCCTGTCCTACTGTTTTAATCGGATTACTTACAGGTTATTTACTTATTTTGTTTTTTTTTTCGTTTTTAGTTATTTTAATTTTTAATTTTTGAAATAAAAATAAAATAATGTTGTAAATAATCATAACAAATATACATACACTCAAAAAAAAAAAAAAAAAAAAAAAAACACATAAAAAGCAAAAAGAAATCTGACTTTAGAAGGATTTTAGTTGTACGCTTTTAACAGGATGTTCTATTTTGTAAGTAGCTTCTCTTTTAAAATTCTACGTTCATTTAATAAAAAAAACACACAAACTTGGTTTAAACAAAATTGAAATTTAAGTTCCCAGCTAAAAATCAACATATATGAATCCATACAGGTTAAATGTATGTGCGTGCATGCTCATAAACATTCATTCATGACCATACATGGATACATAAATCTCCATACATGAAGCATATATGACCATACGAAATTTGAGGTAATATCTACATGTCTGATCATACATGCTCATGCGTGATCATGCGTGTTCATGTATGTACACACATGTAGATATTACCTCAAATTTCGTTAATGCACACGTATGGTCATATATGCTTCATGTATGGAGATTTATGTATCCATGTATGGTCATGAATGCATGTTTATGAGCATTCATGCACATACATTTAACCTGTATGAATCCATATATGTTGATTTTTAGCTGGGTTAACAAATTTTTCGTGTTCAAAGGACGGTTTGGAAAAAAAAAATTCAAAGGAAAAATTTCAAAAATATAAAAAACTGCTTTGCGCAGTTGAAAAACCCAAAAAATCTAGCGATAAAAATATAATATTTGAACTTAAAAATTAAGGTTCCAAAGACTAAAAAAAGAAATATGGGCAATTCCATAGTCACGTTTGTGACAGTCATACGTTTCAATGAGATAAAAAAAACAAAGAAAAACTTAATTTTTTTTAACTTTGTATTTTTGCATAGTACGTAAGTAGCTCTATATTTAGTAACTGATAAGAAAACAATCGGCTTTTAATTTTTCAGTCAAGGCGGACCTTTCTGTGGAATTGCCCATTTATAGCTTCTAAAGTAAAGACACTTTCCATTTGATGTTAGTGTAAGGTATAACTTCAGCTTAAACACGATTTTCTTCGAGCATTTGCTTTCTAAATACGTTCTTTGCTTTCTGTGCCCAACGCCTTATTCACTGCAAACAAAAATGTATGCCTTAGAGGGCGGATTGTTGTCCATTTCACGAAAACTAAGGGAGATAAAGCAAAATTGACCACATTTAAGAATGAAATCACTTCACCAAAAAGGACAGGGAAGGAAACTTTAAAGAAAAATAACATTTTTAAAGGTCAATTTCTGCAAAACAACCAACAATTAATTGCGTTGTTTTTGGTTGTAGACTTTTCTGTTAAATTAACAGATTTGCTTCAAGTTGTTTCTATTGCCTTCAAACTTTGAGTGTATGAAAAATATTTCAATATAATATTAAAAATGCAATACAAGACTATAAAAACAAAAATAACAATGTATACGAAAACATTTAATGATCTAATAATAAGAAAACAAAATACAAAATAAATTTACAAAATCAATTTTACAAATTAAACATACAAAAAACCTAAGTATACAGAAAACTTAATAAAATTAAATTGAATGTTTAGCTACTACTATAACGTTTTCCAATTTATTATATACATACATAAATAAATTAAATTTTGATTAATTAATTAAGTACGTTACACAAAAAATTACAAAAAAAAAAATCATAACAACATCAATTCAAATTATTAAAAATTATGTAAATGTATACGAATGTAATTTACTAATATAATATGACTTATTTAAAATAACTTTTTTACTTAAAATAATTAATATTTTTTTGTTAGAATTTTTGTTAATTTTTTAAATATTATTTAAAATAGACATTCCTAAAACAAATAGAAATATTTTTAAAAACAACAATATAAAAAAACTTAAACCATTTCAACGTGTAACAAATTATGTAGTTGACTAAAAATGTACTACATTTTTCCTCTAGACTTAAATAAATTATAAAAAAAACTACATAAAAATAGCATATTAATGTAATAGACTTTATTGTAAAGAAATTATAAACATTAATATTAAATCAACCAACAGTTGTATAAGTATTATAAAAAAAATAATAATAATAATTAAATACAAAAAAAAAAAACTTAAATGATTGCAATAAAAAATTAATCAATAAACTGTGTCTATAAAGCGAAAGTATTCTCCTTAGAAACCTGACCTTAGTTAACAATGGTTTAGTCATTTTGACACTCCTTTATTGTCTTAAATAATATTTTCACAAAAACATCACTGTTGGTAAACCTCACCTAAAAAAATAAACAAGCAAAAATGGAAGACTACCATAGAACACTCCTTAATTAATATAGTTCTAAATACTCGTACAAATGAATATTACGCCACGAGTCTTGTGTTTTTCCATTTTCTTATTGGTTTTTTTTATACGTTTGTATTCAAAATAGAGCAAAACGAAACTCTACATGATGTTTTTAATCTTTTAGATACTTTTTTTTTAAATCTATTAAAGACATGTATATAGAAATAGCAGTCCTATATAACTATGAACATATGTGCTTTGAATTCATGACAAAAAACACAAGAGAAGTGGTTGATTTGAAAGCATAAATATTACTCCCACCACTTTAAAATAAAATTTAAAACGAAATTTTTCTTACTTTCAAAGATACGACGTAGTCGTACACTCAAAATATTTTTTTCCTTAATATCTACCGAATATGTACACTAAAACAATTGAAAATAAGTTAGAAAAGGACTACAAACTTTTAGTTTAAAACAATTGTATTTTGTCGTTTATTTTTAATTGTTAATTATATAACTGGCAACGTCGGTAAAAATAATAGATTGCTCGTTAATATAATAAAGAGGTAATGTGTGTATATTTGTTGGTTTGTTTGTAATCTCCGTAACTACCAATCTGATTACAAAAATATTTGTTCCAGTTTTTATAATAGTCCTTTAGGATGGACATAGGCTTTATATCATTCCATTAAAATAATTAATAAAAAAGTTATGAGCTATAATGTAAAAATATTCCAAAAACTAGGCCTAACAACGTAGCGGGCTTTGCCCGCTAGTATTAAATAAAATTGTATTATAGCAACAGAAAATTTTGATTGAATGTTTTAACTTCTACCGAAAGTCCGTATTTTGTTTATTGAATGATTGAAAGAAAAAGTAAAAAAAATATATTTCTTTGCAATTTAACTACTTATTCAATTGAAACAACTTTACTGATTTACTTTTTAAACAACTATTGAACTTTCACGGTAAAGTTGTTGTGAGTGTAATTGAAACTACATTTAGAGCTATTTAAAAAAAAATTGTAGATTTGAAAACAGTGGTTAAAAATTCTGACCTTTTTGACACTAATTAAAAAAAAAAAAAAACATCTTATCTGAGTTTCTTGGAACTTACAGAATAAAAAAAAAATATTTCTGTAGTAGACTATTTCAATAATTTTTAAATTTTATTGTAATAACTCGGATGTTTTTTTAGACGATTTAAGTTTTAAGTTGCTTTATTATAAAGAGAATTCACTCCAAATCACAATTCCTCAATGCCTTTAATTGGAATTAGTTTTTTCAGAAAATGCACAAAAAGTCATATTTTTCCTTGTAATCCATGTTCCAAACTTCAGGGCCGAGGACGTATGTATTTCTACACCCAAATAAATATATCCAGGGGGTAGCCCGGTCAATAACTCAAAATTAGTTTTCCCTCCATACAAGCTTGGAGGCCCTAATGTCAATACATGGATACATACATCTTCATACAAGCATCACATACGACCTATGTGTGCATTAACGAAATTTGAGGTAATATCTACATGTTTTTGCATGTATGAACATACATAAACTTGCATGAACATGCACGATATAATATATAATCATATATTTACAAGTAGAAATCGCATATATTTACAAGTAGAAATCACATGGACATATAAGATGCATGTTTGGATGTTTATGAATCCACCCTACGGGGAATGAGGAGTCAATTGCTCTCCAAGGGCCTATCCCGTGACCGGTCAACCGAAGGCATATAACTAAATTAGTACAAATATGAACAAAAGAAAATTAATTAATTTTCTAAGTATTTTCTGATCCGTTATTTTCACTGTTGCTTTTAAAAAAACTTGACCGATACCGAAATAAAAAACATATCGCGGCATATTTTTAAAAATATTTTTTATTTATTTTACTATTTTATTTATTTTTAACTTTATTTTTTCATGATTTGCTTATTTAAAATTTCTATAATTTTTTGCTAAGAAATTTTAAATTCTGTATTTTCAACGTTTTTTTTAATGTGAAAGCTGGGGGGTTACCGCGTAACACGATTCGAAAAAAAAATTTTCGAATTCGTAAATTTGGTACCTTTTGTAAATAAAAAAGTTTTAGCAAAAATCTTACTTTTTGAATTTTTATTGCGTAGTATACAAGGTTTAGGATGAAAATAAATTGAAAAGTAAAATTTTTATACAGAATTATATTTTTAACAATATTTGAAAGATTTACGAATACTAAATTTTTTTTTCGAATCGTGTTACGCTGTTACCCCCCTCTTTTAGTTTTAACAATTGGTATTTCATTTAACTTTTCTTTTTAACTTAAGGGGAATTTTTAAAATTTTTATTTATATTATCAGAGTTTTTGAGGTAATTTTCTTATTCTTAATTGATTTTTTAATTTAATTATGGCCAATGCAAAAAACAAGTCAACTGCCATTAAGGGACCTATCCCATGACCGGTCAATCGGGGGCATATTCAAGGCACTTACACCATATTTGTGTGTGTGTTAATGTTGTTTTCTTTTCTCTTTTTTTCTTGTCCATGTTTTTTTTGTTTGCTGTGTGTGTGTGTGTGTGTTTGTGTTTTCTTTTTCTTTTTTATTTGAACATTAGCTCAGACGGTAGAGCGTTTGCCTTACAAGCAGAAAGTTGTGTTATCGAGCCCTATTTCGACGCCAAGTAGATTATTTTTAATTCTTAATTTTTTATTAGTTTATTTCAAAAGCTATTTTTAGACACACCACCTTACTGTCACAAGGTGTCTACACTTTGGCAATTGGTCATTTCCAACGACAACGCCATGTTAAAGTGATATGTCTCTTTCAAACAAAAAGACCGATCAACGACCGGTCTCCGCCCCCTTGGGGCCTATCCTGCGTGTCATCTGGGACCGGTCCCTTTCCCCGTAGGGCATATAAAATATAAAAAATTCGTTAGAGTTCTGAATTTGAGTTCTTCCCCGGAGAAAATTTTTTTTTTTTTTGTAATATTTCTACAAACAAGTTTTGCAATATTCTGATTTTTTTTATTCTTACTTTTAATACCAACAAAACAACTTGTGAAAAAGTGTTGGATAAGAGTATTAAGAGTGAAAAGCATTAAGACTTTTATTTATTTTTTTTGCAAGAATTATATTAATTTATTTTTTCCAAGTCATGTATATATATATAAATTTATATAATTATATATAACGAAATAACACGAGTAATGTTGTCTCACACGTCCATTCGTTTTGTATAGCAGCGTGTGGCTGAGTGAGCTAAGTGACCAACAAGTTGCAATCCAGCAATTTGGGTTCGAATCTTGCGGACGGTGAGATTTTTTTTGTGTAATTTTTTTAGATTTTATAAAAATTTAGATAATTCCAAATATATTACAGGATAAATTTTGATCTCAAAATATCCCATTCGATCTGCGAAAATTATAATATCCATTTGTATTTAATTGGATCTAAATTATTCGGATGGGATATTTTGGTATCTATCAGGATCTGTTATTATTGGATCCTCCAATTTTGAGATTAGTTTTGATCTAATTTAATCCTGTTATATATTTGATGGATCTAATTGGATATAACTGGATACCCCAATTTTGAGATGAATTTGGCTAAGATTAAATGTCGATCTATATCTAATGAGATGTGACTACATATGCTTGTTATAATGTTTTTTGATCGGATTATTACGGAATAATTATTAACCCTCTAATGCTCTTTCTTCTGATTACAATAATATTTGAACCACATATTTGGCATTGAAAATCTACTATGGAACAAATATTAAAATTTTAATTTATATCTTTATTTAGGCGATATAGCACAACAAAGGCTGAAGACGTATCTTGAAACCCAGTAGTCAAATAATTTCGGTTTTTGCTGAAAATAACACTATCAATAAATTAAAATTACGTACCGAAAATTGTTGATCAATTGTTGTTATTGCAAAAGTTATGGCAATTTTCGCTTTTTGAAAATTGCGAAATTTGGCGAATTTGGCACTAAACATCAATAAATTTTTATGAAATTAGTTCTGCTTACTACTACCCCACTAAGTGTATAATCTGTGTTTCATTTCAAGAAAATCTGTTGGCTAGTTTTGAGTCAGAGAGAAATTTGTAAAACGTATCCTGGCGTTATCCGGTGAACCCTGGAGAAAATATTTTAACTAATTTTACAATTAGAGACTCTAAACTGTCATTGTTATTATCGGTAATGTACGCCAGATCGTAAATATATTTTTTGCAATTTTCCAAATATTTTTTTCTGTTTTTTCAAATTTTCTAAATTTTCACTTTACATGCTTTTCGCTTGAAACCAGTTCCTTATAAAAAAGTTTAAAGGCAAAAAAAAAAAGGAGGCAGTTAAGTTTTCTATGGACATAATACAACTCGTTTAATTAAATATTGCTATTTAGCCAAAAACTATTTAACATCTGAAGACTGCCTTTTGACGGCCTTGGGCATTAGAGGGTTAAAAAAAATTTCTTCGTCCATTTTTACGTTCTTGAAAGTCCAATTTTTTTTAACTTTTCACTTTTACTAGATATTGTCTACACGTTTTCAACATTTTTCTTCACTAAAAACTATTTTCTGTTACTGAATTTTTAATGTGAAAATTCTGTTCGAAAGCGTTTTCTTTTCGAATCGAATTACATAATAACCCCCCTGGTACCAAATTTTGCCAGATCTGCTAATATCTGGCAATGAAAATTACCCAATTTTTCATACTACTTTAGATATGAACAGATCTGATACTAGATCTTATCGGATGTGGCCATGAAGTGTATCACATATCAGATATGATCCGATGTGGCACCAGATCTACAATATTTAGATCTAAGCGGATGTGATCAAATCTAAATTAATCGGATGGGATATTTTCGGATCTAGCAGGATTTTAATTTAATATTATTGGATCCTCCAATTTTGTGATCAATTTTGATCTCATTTAATCCTGTAATATATTTGTGGGATCTACATAATTGGATATTACTGGATACGGCTATTTTAAAATTAAAAAAAAAAATTTTTTTATTTAAGCAATTTTGTCCATGGTGTCTACCAGACTGCCGCAACTTCGGCATTTTCCAAAAATTCGTCAGGGGGATACGTTTTTTTTCATTTTAGCGATTTTTTCTAATTTTCGTTTAAATATGAAGAGTTTTTCTTTGTCGAAAATTACCGATCTTTAGCCATTTCAAAGCACTTTTTTTTTTAATTTACAGTGAATATTTTCCGAAACAACCACAAAACTGTAAATTGTACTCTTTGGTAGGTAATTGTGGTATAATTCATGTAGTAAAAACAAGTGTAATTCCAATCAGTTTTACCTGATATGTTATTATGAAAACGAACTAAACATTTGTTTTAATACAATTATTGGTTTGTCCTTTTCAAGATTAAAAACAAGTGCAACTAAAAGCTGAATTTAATTATATATTAGTGGTGCTCTTTTAAATGAAAATGAAATTTGATTTTAAATTTATTTGCACCTCTCGTTAGTGTTCTAAGCTTCTTTTCTCCCTTATATGCTATTATTTTGTCCACATTTGTTTACACATACAATACAAGCGGTAAAAGTTTCATAAACTGGAAAAAACCAACACATATTTTCCACAATGTTTGTTCAGTTATAAAAAAGTCACGGTAGGATATTGTCACTTTTGTGGCTACAATAAAAAAGGCATTATACAGAAAAAAGTTATACGAGTTTTTTATACAACGGTTTTAGTTAAAATCAATTTGTAAAATAGTTTTTCAATATTCCAAAGGTTAAAAATAAAAACAGAATAAAAAGCATAATAAATAAAATGGGAAATAAAGTTGTAACATTTACAGAACAACAGCTAGATGATTATCAGGTAAAAACAAATTGAAAACTTTGATTTAAATTGGACATATAACAAAAAATTTAATCAAAACACATTAACTGAAATGACAGAGTTATTTCAATATAATATAAAAATACCTAGAAAAGAACATGCCCAATGGATAATTCAGATTTCGCTAAAATTTAGGATATAGAGCAAATTAACGGACCCCTATTTTTTCGGCTCAATTTCACATTTAAATCTGGTGTACAAAATCTTTCGAAACTTTAAAGTTTTTTTTTTTAATTAGAATAGTTTTTAAAATACCATTTTTCTTCCTCTAAATTAAGACTGGGCCAAAAAGAAATAAGCAGGAGTTCGTTAATGTTGTCTCCTGTATTACATAGAAATTTCAGCGAAATCGGAATTTTAGCTTGGCAGAGTTCTCCCAACAGGTACAAGTAAAAGAGGTTGCTGCAATCGAACCATGCAACGGTAAACAAAATCTCTTGTTACAATAAATCAGTTTTCTATATGTGCCACAACAATTACCAGTCAATCCCTCCAAAATTTGGCACAGGGGCAACTCATAATACATAACTTCAATGAACGTACAAAAAACTACTTTTCGCAATTTGTTAAATAAGTTTGGGATTTTAGCACATTTAATTCTTTTAATGCAAAAACTTTGTTGTCAAAGTTATGTAGAAAAAAATCCATAAGCCATTGAGTTGAAAAAAAAAAAAATATATATATGCATTTGCACGTTTGTGACCAAGTTGCCAAATTAAGCAGCACGTAAAAAGCTAATATTGCGTATTAATCAGCAATTCAGTGTTTTTCCTAACACGAGTTAATAAATTAGATTTCTATCATAAGGATTTAATAAAATATACTACAGCGTATGATTAATATCTTAATACCGGGTAAATTAATCATACGCCTTAGGGTGTATGGTATTTTAAACGTCATATGAGTTAAACTGGTGCACACTAGAGGCCAGTATGAATGTTTTGCGAATCATTCACAAAACATTTTCTTATACAACAACAAAATATTTTTTCTTTTGTTTTCTGTTTTATTTATTTTTTTTTGTAATGATCTAAATTCTAATATCTTGTAAATAACTACAAATAAGTAAAATGGTCAATTTTTGTTATATTTAGTACTAAAAATTGTCAAATCTCTCATCAGCGCATGCAAGAGAATGTTTTGTAAAACATTCATTCAGCCCTCTAGTGCACACCAGGTAATAAATAAACATCAGCTTCCAAACAAATAAAGAAGATTCTGTTTTTTTTTTTTTTTTATTTAAAACAAGTTGTGGTGATTTTGTCCCATCAAATAATCAAATAATTTTAATATTCAAAGAAAAAATATTGTGATTCTTTTCTTAATACAACTACAATTAGAATTAAGAATTTTAAGTTAACCTTTCCAAACATTTTGGGTTTTGCACAAGCCAGTCTGGACCTAAGTTCCTCAATGACTATGTTGTCGAAAATATTAAGACTAATTTGCGCGAACTATTCTTAAAAAACACTGGGCCCTCGTTTTGCAGGATAAACATAATTGTTTGCGAATTACAAAAATTGTTTCCTTAAATATTTTTTTAAATACTTTTTGGGAAAATAAATAAAATTTATACAATAATTTTATGACCAGACGTCGGGATGCACCTCATCCATAAGTAAACCGCCAACCACACGGCGTGCTTAAAAGATTCCAAATATGGGCTCGCCCTTAAAATGTACTCTTTAATTTTTATTGTTTGCTATTTTGTGTATTTCTTTGAAAACAATTAACAAAAAATCGTTTCTTGTTTTGATTTCGACACCACAAACATTGTGTAATAGAACTTGTAAGAGTACAAGGCAAATTCGCATTTTTGAAATAAAATAAAAACGTATATTCTTTACAGATCCCGAGATAAGATGCATTCTTGTCTTAATAGTTATGTAGAAACCGAATCTACGTTGAGATTGAAATAACTCTAAAAGCGTATTAGAATTAACTGCAGACGACATTGAAATACTTGCATTCATATACAAATTAAAATTAAATAGTTTTGTTAACCATTTCGTTTACCATTTCATATTGCTGCCCTAAATCTCTAAAGGATTGTACATTTTTTACACGCAAGGAGATATTACGGTAAGTATTTCATTTTTGCCATAAGCACTTAAACACGACTCCAAACACCCATTATGTTTAGAACAAATTTATTGCAATTTTGGTAATGACACGCAAAACGTATTGTTTCCATAAACATTACATCCCTTATAAATAGTCTGTATTTATATTTAAGCTGTAGTCCATGGTTGCTTTATGTACGTTATAATCGTAATTTAATAATTTACCAAAGTTCCTTTTGTTTGCAATGAAAACAAGCATTCCAAAACTAAAGCCAGTCGTTTACCACAGAATACCATAACACTGGTACTACATACCACTGCATACTTGCTAGTGCTGCTGTAAGTTGTTAAATTCGGGTTTCAATACTCGATAAAATTTAAATTATTTTTATAAAGTTTGTTTCGAATTAATTTCCAACAAGTAAAGATGGCTATGTATGACCTAGAAAAAGGCTTACAGCCGAATGCATAAAGTTCCTAAACAGTTTAATTAAATGTTTTTAAGCTAATTTGGCAAAAAAAAAGAGGATGCATAATTCGTTTAATAACAACCCAGTGTAGAAAATCATTACCAGATATGTGGTTATGTAACTACATACTTGGTAATGGTAACTAGTTACTTTTGTTATTACATTTCTTATTAACTTTATATGGCGATGTCGCGAAAAATAATGAGTTATGGTTACACACCATCATACGAAAAATCAAAAAATATATCGTTACCTATGTGCTTACCAGTACTGACAAAAATAATGAGTCTAAAAATAAATTTTCAAAAAAATAAATTATTTAAAAAAAAAAAAATATTTTTTAATGTATTTTTTTTTCAATAGCTCGAATATTTAATAGATAAAAACATAATTGGCTCAAAAAATATGTGGTTACATATATCCTTACCAGTGTTTAAAAAATATTGAGTCTCAAAATAGATTTCAAAAAATTTTAAAAAAAATCTAGAAAATTATTTTCTATTTGAAATAATGATAAAAATAAGTCATTATCAGTAACTCATTATTATATGTTTTAAAATAATGCAGAAGGTAAGTGGGTGTCATTACTGGTAGTCCAAATAATGATATGTCATTACCGTTTGTACACTGCAGATTCCCAGTGAAAAAAAATTTATTATTATTCGATTGGTTATTCATACGTTAACCAATTTTGTTAAGATTTAAAAAAGTAATTTTTTTTTCCAGATAGGACAATTTTTGCGACTCCCAGCGCCGCAACCACAAGGCCCCGTTTTTTTTCACTGCCGCCAGTTTGGACCTCTATAAAACCATGTTGGAGTGAAAAATATATTTTTTTGAATTTTTTTTCTTGTAATTTGTTCAATTCTCTACAATAATAAATTTTGGAAAAATGTTTGTTTTTGACTGAGTTATGAATTTTTAAAAAAAGGTCTGTTTTCTCTGCCGCGAATGTCATGTAACCCCAACACTGTTTATCTATGATTAACGAGTCAATCGTTTACTAACTTTATGAATCACTAACAATTTATTTGAAAGTGGAGACACATTTTATAAGGGTGTTGCCAGAATAAAACGAGAAATTAACAAACTGTTATTTAACGATTATGCATGACATTTTTTAATAAACGTTTAATAAGGAAAAAGAATACTTTAGAAAATGTATTTCCTAACGCAAAATTAAGAAAAGTTTATGCATTAGAGCCCTAAAATATAAATATATTTAGTTTTTTCCATACGAAAGTAGGGGTAGACTGGGCCAATTCGATATTATTTCAAAACGATGCCGTTAAAATATAATATTTTTTCATATATTTAGTTAGAATATTGTTATACCTCAAGTTCAAACTCTAATATTATATTGTCATATTAGAGTTTTATTTGTTGTTTCAGAAAGGTTGACCATTTTTATAATACTTCTCCTTGATTTTAAGATTTATTTATACTACACAGAAAAAACTAAAATCAAACAATCTGATTTAAAATGGATCAATTAAACTTTTAGTCGTATCAATTAGTTGAATATTCATATGACCTTAAAAACATATAATACAAAATAACATTGCTTTACGCAAAACATATTAAACGTTTGGCTAGAGTGTTGTTAATTATTTTATTTTATGAATTATTTTACACTAAATTATATTTTTTATTGACAGTATTTTTTTCTGCGTAGCATTAATTTTGATATCCAAAATTCCAATTACACAAATTAATTTAGTTAACGGCCTATCTACAAATGCTCCACATCTACCATACTCGGAAATGACTGGACAAAAATGTATAAATTGGAAATTTTTCTGTCGAATGTCGAATCATTTTTGAGTCTTTTATGACTCTAAAAAAACTGGTTTTGAGATACCAGTTTTGATTGTTGATACAGACTGTTTTCGGTACGATCTTATTTCGATAGAAAAGAGCGTCTTTTTAAAAACAATAATCATCTTCATGAATCATTTAATCAATTTTTTTTTAAATATTATTTCAATATTTTTCTTTAATTTAAAATTAATCCCAGTATAATACGCAATTCTGGAAACGGGAGAACATTGCCCAGATTCTATAAAACGATGGACGATGACACTGCATGACACTCAACAAATTAATGGAGATCTGACCATCAGTTCTTCTATATATTTCGGACATGCTGATTACAATGGCGTCTTTAGTACGATACTAACCTTAGTAAAAAATGTATTTATTGCCATAACTTTTGCAAATGGAAACAGTTTCGCTTGAAATTTTGCAACAAAAAGGTGAACCCATATTATACTAAAAGTTGGACTTTGGGGACATCTTGGAAAGCTATGGTGCCATACAAACGTATAGGCCGCTATAGATGAATACATTTTTTTTATTGAAATATTTTCCTTTTAATTGCTTCCTTACTAAGGCATTACATTTATTAAGGTCGATTGTATATTCGGGGACTAAAGTCGCTGAAATAGCAAAAAACCATTAAAACCTATATAAAACGCTAAGTAGTGGTTTAAATATCAAGATTAGCACATCGCATTTATATCGTAAATATGGCCACAGGCCCTGTGCTTACATTTTAACACAAAAAAAATTCATATTAATTGAATGTGAAAATTTTTTTATATAAAAAACTGAATGGACAACCGCCAAAATTTAAAGACATTAAGCGAAAAATCTGTACCATTGATCGTAAAATAAAGTACGCCATTGTAATCAGCATGTCCGAAATATATAGAATTGATGGACAGAGCTCTATTAATTTTTAAAAGTCAAGATTTTGTCATGCAGTGTTACCATCTACTTTTCGAAGTTTGATATCTACCATATTTCATACAATTTTTAAAATATTGTAACAAATCTGGTAAAAGATAGCAGCAATAAACTTGTTCGTTTACTTACTACAAGTTACTTCTTTTACTACAACCGGAAAAATTCAATAGTAAACAAAACTTTAAAATTGTAGTAAAATTAGTAAGAAATTCGAGTAAACGAACACACTGAATGTTGCATTATGTATCTAAATACTTTTGTAACTAACATTTTTAAAATATTAGAAATTGGACGATAATCGTAAATTCTTTTTATAGAATCTCTAGTAAGGTCAAAGTCGGGCATGCCTACCATATGATAACTTTCACCAGTGTAGTTTAAAATTAACTAAAATTTTGTTCCGAAATTTTAATGGGTTGTAATGGTCAGTGTCAAAATTTGCCTATAAATTGGTTTAAAATGGGAAAATGAGTAAGAAATTGTGATGTTAGGTGCTTTTAAGACAAAATTGGAAAAATAGTATATATGTGGGCTAGTCCAAATCGTGTGAGCAAACATATTAGCCAATTATTGGGGGACCACCTAAATATAAATGGGCACTAAATCTAAATATAAAATAAATATGGACCGATTTTAACCAAAACCAATAGGCTTTATCCTTGGGTCAATATAAGTCTGACAAACGGATATCGTTAAATCGAATCTAAAAGCGATTCTGTGTCGATCGGTATACAAAAAGGTGGATCTAAGTTCAATATATTTTGGTGTCACAAACATCAGCACACACTCAATATACCCTGTCCACCTAGTGCTGTTGGATATAATCAGTGTTGCCAGAACTTGGTTACCAAAAATGGCTAAATTTCTTGGAAATAATGGCTAAAAAATGGCTGAACAATTTTTAAGATGAATCTCCCGATTTTCTTTAAAAATTCATTAAACGCAGTGAAACCTACCAACAAAATTCATTCCAACAGCCATTTAAAATACAATTTTTGAGCAGCGGTCCTTTATATGAAAATTTTGGAGTTAAAAATTTTTATGATTTCTGCCGCCGAATATCATGTTTTCATTTTGGCCGTTTTTCTCTATCTCTGTTAGTTTTCGAGATATAAGACATTTTAAAAAATCGGGAGGGAAGGAAATATAGCCATCCTTAAAACTTCGGAAACATTGGTGGCGCCATCTACCGGGTAATAACATAAACATGAAAATATTATATTTTAACAAAAAATTTTGTAAAATTTAACGAATGTTAAATGAGGATAACTAAAATCTTTGTTTAAGTCAGTGTTTCAACTAAAAATTTGGAAATTAGCCATTTTAAGTGTAGTGAGTTGACTTTAATTATGTTTTATAATTAAATCCTGATATTTTTAACGCAATTAAATACAAATTTTTGAAAAAAATAGTTTTTCTTCAAACGAACTTTTACAAAGTGTAGAAATTTATTTTTGTTACGTCATTTTTTAAAACAAAGTAGGTGTTTGAAATTTGTATCAATACTTATTATGTGTTCAATTTTATTTGAATGAATTAAATCCGGGTATAAACATTTTTCACAATTTGTTAAATAAGATTTTGAACTTTAGCATATTTAATGCAATTTATTTGGCAGGTTGAGCAAAATTCCTTAATTTACCTATAAATTCACACTCAAAAAGTATATTTTGTACAAAAATGAAAAAGGGCTAAAAAATGGCAAAACATTTTCTAAAAATGGCTAAAATAATGGCTAAATCCAATTTTTTCTGACTAAACGTGTTCAAAAATGGCTAAATTGGCAACGCTGGATATAATAAAGCATAGTCACATTGCATTACTGAGTACAGAAAAGACTCGTTACCCACGACTCATGTTTTTACCAGCACTAATACTTGCCACTAACACTAACAAAACTAACATCATCATCGCCATAATAATTTTTGAAAAAATCTATTGTTTAACATTTGTTATATTTGTGAATGAATTTCAACTTTATTGTAGTGTACACAAAAGATTTCGTGAATTGCGACCAGATTTGGTACCACGCCAAATGACCGAGGGTCAGGCATCTAGTGTGAAGGTTCCTAGAGACTGTATTGAGAAAATGCCAGAGTTGAGAGAAAATCCATTTCGTCGTCGTATTTGTGAAGCATTTTCACGTGATGGTCAAGGAAATTTATCATTTGAAGATTTTCTAGATGCATTTTCAGTTTTTAGTGAGCAGGCTCCAAGGGATATAAAGGTGTATTATGCATTTAAAATATATGGTAAGTATATTACATTACAAGTGTGTCAATGGATGACAGCTCTTAAAAACCTGCTTTTGTACATTAACATGTCTATTCCTACGAAAAGTATTTGTTGTTGCAAAATCGCAACAAATTATATGTATTTATTCAAATTTTTGTTTGAAAACTTCAAAAAAAAAAAAAAAATGAAGAATATCGACGCAACCATAACATGTACAAATAAAATTAAAATTTATTTAATTTATAGTTAAGTGTTTGTAACCGTCGCATAGGACAATCGTAATTAATATTAGAATTAATTACTAAATAATTCTCCTAGAGTTGATTTATAGGAAGAAGAAGAACACATTCTTATTGAAAAATTTAACAGCCACAAGGGAATCACCAGACTGCCGCAGTTTCGTCTCAACGAAAGACTCGTCAGTGGTTAGTTTATGTGTCAACTGATCAAAGTAATTTTTTTCTTTTTTTTCTACACACAGAAAACAGATTCGTAGTTCCAACCGAATTTTTGTAGTTCCAGGTACAATCACTTTTATTTATTTTTAATACCATTGTAACTACCGAAATTTATTTACAATTTTTGAATTTTTGTTGTGTTAATAGATTACTTTAATGTTTGTGGATTATAAATTCTATAAATAGAAAAACACGTTCCACAAAATTTATTTAAAAATTAAAATTTTTTTCGTCGCCAACTGGGATTGAACCCCCGACCCTCCGCTTGTCAGCCCATTGCTTTCCCTCTAAGCTAAGCTCTATTTAAATTTTTTTAGTCAAATTTCAAATTTGAATTTCTTCAGGTTTGAATATTTTGTCTATAAATAAAATTATATCAACAACAGAAAATCAGTTCTTTAAATTTGAATAACAAAAAAAATTAAAAAAAATTTATATCGCGAACTGGGATTGAACTGGCGACCTTCTGTTTGTCAGCCCAATGCTTTTCCTCTAGGCTAAACTCGACATAAATTTTTTTTGTCAAATTTCAAATTTGAATTTCTTCAGGTTGAAAATTTGAATATTTTGTTTTTGAATAAAATTATATTCACAACAGAAAATCAATTGTGTATTTTAATTTGAATTAATAAAAAAATTATTTAAAAAAAAAGGTAATGCCTTTGTTGAGGTTTGAACTCAAATATCTAAGGCTATAAGGTTGTGGTCTACCTCCTGCGCCACAGATACTTACGTTTAGTTGTTGTCTAACTTAGAATTTAAACACGCATATGTATGAAACGAAAAATATGATAGATTCCAAAATTTTATTATGATAAAAAAAATTTCTGTTCCTTGTCGCAATATATTATTACAATTACCAAAATAATGGAAATTAATGGTTAAAGCTACTAAAATTAAAAAAATTTTCAAATTGATTGGAAAAACTAATACTTTGGATAGAGTGATCGAGTTTATTGAAACACAACTGATACTAAATTGTTGTTGCCGATATTTTATTCAAATGTCTAAATCTTCGATAAATTGGTGGTTGTTGCTATTGAAGGTAATGTGGAAGTTAGTAATTTTTTAATATTGGTTAGAAAATCCAATATTTTGGATAATGTGACAGTGTTTTGGTTCATCATATATATTTTTTGTTCACAAATAAATATAACTTTCCTGATGATGAATTTTAAATAACTGCAATTAAAATTATTGAATGATGGAAATATTTCGTTGGTTCCGATAGAATTCCAACCAATTTATTTTCTGTGTGTAATTGTTAATTTGTCTCTATATGAAAAACTCTTTGTATATTGCCAAGAAAGATGTATGGAAAGATGTGACTTTCAGTCTTAAAAATAGTCTTGACATTCATAACGAGTCAAAAGTAGACCCACAATAGGTTTTCCTTAAAATCTACTAATTATGTACATTAAAACATTTGAAAATAAGTTAAAAGAAAGGACGACTTTTCCTTTAAAACAATTGTATTTTGTCGTTTATTTTCAATTGTTAATTAATTAACAGAGATGGGAGTAATTAATTACTTTGTAATGACCATTGCGGGTTTTCTTTACCATTGAATCTATAAAATGAAAATTAAAAAAAAATTCATTACCATTATAAAATGTAATTGCAATGAAAAAAATTTTCATTTCATTTGTTTTCTTTACATGTAATGAAACGTTTTTATAATTTTCATTACATTACGCAATGGTAGTAAAACCACTACACTAGGTAGACAAATGAAATTTCATTACCATTACTTATCTAATGATGTAAAGAACGTCGCGACTTTTTTTTTGGCAACTTTTAGTGCTTATAAACGGGAAATGCATTTAAAAGAAACTCGTAATCTGCATTGTCAGTGTGGTGTTAGATAATTTGGGGTGCATTTAAACGATAATTGCTTATAACCGGCGTGCATATAAGCGGTAAATACTGTAATGATGAAAAGAGCTCCATTACCATTACATCAAGTAATGGTAATGATTTTAGCCCATCTCTGTTAATTAACTGGCAATGTTGGTAAAAATAATACATTTCTTTTATATTTTAAAACTAATTACTCGTATATTGTAAGAACTGATTGTCTTTATCACAAAATTTTGACTCAATATTTTAACTTATACCGAAAGTCCGCATTTTGTGTGTTTTGTTTACTGAATGACTGATAGAAAAAGTTAGGAAATATATTTCTTTGCAATTTAACTACTTATTCTATTGAAACAACTTTTCTGATTTACTTTTGAAGTAACTTTTACGGTAAAGTTATTGTGAGTGTAGGAATAGGCACATATGCTTACTAAAGGATGATTAGCATCCAATCAATGCACAGCATTTTAGAAGCTTTGTAGAATAAGCAGTTCTGGATCAGTTCAATAACACTACACTACAAAAATTAACGTTTTTGTTTTTGCTCAAACTTCTATTAAAAAAAATCTTTTCAAATCGCATTTTCAAGTTATGGTCCTTTTTGTGGAGAAGTACCTGGAAATCAATTTTTTAGTTTTATTAATTTAAATTCTATAAAAACTTACCTTTCAATCGAGCACTAAATTAATATGCACCCACCCAGAAAACAGATTTCTGCTTAAAACCAATTTTATTGCCAATCGAATGCTTCGGTTGTGACAACATAATTTTTCGGTTGTAACAACACTCATAGAAATAAATCTGTAAAAACAGCAGAAAAAGTTACTAAAAATTAGTTAAAAGGCTGCAGAAAAAAACTGCTAAAATTAGCAGATTTTTTTTTACTAAATACTAGTAAAATGAGAATAGCAAAATTAAAACTGTAAAATTTACAGAATTTTAGTAATATTTAGGCTAACTTTTAGTTAATTGAAAATAGCAAATTGTATTGAAAATCTGCAGAAAATTTTGCTAAATATTTGTAGACTAAAAATAGCAAAAATAAACCGTTAAATCTACAAAATTTTTTAATGCAAATTTAGTTGAATGCAAATAGCAGTCTATTCTGCTAAAATCAGCAGAAATATTTGCAAAAAAATTGTAAACTGCTGTTTTCAAATGGCTCGATTTTTATTTGCATTTAAAAAAGAAATCGAAAAAAAAACTTCGAAAATTTTAAATTTTTTGGTGATATTTTAGGCTACTAATTATTTAGCAAATTTTTTTTCTGATTTTAGCAGGTTAATTTGCTATTCTCCATTTACAAAAATTTAGCTCAAATATAACTTAAATTCTGTATATTTAGCAGTTTTATTTTTGCTGTTTCTATATTACTAATATATAGCAAAAATAATCTGCTAATTTAGCAGTTTTTTTCTGCAGCATCATTTTTAACTAATTTTTAGTAGTTTTAGCTAAATTTTTTACCTTGCTATCTTATCGAATTCTTCAAGGAGTTTATAAAATCCGTAAGAATAAATGATATTTAGTTTATTTCGTTTTTTTAACTGACCTAGAAATTTTTTTTGTAAAGTAAAGAGTGAAGCTGTAAAGACAATTTAAAGTAAAATGAATAAATTTTGCTGCAATCCGTTTAACAAGAGTGGACATCGTTCGAAAAAGATAAAAGTATTAAAATTAACTGGTGTTTCGAAGCGATACATGAATGAATTAAATATACAATACGGTGAAGAAGCAGAATTCATTTGCCCCAAGTGTAAAATCGATTTGTCTCAACAAGCAAATGCATTGAAACAATTGCAACCACAATCCGAAAGTGAAATGACAATTGAACAAAATGTTTCATCTGATAGTGAGGCAGACATTCCGATGGTCAATATGTCTTTGAGTCCTTTGAATGAGGCTATTACCACTTTAGGTGAATCGCCTATTACAAAAAGAAAGTTGCGAAGTGAAAAATACAGGAAAGAGAAAAAAGGCAAGGTTATGAGTGCAATCGCGACAATATTTGATGAAGGCTCTGATAACGAATGCAGTCAAGCAGATGACGTTGATGACGGCAAACAAATGATTGAGCAGTTGAAAAGAAAATTCAATTTAGCGACCACTTTTCCGGAGAAATATCTCATTTTATCTGTGCTGCCTCAATCATGGTCTATACGCAAGATTTCTGAACAGTTTCAAACATCTTTTTACATCGCGAGAAGAAGCAAAGAATTAGTTCGACAGAAGGGCATATTGGCGACTCCCACCAAGAAATTTGGCTCAAGGACCCTCAGCAAAGCAACGGTGAAATTGATTCAAGATTTTTACTGCAATGATGACAACAGCCGCGCCTGCCCAGGTACACGTGACTATGTTATCACACGTGAAGATGGAGAAAAAGTACACAAGCAGCGCAGATTATTATTATGTAATCTATCCGAAGCATACCATCAGTTCAAAGAGAAATACCCAGCAGAAAAAGTGCGATATTCTAAGTTTGCCATCCTACGACCAAAAGAATGCGTGCTGGCATTAGACAGGCACGGAACGCATTCAGTCTGCGTTTGCATGTTTCATCAAAACATCAAATTAATGTTCTTTCCATGCAAGAAATTGAAAGTATTTCACGGTGAAATTGAAACATATAGGGACCTCCTGTCGAAGTCGTTGTGCGCATACCCCACGGAAAATTGTCATCTGTCCAAATGCGACAATTGTCCGAAGATTGACGAGCTAGAGCAATATTTGGCGGAAAAGTTTGAACAGCTGTTAATTCAGGAGGTGCATTTCAAACAGTGGATAATTAGCAGCGGCAGATGTTCCCTTGAGACCGTGGTAAAGCAGATTCCGGAATTCATCGAGGAATTCGGATTCAAGTTAAATGAACTGAAGGCGCACCATTTCATATCCGAGATGCAATCGAAATTTCTAAAGGAAAGTAAGGAGAAATTAGCCCAAAATGAATTCATTGTGATAAGCGACTTTGTCGAGAATTACACTTTTCTCGTTCAGGATGAAATTCAGGCTTATCACTGGGCAAACGACCAGTGCACGGTGCATCCTTTTTGCATTTATTTCAAAAACGAAGATAACGAACTACAGACCGTAAGCCTTGTTGTTGTCGCGGAGAGTTTAGCTCATAATTATGTGTCCGTTTATTTATTTCAAATGAAACTGTTTGAATTCTTAAGATCAAAATTCGATGCAATCGACAAAGTAACGTTTTTCTCAGACGGCGCGGCTTCTCAGTACAAGAATAAAAAAAATTTTTACAATCTTTGCATAATTGAAGAAGAACAAAACTGCAAGGTCGAGTGGCACTTTTTTGCGACGTCCCACGGTAAGGGCCCATGCGATGCGTTAGGGGGAACCCTAAAACGCATGGCGACTAAGGCAAGTTTGCAAAGGCCATATACTGACCAGATCTTAAATGTACAACATTTGTTTTCGTGAATTCAAAGCAAGGAAATTGCCATTAACACAGTTTTATGCACTCAAAAAGAACACGATGCCATGGAGCGACGAATTCAAAACAGATATAATAATGTCAAAACTATAACTGGAACGCAACAGTTTCATTGCTTCATACCAAATATTTCTGATATGTCAATTAATGTAAAGCGGTACTCTTCGTCTGCCGACGTGCTAAATTTAAAGTTACTTTAATTTTATAATGATGTCAAGACAATTGAAATTTTTAATAAATATTGTAATTAAGTATAAGCAGCAAAATAAGAAAGATTTTTTCTTCATAAATGTATTTTTAACTGTAAAATAATTTTTAAAATGTATTTTTAATAATAAAATAAAACAATGTTAAATAATTACAAATAATTCAATTATAAAAAAATATAAAAACAATGAGAACAAGGTGGTCTCTTAAATGCTCCTCTCCTGTCCAAACAAGGAGTCGGGGCCCATTTTTTATTGCTGATTCTTAAAGCAAAAATTATGAGGAATCCAAAACAAAAAAAATTAGCCGGAAAATTTAGGAGCTTCTGTGGAAAATCGGAAAATTTTATTTTCATGAGAAAATTTAATTTTCATGGGAAAAAAGGTAAATTTCTGAGAAAAATTAGGAAAATTTTATTTTTCAATTAAAGCCTGATTCAATACCTTTCCAACGAGCTATCACTCGTTGCGATCGCTTTAGTAGTTTTTTTTAAAACAACTTTCAATGAGGTCCCTTATGAAGAATTCTTCAATTTTGTCACATGACAGTGGTGTACACCACCACTAAACCAGTCACTATAAAAAAAAAAAAAATATGTAGGTACATTATTTTTTGCTGGGCAATCGATTGAGACTATTTATTTTAGGATCGGAGAGGGGTCGTCCAAAAGGTGATCGCTTTCATATGGAATTGCTCTATATATTTTATTCTATATTGAAACTATTTGTTTATATTTTTCAATATTTTTTATAATTTGTTGACAATTAGAGATGTGAACAAAATAATGATGTGTTTTTTTACTTATATTTGTCATGTTAAACAGTTAACAGAGTGATGTTAACTCTAGAGTGCAACAAATCCGTACTCCAGAGTCAAACAAATTTGACTCTGGAGTGGAATAAAAAAAGATAGCAAAATACAAAAATGTATTAGTAAGAAAGAGAAAAGAACTAAATTTGCTACAGATTGGAGTACTCCATCATTGTAAACGCACCTTAATAACCAAAACCGTTGTAGTTCACAAACAAAACAAACACATATACAGTACTCCAAATATCTAAACATGACACACACATTTTTTTACAATTTCTTATTATTTGTTTTATTTTTTATTTTCAATTAATGTTTTAATTGATATTATTACTACTTTAATCGAAGTTTGTTTCAATTAATCGTATACAATTTTTAGTAGTTAATAGTATCATTTGAGTAATAGATGCAAAATCGATTAAAATTTTAATTGATATAATCAATTTCGTTGTTAAATTTCGTTTTTAGTTTTTTCTGTGTGTACACACTTAAGTTTAAAAAATAGGGCATAGAATCAAGCTTAAACTGGATAAAGGGTTTTTTTTTGGAGCTATAGTTACTAAATTATAAATTTGTTATTGAAATAATCGGTTGAAAACTTTAAAAAAGTAAAATCGCGAATTGTGCAAAATCTAGAGCCAATTTGAATAAACTGGTTGGCTGTTATCCGAAATCTACTGCAAAATTGTGCGACTTATAAATATTGTCTTATTTTGTAGAGCTGTGTAATCGGTCAATTTTGTTACAATTTACTTTCAAAAAATATATTTGTCAGAGAAAAACGCAAAGATTGCCAAAATAATGACAACTAAATAGTTTTTTTAAGCTAAATGTACCCGAAACTTCGGCAGTCTGTTGATCCCCTTGTATCTGTTAAATTTTTCAATAAAAATGTTTTCTTCCTATAAATCAGCTTTAGAAAAAATTCTTTAGTAATTAATTTTAATATTGTATTAATTACGATTTGACCTATGCGACGGTTACAAACACTTAACTAAAAAGAAACCAGGAATAGTTAAGTCTAGGCAAAAGATGTCTAAACTACCAACACTGACAAAGATTGAAATCATTAAAAAGTAAAGCACTTACTTTTGTCACATCCCAGCCATTAAAATTTGGATATCTTTTTGAAGGCTCTCATTCTATGAGTAGAAAATTACTAAATTAAAACACACATGTTTGAAATTTTAAATGGTTTTTGTTGAAAATTGCTCAATTTTTAAACAATAATAGGAACCTTCCACAATGAGTCAAAGCAAATTTGAGGAAATTCAAAAGATGGTTCCGAAATTACTCAGAAATGTGAATAAATTTTAATCTGAAAGCTCTTTTGGATGAACCACTTCCATACAAAGATTTGAACTCTTAAAAATATATTTTGAGCTTATTTTTACTTTATTTTTGTGCTCATTTGCTGGCTGGGATACGATGAACATTTGTAGTTATAAATATCAAATTTGAGTAGAAAAGTATATTTATTTGAGGTGGTTTTGATTTTGTTACACTTGACATGCAAAACATTAAATGCTAAAGCATGTATGTATGAACTAACTACCAAGATGAAATGAAGCTCAAAATTGACTTTAAATGAAAATGAAAAATCTCGAATGCATTTAAATTTGTAAATGGTATGACATTTTATAAAACTGAGATTTACATATGCAGGTTAACAAAAATAAAAAAAAAACATACAGGTCCAACTTGATGACATCAATGAACAAGTGTGCATGGCTTGACTCAATATCAACAACCCCAGTGAAGCAATTCATTAGCGTGACCCAGGATTATGGTTTCCGAAACGATATTTCAAAAAAAACCTAATAATTATTAATATGTCTGTTTGTTTACATGCTAGTTTTTACTTTTTTTTTACTAGTTTTTTCTCATAACTTTATTTTTACCGTGAAATGTGCAAAGTTTTTAATTCCGTAGTTTCTATTTACAATTTATAATACCATTTTCTTTCATTTCACTTGAAAAGAAAATCAGTTTTGGTAATTCTTCGGCGCTTTCTTTCCCACACAAGACGAAATACACTGATGATGGCTTTGTAGCGAAAGCCGAAAATACGTATTCTGTATTGCTGGTCTTATCGAATTCTTTCAAATATATTTTTATTCTTTGTAATTTACTTGTAAAAATTGTACTTAAAAATAAGAGATCAACTAAATATTCCCCCATTCATCTTAAAACACATTGACACGGTGCAAAAATATAATTTAAATAATATACATTTAAATTTAACGGTTCGTTGTAATTCAAAAATCTGTGGTTGTCATACACAGAGTTGAATAGAATCAGCTGAGATATCTTAAGAATTAAGGTTCAAAGCAAAATAGAGTAATAATAACAAGGGATAAAAATAGCATTGTTAAATTTCGTTGATGTTAGTCTAAGTTGAGTTGTTGATACGAAATTCGATTTTCTTTCAGCGGTCACATAAGTAGACAACATTAAAATATTAGCCCACACAAGATGAAATACACTGATGATGGCTTTGTAGCGAAAGCCGAAAATACGTATTCTGTATTGCTGGTCTTATCGAATTCTTTCAAATATATTTTTATTCTTTGTAATTTACTTGTAAAAATTGTACTTAAAAATAAGAGATCAACTAAATATTCCCCCATTCATCTTAAAACACATTGACACGGTGCAAAAATATAATTTAAATAATATACATTTAAATTTAACGGTTCGTTGTAATTCAAAAATCTGTGGTTGTCATACACAGAGTTGAATAGAATCAGCTGAGATATCTTAAGAATTAAGGTTCAAAGCAAAATAGAGTAATAATAACAAGGGATAAAAATAGCATTGTTAAATTTCGTTGATGTTAGTCTAAGTTGAGTTGTTGATACGAAATTCGATTTTCTTTCAGCGGTCACATAAGTAGACAAACATTAAAATATTAGCCCACACAAGACGAAATACACTGATGATGGCTTTGTAGCGAAAGCCGAAAATACGTATTCTGTATTGCTGTTCTTATCGAATTCTTTCAAATATATTTTTATTCTTTGTAATTTACTTGTAAAAATTGTATCATCTTTCTTTGATTTGAAAATAATTTAAACAGAAAGTGGTATTAATTCATGATCTAGAGTCAAACTAAAAAGAACATTCATTTACGTAAGTTTCTATTTAATTCCAAGGTGGATAATCTTTAGATTTAACTGGAAAGATTTGATTTCCCATGTGAAAATCAAAATATATATGAACATATATGATCATACATTGCCTAGTATATGATCACACATGGACATACATGAACTATGTATACTCGTATTTACCAATAAATCAGCTCTTCATATGTACAAGGTTTGATCCTTGAGAATGGAGAAGAGGATAATAACACTATGCGACAGTCAAAATCGGGATGGGATGAAACCAACGGGAAATGTTATATCGGTCAAAAATAAGTTATACGTGTCCCGGCGTTTCGCTGGGTCACCCCTAGGAATCGAGATATATCTTTTTTTGACATAACTCGAGAACCACTAGTCCGATTTTGCTCAAACAATTTAAAAAAAATTAAAAATTACAATTCCTTTAATCTGTTCATATAACGTTTTTCTATATACTCAACACTTTTGCCGATAAAAATAAATGTTTGTTACCGCTACCATAAAAATCAATAACCTTTTGTTTATTACTTTTTTTTAATATTTTAGGCAAAAAATATTTTTTTCTTCATACATTTATTTTTACCGGCAAAACTGTTGAGTATATAGAAAAACGTAATATAAACAGATTAAAGGAATTGTAATTTTTAATTTTTTTAAAATTGTTTGAGCAAAATCGGACTAGTGGTTAGTATTTGTTTTAATAAAAGAATAAATTAAGAAAAAAAATTAAAAATTCGCGTATTTCTATATTTTTTTTATATTACAATGCTTTTTCTTCAATTATGTGTTACCATTGTTTTCATCAATGCAAATTGAAAAAAATTTCATTGGCATTGAATGGTGGTGAAATTTTTTGGCATTGACATTGAGATAAAGTAATGCCAATTATATTTCAATGCCAATGAAAATTTCCCAAGAATGATTTTTTGTAAAAGTGGTAATATTTATAGACAATAACATGTTAACCCATGATACAACCATACTAGGTAGATGCATTAGAACAACCAACACAACAAACAACAACAAAAAATGTAATCGGCTACTTTTGATATATATCGAAAGCATACGAAAAAATCCCTGAACTGTCATAATAAAACCCTGAACTGTCAAACTCACCCTAATGCATATACCTAGTATGGTTGTAAACTCCACTTGCTCCCCAGAGATACTTTTAATCACAATTTTCATATTAAAATGGTTCGTCCAAAATAAACCTTGATCTTTGAAAATTAATGTATTACGATAAATAGAAACTTTTCTCATAAATTTTAATAATTTAGATATTTTATGAGTAGGACAAATTTTCAACCATTTCAATTTAGCTTTATTTAAAAACTTTTTGCATTATTTTTGTCGAGTTAAAAATATGCAGTAATTTTTTTTTCATTTAACATTCTGTTTATAAGCGCTCCAAAATTGGTGGTTTAGTTTACAAAAAATTTATAAAATTAGCAAACCTTCTGTTAAAAATGAGTAACTAAAATTCAGCAAAATACTGTAAAGTTAGCAAATTTATTGTTAAAAATTAGTAACTAAATTCAGCAAAAAAAAATAGAAAAAATGTTTGTAAGTTAGTAATGTGGAGGTAGCAAAAAAATTAACTAAAAATTAAATTTTAACTAAAAATTAGTTAAAAGTTTGTTAAGTTGAAGTACTAACAGTTTTACAAACTTTTCTACAAACTTTTTTCTATGAGTGTATTTACACTCACATTAGGCTGTAACGAATTTGGAATCGCATAAATTATTGAGATTTTTAGATCGCATTAATTTCGAAAACAAAACATCGCATAGAGAAATTGTCTTTCATTTGAAATATTGATTTTATTTCTTTTCAATTTCAGAATTTTTTAATTTAATTTAATATTCTCAAAAGTATTCAAGCTACGTGCTTTATTGAAATTTCATATTAACGGCATAAAATTTATGTTAAAAAAAAATCAATTTTCGAAAGGTAAAATATTTAAGCCCTTGAGTTAGGAAGGTCATATTTCAAACAATGGTAGTATAAATCTTACATTTTTCTTAAATAGATTTTCAGTTAGATCAAAAGTTAGGTTTGATCCAATTGTATCTATTAATATTAGAGAGTGAATAACAACGTATAAAATTAAATATGAGTTTAACTGCGATTTCGATTTTCAAAATTTTCTTATTCGTTACCTTATACAGGTTGGTTGAAAAGTTTCTGCGCTCGAAATGAAAGAATAATGTTTTTGTTACGAAATATATTTTTTTATTCAATATAATCTCCTAGAAGCTCAATACACTTGTTCCAATTATCTTCCAATAATGTTATCCCATCCTTATAATGGTTTTCCGGAAGCTCTGCAAAATAACCGTCTACGTCCGCTATGGCCTCTTCATTCGACGAAAAATGCTTTCCACGAAGGAATTGTTTGAGATTTCTGAAGAGATAGTAGTCACTGGGAGCCAAATCTGGTGAATACGGTGGATGTTCAAGCAATTCGTACTTTAATTCTTTGAATTTAGCCATCGTCAAAACACTTTTGTGAACAGGTGCATCGTGTTGATGAAAAATGATTTTTTTCTTCTTTAAACCAGGTCTTTTCTCACGAATTTTTTCATCCAGCTGATCCAAAAGGCTGCAATAATATTCAGAGTTGATTGTTTACCTTTCTGAAGATAATCAATCAACAAAATTCCTTTTGCATCCCAAAAAACTGATGCCATAACCTTCTTTGCTGATCGTTGTGACTTCACCTGCTTTGAAGCTGAACAACCACCTTCAGTCCAGTGTAAACGTTCTTGTTTCAATTTAGGATCATGGTGGTAGATCCAAGTCTCATCCATAGTTATAAAACGACGCAAGAAGTCGGTTTTATTCTGCTTAAAACGCTCCAAATTACGCTGAGAAATTTGTTTTCGATCCAGTTTTTGTTGAATTGTTAATGTGTGCGGCACTAACTTTCCAAACAGTTTTTTCATACGTAATTCTTCATGTCAAATATGGAATACTCGTTCGTCTGAGATGCCTATGGCATTAGAAATTTCACGCTTAGTCAAACTTGAATCTTCACTAACCATATTATGTACTTGCTCAATGATTTCTGCTGTGGTTGCAGTTTTTGGTCGTCCTTGGCGTGGATCGTCTTCAAGGCTAGTACGACCACGTTTAAATTCACCAGTCCAAAATTCAACGGTGCGTTTTGATGGTGAGGACTCCTTATACACTTCTAACAATTGTTCATAAATTTCCTTTGCTTTTAAACCCTTCAAAACAAAGAATCTAATGACTGCACGATATTCAATTTTTTCCATATTAAAAAAAATCAATGACACGTCAACTTCAAATGGCTTGTAAACAAAGAATGAATTGACAGAATGACTTACAACTTTGCATTTGTTCTCAGGACAGTTATACCAACTTGAGAAAAAAAAAGTTTGGAGCTAGCAGTGCCATCTCTTGGTGAGCGCAGGAACTTTTCAACCAACCTGTATAATCATATCTTTTCTCTTATATCATTTTAATGCCATATACAAATACATATACTTGATCAAATTATATCTCGTTGGAGATAAATTTGTATATTGCTTCGAACAACACTTTATAAAACTAAATGTGACCCAAGAATATTTTAGATAAAATTATTTACTATCTCGAATCGAACAAAATGTATGTGGATTTAAATACTATTAAATACTTAATAATTCAATACAAAATTAAAAAGCTGAGGTTATATTTTATTTTTCATCTAGGGTTTCTAATGACCCAGAATTTTTTTCATTTCTGGGATAAATGAGACATACCAATGTCGCACTTTTTTAATTATAATATCTAATCTTAAATCTAATGAAAGAAATAATAAGAAAAGTAACTACACAGAGAAAATCAACTACTATATCATATTTTAATTAAATCAACTACTATATCATATTTTAATTAACATTTGATTTTTTACGAATACTTTGTAAATAAAGTATGAATATACTTTCATCACTTAGTTGGATATTTTATTTTAGTAAGAAACTTTAAAACAACGAAATTTTATAATTGGTGGCTATAAAACTTATCTTTATTAAAGTAAATATGATTCTAGTTAAACTTTTTCATATTTTAGTTAATGTGTTTTCCAATTTTAAAAATAAGCAGACAATTTTTTATATAAAAAGAAAAAAAAAACTGAAATTTGTGTGATCTCAAAGTTGTTTCAATCTTAGTAAACGTTGTTTGTGTATGATCTTAATTTTTTTCTTCTGTGTAGTTACTACTAACTGATAATGGATTATATAACCCACACAGAGAGAAGTTTGCTGGACCAGCTTTAATGAAATTTTTTTAGGAAAATAATAAAGTTTTCTTCACAAGGTAAATGAAAAATTTCTTAAATTTGATGAAAAAGCGATATATATTTTATGAATTTAGTTTTAATGAAGCTTTTTCATTAAGTGCATCATACATGAGACTAATTAATTATTTGGACAAATTAATTGCTGATTTCATTACCATTAAATTGAAACTAATGCTAATGAAATTTTTGGCATTATTATTACTTGGACTAATGCTAATGCTTTGAAATACATCGATTTCATTACTAATGCCAATTGTATAGTAAATTCATTGCGATTACTAATGCCTCAATTACAAGAAAGAATTGGCATTTGTAAACGTCATTTTATAGATTTCAAATTCATTTCTGAGCTTGCAAATGCGGAATGCAAAAAGGGTTTTGTGGTATAAAAAATTAATTAAAATACTTAATCAGCGATTTACATTGTGCAAAGGAATATATTGATGCAAGAATTTTACTTTTTGCAAAATTATTTTCGCAAACTTTTTTTTTTGAAACTAACCAGTCTTTGTTATGAGTTATGGGTATTATAGTAACCAGATTCTAATTTTACAAAAACCGCACTTAAGAAATTGCAAAATAATGGCTGAACGCGAAAAAAAGCTTTATGGTACAAAAACTTTATCAGCGATTTTCATTCTGCAAATAAATATTTATACTGATGTAAGAATTTTCCTTTTTGCAATTTTTTTTCCGCGACATTTTTTCGCGATTTTTTTTTCAACTAGCCACCGAACTTTGTTCTATGAAATGGGTGGGTGTTATAGACCCTAGATTATAAAAAAACCGCACTTCAAAAATTGCAAAATAACCGCGGAACGCGAAAAAAGACTTTATGGTACAAAAGTTGAATTAAAAAACTAAATGAGCGATTTTTGTTCTGCAAACAAACATACTGGTGTAAGAATTTTCCTTTTTGTAAATTTTTTTTCCGCGACTTTTTTCGCGATTCCTTTTTTCAATTAATCACAGAACTTTGTTCTATGAATTGGGTATTATAGTTCCTAGATTATAAATTTTAAAAAACCACACTTAAAAAATTGCAAAATAATCGCGGAACGCGAAAAAGGACTTTATGGTACAAAATTTTAATTAAAAAACTTAATCAGCGATTTTCATTCTGCAAACAAACATACTGATGTAAGAATTTTCCTTTTAGGACATTTTTTTTCCGCGACTTTTTTCGCGATTTCTTTTTTTAATTAATCACAGAACTTTGTTCTATGAATTGGGTATTATAGTTCCTAGATTATAAATTTTAAAAAAACCACACTTAAAAAATTGCAAAATAATCGCGGAACGCGAAAAAAGACTTTATGGTACAAAATTTTAATTAAAAAACTTAATCAGCGATTTTTATTCTGCATACATACATACTGAATAAGAATTTTCCTTTTTGGAAATTTTTTTACGCGACTTTTTTCGCGATTTCTTTTTTCAATTAATCACAGAACTTTGTTCTATGAATTGGGTATTATAGTTCCTAGATTATAAATTTTAAAAAACCACACTTAAAAAATTTCAAAATAATCGCGGAACGCGAAACAAGATTTTATGGTACAACAATTGAATTAAAAAACTTAATCAGCGATTTTCATTCTGCAAACAAACATACTGATGTAAAAATTTTCCTTTTGTAAATTTTTTTCCGCGACTTTTTTTTCGCGATTTCTTTTTTTAATTAATCACCGAAATTTGTTCTATGAATTGGGTATTATAGTCCCTAGATTATAAATTTAAAAAAGCCACACTTAACAAATTGCAAAATAATCGCGGAACGCGAAAAAAGACTATAGTACAAAAGTTGAATTAAAAAACTTAATCAGCGATTTTCATTCTGCGAACAAATATAGTGATGTAAGAATTTTCCTTTTTGCAAAATTTCTTATGCGCGGCATTTTTTCACGGTATTTTTTGCAACTAGCCGCCGAACTTTATTCTATGAATTGGGCTTATGATTCTAAATAACCACAAGTAATAAATTGCAAAATAATCGCGGAACGCGAAAAAAGACTTTATGGTACAAAAGTTGCATTTTTGTTTGCAGATTGTTAATCGCTGATTAAGTTTTTTTATATATTTTTGTGCCATATAGCCTTTTTTCGCGTTCCGCGATTATTTTGCAATTTATTGTGGTTATTTAGAATCATAACCTACCCAGCAAAATCTTTCATTACCAAATAAGTGGTTATATAATAGAAATTCATAGCTCCGCACAACTTATTTTTTGTCGTCTAAACTCATTATTTTTGTTTGGCGTGGTCGTTTTTATAAGTAGTCACGCTTACCCGCTCGCTTACGAAAAAATGAGAAATAAGTAGTTATGAGGTTTTGAATAATAAGTGGTTACACACATGCTTACAAAAAGTTGAATTATAAGTGGTTATCAGATTGCTTACTTGATTCTTAAAAATATGGAGTTAGGCAAATACTTAGCAAATAATTAGCTTAAGGAAATAAATTCAGAAAATTTAAGTTTTAGTTTTAGGACACGTCATACAAATTTAAACATAAAACATATTTACATATCCCGGTGAAAAATGTCCATATATGAACATTTATGGTTCAACCATATATGTATGGATCCGAAAAATGAGGTAACACCTAAGTATATGTTCATATATGGACATATATGAACATATACATTTATTAAATATATGCGAATACATGCGAACGTTGCTGTCCTTTACTATAAGGTTGTACGATAGATATAAATTTATGTATGACATTCAAATTAGGCGCTACATATGTATGTTCCTTTTTTTATTCATGGCATTAAATATAATTCCATATTTATCCAAATATGAGTTCCTTTTACATATATGGAAAAATGTATTCTTCGAAATATGTTCATATACAAGTCCCTTTTGCATAAATTGAATAACATATACTTTCATATTTGTCCATATATGAGTGCCATTTCCATATATGAAATAACAGATGCTTCCATATATGTCTGTATATGAAATTTTTTCCATATATGGAATCACATATACTTCCATATATGTTCATATAAAATCCATATATGTTCATAAAAAATCCATATTTGTTCATATGTGTCCATACATAAACCATATATGAACATGTTTGAGCGTATATGAACATTTTTCACCGGGATAATAAATAAAATGTTTATAAAATTTAACTGTGTAAAAAGTACTTATTTAAACTATTACCAGTAAGTCATTATTTTAAATTATAAAATAATGCAAAAGGTAATGATTCATCATTTTGGGTAATGCAGATAGTAATGAGGTATCATTACCAATATTTTGCTGGGTAGGGTCTATAAGCCCAATTCATAGAATAAAGTTCGGTGGCTAGTTGCAAAAAATACCGCGAAAAAATGCCGCGCAAAAGAAATTTTGCAAAAAGGAAAATTCTTACATCACTATATTTGTTCGCAGAATGAAAATCGCTGATTAAGTTTTTTAATTAAATTTTTGTAGCATAAAATCTTTTTTCTCGTTTCACGATTATTTTACAATTTTTTAAGTGCGGTTTTGTTAAATATATAATCTAAGGACAATAATACCCAATTCATAGAACAAAGTTCTGTGATTAATTGAAAAAAGAAATCGCGAAAAAAGTCACGGAAAAAAATTTCCAAAAAGGAAAATTCTTACATCAGTATGTATGTTTGCTGAATAAAAATCGCTGATTAAGTTTTTTAATTCAACTTTTGTACTATAAAGTCTTTTTTGGCGTTCCGCGATTATTTTCTAATTTGTTAAGTGTGGTTTTTTAAAATTTATAATCTAGGGACTATAATACCTGTTAGGGCTGAAGTGAATGGCGTGCGAGTCGTGTGGTGGTTTTAAATTGAACTACTTTATTTACAAATTTATTCCTACTTATATACTAACATATTTTACTTAAAAACTATTTAATATCTAATTCCACTTATAGATAAGGAAAGGTAAGCATAACATTCTTGTCTCAACACTTCCCCATCTACCTGCTCGAACACTAAATGCATTAGTAGCATAACTAACGCATTGTGTTCGTCTCCAGGTGAAATGCACTAAAATGTGTCATACTAATGGATATTTAATCACTTATATTTTATTATCTTAGCAGCTGTCTATGGAAAGATATTTATAACCATAGAACCACCTTTCTAAGAATCCATTGTTCAAGGTTGAACAATGTATATTTTATTACTTATATTATATGATCTTAGCAGCTGTCTATGGAAAGATATTTATAACCATAGAACCACCTTTCTAAGAATCCATTGTTCAAGGTTGAACAATGTATATTTTATTACTTATATTATATGATCTTAGCAGCTGTCTATGGAAAGATATTTATAACCATAGAACCACCTTCTAAGAATCTATTGTTCAAGGTTGAACATTCTGCCGGCCTTGAAAGATCCTAGTCTTTCAAAACAAAAAGACAAAATCGAAATTACCTATATAAAAAAACTACCCTAAACCAAGCGAGGTAGCGCAACTGTCGCAGGCAAATATCTGGCTGACATCTGGCATAATTTCTTTAAAATCCAAAACAAGGCGATGATGATGATGACTATAATGATTAAGTTGTTCTCATCTAAGCTGTAGTATAACGTCTTTCTTTTGTCAATCAAAAAGTATTTGCTGCTTGCCTGAAGTTTTACAGAGAATTCGTCATGGACCGTTGGATATGAATATATCTCATATGCTTGAAATAATTCGGTATTAATTAAAGGAATACGAATGTTGAAGATGATGAACTCGTCGGTGGTTCCTGCAGAAATTTGTGAGATTTTTACAAGTTCTACAGGATTTTCACTTGGAAGCCTAAGATTTGATTTTAGGCTCGATGTGATCGTCTTGATCTGTGCTTTAAATTTCTTAATTGGCAGTATTTCTATGAGCAAATTGTTTTTGGAACTTAATAATGCTCCTATTATACCATCTTGAATTTCTTCAAATGATTCAAGTGACGTCAGCATATTTGTTACCGATCCAATCAGCGTATCTTTATCTTTTAACTCGTTGACAGCCTTCTCCAGTACAAGAATCGAACCGCTCAGTGTTTTCATGTTTTTGAACACCGATTTGCTTCGCTCTTTTATTATTTCCCTCGTCATATCTTGGAGTGATGATTGATTTTTTATAATGTTTAGCAAGTAGTCGTTCTTAAGTTCATTGGTTTTTATTCTATTTGATAAGATTTCCGCATGCTCTTCATCCATTAGGCCAAACAATGAGTGCAAAACACCGCCCATAAATGGTAACGCAGATCTCCTTGCTCTTTTTGTAGAGGTTACTGACAATATTATCTCATGCTTGCTTCGCACCCTTTCATAAACAGTTTCTATACTTTTTACGGCAAACGCATTGTAGATCTCCTGTTGCTTCAACTTCACCTTTGCTAATGAGGTCATGGCTTCGTCTAGGCTTGCCATAGCTGCTGCGTACTCCGTTATGTTGCCATGTACCACCACGTTCCACGCAGTTTTTGTAAGCCCAACAGTCGCGACCTCTTCGAAAAAGATCCCTGCCTTGTTATAAAAGTTACTTATACTAAATTGAGACCTAACTGGATTTAAAATAGCTAATAATGTCACTAAAAATGTTAACATATTTTTATTTTTTAATTTATTTGAATTTATATTCTTGTTTTTTAATTTATTTGAATTAATATTTTTGTTTTTATCAATTCTACTTATATTGTTAATTAAAGATGGTTTGTCTATTCTTTTATATTTTTTATTTTGTAAAGTCGGATTGACCATACTTTCTGTTTCATCTGTACTTTGTGTAGAATTTAAGCAATTGGATGGTTTGTCCAATACTTCATTTTCACTTTCCTGGGTGGGAAAAGGACAAACATTATGGATCGACCTTTTAGTTTCTCCATTGCTGGTCCTTACGTCCACCATTCTACATAACCCATCCGAACCCATTATAGTTCGGATGACCCTCCCCCGCCTCCAGCTTAAAGGAGGAGTGTTGTCGTCTTTTAGCAGAACTAATGTTCCTGGCTTAATGTTTTCAAATGGTTTATTCCATTTGTACCTCTTTTGTAATTCGGACAGATATTCAGCCGACCAACGTTTCCAAAATTCTTCGGAATTAGATTGCACAGCTTTCCAGTGCTCCCTTAACCCATGGTAACACTTATTACTAGAAGCGTCCACAAATGTTGTAAAAGTTTCGCCAACTAAAAAATGTCCTGGTGTTAAAACTTTGAAATCGTTTGGATCATCTGATAACGGAGTTAGTGGACGAGAGTTCAGTATTGATTCTATTTGAGTCATTAGTGTGCATAGTTCTTCGTAAGTCATTATCCCTTCTGTCACCCGGTAAAAATGCTTCTTTACGGACTTCACGCATGCTTCCCATAATCCTCCCACATGCGGTGATCTGGCTGGTATATTCAACCATTCAATACCACGCTGAATACAAAATTCATCTATATTGGCCTTATGCTGCTCATTTGCAAACAAACGAAAAATTTCGTTAAGGCTATTTGCCGCCCCAACAAAGTTCGTGGCATTATCCGAGTAAATTTTCAATGGACAACCTCGCCTAGCTACAAACCTTTTCAGTGCTCCTATGAATGCAGCTGAAGTCAAATCTGAGACTACCTCTAAATGGACCGCTTTGGTGGTAAAGCATACAAACACACACACATAAGACTTGTCCGTCTTCTTCCCGCGTATTTTGTAATGAATTGTAATTGGTCCTAGAAAATCAATACCAATATTTAGAAATGGTCGAGTTCTAATAACTCTATCTTCAGGTAAATTTCCCATTAGTTGATGCAGATTTCTTGGCTGTATTCTAAAACATCTATAGCATTTATTAATCACCTTTTTTACCACCTGCCGGCCTCGCAATGGCCAAAACTGCTGCCTTACTATTGCCAGCAATCCCTGAGGACCTACGTGCAAATGTTCTCTATGCAACTGGTCTATAATTAGTTCTACGATTTCATCCTTGAAGGGAAGGAGAATCGGATGTTTAGCTTCGTATGACAAACTACTATTTTCTAATCTGCCTCCTACTCTAATAATATTATTTCCATCTAATATTGGACACAGATTTGTCAAATTTGACGATTTACTTAACGTTTTTTTTGATTTTAATATCTTGATTTCGCTGCCGAAATGATAATTTTGGATTTCTTTAACAATAAGTGTTAGTGCGTCTTTTTTATACCATATGAATGATTTCCTATTTCTTTTTCTAGCTATATTAATAAATTTAAGAATGTAAGCAATTACATTCTGTAAAAATTTAAAACTATTCCTATGGTTAATTTTATCACATAGTGTTTGTTCCTGTTGCACTAATAAAATCTTTCTGCATTTTTTTAATTCGGGAATCTCATTTATCAAATTAAATGATGATAATTTAACTATTTTCTCCTTTAAAAATTTAGGACCTTCAAACCAAAATTGATTCTTAATCATTTCCTTGCCTAACAATCCCCTTGATATAAGATCCGCAGGATTTTCTTCTGATCTTACATGTCTCCATTGAGAGACATCACTGTTTGTTTGAATAGCACTTACTCTATTTGAGACAAATACTTGTAACGTAGCAGGATCCAATTTAATCCAACTCAAAACAATAGAAGAATCTGTGTAGTAGTATATCTTATTAAAATCAATCTTTAAGCTCTCTACAACTTCTTTAATTATATCTATTAATAATACACTGGCACACAGCTCTAATCCTGGCAATGTAATTATCCTAATCGGGGCCACCCCTGATTTTGATGCTGCTAATTTTGTAATATTATTTCCACCGCTATCAATTGACCTGACATACAAAATTTCATTCAATGATACATTTGCTGTGGTTTTGCATGAAGCATCAAATACTACCCTCAATTTGGTGGAAGTGCTTTCCGGGCGTAAAACACAATGATGAGGTAAATAATACCTACCATTCAAAAATGAATTGTTGGTCATAAGTTCCATATGGCCCATTTCCAAATATTGTTTCAAGAAATCGTGATACTGAATTTTCAGATCATGATTTTTCTCTAGTTTTCTTTCAAGAGCGAAGAATCTTCTTTTAGCCACTAGGCTAGAATTCCCTAATAAGCCCGGCTCACTCTTGAAAGGTAAAGCAACTTGAAATTTCCCATCTAATTTCAATTTTACACTTTGATTAAAAAGTTTTTCACAATCTTTTTCTAAGACTGTTAACTTATTAATCTGTGGGACCTCCTCAATTTCCCAAAATTTTTGCAAAAGTTCTTCTTTAGATGTCAGAACTGTTGTGACAATATCTGGTTCTGGTTTGGAACCATCTATTTTCGTCATGCTATATGCAACCCAGCCTAACTTTGTGTTCTGTAATTTAGTGTTAGTTTTCTGGTCCTGAATTTTGCCCTCACAGATGAGGTCAAAAATGAATTGATTTGACAATAATAAATCAATGCCACTTGGAATATTGTATTCTGGATCTGCCAATTTGATGTTATGTGGAAACTCTCCAGCCATCATTTTCATTCCAGCAATATTGGACACAAACCTGTCCATTACGACCGCATTGAGGAAGGTGTTATAATTAGTCACTTTTGACCTTATATTTAGTCCCACCTTTTCGTGAGCAGATGATTTTTTCATCTTCAAACCCTCAAATTGTTTATTTATTCTGAGACCCTTTAGTCTCAGTTTATTTTTAAATTCCTTGGAAACTATGTTAACCTGCGACCCACCATCTAATAGGACCCGGCAACTTATCCAATGGTTATTACCATCTTTTACCTCCACTATTGCTGTGGACAGAAGTGTCTCATCATCTTCTTCACTGTTCACAATAACAGTCTTTGGAGGAGCTTTCTCCCTGTGAAGAAGAGAATGATGATCACCATTGCAAGTTTTGCAAATAAAATTACTGGTGCATGCCTTTTGAAAATGCCCACTATTCAAACATCTAGAACAGACTTTGTGTTCCCGCACTTTATCCCATTTCTCTTTGATGGGGAGGTTTCTAAATTTCGAACACCTATATAATAAATGCCCAACTGCACATTTCAGTGGGCATTTCATTCCATTTGCAGTTTTTGAGGGATTTACCATTTGGCCCGCCCCCTGAGTATACTGTACTCCGTATCCCGAAGGATTTACCATATTCTGGCCTGCCTCCCAAAATGTCCGCCCCATTCTTAGAGGATTTACCATCCTATTATCACCCTTTGTGACATATTGGCTTGCCTCTAAAGAATACCGCATTTGATTTAGAAACTCTATAAGGCTATCCACTTTTGGAAGCTCCCTAGATTTACCTAAATGCTGTTCGAACTGAATTCGTAAATTTTCATCCATTTTCCGTTGAAGTATGAAACAGAGAAATGCCTTATGCATTTCCTCGGGATCCAATTTCATGGCATCCAATGCTTGCAAACTTTCGTTTATTTGCTCCAAAAATGTTCTAACACTTTTTGAATTGTAAAAGACGGGAGGGGCATCCAATATACCTTTGAAATACACGGATGTTATCTCCCGTTTATTGGAATAGTATTCTTTTAAAATACTCCAGGCCGTTTCAAAATTTTCGTCCTTTGACGGTAGCTTTGAAATTTTCCTTGCCGCCTCCCCTGCTAATTTAGCCTTAAGCATGCACATTCTCTGAGTATTTGACACAGGTTGATCAATAATCAATTGCTCAAATAACTCCCTGAATGTATCCCATTCCGTTACTTTCCCACTAAATACTGGGATATCTATTGTAGGCAGTTTGAATGGTAGTGTTTTGGCGTAGCTTTCTACGCCAGGAATCTCCTGATAATTATCCCTTAAATTGTAAAAAACCTCGGTTAATTCGTCATCAGGGAAATGTCCCATATATTGGATGAATAGATCCTCAGCCATTTTAAACTTATCCTTTAAGATGTCTATCGAGACTTCCTTATTTCCAAATCTAGTAATCTTTGACTCAAGATCATCCAGTATATACTGGAATTGACGCACTAAGCCCCTATGTTTAGCAATTCCCTCCTCTTCTATTTTAAGAGGAGTATCTCGGAAATGTTTCGGGAATGACAATGAAGTGTCTGTCGGAGCACTTGGAGTTATTCCCTGCCCCTGGGTATTTCCCGTACTGCCTTCCAAATCAATTGGGTTATTCGCAGCTTTTGCTAATATTGATTCCTGTTCCCTTTGCAGTCTCTCCTTTAGAGTGTAATACAAACTATCAAAATGCCCTATTGTCTTCCTAACCTTTTCCACAAAATCCGTTTTAAAATATGCATTATGCCGTAATGTGGCTGAGGGCGGTCGGAGTCCCTTATCATTCTCCTCAAACCTGTCTACCAACGTATTGTACGTTGTCCTCAGCTCACGAATCTGCCCTCTGAGTTCATTTCCAGCCACATTACTCTGAGCTACTTTGCTCAGGGAATTGTAGCAGGTCACTATGTCGTTCCCTAAAGTTTCCTGCTCTTTAATAATTCCTACCGCAGCCATTTCGTGTAAAAAAAAATAGAGAAAAATCTGATTTCGTAAAAAAAATAAAAAAATAACTTTTGAGTTATTTTCCCGCGCAACGCACTTAAAACAAATAAAAATAGATATTATGCTTAAAAAACTTACCAGTTATTTTATCTTGTGTTTTTTTTTTTATTATTTTTATTCGCGCCGCGAACCGAAATTATAATTCTTTTATTTATTTTTTTCCAATCCTTTTTCACAGGATTTTTTATTTTAACTCTTTTTTTTCCTTTTTAAATCCTTTTTCACAGGATTTTTTTTTTTTTCTTTAATTAATTTTATTTTATTTTGACTCTTTTTTATAATCCTTTTTCACAGGATCTCTTTTTTTTCTAAAGGACGCGTGTCCTTTTCGTTTTTATAGTATTTTGAGTTCCTTACCACTGGTGGGGGGAAACTCAAAATTTATAAAAACGCACGGGGTCACCAAAATGTTAGGGCTGAAGTGAATGGCGTGCGAGTCGTGTGGTGGTTTTAAATTGAACTACTTTATTTACAAATTTATTCCTACTTATATACTAACATATTTTACTTAAAAACTATTTAATATCTAATTCCACTTATAGATAAGGAAAGGTAAGCATAACATTCTTGTCTCAACACTTCCCCATCTACCTGCTCGAACACTAAATGCATTAGTAGCATAACTAACGCATTGTGTTCGTCTCCAGGTGAAATGCACTAAAATGTGTCATACTAATGGATATTTAATCACTTATATTTTATTATCTTAGCAGCTGTCTATGGAAAGATATTTATAACCATAGAACCACCTTTCTAAGAATCCATTGTTCAAGGTTGAACAATGTATATTTTATTACTTATATTATATGATCTTAGCAGCTGTCTATGGAAAGATATTTATAACCATAGAACCACCTTTCTAAGAATCCATTGTTCAAGGTTGAACAATGTATATTTTATTACTTATATTATATGATCTTAGCAGCTGTCTATGGAAAGATATTTATAACCATAGAACCACCTTCTAAGAATCTATTGTTCAAGGTTGAACAATACCCAATTCATAGAACAAATTTCGGTGATTAATTAAAAAAAGAAATCGCGAAAAAAAAGTCGCGGAAAAAAATTTACAAAGAGGAAAATTTTTACATCAGTATGTTTGTTTGCAGAATGAAAATCGCTGATTAAGTTTTTTAATTCAATTGTACCATAAAATCTTTTTTCGCGTTCCGCGATTATTTTGCAATTTTTTAAGTGTGGTTTTTTAAAATTTATAATCTAGGAACTATAATACCCAATTCATAAAACAAAGTTCTGTGATTAATTGAAAAAAGAAATCTCGAAAAAAGTCGCGTAAAAAAAATTTACAAAAAGGAAAATTCTTACATCAGTATGTTTGTTTGCAGAATAAAAATCGCTGATTAAGTTTTTTAATTAAAATTTTGTACCTAAAGTCTTTTTTCGCGTTCCGCGATTATTTTGCAATTTTTTTAGTGTGGTTTTTTAAAATTTATAATCTAGGGACTATAATACCCAATTCATAGAACAAAGTTCGGTGATTAATTGAAAAAAGAAATCGCGAAAAAAGTCGCGGAAAAAAAATTTACAAAAGGAAAATTCTTACATCAGTATGTTTGTTTGCAGAATGAAAATCGCTGATTAAGTTTTTTAATTAAATTTTTGTACCATAAAGACTTTTTTCGCGTTCCGCGATTATTTTGCAATTTTTTAAGTGCGGTTTTTTAAAATTTATAATCTAGGGACTATAACATCCATTTCATAGAACAAAGTTCGGTGGCTAGTTGAAAAAAAAGCAATCTATCCATCCCCCTTTTTTTTGTAAACAAATGCTTTTTTTACTCAATTGTTTATAGTTTTTAAGGCATTAGTGCGATTTCATTAGCATTAGTATTACACATTCTAATGCCAGAAAATTTCAGTACCATTAAATGGTAATGAAATTTTTTTGCCATTAGCATTAGTCAACTAATGATAATGAAATTTCAATGCCAATGAAAAAATCCCAAGTATGAAGTGCATGAAACTTTTAATAAATAAAATGAATATTTTATTTATTAAAATACATTTTACATTTTATCAAAAATTCCATTAATTTAATAAAAAGTTTCAATGGGCGAGGCCTAGTGAATTTCATCGGTTTTGTGCAAAAATTTATTAATATCATTCAGATAATTCTCTCAGTTAATTAATTGGTTGTTTTTCTACACTATACATATTCATATGGGCAAATCTACGGAACCGGGCGATTCCATGTAACTCGGGATTTAAACCATTTTAATAACAATATATAATATTTTTGATATTATCAGCATTTTCGAGACAACGAATATTAATCTGGCGAACATCTTAAACTTTAATATTTATACTGCTAATGTGCTCTACACAATTAACAACAACCCTAATTTATCCTCACTTTGCTTGTAACTTTCAAGAGTTTTTCAACTCTTTTGGTTATAACTTTTTCAGCATAAAAGGAAATCGCCCAAAACCTTTGGTGGACTTATGATGTTAGAAAATCTCCCACTTATTGAAAAAATAGGTGCCCTCAATTAAGAACAAATTGTAGTTCTTTAAAATCTGTAACTCTGTTTTTTGAATAAACAGTAATTTCAGACATTTTTAATTTTTGCGCTTTCAGCCTCAATGCAATTGACAATTTTTTGATACTGACATTTAACTGACAAGTAAACCAAAAAATTGAGATCAAATTAATAAGTGTGCCTTCAAAAATAAAGAAAATATGACAATAATAATCTCTTCACCTCTATGCGTGAACAACTTGAAATTTGGTATTTTTTGAAGGGCACATCCGCAGTTTGAGAAATAATTTGTTGCAGTCCTGCGTGATCGGTATACATCGGTGATACTATTATTTTGTGTAAGTGCTAAATGGATTGTACTATTAGTTTGGATTAAATTTTGTAGCTTTTCATAGATTTTTGGAGCTAAAAGTGATGTAGAAACCAAACGGATAATCCGATCGTTTTAGCACTTACACACAACAATATTAATTGCGATATATATCATATAAGCCAGATTTCAGCCATTAATTCTTTTATATGTGGATGTGCTAGTCAATTTAAAGTTGGATTTTTAGCGTATTGTACAGCGAAAATTGATGTAAAGCCTAAAAATAAAATCCGATCTGTTTAGCACTTTCACATAATGACAGCTATGATAAGATCCATCGTTCCAGATAGATTGGACTCCATAATTCTTAAAACTGTGGATGTGCCTTCAATTGAATGAATTTAACCTTTTAGCGAATTTTGGAGAAAGATGTGTTGTAGAGAATACGAAATTCGTCCGATCCGTTTAGCACTTTAACATAATAATAGTAATGAAGATATGTACCATTCAAGGCATATTTGATCCCATAATTCTTTAAACCGTGGATGTGCCATTCAATTTTGTGCTGCAGTTTTGAGGGAAATTTATATGGGCACAAGTCCAAACATAGACCGATTTAAACCAAAATCTATAGACTTCGTACTTGGGCCGATATAAATCGGTCTACCAAATTTTATCAAAAAATCTTAATATTTGCGACCTGTAGCGGGCGCACAAGAATACATGGAGAGACAGACGGACGGACGGAAAAATTAAAAAACAACATTACTTATAATCAATAATGGAAATATAGCGCGACTATGCATTTTCGAATAAAATTACCGTGCTGATTGAAAAATTTGTGTCATCTTTTTTCATTAAATCAAGGTAAAAGTGTGTAAAAACAACTCAAAAATAGCCAAAAAAGGTTTTTGGTATATTTGACCTCAATTTGCTCAAAAACCAGATTTGCTGGAAAAATTTGGAAACCAGATTCGGACTCAGCACGGAAAAGTTACTTGAACATGTGTGGTTGCATGCCCGAAAAATCCAAAAATTTAAAAATATTTATCAGCGAAAATGTGTGCGGATTTTTGTTTATAACTTTTTCAGCACTCAAAAAAATTTATTCACGCGAACAGATTACTTGTTTTTAATGTATTTTAAATAAGTTAATCTATAAAAAAAAATGTGTGCCACTAATTTGAAATTTTTCATTTTTAAAATCTGAAATCGACCTGTTTCGTAGATTTTCCCATATAAACAAACAAAATTTAATGCAATTGAATGAGACCAAAACTCCGATAATTTGATGAAATTATATCAATTCAAATATCTTTTTTATTCGTTTATATGCAATTTGATTAATCCATTTTCCGGGTAAAATTTTATATAATTTAGTATGATGTCATATAAAAAAAGATATGCTACCGCATAAATTTTTTTTCACGGGTAGTTATATAAAATTAGATATAAATATACATACACTAATTGTATTTAAATGTGTGGTATTTTTGATAACAATATTTTCTACAAATATAATTGCAAACCAAGAAATGGGTAAATTTTGGGACACCGTAACATACACATGTATTTACAGTACAAACAAACATTGACATACATAAATATTGTAAAACCCATACCATAACCACATTTCAAACAAATTCTTTTACATTTCTTCAACCATCCTTCAATTTATTCGTGTACTCATTTATTTTGTTTATTTATTTTTTTTTTTCATTTTACAGATTTCGATCAAGATGGCTTTATAAGTCGTGCTGACCTTTTGTCTTGTTTAACCACTATGACCAAAAATGAATTAAGCCCTGAGGAGCATCAACAAATAGCCGATAAAGTTATGGAAGAAGCCGATGTTGATGGTGATGGCAAACTATCATTTCTTGAGTTTGAGCATGTTATTTTAAGGGCACCTGATTTTCTTTCAACATTTCATATAAGAATATAAGAAGAACAAAATGAAGCATTCACTACAACCAGAAGGCATTATATGTAACTAGTGTATATGAGTCGTTTACTGTTAAATCGAAATTAATATTTACATTACCAGCTTTTGTTTGCGTTAAATCTTTTTAGGCGTATTTAACTTTAAAAAGATTTTACTTGTTCATTTTGAAAAAGAAGTCTACAATAAAAAGAAAACAAAATTAATGGAACCAATCACATATCCATTTCGATAACACAATGTCCCATTAAAATTAAACCAACAGCTTAATTAAAAATGTATATGGGAAACAAGAACAAATTCGTCAAAGTCCCAAACTCATAGAAATAAATCTGTAACAATAGCAGAAAAAGTTACTAAAAATTATTTAAAAATGATGCTGCAGAAAAAACTGCTAAAATTAGCAGATTTTTTTTAATAAATACTAATAAAATGAGAACAGCAAAATTAAAACTGTTAAATTTACAGAATTTTAGTAATATTTAAGCTAACTTTTAGTTAATTGAAAATAGAAAATTGTACTGTAAAATCTACAGAAAATTTTTGCTAAATATTTGTAGACTAAAAATAGCAAAAATAAACTGTTAAATCACTATGTGGTCAAGGTATTATAAGTTTGTACTGATGTTTGTTGGTCCCAGACCCACCTTATAGTATACCGATCGACTCAGAATTTTTTTTTTATTTCGATTTAACGATGTCCGTCTGTCCGTCCGTCCGTCTGTCTGTCCATGCATTCTTGTGCGCACTCTACAGGTCGCAAATATTAAGATATTTTGATCAAACTTGGTACACCGACTTATGTTGGCCCAAGGACGAAGCCTATTGATTTTGGTGAACATCGGTCCATGTTTAGACCTAGTGCCCATATAAGGGTCCCCCCAAAATTGCATTGTTTATACGCAGCAGGTCGCAAATATTACGATATTTTGATTAAATTTGGTACACAGACCTATGTTGGCCCAAGGACGAAGCCTATTGATTTTGGTGAACATCGGTCCATGTTTAGACCTAGTGCCCATATAAGGGTCCCCTCAAAATTATATTGTTTATACGCTGCAGGTCGCAAATATTAATATATTTTGATGAAATTTGGTACACCGACCTATGTCACTCTACAGGTCGCAAATATTAAGATATTTTGATCAAAGTTGGTACACCGACTTATGTTGGCCCAAGGACGAAGCCTATTGATTTTGGTGAACATCGGTCCATGTTTAGACCTAGTGCCCATATAAGGGTCCCCCCAAAATTGCATTGTTTATACGCAGCAGGTCGCAAATATTACGATATTTTGATTAAATTTGGTACACAGACCTATGTTGGCCCAAGGACGAAGCCTATTGATTTTGGTGAACATCGGTCCATGTTTAGACCTAGTGCCCATATAAGGGTCCCCTCAAAATTATATTGTTTATACGCTGCAGGTCGCAAATATTAATATATTTTGATGAAATTTGGTACACCGACCTATGTCGGCCCAAGGACGAAGCCAATTGATTTTGGTTAACACCGGTCCATGTTTAGACCTAGTGCCCATATAAGGGTCCCCCAAAATTATATTGTTTATACGCTGCAGATCGCAAATATTAAGATATTTTGATGAAATTTGGTACACCGACCTATATCAGCCAAAGGACGAAGCCTATTGATTTTGGTGAACATCGGTCCATGTTTAGACCTAGTGCCCATCCCGGGTAAAAATCTTAATATGGTGTCATATATAATTATATCTTATTTGACAAGTCCCCATATACAACGACATACAACTTGATCCGAAAAATGGGTCATCTACTTGTGTCTAAATATATCAAATTAGATATAATTTGATACTGTTTAATCCGAGATTTGTCCATATCCAGAACATCAAATTACATCTAATTCGATATAAAAATATCTGATTTTATATAACATTGTCTAATAGTAAGTATACTTTTTATGCATACCGGCTATTAAATTGATATTGAAATTTCTATAGCTTTAACAATTCTAAAGGCCCAAATTTTATAACGTAAAATAAAAATTAATTAGAAATTTATTAATTCAGTTCGAGGCCAATTTCCTTATTATGAATTAACATAATAAGTACTTTTTTCAGAAACTGCTATTTTTTTTTCATCAGGATATTCTACTAACAAATACTTCACAGAGTTTTTGCTTTCAAAAACCTCTACACTTTCAGGAATGAAAAGACGATCGTTTCGGGGATTTTCCAGGTCCCCTTTTTCAGTTTTCTTTAGTAAGTTGTGGCAATAGTGCAATGCAAATTGAAACATCAAAATTTCATATTAAACGTAGTCTACTACATTAACGAAATGAGAATGAAGCAAACAATAAAATATGTTTTCGAAGTCTGCAAAGACATAACCAACAATAGAAATATTATGAAAGTTTTGTTTTTATATTTCGTACCGTCGGTACATGTCTTTGCAGAGACTTCGAAAACATATTTTATTGTTTGCTCCATTCATATTTCGTTGATGTAGTAGACTACGTTTAATATGAAATTTTGATGTTTCAATTTGCATTGCACTATTGCCACAACTTTCTAAAGAAAACTGAAGAAGGGGACCTGGAAAATCCCCGAAACGATCGTCTTTTTATTCCTGAAAGTGTAGAGGTTTTTGAAAGCAAAAACTCTGTGAAGTATTTGTTAGGAGAATATCCTGATGAAGAAAAATAGCAGTTTTTGAAAAAAGTACTTATTATGTTAATTCATAATAAGGAAATTGGCCTCGAACTGAATTAATAAAATTCTAATTAATCAATAAAAAGATCAAAAAACAATTTTTATTTTTTTAATAAAAATTAAAAACCAATAAAATAAAAATTTTAATGCTTTTGTCTTCTAAATCGTACGCATCATTTTTTAATATAATTTTATATGCAAAAAATCACGTGAAAATTATTTAGCTGTGGAGAAATTAACTCTTAATTTATATTAATTTGTATGAGATCATATAGAATGTTATATAAAATTACAAGAATATATTTTTAGTATGATGATATATACAGTGTTATATAACTTAGAATCGAACCATATATAATCATATCGGTCACTACATATATTTTGATCAGTTTTATATGACTTATGTAGTTATGTATGGAGTCAGATGTGGGGATATGTAATAACATCAATTAACGTACAAAAAATTCATTGAAAAAATAATATCAGATGTAGTTGTATATAATGATATGTGTCTTAATGTGACTCCATTCACCGCCAGATATAACCCAATCACATTATATATAAAAATATATAAGTATTTTTACTCGGGTAGTACGAATTTCGAGTAAACGAACACACTGACAGTGTTATATAACTTAGTAACGAACCATATATAATCATATCGGTCATTACATATATTTTGATTAGTTTTATATGGCTTATGTAGTTATATATGGAGTCAGATTTGGGGATATGTAATAACATCAATTACCGTACAAAAAATTCATTGAAAAAATAATATCAGATGTAGTTGTATATAATGATATGTGTCTTAATGTGACTCCATTCACCGTCAGATATAACCCAATCACATTATATATAACAATATATAAGTATTTTTACTCGGGATATAAGGGTCCCCCCAAAATTGGCTTGGTTACAAACTGCAGGTCGGAAATATTTAGATATTTTAATGAAATTTGGTGCGCTGACATTATAGAAAATTTTGACACAAGCCCCATTTTAACCCATTCGAATTTCGGATCCAAACATTAGTTGGCTTTTAACCAGACTGGTGTAGGGTATTGTATAGTCGGCATGCCCGACTTTAACCTTTTTACTCGTTTTAAGCTAAATTTAGTTGAATGCAAATAGCAGTATATTCTGCTAAAATCAGCAGAAATATTTGCTACAAAATTATAAACTGCTGTTTGCAAAAGGCTCGATTTTTATTTGCATTTAAAAAAAATCGAAAAAAACTTCAAAAATTTTAAATTTTTTGCTGATTTTAGCAGGTTAATTTGCTATTCTCCATTTACAAAAATTTAGCTCAAATATAACTAAAATTCTGTATATTTAACAGTTTTATTTTTGATGTTTCTATATTACTAATATGTATATAGCAAAAATAATCTGTTAATTTAGCAGTTTTTTTCTGCAGCATAATTTTTAACTTATTTTTAGTAGTATTAACTAAATTTTTTACGGACTTTTTTCTATTAGTGCACTCATAGAAATAAATCTATAAAAATAGCAGAAAAAGTTACTAAAACTTAGTTAAAAATGATGCTGCAGAAAAAACTGCTAAAAGTAGCAGTTTTTTTTACTAAATACTAATAAAATGAGAACAGCAAAATTAAAACTGTTAAATTTACAGAATTTTTGTAATATTTAAGCTAACTTTTAGTTAATTGAAAATAGCAAATTGTACTGTAAAATCTGCAGAAAATTTTGTTAAATATTTGTAGACTAAAAATAGCAAAAATAAAATGTTAGATCAACCAAATTTTTCCTATTTTTAAGCTAAAATTAGTTGAATGCAAATAGCAGTCTATTCTGCTAAAATCAGCAGAAACATTTGCTAAAAAATTGTAAACTGCTGTTTTCAAAACTTGATTAAAAAAGATGATATGGTGACATATCTAATTTGATGAAATACAATAACTAATCACATACAATTTGATCCGAAAAATGGTGAATACAATTGTATCTACGTGGATCAAATTGGATTTAATTACTTTAAATTATATACAATTTAATCCGAATTTTGACCAGACATTATTGTATGAAATAATATCTTAATATTTAAAAGTTGATGCAATTAGGTCCAGTTGGATAAAAATTTTCGTATTTCTGTTTTTATTAAATATTGTACTGAAAAACAATGGGGAATTCACGTAAGGTTGCGTGTATCGTGTGAACTAAGCAAATCTAATAAGTTTGCGAGTCTTGATGTGAAACTGCATACATAAAAAGTATCTACACATTAATCAGTACTTATACGAGCTATAGTATAGTTTAAGAATAATCCATAAAATAAAAAAATTCTAAATAAAATTAAATTTCAAATAATTTCCATAAATCATTACTGGATTTTTCACTAAAGGTTTTCATTTTGAAAGTGAGAAAAGTTCAAATGAAGCTTTTATTTTTGGGCTTTCACTTAAAAAAATGAGAAAAATGTCATGAAATAATCGTTTAAAAATGTTTTAAATTTGTAAATAGTGTATGTATGAATTAAAAAACTACATTTCACTAATAGGGGGAATTTTTTATAAGGTGTTTAAGTTATTTATTACACAATTTTAGTCTGCTTGCGGGTAGACAATTTTTTTGTTTTAATTTCATAGGATATTTTGATATCCTTCAAGCCTATGGATAAATTTGGTGGTACGTCATTCCTAAACCAAAATAATTACTTCGAAGAATTGGCTAACTTTTATTAATATGACCCAATATTCAATTTAAAAATAAAAGAATTTGTTGTTTCGATGTAAATTTATAACGTTTTAAATGAAAATGAATTTCAATTTGAATTTACTAACGGTGGGTCTCATACTTCAGGTTTAAACTTTAGTTAATAGTTAACCCAAAAAAATTGTTGTTGTTTTGTGTACATTTTTTTGACATTTTCTTTTGTTTATAGTTAAGTTAAAGTTAAACCTGCAGTATGAGACCCACCGTAAGATATTAATAGTTTATTTGAAGCAAGACTATAACATAAATTATATAGGGGAAATATATGTTTCTTTTTTAAATCAATAGACTTGTTTTGTTGCTATATATATGTGGTACGAAATCCCATATAAAGTGTTAACTCTTTTAACATAATATTTTCAACGTCGATAATGTATGGGTAACTGTCAGATAATTCACTCAAATTTTATACAAAAGTATTTTGCCAGTTTTCGTGTTCATGTATTTTTTTAAATCACTTGAATTTTATATCAAAATTTGTTTTTGTAAAAGAATATTTTCCAATTAAAAATCCATTGATTTCGATAAAATCTTAAATTAAACATGAAACTGGGCTATTTTTGGTCTTACAATTTCAAATCCATGGGCGAGATCTTATTAAATATGACAACATTTGTAAAAAGATATATTTAGATATTGGGTCATATAAAATTTGTTCGAAAGACGAAATTTATGTCTTATTATATATAGTGCCATACAAAGCAATATATAACGAGACAAAATTGTATTAAATAATATAAAATAATGTATAACCCGTTTTACTCGGGATGGCTCGATTTTTATTTGCATTTAAAAAAAAAAAAAACTTCAAAAATTTTAAATTTTTTGGTGATTTTTATCTACTAATTATTTAGCAAAATTTTTTGCTGATTTTAGCAGGTAATTTGCTATTCTCCATTTACAAAAATTTAGGTCAAATATAACTAAAATTCTGTATATTTAACAGTTTTATTTTTGCTGTTCCTATATTACTAATATATAGCAAAAATAATCTGCTAATTTGGCAGTTTTTTTCTGCAGCATCATTTTTAACTAATTTTTAGTAGTTTTAACAAAATTTTTTACGGACTTTTTTCTATTAGTGTATGTACCTATTTTTGGTTGTTTTTTCCACTCCCATTAAACTGCATAAATAAAAAATGATAGGTACATACAATTTTTGTAGGGACAAACAAATTTGGATAGGTTGAGTTTTTAGACAATTGTCTACAAAAATTAATTAAAATAACAAAATTAATTTATTTTTCAGTTTTTTACCCTTACGTTAATTTTCCGATGAAAGTCAAAAAAATTTGGCTTATTCGCTGATTTTCGGATATTTCAGTGTACCAATTTTTGAGCGTTTTTTTCTTAATTTTTATATGCTTTGCTTTTATTTTGTATTAATTTTTTTTATTCCAATACAGTTTTTAATTTCATTAAGTTGGGTGCGATGAGTTTCGATTGGAAATTAACGAAATTAGGCCCGATTACTGAATGTCCAGTTGAAATTTAGCCGACAGTTAAATTAAAATTTTACATGAGAATCAACAGCAAATGTGTGAGTAATAGGGTCTTAATCGAGAGTGAACTTTTCAAAAGGTGACTTAAGCTACTTCAATACATTTGCATGGAATGACCCTTTTTCTTAATTTGGCTTCGTTTAATATAGTTGGATCTTCATTTATTCAGTTAATTTTTTAAAAATTGTTTTTTTTTAATCAGAAATATATTAAGGGTTTTCACAAGGGGTGTACTATTTGTTGTATCGTCCTACAAAAAAACAGAGTTGTTAAAAATTAAATTGAAAAAATACAACATTTGAGAATAGCACGATACAACATTTTTATGTATGTTTAGTGTCCTATGTTTGAGTGTGCTAACATATAGAAATCTGAATAGAAAATCGTTGTTAAACACAAATAAAAATTTTAACAACTCTGTTTTTTGTTAGGACGATACAACGATACAACAGATAGCACAGCCCTTATGAACAACCTAATTATTAACAAAAAAAAAAAATTATAACAGTTTTCTAGAAAAGTGATTAACCACTAACTAAAAAAATTTTGAAAAATTAGAAATATAGAGTTAAAAAATTTTTTAAATTTTCGGATACTTAAAATTTAGCGTTAAACATTCGCTAAATGCACTTAAAAATAGCTATTGAAGAGCAAATAGCGAAATTGACAACAGAGTAATAAAGTAAATACAGAGGTAGTTCATTGGGAGTGATTTGCACATTATGCAAAAAAGCTCGGACCGTTATTTGTGTTTTCTAAACATTAACGGTGGGTCTCATACTGTAGGTTTAACTTTAACTTAACTAAAAACAAAAGAAAATGTCAAAAAAATGTACACAAAACAACAACAAATTTTTGGGTTAACTATTAACTAAAGTTTAAACCAGAAGTATGAGACCCACCGTAAGCAGTTACGACGATGCAAGAGTATCAAGTGCGACCTGGGAGTACTGTTGAGTTATATGATTTGAATACAACTTAAATGCTTTTAAATACCTTTATGTTTTTACTTGTTTGTATTGAATCAATTTACCTATTGTTTGGATATTTGTTTCTTGTCAAAATGAAAATATTTTATTTTAATTTTTACTTACTTTTTATCGAAACTCTGTGCAATAAAGACATTTTATAATTTTGTATAAAATAACCAAAAGTCTATCTTTAATAAGTACTACGGTACTTTTTTGAACCAAATAGTATCAAAAAAAGTACGATCGTATCAACTTTTCCATCCCTGAACTCACACATATCCGGTGAGCTAATGCCGCAGCGAACACCAGCATATTTATTGCTATACTCAGATTAAAAAGTTTGTAAAAAGTTTCCAATCGCACTATACTATTTTTATACTGATTATTAGTACAATTTTTATTTTTAGTAATCATTTTTGCTATTCCCTTAATACAAATTACGGATTTCTTTTACTAATTTTCGCTGCTGATTTCAACAAAAAATTTTACTAATTTTTCAAAACCGAGTGCTAAATTTTGCAGAAAAATATACTAATTTAAAAATATTTTTTTTGATTTTTTACAATTCTTGTTTAGTTTATATTTGTTACTATTGATATATTCTTAGTTTAGAAATAACACCCAGAAAATTTTATTGCATCTCCAATGCATAAAACGGCAATAACTGGAGAACCGTTTGCAATTTTGACTCCAAATTTCAAGTACGATGAAGTAATTATACGCTTGTTACAATCGAAAAAAATTTTTTTTTTTAGATTTTACAGTTTTTTTATTTTTTATTACAATTTTTTGCTAATTTCAGCAGATTGATTTTAAATCACAGTTTACAGCAATTTACTGAAATTTAGTAGCTGCAACTAATTATTTATACTAATTTCATTGTACTAAAATTATGATATTTAGTAAGTTTTTTAACTGATTTTAGCAAATCGATTTTGAATTGCATTTTACATAAATTTTACTAAAATTTAGTAGCGGCTACTAATTTTTTCTACTAATTTTATTGTACTACAGATCAGCAGACATGTGTTGCTAAAATTAGCAAAAAATACCGCTGGCCTCAAAACAGTTAAATTTCCCGTAATAACAGCAAACTTTACAGTAGCCATTACAGACTTCTTTGGTTGAGTGTACTTTTTATGTTTAAAGCGCTGCTTAAAAGCAAAGAACCATTTTATTTTTAATTTTATATTGCAATTCGTACCATTATCAATAAGGTATCAAATCTACGTTCCGAATCTAGTTAACTGACCCCAAAATAAGCTAAAATAATAGGTATATGTTTTTTCTATTTAGAAGTTTTCATATAAAAAGTCGAATAATCGACTTTTACCTGGAAAGAAGTTGAAAATTCGACTTTTTGTTGGTGTTTCTAGAAGACGTTTTTCATCACAGGAACGAAAATAGAATAACAGAATACATGCAATGCAAAAACAAAATACTTGTAGTCACTCAGTCGAAGAACGACGAACCACCCGTAAGTGATGGTAGAACACATTTAAAGAAATTATTTTAAACTCACCTTAGGTTTTCTCAACTATTAAATAATACGTAAAGAGTTTTAACGCACGAACCGAAATTTTTTGATATAAATTATAAGTAATTAAAAACCTGCTCTCATTCATATATACATACAAAGCTTTTAACTATATTCTGATTAATGGTTGATCACTCTCAAAGGTGAGAGGAATATTTGTTTATGTCAAAACAAACAAACAAACAACAAACAAAGCTTTATTGCACTTGAAAAATAATAACAAAAGCAAAAGCTTTTTTGTTAGCTTAGTCCTCATTGACAAAGCAAAAGGAAAATAAGAAATAAAATAAAAACAACAACACTTTACAATTTTATATTTCTTTTCACCATTTTATATTTATGAAAATTAAATTTTGTACACATTTTAAGTTTTAGTATAAAATTATTATTCACTAATAAAATAAGCACATTATATTTAATTATTTTGTAATTTTTATAACAATTGAAACGATTTTTATATATATAATTTGCACTTTAAAACGAACGACGCGACAAACCGACTTCTTTAATAAGAATTTATGCAAAACTGTGAAAGAGTTGTCAGAATTGCTGCCAGATGTTTTCAATGAAAAATCGCCATGTTTTCAAAAAAACAAAACGGCATTTTCGACCAGAGCTTTGAAGAATTAATTCCTTTTTGAATGAATTCACTACCAATCGAATTCAATTTTCTCTAGAATTGAATGAATTCCTTTTCTTTAAGTAATTCACTGAATTCGTTCAAATGAACGCGTTCATCAAACAACAAATTCAAAGAATTAATTCAATTGCAATAGTTCTTTTTATTAAATCAAATGAATTAATTCACCGGTGAACGCGTTCAATTTTATAAATCGAACGGAAAAAAAAGTGAATTAATTCCTTACTGAATTCGTTCAATTTCATTTTCGTTCAGTGAATTAAAAAAAATAAAATTACGTTCAGTGAATTAAAAAAAAAAATAATAAGTTCACTGAATTGAAAAAAAAAATAAAATAAGTTCACTGAATTGAAAAAAAAAAAAAAAATAAGTTCACTGAATTCAAAGCTTGTTTTCTGCCGTTCAGTAGAAGAAAACAATAACGTACAAATACAATTTTTAAATAAGCAATTTTGCAGCGTGTGCTAGTAAAAATAAACAAATTAGAAACCGGATGCTGTTTATCAACCTACATGATTCAAAAATAAAGCCTTTTACTTCAAAGGAATTAAATATGCTAAAAATCCCAAACCTATTTAACAAATTGTGAAAAATAATCCGCTGCAGGCATGTCCCTATCCGGATTTCATTCTTGCCCAAGGAAATCGTCAGGGGACGACGTTTTTAGAATTTCTGGAAATATTTGTTAAGTTAAATTACAAACTCAATGAGAATTTACTATTAAAAATAAAAACTTTACAGGTATAGATAAATTTGGAAAAAAATATAACTATTAATTTTTCAAACCAGTTATATAGTTATATTTTTTTCCAAATGTATCTATATCTGTAAAGTTTTTATTTTTAATAGTAAAAGGCTTTATTTTTGAATCATGTAGGTTGATAAACAGCATCCGGTTTCTAATTTGCTTATTTTTACTAGCACACGCTGTAAAATTGCTTATTTAAAAATTTTATTTGTACATTATTGTTTTCTTCTACTGAACGGCAGAAAACAGGCTTTGAATTGAGTGAACTTATTTTATTTTTTTTCAATTCAGTGAACTTATTTTATTTTTTTTTTTCAATTCAGTGAACTTATTATTTTTTTTTTTAATTCACTGAACGTAATTCTATTTTTTCTTAATTCACTGAACGTAATTTTATTTTTTTTTAATTCACTGAACGAAAATGAAATTGAACGAGCTCAGTAGTGAATTAATTCAGTAAGGAATTAATTCACTTTTTTTCCGTTCGATTTATAAAATTGAACGTGTTCACCAGTGAATTAATTCATTTGATTTAATAAAAAGAACTATTGCAATTGAATTAATTCGGAACAAAATAAATCGAACGAAAGCAAATATGAATTAATTCCATTCAATGTATGGTACTTAGTGAATTAATTCATCGAATTTTTAATTCAGAATTGAAAAATTGAATTAAGGAATTAATTCTTCAAAGCTCTGTTTTCGACACTTTGATTTAAAAAATCGCCACAATTAAAAATACTCTAAAAATTTGCAAATCACGATAGTACATGTGCATATTTGCAATTTACTAATTTGCTATGCAAATTGTAACAAATCGTAAGCGTCTTTTATAAGTCAATTGCATATTTGCATTTGAGCTATTTTGTTCATTGTTGCCGACTTTTTTCCTAAACATATCGCTAAATCAAACTAAAAAGTCACTAGAAAATAGCTAAATTATAAAAAACTTAAAAACGAACGAACTTTTCAATTTCTTTTGAAAAATTTCCAAAAAATACCTATGTATATTTTTCGAACTTTTTAAAATTTTCTTAAAAAATTATCGATTCATCGCTAAATTTTTCGTACAATACTTTTTAAATTTTCCATAAAAATTTAGCGATAAATCGCTGAATAATAATGATTCAAAAACAAAGAAATAAATGTAAAAAAATGCTAAGAAAACGTCAATACTGACTTTAAAAAAAATCGCTAGTTTTCCCCCTAATAGCTAAATCATATTTTATCCCGCTAAACGAGTTGAAATATCGCTAGATTTCACCAGAAAATAGCTATATTGGCAACGGTGATTCTGTCTACCTCAAACATCAAAAGGAGAAAGGCATCTATCGATTTTGAGAAAATTTGTGAATCACAAAAAATAAAATAAATAAAAAATAAAAAAAATTAAAAATAATAAAAATTTTTTCCTAAGTAATTTTGTTTATTACTTTTTCTTATTTTATAAATAATAATATGGCGGTTGATATCTCAAAAACAGCTGTTTTGTTTTATCTGCAACTAAGCTTACACTAATAGAAATAAATCTGTAAAACTAGCAGAAATATTTACCAAAAATTAGTTAAAAATGATGCAGCAGAAAAAGCTGCTGAAATTAGCAGATTTTTTTCCCTAAATACTAGTAAAATAAGAACAGCAAAATTAAAACTGTTAAATATACAGAATTATAGTTGCTTTTGAAAGCAAATTGCAAATACACATATAAATGCTTCACTTGCCAAATTGATTAACTCCATACAGAAAAATGAATGAGTCTCAATGAAAAAAATGAGAACATAGTATATATTCCCAGTCAGAAAAATACAAAAGGGAAAGCGGTGGCAAAAGCACTTTAACAGGTAGTACAAGTATTGGCAAACAGTGCTTTCCCATTCCCAAAATGATAACATCATTAGACAAAAGGACCGGCTGTTTAAAAAGCGCCGGAAAAGCACTGGAAGAACAAAATTTTTAAACGTTGGCAAAATCCTGGCAATACCAATAAATAGGTAGTCTGGAAATATATTTTCCAAAATAAAAATTAAAAAAAAGTTCATATGTATTTTTTTTTTGGTCCTGCCGTGATTTGAACCTAGGCCGTCAGATTGGCAGACGATTGCTCTACCCACTGAGCTAACGAGACATAATATTTCATGGCTAAACACATAAATGAGTGATAATAGCTAGACAACTACTGGCTTTGCCAAAATGCTAGTACTGGCAAACAATTTTTTGTAACTAGTATGCCAGAGTAACTAGTTGGTCTTGAAGGAGCTTTCCCACAAACAAAAAAATTGATTTTATGACACAAAAAAAATTATAAATTAAAAAAATGCAAAAAAAATTTTTCCTTGCAACCGGATTTAAACTCGGAACCTTCTGACTACAAAAATTTTGACCGAAGCGTCAGCATTTTTATAAAATCATTGGTCTAGCAGTGAATTGATTTTTGTAAGCCTGGTAACATTGGCTAGGTAGCACTGGTTGCAAACCTTGGCATATCACTCTAAGCCAATTCTTTGCCAGTGGTTTTTTTATAAACCAACGAAATTTTTGTAAAATAAATACTGGTAAAACGCTTTTTGCAAACGTGGAAAAGCGTCCCAAATGAGTGTTCTGCCAGTAATTTATTTTTAACACCGTGGTTACCCAGTGGTATGCCAGTGCTTGATTTTTTGTACCACTGGCGATTTCTGACTGGATTGTTTTTTAAAATTTCCGTAAAATTACAGATTTTGTCATTTAGTAGTGTTAATATTTATTACCAGATAAATTTATTTTGAATATTACACAATTATGAGTCAATAAAGTGGTTTGAAATTAAAATTTTATAAAGTTCAGAAAGTGTGAGTAGCCTTATAAATTTAATAATTGCATTAAATTAAAAGCTTTTGAGAGCTACTAAATGAGAATAACAAAATTTTAGTTATACCAACGACTATATAATTAAAAGACTTCCCAACTCTCCCTACCTCGGTTAAGTCACTCTCTTCTTAATTTGTATTGAAAAATGTTGCCATAAGAATTTCACATGTCTGCAAACGCTAACACTTTTCGACACAAAATGTCAGTCTTCGAAAGAGAGCGACTAATACCGCCTGGTTATACATTTAATCAGTGTTGCCAACTCTTGAAGGCAGGAAAGCATCGTGAGCATTGTGAAAACGGGTAAAAAGGGTAAAAATTTACCAAAAATGGGGTAGAAAAGCACGATATTAATTTTTTTTTTAATTTAAGTCAAGAATTTAAAAACACATTTTAGCTTTGTAAAATGTGTCAAAAAATAACCAAAAAAGGGAGAAAAAAGCACCAAACTAATATTTCAAAATTTTGAAGTTTAAATATAACGAAGTTCCTATTTATAATAGTGAAAAATGTATTTTTTGTATAGTTTGTATTATGTTTACAACTTTGACAGAAAATTGAAGAAAAATTGAAAAAAACGAGAACAAATACCAAAAATAAAAACTGTTCAAAAAGCACTAAAAGCACTGTCAGAAATTTGAAAAAGCACTGTAAATACCCGTTATTTTTACAAATACCCGAAAGGCACTGAAATGGCAACACTGATAACCGCCCTTACTATCTAAATTTTTTAAATGTATATTTTAGTTAAAGTGACTTTAGTTAAAATATTGGGTGGCAGTATACCTTGACTTCGTTTATTTTTGGAGCATTCTGATTGGTTAATTTATTTTCAAAAATTCAAAATGTTTGAAAATATAAATATTTGTGTAACAAATGAACAAAACCGTATGATTAAAAATAAAGTCGACTTTAAAGGTAGATTCACAATTATGAGTACCCACTCTGCAGAGTGGAGTGTGCTAAAATAGAGATGACATGATACAAAAAATATGTAAGTGGGAAAAAGAAAGGAATAAAATCCACTCTGCAGAGTGAAGTACACTCTAAAAAATGTTTGTAAATTTACTACTATAAAATGGGTAAAATTTTGTTTAATTTTACGAAAATTCGGTAAATATAAACAAAAAATGCGTAAACTTTTTTTATACACACTTTCATACGCAATAATACACACACAAAGTATTTTTAGACATTATGTGCTTATAAATAAACACATTGTGCCTAAAATTACTGTTGTTTTGTTAAATAAAATTTTTACGCACAAAGTTGGTAAATATACTATCCAATAATAGTAATAAATACTCTGACATTTCAAATTGGAAAAATTTAAAAAAAAAATTATAAATAATAAAAAGAAAAAGCGAAAACGGATTATTTTTTGTGAATTACAACATTTCCACAAACACATTAGAGTCTGGAAATAGCAACATAAGCATGAAATTGTTTTTGGTAATTATTGTTAACGCATGTGGTAGTCTAAACCTCATTTCAAAATTGAAAACGCCATAAGAGAGTTACGGCCTACGAAGGAACAACTGGGTGCAATGACTCCTGCTCAACAAAATGCCTTCTTTGCAAGGGAGGCAGTCAACCAAAAACCGTCAACAATAACGGTAGAAAATGCCGTAAGAGAGATTCGGCCTAAGCAAAACAACTGGGTGCAATGACTCCTACTCAACAAAATTCCTTCTTTGAAAGGGAGGCAGTAACCGTCAACAATAACGGGAGAAAACGCTTTAAGAGAGATATGGCCTACGCAGGAACAACTGAGTGCAATGACTCCTACTCAACAAAATGCTTTCTTTGCAAGTTAGGCAGTACTCAATGAATACTGACTTTGTAGAGCAGGAGTCATTGCACTCAGTTGTTCCTGCGTAGGCCATATCTCTCTTAAGGCGTTTGCTCCCGTTATTGCGTTTTATCCCAAAACGACTAATTTGGACATAAACGATTATGAGAGAATGACTCGGATATTATTATTAATAAAATACGTACTAAAAATTAATTTGTCATTTTATTAAAAATATTTTTTGGGTGGTGCTAAAGTTAGCACACCTGTTGTAAATGTACGCATTATATTTTATTTTTACGCACTTTCTGTGGATTTTTGCGCATTTTTTGTGGATTTTTACGCATTTTATGCGTACATTTACACGTGAAACGTGCTCTTTTACACACAAATTTAGTAAATTAACACACTGATTTCAAAATTTCATTTAATTTTTACGCACTTTCAATGTAAAATTACAAATTATTTGTGCACCAACTTAAACACAATGTGCGTATTTTTTTCAATTACGCACATAGAGTAAATTTACCCAATTTATAGTAGGAGTTCAGTTTCCTACTATAAGTTGGGTAAATTTCAACGGAATTTAATTAGAGTGTACTCTATCATTGTGAATGTGGCTTAAATTTTAAATATGTACTCCTTTATATTAAGGGCCAATAATTTTATAAGTAAAGTTTTCATTAATAAATGTGATATTTTCAAGTAAGTTTACTTTATTTTAATACACCTGCTTTAAAACTAATATATTCTTTTGTATTAAAGAATAAAAGTCAGGAATATGGAAATACTTCACAAAAAAGGAAATGCAGCGCAGTGATATTTGTCCTAAAAGACTAATGGTTAACGGAGGTATCTAAATTTGGTTATCCGACATCTAAATTTGGTTCACAAAAAAAAAAAAAAAATTGATGGTCATGCAACTTCTCTTGAAGAAAACAACAACAAGAATAACGTTCCAGCTAAAATTAGCAAAGTACCCGAAGAAAAACGTGTAAGCTGAATAGGCATTGAACGTTTTATGGTAGGGCAAACATTTCCTGAAATGGTATCCAAATTAGCCACAGTCGACGGAATGTCAATCCGCACCATAACTAGATCGTCGTTTATTCGAGAAAGTTTTTATGATAAAAACCTGGCATTGCAAAAAATAAAACCGATGTAAAGAATATTATATTAAATTCCCAGCAAAACCTTGGTAATGGGTTTGACCTTTTTCACGCATTGCCTGGCAATGGGTACCCCTTTACCCTTGGTTTTACTTAGAAACCTAAAGTAATACGTTACTAATATTGTGATACATCAATACATAAATACTTTTGTGGGAGGTATGAAATAATGAGTTATCGATATGGAGATATATTACTACTTATTTGGAGCATTTAAAATAATATATTACAGATGTTGTGGTTTATAATAACTTATTAATAAGGGTAAAAATAATAAGCTATTGGTATTGCATAATATAACTACTTAGTATGCGAAGGTATGATTTAATAAAAATTTAGAATCTAATTAAATTGCTCGGATCGGTGTACTTTTAAACAAAGTCATTACTGGTAACTTATTTTATTCCCTATATGTAACCAATGAAATATGTACTAATGTGTAATAACTTACTTCACTCTATAAAAGTATGTACTTATTTTAGCTAACTTTTGAATTTAATATTACAAGTAACAACTTATTTCAGTACTTCCTTCGTAATCACTTATTTTAGCCTATACCGGTACGATTTAGGCAACCATTTACCCGCAATGACACCCCCATGTTAAAATAATGTGTTATGCGACCAAAGTGTAAGTAGTTACAATCTTTGGTTTCTTATTACATTTCCCTTTACCTGGAAAACCTAATAGAAGGTTTTGCTGGGTTACTACAATAATGTAAAAGATATCATGATAAAAGAAAATATGGAGCAATATTTCTAACAATAGGAGATAGGAGATCTTAGATATGTATAAACGGAAATAATTCATTTTATAACATGGGGTTGGTTTGTATACATATCAGGAAGATGTAATGCTGATGAAATGAGAAGAATTGTAGAAATAAGACTAGAAGAGTTTTATTTGTCTTTGGAAAATAACATTGTGGTCATCATATCTAATGGGCCAAATGTAATGAAACTGTTTGTTTCCGTAAGTTCAGTAGTGGGTGCTTTCTGCTGGAATCATGCAATTCATTTGGAAGTGCTTAGAGTAATTTATGTGAAATCAAATGTTCAACATTCTAATATTTTTACTTTGAATTCTCGCTACACAGACTGAATTTGTACTGAAATAGTGTTCTTTTTTTTAACAAAAATTACTTATTAATTAATTACTTATATAGGTGGTTTTCATTCATTTCCCGTTTCCCGGGAAATAAAAAAGTACGGGAAATCCCAAACCCTAGTAACTACACAGAAGAAAAAAATTAAAATCATACAGAAACAACGTTTACTAAGATAGAAAAGGCTTTGAAATCACACAAATCTCAGGTTTTTTTTCTTTTTATATAAAAAATTGTCTGCTTATTTTTAAAATCGAAAAACACATTAACTTAAATATGAAAAAGTTTAACTATAATTTACTTTAAAAAGGATCAGTATTATAGCCACCAATTAGAAAATTTTGTTTCAAAGTTTCTTACTTAAATAAAATATCCTACCAATCGATGACTATAACACTAGCTCTAATATTCATACTTTATTTACAAAGTGTTCGTAAAAAATCAAATGTTAATTAAAATCTGATATAGTAATTGATTTAACTATAATTTTTTCGCTGTGTAGTTACTTTTCTTATTATTTCTTTCATTAGATTTAAGATTAGATATTGTAATTAAAAACTGCGACATTGGTATGTCTCATTTATCCCAGAAATGAAAAAATTCTGGGTCATTATAAACCCTATATGCACCATAACATATAAGCTTTTTAATTTTGTATTTAATTATTAAGGCCCTTCGCGAGGTGGCTAAATTTGTTCTAAACTAAATACAAATTGACAATAGGGCTTAAAATTTCTTTGGAAATTGTTTTAAAATTTTTTTTAATTTCAAAGAAACTTGTAAACCTTAATTTAGTTTAGAATTAATTAAGCCAGTTCGCACCCACCCTAAGTATATAATTGTATTTAAATCCACATACATTTTGTTCGATTCGAGATACTAAATAATTTTATCTAAAATATTCTTGGGTCACATTTAGTTTCATAAAGTGTTGTTCGAAGCAATATAAAAATGTATCTTCAAAGAGATATAATTTGATCAAGTATATGTATTTGTATATGGCACATAAAATTATATAAGAGAAAAGATTTTTTAGGATATGATTATATAAGGCAACGAATCAGAAAATTTTGAAAATCGGAATCGCAGATAAATTCATATTTAATTTCATACGTTATTATTCACTCTTTAATATGAATAGATACAATTGGATCAAACCTAACTTGATCAAATCTAATCGTTTTTTCACGGGTCTTTAAAATATAAAATTTATAAATAATTGCAAACACAAAAAACAGAATTATTGTCAAATTTGTTAAAATTTCTCTTAAAAAAAACATAAAATATTAAAATAATAAGTATTTCGAATTTGCATAAATGGCTCGAATTTCGACAATTTCGGTATTACTGAAATCGGTACTGGCAAGCCTATATCTGACATATGTGGGAGCATAGGGGGTAAATGAATTCAAAGTATGAAGTCGTATATGGACTTCGCAAATATATTTTACACATATTCACAAGTGAATTCATGTATTGTTCCATATATGATAATATTATATGTCAAATACTTCCATATAAGGAGACACACAGATTTTTTTATTTTCTTTATTTAATCCATATTAAACCGAATTACACCCCGTTCATACAGAAGCAATAAGTACACTCAAAATAATAAGTTTGTTGGCTGGACAGAAAAATTTGTTACTTTAACAAAATTTATTCCTGGTTTTTGACTCAAAATAAAATCTGTTGATTTTAACACTTTTATTCTGTTAAATTTAACAAATCAATTTAAGTAAAAAAATTCTAAAACCACAGTTTAATCTGTAATTATACTGAGTCGCAGAATTCATTCAAATTTAGGGTCTCGGGACACTCCCCGGGCCTAATCCATATCACGTGAGGGCATATAAGGGCACTCCAACGAAGCAAACATTTTGTCCGTTTTGCTCTATCTCACATAGTTTTCGAGATATGGGTCATTTTATGAAGTGGAAAATTTTTATTAAAAATTTTCGAGGGTCCAAGGCGCCGCCAGGGTTCATTTTTGGATAGAGATAACCCTTCATCAATTTTGCAATATCTCTCTTAGTTTTTGAGACATGGGCCATTTTAAAAAATCAGAAGGGAAAGAAATAGCGCCATCTTTAAAATTTCGGATACATTGGTGGCGCCATCTACCGGGTAATAATAGTAACAATAAAATATTATATTCTAACAATAAATTCTGTAAAATTTAACGAATGGTTCTTAAAAATTAGTTTTAAATAATTTTGAAAATTAACACTAAAAATTAGTTAAAGTACTACGGATTTTTAGTATAGTGTTAAATGAAATAAAACTAAAATCTTTGCTTAAATCAGTGTTTCAACTAAAAATTTGTCAAAAATTAGTCAAATCGATTTGAAACCGGTTTGACAGATTTTTCTACTGACGTATTTTTTTTAAATGCAGTAATGTCATTTTGGGTGAAAATTGCCAGACTAGAATTTTTAAAACCTCTTTACAAAACGGCTACAAGAGATGAGATGCATACTTCCCATATGAAGTTATTTGTATATTAGGGTGGGCCGATTTGTAAGGACAAAAATTTTTCGATATTGTGCCATCGATTTTTCGATAGCTTTTGGCATGAGGAAAAAAAGTTCCACTACGACATATCCAAAAAATCATTTTCATCTAAAACCCAAAAAAAAAACATTTTTTTCGAAAACATTGTATCGCCATCGTTTTAAGCGTACAATTTTACCTTGGATAGGATATATGTAAAAAATTTGAAATCGGCGAATTTTTTTTAATATACCTACTAAAAAAACCTTAAAAATTAACGCGTAAAAAAAGATAGATTTTTCGACAAAAACTCGTCCAAAACCTCAAGAAAAACATTTTTTTCCAAAAACTGATATCGCCATCGTTTTTAGCCTACAATTTCACCTTGGAAAGGTAATAGTTTTAAAAAAAATGAAATCAACCGATTTTTTTTATTACCTACTAAAAAACCTTAAAAAAAAGATATGTCGTAGTGGAACTTTTTTTCCTCATGCCAAAATCTATCGAAAAATCGATGGCACAATATCGATTGCTAAATCGACCCACCCTAATGTATATAGATGTTATTTTATTTATTTATTTTTTTTGAGGGAACAAAAATCGGAAAATAAAAAACACCAAATGTTAGAAGCTGCTTTTTGTTGCTACTCACAGTTGGAAGGAACAGTTTAAAACATTTGAGTAAGAAAACACATCTTTAGTTTCTTATTTTGAATATATTTACAATTTATTTAATACATCTATGATATCTTTAGTTTGCTGGCAATATTTAGCAAAATGTGTATCTGGTTTTGGATCCAAATCCAATAGCGTAACTTTAGTTAAAAACTTCTTACCACATACAGTAACCACATATGGATTGTCCAACAAGCTGATGAAAGAAAAAAATTAAAACAGATCACTAATGCATGCACAAAATAAATAGTAAATGATTTTCTTGGCAAAATCAAATAATTACTTACTTTTCTTCGATATTTTCAATTTCACAAAATGTAATCATTATGGAACAATCCAATGCAGTGGCAGCTAAGAGATATTGTTCATCGGGCAATAACTGAGTAAATTTCAATTCATTGTGGTTTTCAGCATATTTTTTAAGCAGTTTATGTAAGACACAATAGGTTTTTTCCTTTTTAAGAGCACATTCATGGTCAAGCATATACTGTAAATTAATCTGGTAATAGAACAAAAACAATAAAAAAAGATATGCAAGCACTTTTTTAATTCTTTTTTCTCAAATTTTCATACAACAATAAAATCACTTTAAACAAATCCCTAGACCAAGATGAAAATATACTATACTCGTATGAACTTATATTTTTCATTGTGATGTTTTTTTTATGAATCTCTGGCATGGTTTTAATTTGTCAGGAGCGTTAAGCGATGTGGGAACTCTTATGGAAAATTGAGTGATTTTCACTTTCAGATCCTTCAGCCCATTCAAGCTGGATCAAAAATTAAAAAATATGGGATCAATTTTAATTTAAAGTTTTTGTTTTATCGATAGAATATTATTAGTTCAGACCAATTTGGATCTGATAATGGGTGATATGAATAAAACTTAGCAATTCCTTCGAAGTAATTACTTTGGGCTTAGGAATGTCTTTTAACTCCAAATTTACCAATTGGCTGGTAGAATAGGATGAAATGTAAACGAAAATTAAAAAATAAATTTCTAGTCTACTCCCAAGCAGACTAGATTTGTGAAGTAATTGCTTAAAAAACCCTGTATTTCCCCCTATTAGTAATATCTATTTTTTATTCACACGAGCCAATATGTGTTGCGCCAGATCTGACCAGATCCAATTACATCTCAAATTTGTCACCAATTTTGAGATCTAATTGAAATCTTCTAATGAGATCTGCTCAGGTCTGATCGTTTGTTCACGAGAAGAATAAAAAACAATCTCAAGAATAAAACTTTACCAGCGACAAGGATTTTGAGGCTGAATCTTGAACTATGCTTCCAGAAACTAATTTATGTTGTTGAGGGGTTGGTTAAGTGTTGAACTGTCCTACAACACTACAGAATTCCAAAAAGATTTCCAACTTATTTAAACATTTTTTTTTATAAATTATCAAAAAATGTCCATAGTTCCCCAAAATGCTTTGGAAAAAAAATTCAGAACCATTTTTCCCAAGATTTAACAAATGCATTGGCTCTCAAAATTTTTGACAAAAAAATAAAAAATTTGGAATAGGTAAACTTTTCGACACAAATCATACGTTTAGTTTCATTTCATAATTAAATAATTTCATCATATGATTTCATCATATAATAAAAAAGAAATGTGGAGTTCTGAAAATCGTTCGGAATAAGCCACTGTAGAATAGGATTAAACAAATTTGGCTTGGCGGGCCCAACTATCTTTAAATGTCAACAATGGCCAAAAATCCTAGACAGGAGTTCAACATGTACACTGAGGAGCAAAAGTTGTAACATGGTTTCACATTGTTCAGTTATTTTGCTTAAAATTTTTAATTATGAAAGCAAATCAAATAATTTTTTATAGCATTATATGTTTATTAGAGCGACTCACTTTATACGGACAGAAAAAAAGTAAAAAAAGTGACCCCCTCAAAATATACTTTGATTTGTTTTATAACACTGTGAGACAAATGGTAGGGGTCCGTGATCGGGAAGGGTTCAAACTACTGGGGAAAGTTATATCGGTAAAAAAGAAGTTATACGTGTCCCGGCGTTTCGCTGGTTCACCCCTAGGAATCGAGATATATCGATTTGACCTTTGGTGGTCTTTTTTTTTGACATAACTCGAGAACCACTAGTCCGATTTTGCTCAAACAATTTTAAAAAAATTAAAAATTACAATTCCTTTAATCTGTTCATATAACGTTTTTCTATATACTCAACAGTTTTGCCGGTAAAAATAAATGTATGAAAAAAAATATTTTTTGCCTAAAATATTAAAAAAAAGTAATAAACAAAAGGTTATTGATTTTTATGGTAGCGGTAACAAACATTTATTTTTACCGCCAAAACTGTTGAGTATATAGAAAAACGTTATATGAACAGATTAAAGGAATTGTAATTTTTAATTTTTTTAAAATTGTTTGAGCAACATCGGACTAGTGGTTCTCGAGTTATGTCAAAAAAAAGATATATCTCGATTCCTAGAGATGACCCAGCCAAACGCCGGGACACGTATAACTTGTTTTTGACCGATATAACATTTCCCGTTGGTTTCATCCCATCCCGATTTTGACTGTCGCATAGTGTAATGATTCTCAAAATATTTCAGGTGTAGCAGTGACATAACTGAGCTGGGCCGTTATTAAAAAATATAATTTTTTTAGTTTTTGGAATAATTTTGCGTTTCAGCTAAAGACAAACTGGGTATCACAATTTTTCTTTTGTGGTGCTCTGCGCCAAAATTTTATAAATTTTTGCATTACCTTCCCAGCAAAACCCTTCATTACCATGTAATGAGTTTTAGGTATTGAAATCTTAAGTGTTCAATAGTTACCTTTTAATTACTAAACTACTAATTTTAACATGGTGATGTCATTGGAGGAAAGTCATTACACTGATGTTACCTGTAAGTAGTTTATCAACTGTTCTATAAATGGAATTATAATATAAATTTAAAAAAGTATAAAAATTTAAAAACCAATAGGAGCTGACACGTATTGATCAGCGTTCCTCACGATTGTCAGGCAAATACTCTAACCATTAGACTACGACATCGATATAATTTTTAATGCTTTAATGTGTGTACACATTTATTGTGGCACCTGTTATACATGTATATTTTTCACAAAACTTGTTGTTATTAAATACTGCTTAATGAACAATGGAAGCTAACACGAGTTGAGCAGCGATCCTCATGTCTGTCAGGCAAAAACGATAACCACTAGGCTACGCCATAGTTATGGTTTTTAATGATTTAGAACATATATTTTTTGTTTCAGCTATTGTGAAATAGTAATGTGTGGGGTATAATTATCGGTAATTCAGTTTAAAAGTAATTCAAAGGGTAATGAGATATGAGATCTAAGTAACGCATGTAGTAATGACCAGTCATTACCAAGTTTTTGCTGGGTTAATCTGCAAGCGGATTCAGTTTCCAGTTTATACGAGAATGAAAATGTGACAGAAAAAAATCTCATAAGGGCTTTTTTGTCGGTATAGTTTTTTTTTGTTGTGAATTACACAAAAATAGAAAAACTGTAACAGTGTGAATTCAATATATACAGTGCCGGACAAAAAAAAATAGCACCAATTAAAGTTTTTTTCTAATTTAACCCCGTTGCTTTTATTTTTAAAGATCAAACTAATGATTAAATTGTCCACGAAGTACTGGAGGATGGTCCAGAAAATTGTAGAAAATTTTAGTGTAGCGTTTGTTTTTTAACTTTGCTACCCGTTCTAAGTAGGCGTGACTTTTAATGAAAAATCATCCATATCGACACATTTCATCAAATTATATAGTAAAATTTAGCGAGTACTGATCGGATCTGCACAAACTGAATATTGTTGAAAATGCTATAAAATTTCCTTAAATCTTGCATCATTTTTATTCACAAATGCCGGTCAGATTTAAAATGACACCGGTTTAAATGAGTAAATTTTTCTTCGTTTTTAGCGATTTTAACATAAATTTAACAACACTGATATTTTAAAGCGAATGGTATTATGATAAACTTACCAAGATATAAAAGATCAGTCAGGCTTTTTTTTACATTATAGTATAAAAGATTTCATATTAATATTTCAGTGTTGTTAACTTTATTTAAAAATCGCTAAAAACAAAGAAAAATTTACTTATATTTAAACCGCTGTCATTTTAAATCTGGCCACCATTTGTGAAAAAGAATAATGCAAGATTTAAGGAAATTTTATAAAATTTTCAACAACGCCTACTTAGAACGGGTAGCAAAGTTAAAAAACAAACGCTACACTCAAAAAAATAAGTTAGAAGAAAAATTAGTAAAACGTCTTGTATATCAAGTGAACTAGTTTTCTGCAATTTTTTTGCTGAAATTCCATTTTCAGCAAAAGTTTTAGTTATATTTTTTTAGCACTAAACTAATTTTGAACTAATGTTTTACTAATTTATTTTGCTACAAAAATTGTGCTGGTAACAGCATTTATAGCGTGGACGACAACCAGATAGACAAGATATAGATGTCGCAGCTTGCCTGAATGTAGTACAGGCAACAAAAATGATAATTAAAAAAAAACTACACAATTTCTATATATAAATTTTCAGCAAATAAATTATATATACTATATGTATAAGTTCCCGTAGTTCCTACAAATAAATAAGCAAATCAATTAACTAAAGTAAAATTTCGCTACAAGTTTTTTGAGTTTTTTTCAGTCTACTAAAATTCAGCAAAAAGTTTAGTGATTTTAGCAAGGATTTTTTCATTTGCAATCGACTAATTGTTAGCAAAACTTTTGCTGAAGATTACTATTTTTTTGGTAAAAAAAAATCAGCCAGCTGATTTTCAGCAACCTTTTGCTGAAATTACCAACTTTTTTGCAAGCACGGTCCTGACTAAAAAAAATTTGCTGACACAGCAACATTTTTTGCTGACTTTACTTACTTTTTTTTGAGTGTACACCAAAATTTTCTACAATCCTCTGGGCCATCTTCCAGTACTTCGGGGACAATTTAATCATTTTTTTGATCTTTAAAAATAAAAGCAACGGGGATAAAATCAGAAAAAACTTTAATTGGTGCTATTTTTTTGACCGCAGTTGTATGTATATATATTTATTAGGAAAAGCAACCCAATCAAAACATTTTTCAATGACAACTGGTCCGTGCTATTTATTGATATCCAATTTTTTTACCAGATAATTGCTACATTTGCCCAATTATATACAAAATAAGCAAAACTTTTATGATTTTAAGTTAATATTATAAAATTCCTACCGTGTACAAAAGTATAACATTCGTCCTAAAATACCAAAATGTCATAACATTCTTCGTTAATGAAAATAATTCATATGTGACCTTCTCCGAGAAAAGGGACCTAGTGTGTCAAAATTAAGTTTTGAGAAGCACGCATTTAAAAAATAATTGAACAATGTGAATCATATTACACTTTTGCTCCTCAGTGTACATAATAGGTTTGTACGATTACATTTCTAGTACAACTAGTAAAAGAGAAAAAATATTGAAAAAGATGTCAAAATATTCAAAAGTAATCAAACAAAACAATGGTAAGAATAGTAAACAAACAAAAAAATACGAAAATCGCATAAAAAAGTCCGCGGAGTGCAAACTTTAATGCGGATTATAAGAGTTAATTTAAAAACGATTCACATAAAAATGTGTTCAATTTTTGTCGTTTGTTAAACAAAAAAAAACATATTACTAGTTTTTGCTGGAAGAAATTTTTATAGTAAAAACTAGTAAAATTGCCCCTTAAATTTTTTACTAGTTCTTACTATTTTTTTTTTGTACTCGAACGGATTTTTAAGTAAAACTGGTAAAAATGGTAAAGCTAGTAAAAAATATCATGTAAACAAACACACTTAATTATACTAAAAAAAATAAAAAATTGCATTTCGATTGGAAAAGAAAACGCGTTCGAACAGAATTTTCGCATTGTGAAAAAAATAGTTTTTAATGAATTAAAATGTTGGAAACATATAGGCAACAGTCTTGTAAATGTGAAAATCAAAAATGTTGGACTTTTTTATATCTTTTAACAAGATTTTTTAAATTTTCGAATCCAAGCAATATATTTTGAATCAACTTACGTAATACACTCCATGGAAAAGCACTTTTTCCGAACATTTTGAAGGCGCCTTATACAAATGTTTTGAGAGTGTGTTCTTAAAAACAATCGGTTATATATTTTGTAAAATAAGTACTGCAAAATAATTTTTGCAAACTTTAGAAAAACGTTTTCAACGAATTTTTTAATGTTTTTATTTCATAAACCGTTGTAAATTTTGTGTGAAAGTACTCCTAAAGCAATCCAAAAAAATGCTTTTTAAATGCTTTATTTTTGCATAATTTTGAAATACATTCTGAAAAATTTAAAATACCTTTTGGGCAATTTTAAAATGCAATCGGAAAAGCTTTTAGACATTTCAACACTATATTTCGACAACTTTGAAAGATTTTCCGAAAAATTCTGAAACATTTTTGGACAATTTTGAAACATTTTTTGAGAAATTTAAAACATTTTTGGATAATTTTTAAATATTTTAGACAATTTTAAAACACTTTTAGACAAGTCTAAATTAGTTTTGTATGATCTGAAAACATTTTTGTACAATTTTAAAATATTTTGTATAAATAAAATAATTAGCATCGAACAAGAATAAATACATTTTTCATTGTAGAATTAAAGGTGAAAAAAAATATTAGCCGCTTTTTCTAATCACTTGGATTTAATAAATCCAAAAAGTAGTTCTAAAAGTGCTCAACAGATGGGGTTAGATTCTCCCTATTTTAAAAAGAATTTTCTGTCCGACACTTCTTTCACTCTAATTTTTAATACCGAGTTCGATGATGAAGGATTTTACTTTAACCCTTAAATGCATGATCTCATCGATTTTGACCATTTTTTTATATAAGATTTCTAAAGGCGTGTACATTTCAAAAAAAAAAAAAAAAAATAATAAAAAAAATTTATTTTAAAAAAAAGGTGGTTTTTTGCCAAATAGCTAAATTGTGATTATTTTAACGTGTATGACAAAAAAAATGTATAAACTATAATTTATACAATTTATTGTCGCCAAAATTTATTTTAGAATACCACTTTAAATATTTAAACAAATATTTTTCAATATTACACTTTTTGTAAAAAAAAACCCCGTGTTTTAGATTTTTCACAAATATACAGAGCAAAACCGAGATTTTTACTCTAACTGTTTAAAAATTCTGCGCTAAACTATAGGAACACTACACTGATAGAATTTTCGTTCATACTATTAATGAATCGATTTCATTAATCTGAATTCACTGATTTAATGAAAAAATTTCATTGAGTTAATGAAAAATTCATTAATTTAATGATATAATTTTTGTAAGGGTTTTGAATTTGCTAATTACTAAAATAGATATATGTTCCAGTAATGAACGCTAGGGTTGCAAACTGAAATTATTTAAATATAAAAGTTAAAATAATGACATCATTTTGTTTTGGCTATTTAGATCAATCGGTAACGCGATAATGTTTACATTCTGGTGATTGCGGGTTCAAGTCGACTTCAGGGAGATGTCAAAAACGTTATAAAAGCGAAAAAGAAATATATGTACAAATAAAAATTAAAAAAATAAAACTAAATAAAAAAAGTAACGCAAAAAAAATATATTTTTTTCAATTAGTTTTCATTTAATGAATACGTTTCATTGATCTAATGAACGCGTTCTTTGGGGACTTTTCAATGAAAAAAATCATTGGATTAATGAACAAATTCATTAATACTATGCACAAAATTCTATCAGTGTATGTACATAAGGGGACCCTAATGCCCAAAAATTCAGTTTTGTGCATGAAGTGGGTTTTTTTTTTGTTGGCAAATGGCTACACCATGCATTTAAGGGTTAACTTTTAAGTTTTAATTATATTTTATATAAAACAGCGATAGACAGTCTGCCTTTTCAGTTTTATCACTTCAATTTATATTTTTACACAATTAAAAAATTCCATTGCAATATTTAATATTCACTAATTGGATTTAATTAAACTACTTAGAGTGAAAAATTGCCATTTCTATTTCAGCTATTACTCCATATCCAAGATGGAAAATATGTATTTGGTGAGGTGTAGTTTTTTTTCTAAAAATAATTTAATAAAAACCTTTTATTTGTTGGTTTTTCAATTTTTTTTGTTTCTCCTTTAATTTTCATTCGTATTTTTTTCTGACATTAAATTAATAGGCTCTTTCATATATTTGTGCTTTTATTGTGGATTTATTAAATTCAGCTTTTTATACCGTACACCACTATGTGGTCATTATACCCTACACCACTATGTGGTCAGGGTATTATAAGTTTGTGCTGATGTTTGTAACACCAAAAAATATTGGTCCTAGACCCACCTTATAGTATACCGATCGGCTCAGAATTTTTTTTTATTTCGATTTAACGATGTCCGTCTGTCCGTCCGTCCGTCTGTCTGTCTGTCTGTCTGTCCATACATTCTTGTGCGCACTCTACAGGTCGCAAATATTAAGATATTTTGATGAAACTTGGTACACCGACTTATGTCGGCCCAAGGACGACGCCTATTGATTTTGGTGAATATCGGTCCATGTTTAGACCTAGTGCCCATATAAGGGTCCTACCAAAATTATATTCTTTATACGCTGCAGGTCGCAAATATTAAGATATTTTGATGAAATATGGTACACCGACTTATGTCGGCCCAACGACGAAGACTATTGATTTTGGTGAACATCGGTCCATGTTTAGACCTAGTGCCCATATAAGGGTCCTCCTAAAATTATATGGTTTATACGCTGCAGGTCGCAAATATTAAGCTATTTTGATGAAATTTGGTACATAGACCTACGTTGGCCCAAGGACGAAGCCTATTGATTTTGGTGAACATCGGTCTATGTTTAGACCTAGTGCCCATATAAGGGTCCTACCAAAATTATATTGTTTATACGCTGCAGGTCGCAAATATTAAGATATTTTGATGAAATTTGGTACACCGACTTATGTCGGCCCAATGACGAAGCCTTTTGATTTGGCTTAAAATCGGTCCATTTTTAGACCTAGTGCCCATATAAGGGTCTCCCCAAAATTGGCTTGGTTACAAACTGCAGGTCGCAAATATTAAGATATTTTAATGAAATTTGGTTCGCTGACTCACATTATAGAAAATTTTGACACAAGTCCCATTTTAACCCATTCGAATTTCGGATCCAAACATTAGTTGGCTTTTAACCAGACTGGTGTAGGGTATTTTATAGTCGGCATGCCCGACTTTAACCTTTTTACTCGTTTTTTTTTGAATTTAATAAATCCCCTTTTTGTATGAAAAATTATAAAACCAGGTGATTAAAAAAAAACGCTAATTATTTTTGTTTTTAAATATAAAAATAAAAATTAAGCAAACATTAATTTTTGGATAATTTTAAAACATTTTTATAAAATTTAGAAATATTTTCGGAAAATTCTGAAATAAAACTGGAAATGGTATTTATATACTCATAACAGGAAATATTACCTGTATTTGTGTCGGAAGAATTTTCAATGAAGCTGAGAATCATGGTCTGCTAAATTTAGGTATGCTAAATTTTAGAGACAATTTCATTTAAATTTGCAAAGAAATTTTGAGCCAAATTCAACAGAAACTTTACCTGATTTAACTGAAAACTTTTGCAAAAATATCGCTTACAAGCTGGGTTTTTAGAGTATCCGGATCTGTCCCGAGACAGGCTCATATTTACTATTGGGAGTTTAGGTGGTTTATTAGGATTAAGAAGTACAGAGCACACTCGTAAAAAAAAGTTAGTACAGAAGTCTGCTAAACGCCTTCTGATTAAATTGGACTAATTTTTCTGGTATTTTCTCTAAAAAAGTCCGTACAAATAGGTCAAAACTCTGCTAAAATAACAGGAAATAGTACATGTATTTGCGCCAGCACAATTTTTACCTATTTGTACGGACTTTTTTTATGAGTGTAACGAATTTTGGACCATTTTGCTATATCTCACTTAGTTTCCGAGATTAAAGATTTTAAAATTATACGATAAAAAATATGAAAATATAGCACCATAGAGACACAAATTTATTTAAACCATAATTATTTGGAAATAATTGTGGTTTAAATAAGCTGAACAATTTGTAGAATTGAGAAACACAAATTACTAAAAATAAGCATTCAAACTTAGTTTAAATACGGATGAAAGTAATTGTTAGGCTAAACTGGATTTACAAAAATCCTAAATTTTAACACAAAATAACAAAAAAATTAGTTCAATTCAACCAGAACGTGTTCAACTAATTTCTTTTGAACTAACTTCTTTTTATGAGTGTAGTTGATAGGACGATACAACATTTGTACCTATATTTAGTATGCCAAAGAAGAGAAAACAACTGAATATCATCGCCAAAGTGATGATGAATTTTAACATCCGTGTTTTTTTAGAATAATACAACACTTACTACTCTCCTTGTGAACAAACTAATAATTTTTCTCGATAAATTTTTTAATTAAAATAGAAACAAAAACATACAAATGATTTGAAGCTTTCAATCCCCCCATAAAGAAATGAAAGGCCTACCGACGCCCATTAGTATTAGTTTGGTTAAGTTGTTTATTTTTTTTTCCTCATCGGTATGCATTTTATTTTGCTTTTTCAAGCTGTTTAACAGTGATTTAATGTGAGTTGAACAACAACAAAAAAGTGTTAACCTTTACTCACCTTAGCCAACAGTTGTAAATGTAAAATTTTTTGCAAGACACAATTTTTTGGTAAGCACGGCACTTCCGCTTTGTTGATTTGTTCCAGAGACTCAGCAGAGTAGGTGGTCGAATATGTTAAAGTGTTTATGGCAGTGGGATTGGTTGTAGCCAATGTTGTTTTAACTTTAGTCACTTCCGTTTCCATTATTGCAGTTGTTTTCATAGTGTTGATTTTTTGTTTTTTGCATGGAGTTACACTTGACTGCGGTTGACCGTCACCAACACTACCATCAGCATCATCATCACCATCCTTGTTTTCCTTGGTCTCTTTGTTGCCTCGCTTTTCTTCGACATCTGCAGTTGCACACTCAGTTTCTGCTTTGCCATATTCCCTTAACAGACATGTTACCAACAAATGTTTTATAAGCTGCAGTTTGTCACTAAAGGATTTCACCAGTTATAAGCAATGAATTAAGTTAAGCATTTTTTTCCAAATGTTATTATATATTTTTTGTCGAGTTGCAGCAAATGGTAACGTTATTATTTAAGTTTTTTTATACGATTATTTTTTTGAACCAAAAACATTTATTTTATTGGTATTGTTTGGTATGTTCGTCACAGTTGTGTAAATATTCGAATGTTTCAATGCAGTTGGTGAACATTGGTTGGAGTTTAAGTTTTTTTGGTTTCGTTTTTTTTGTGGGAAATTGTATAAAAATAAATTTATTTTCATTATTTATGGTTATTTTGCTATTGTTCATGTTGTTAAATGTCAAACTACATGAAACTCCTTAAGAGTTCGAGAGTGAGAGTATAAAAATATAAATGAATGGCGAAACAGAGAATGCACTTTTAAATGAATAATAAAAATAACAATTCAAAGATTTCTAATCGATTTTCCATTTTAGAAAAATGTATGCACATATTTTTATGTGACAGATTCAATATGTACTAAATTTATAACATCCGATTTTCAATAAATTGTAAAATATTGTATCATTCATGTTAACATATTTTTTACATACATATATTTTACTTACCTCGGAAATAAATCTTCAATTTTGGACATCCTACTAAGTTGGTCGTCAAAAACGAGAGCACCATTTTTAAATATACGTAAATTGTTTTGGGGGCATAGAAAAAGTGCTTGCAAAGCACCAAACATTCGTTCGGTTACACTTTGAAGATTACAAAAAAAAAACACACATGGAAAAGAAGCAAAAAATAAAAAAAAGTTCAGTTATATTTGGAGTGCTAAACGGATAAAAAATATATTTTAGATTTAAGACCACATGCACAATAAATATCAAAGACATTATTAGACATTAGAAGTCGTATTTAAAAAATAACCAGAGTTAAAATTTAACCATAGATATTTGCATTTAAATTTCATATTCATAACTATAAGCTATACTTAGCTCTAACTTATCAACGTTAAGCATTATTATCTATGCTTAACCGATTTAAGTTAGAAAAAGCTTACGTTAAAATTGAACGTCCATCAGAAGAAGATTTTAGTATGTAATGCAACAAAGTTAAAGATACCCAGAAAAAAAAGAGATGCCGAAGCAGTAGAAAAAGCACTACAATTGATGATATAGATGTACTTCTTTTTTAACATAAACACTAATGATTTTAACATAGAGTTGTCATAGGAGAGGAGTACTCCAACTTCAACATTTTTCAGTACCTTTTGAACGAGTGCAAAGGAAGCCCTTTTTGACAAATGAAAAAAAAAGTTTAAAAAGTTTTTTATTGCCGTCACCGGGTATCGAACTTGCGACCTCATGACTGCTAGTCCATCTCTCTACCGCTGAGCTATTCTTTGATATGAAAGTTGACTGGCATAAAAACACCATTTAGTTATTTGCGAAATATTGTGCTTTATTCCCTTCAATAAAAGTACTTTTAAACAAGTGTAAAAGTTGCACTCTAATTTAATATTGTTTTCAGCACTATTTTCACAGGTCCATAAAAAGCTATTTCTCATCATGTTTTTATACCCTACACCACTACGTGGAGAGGGTATTTTAAGTTTGTGCTGATGTTTGTAACACCAAAAAATATTGGTCCTAGACCCACCTTATAGTATACCAATCGGCTCAGAATCACATTTCATTTCGATTTAACGATGTCCGTCTGTCTGTCCGTCCGTCCGTCTGTCTGTCCATGCATTCTTGTGAACACTCTATAGGTCGCAAATATTAAGATATTTTGTGGAATTTTGTACACCGACTTATGTCGACCCAAGGACGATTTGGTTGAAATCGGTTCATGTTTAGACGTAGTGCCCATATAAGGGTACCCCCCAAAATTTTCTTTTTTACACGCTACAAGTCGCAAATACGAAGATACACAGGCCTATGTCGGCCTAAGGACGAAGCCTATTAATTTTGGTTAAAATCGGTCCATGTTTAGACTTAGTACCCGTATAAGGGTACCCCCCAGAATTGGCTTTTTTACACGCTGCAGGTCCCTAGGAAAAAGCATATTGATTCTGGATAGGACCTATCGCCCATATGGGCTATATTTTTGATTTTCTCTTCTTTTATGATTTTATAGAAAATTTTGATACAAGTCTGCTTCAACCCATTAAAATTTCGGATCCAAATATTAGTTGGCTTTAAATCAGACTAGTGTAGGGTATTATATTGTCGGCATGCCCGACTTTAACTTTTTTACTCGTTTATATACTTTAAAAAATTTTAAAAATATTGAATTTAAACTATTTGGCCCTTACTACAAAAAGAGTATTTTAAATTTAAAGTCGACTTTACTTTTAATCATACGGTTTTGTTCATTTTGTGTATGAAACCAAGTCAAGGCATACTACCACCCAATATTTTAACTAAAGTGGACTTTAACTAAAATGTACATTTGAAAAATTTAGATTGTAAGGGTGATTAATTATAAATATTAGAGCACTCACCTTATATGGACAGAAAAAAAAGTAAAAAAGTGCCCCCTCAAAATAAACCTTGGTTTGTTTTATGATGATTCCCACAATATTTCGGGTCTAGCTATGAGATCTCACGAGCTGGACCATTTTTAGAAAAGGTATTTTTTTAGTTTTTTTAAGAAATTTGCATCTTAGCTGAAGACAACATACTCAATATGGGTATCATATGAAAGGTTTTTGAGAGGCGCTTCCAGCGGTAAGCATATTCTGATATGTCCTATTTTCAAAGATATTCTATAAAAAAACAAATTTTTGACTCTTTTGTACGGAGATATTTGTGATTGAAATGTCAAACTTACATATCATAATCTATAGACGATTTAAGTGAAAACGTGTATCAGATTTTTTTGAAATTCGCGATTGTTCGCGTTTTATCAGAAATTCAATATGGTGGAAACAATATGTTCTAAATAACCCTATTTGGACATGGATACCAAAACTTTTCTTTTCACAAGTAAATCATTGTTGAGTGGAAATAGTTTAGAATTTTGAAAATTTAATACATTTTTCACGGTGCTCTGGACCAAAGTTTGATAAAAATTTAGAGCTACCCGAATTCAATAAAAAAAATTTATGAAACTTTTTGTACCTTTATTATTAAATAAAATCGCAACATGCACAGTTTCGAAGCGGTTCATCATTTTAAAGCTTTGTCGAAGTTTTTTCTAAAAAAATGAATAGAAATCAATATGAAATATTTAGAACCGTCATTTTAAGGTTTCACGAAAACATTTTTTAATCGAAAATTTTATCGATTCCGACACTTTATCATATCGTATTTCTCAATTTATTGTATTTCTTATTATTGGCAAGTTCGGTTCGTTTTCCAATCTATTTCAAGTCTAAATATTGAAATTTCTCAATATTAATAAAGAAATAACTAAACATTTTTCACAATAACTTAACCTTTGTCATAATAACTTCTAATTATATTATATTATTTTACTTATTTTATTTTATTTATAATATTTATATTATTTATTGTTAAATTGTTAATTTTGTTTTTCTCTATTTTTTAATGTTTTCTCTATTTTTCTCTATTTTTTAATATTTTTATTTTTATTTATAATTAAATTTGTTTTGTTCATATATCTATTGTAATGAATTTTAAAATTATTATGTACAAAATTTGTTATGACAATATGCAGACCCATACTATAAATTAAAAGATTTAAATCTTGTTGTATGGGTGGAACAAATAAATGTTAAAAATCTACAAAAAAAAAATCTAATTTTCATGCTTTTTAGTGTTAAAAACGAAGTTTACCAAAAAGTAAAAAAGGATATACATAGTTATAAAAAAACGAGTAAAAAGGTTAAAGTCGGGCATGCCGACTATACAATACCCTACACCAGTCTGGGTAAAAGCCAACTAATATTTGGATCCGAAATTCGAATGGGTTAAAATGGGGCTTGTGTCAAAATTTTCTATAATGTGAGTCAGCGCACCAAATTTCATTAAAATATTTTAATATTTGCGATCTGCAGTTTGTAACCAAGCCAATTTTGGGGGGACGTTTATATGGGCACTGCAGCGTATAAAAAAACATGGACCGATGTTCACCAAAATCAATAGGCTTCGTCCTTGGGCCAAAATAGGTCTGTGTACCAAATTTCATCAAAATATCTTAATATTTGCGACCTGCAGCGTATAAACAATATAATTTTGGGGGGACCCTTATATGGGCACTAGGTCCAAACATAGACCGATGTTCACCAAAATCAATAGGATTCGTCGTTGGGCCAACATAGGTCTGTGTACCAAATTTCATCAAAATATCTTAATATTTGCGACCTGCAGCGTATAAACAATATAATTTTGGTAGGACCCTTATATGGGCACTAGGTCTAAACATGGACCGATTTTAACCAAAATCAATAGGCGTCGTCCTACCAAGTTTCATCAAAATATCGTAATATTTGCGACCTGTAGAGTGCGCACAAGAATGCATGGACAGACAGACGGACGGACGGACATCGTTAAATCGAAATAAAAAAAAAATTCTGAGCCGATCGGTATACTATAAGGTAGGTCTAGGACCAATATTTTTTGGTGCTACAAACATCAGCACAAACTTATAATACCCTGACCACATAGTGGTGTAGGGTATAATAAAAAAAAAAATTTGGGCTGTAATAGAGATTTGAACCACGGCCCTCATAAAGTGAAATTGTGTCTATGTCTGACCTTCCAGACATCTACACCACAACCGATTTGAAAATTGTATGAATTAAATTTGAATTTAAAATATTTTGACATATCTATAAATTGAACAAAGGGAAATTTAAACAAACAAATGTACCCAGTAAACAATTTGAATCTATAAAAACGAGGTTTTGTAGCTGCACCACAAGAAAAATTGGACAACCGTAAACTTCGTTTATATCTAAATTCTTTTGTTTGTTTTATATTAAATATTTCAAACCAGAGTTTACGACAACGAAATTTTCGAAATCGATTGCCAAATTTATTTGGATAGTTAGTAAAAATGTTTAAATTAAAATTACAAAAACTAAAAATATAAAATACAAAAATAATACAAAAACAAACACTTTTTATAATGCCCTTTGCGGGCCTTTTTATAGTTTTTTTATTTTTAATTTTACGTGGAAGTATAAAGGATAGATTTTATATTTTATGAGATTTTTAAAGTTATTCTGTTTTCTCAAAAAGTTTTATTCGTGTAAGAAAATACGAAAATAGAGAATTATAGATTTTATTCAAATAAAAGTTTAACTTTCAAAATCATAAAGAGTACGCAAGCTTTTCTCAATTAAAATTGAATTTTATAAACTGCAGTTAAACACTAAATTCTAGGTACTTTGATTTATGCAAATTTGTATTGCCGACTAACTAATCTTAATTCAGAGTATATTGTCACTTTTAAAATATTATCTTCAAACAGGACTGTTTTAAAATCGTTTACTTTATTTTTGTATACACATATTGTTATGTTCCAAAGTTTAATATCGTTGACTTACTGAAGTCTAACTTCATTCTTAATTTCTATTGAAGTGAAGGCAATACAAATCTAAAAACCTTTGATATAGAGTTTTTCTCTGAATGAATTTTTTTTTATTAATACAAAAACAATAAAATAAAAAGTATAATCAAAGTTTTTCAGATTTCATTTTCCTCTAATGAAATATTAAGTCGAGTTAGGGCCTTTCTGTTTTAAGCATTAAATTTATTTACGAACAATATTAATTTTTTTAATTCTTTGTAGAATGATGTTTATTCAGAAAATTTTCTATATAGATAAATCAGATTCACTGTGACAACCGTAAATAATATACATGAAAGACAAAGGTCGCGAGTTCTTTTCCTTTGTTTTAACCATATAATTTAAATTATTTTTTTTTCAACAAAATACATGGTCTCAAAAAACTCAAACAGAAATCAAGTTCTGAAGTAAGGCAAAATAATAATATCTGCTTTGAAACCAAAACGTACGCATTTATTTTCAACAAGAGCTCCGTTAGTCTTGAAATATGCATCAAGCTTTTTAATGATACACTCATAAAAAAAAGTTAGTACAAAATTCTGTTAAACGCGTTCCAATTCAGTTGAACTAATTTTTCCTGTTGTTTTCGTTTAAATCCGTTGTTTAGCTAAAGTTGTTAGTTATCCAATTTCACCACAAAAACATATTTGTGCTGTACTTGAACTAATTTATCCTCCTGATATTTAGTTATTTTTTTATAAATAATTTGGACAATGTATCAGCTAATATAGATAAATTTGTTGGCAACTTTTTTAATATTTGTGTTTTCAAAATAAAACGATAGGGGCGCTAGTGTATAGTGATTGATGATGCTTTTTGGTGAGTTTGCCAACCAATACAAATTTGAAAATTTCTAGTAAGCGTATTTTAATGTGTGTGATGAGTTATCACTGATGACGCTTACCAATGCAAATAAAAATAATATGGCGCTGGTTAAGAAAGTTCTAGTAAATAAAATAATATGATAATAGCATCTTTTAGTCAGCAAAGGAACGCAAAAGAAAACGGAGGTGTATTAGACAATAACTTTCGCAGTTAAAAATTGTATAGAAGAAATAAAATGATGAGGTTTGTTTTATAATATAGATATATTTATTTACGTGAATGTTATGTTATTGTTTTTCTTTTATTTTAGCCCTTTAACATTTGCATCTAAATTTTACCTGTAGGTAGACGAAAAAAGGAACCAAATAATACAACTTCCGCTGGCACACATATTGGCAAGAAAATAAAAGTGATATTTAGTGCAAATAGTGTTCTTGGATTGTGTAATTTATTCGAAAATATAATTAACAATATTTACATTCATTTATTTTTACTCAATTAATAACAAAAAGCGATTGTAATTTTACCAGCATGTTTTGCTGATTTCAACTGTCCCACTTTCATTTCTATTAAACGAACATTCTTCTAAATTTTTGAATGTTAACTGAATTTTTTACCTGTTTTTAACCAACTAAAATTTAGCAGAAAACATGTGCTGAATTCAACTGAATAATTTTTATTTCCATTAAACAACTTTTCTTATAAATTATTGTATTTGAACTAACTTTTTTACCTAAAATTTATGTTACCTAAATTTAGCAGACAATGATTCTCAACATCATGGAAATTTCTGCTGGAGCAAGTATAGGTACTATTTTCTGTTATTTTAGCAGAATTTTTAACTATTTATTACGGCCTTTTTTTATGAGTGTACGTTCCAAAAAGTTATATTGGATTCTAACGCCTCATTCGCAGATTATGCACAGATGCGAAACAAGTGACGAGGCTGTAGAAACCAGCTTGATGGATGCAAATGATTATATTGAGAATTGAAAGAAACCATACCATATTTATGTAATAAATTATATACAGATAATTTTAGATCTTATTACATTAAGGGTTTTCACAAGGGGTGTACTATTTGTTGTATCGTTGTATCGTCCTAACAAAAAACAGGGTTGTTAGAAATTAAATTGAAAAAATACAACATTTGAGAATAGCACGATACAACATTTTTACGTATGTTTAGTGTCCTATGTTTGAGTGTGCTAACCGATAGAAAACTGAATAGAAAGTCGTTGTTAAACACAAATAAAAATTTTAACAACTCTGTTTTTTATTAGGACGATACAACGATACAACAGATAGCACACCCCTTATGAACAACCTAATTAAATAAAAATGCAAAAATGCTTATAAAATCACTACAATAAGATATTATAATATATGATACATTTTTTATTTATTTTCAAGTACATTGTGTGCACAATTATTATTTTGTGCTCAAAAACTGAATTTAGGCATAAAGTATGTAAATCTACAAACTTTTAAAACTAAAATTTGATTTGTCGTTTAAATATCTGTAAGCACCCGAGTAAAAAAGTGTATATAAAATTATATGTGACTGGATATATTTGCAATATGTAACTGGATATAATTTCATCCGAAAAATGGTCATATTAAATTGTATTTACAAGGATACAAAGTTATATCAAATGATAAACTTATATCCGAATTTTGTCCCGATCAAATTGGATATGATTAAATTTAAATGATAAAAAAACTTTGAATTGGAGGGCAGCAGGATTTCGGGTCCTACACACTCAGGGGTGTGATGAAAATCGAAAACGAACAGTTTTTCAATTTAGAATAATTTTTTTCGCGAAAATCAAATTGGCTTCAAATTATTATTTATCGTTTTATTTGACGCCGGACATCTAAATTAGGAAATAAAAAATAATTGGTATTGCACAGACCCATCATCACATGCCTGACTGTCAGCCGAGGGCTATTGTTGATAATGAGTAACTATTAAAGACGTAAATATATAAATCTGTTATTCTTTAAAGAAATAAATAATTTTTTTTAAATATGTTAAGCTTTTTTTTTTATTTTAAATAAAATTTTAATGGTTAGCCCGGCAATGCACTTCGTTTTTGTTGGAGGCTCATAGTTCCCGATTTATGGAGCTGAAGATGATCTACAACAATATTCAATGGCTTATTTCTCCACTCAAAACTTATCGGACCAGAACAAAATATATATATCGTTGGAAAGGTACTTGAAATACCTTTCCAATGATATGCAACATGCCTAGACTTATTAGCCCATTACGAGCCGGGCCATGATTTTAAATGTTAATTTTTTTAAATTGCAATTTTTAAATTAAAAAAAAAAATTTTTAGAAGTAAAAAAGCTCAGAAAATATTAATTTAATGAAAAAATTGAGTAAAACATATAAAAAATTGTTTTTGATCAAATATTACATTAATCTCGAATATATTACTTAATCTCGAACTTGGGTCTGATATTAACTAATATATCGTCGGCTTGACTGCAAGAAGTGCTATGTTTTTGGTTTTAACAGGTTTTCAGGAGAGTGAAAAAACTGATTTATATTATCCTTTTAAGATATTTTATTGACATCATATGCCCTAATGATTCACGACCTTATTTATTACAATCATTATTAAAGCATATGATGTCAATGAAATATATTAAAAACATATTAAAACCTGTTAAAGAACACATAACACTACTTTAAGGCAAGCAGACGATTTTGTTATATAAAAAATAAAATTAAAAATATTTTTCGTATCTATTTATATATAAAATTTTTAACGGTTTTATCAATAATATATTCCTATATATACAATTTACAATAAAGCAAATACTGATATATGATTTAATATGATTACATATGAGAAAATTTCTAATATATCATCATATAAAAACATATAAGGTCGCACACAATATTTTATATTATCATATATTTTAATATTAAAAAATATATGTAATATATACTCTTTTTTACACGGGCAAATAAAAATATAAAATAATAAAGTTTAGAACAAAAATTAGGAAAAAAAAATATCAAAACGTGTCAAAAATTAATTTTAAATGACTGTAACGCAGCGTTTGCCAAACAGCATCCATGTATTTGGAGGTTTGTACAATATGAAATTAATTAATAAGGGTCGGTGCGAACTGGTTAAACTAATTCTAAACTAAATTCAGGTTTACATGTAAATCGGAAATTCAGGTTTACATGTAAATCGGAAAATCAAAAAATTTTTTAAAATAATTTTCAAAGAAATTTTAAACTCTTTTGTCAATTTGTATATAGTTTAGAACAAATTTAGCCACCTCCCTCAGGGAATAAATATACAAAAAACAAATGTCATGCAACCACCATTAAATTATGTTAAGTGGGCTCAAAAGCACACAAATTCTAAGAAATCACTAATATTGTAAATGAAATCGTGGCAATATCAGCAATACATTACAAAAACTGTAATGAAATTTGTGTAATAAAAAAATATTTTTATGAATGCATTAATTTCGCGTCTTTTAATATGAAAGGTAATTGTTGATCATCATCACAATATTCTTAAATTCACTCATTAAAATGTTTTTTACGCAAAATACAAGTATATTTACATATTTCAACCAAATTTCTTAATAACTTATACACACTTTTAATATTATTTTACAAACTTTGTGCGTATGAAAATTACACACGATGTGTGTAGCATTTTGAATTTACATACATTGAGTAATTTTACTGACATTATAGTAGGTTAAAAGTTACCTACTATAAATATTGCAAAAATTGTTGGTTTTTAATTTTTATTTAAAAAATAAAAATTGTTTTTTCGAAAAATGATTACTAAAAATAAAAATTGTACTAATAATCAGTATAAAAATAGTATAGTGCGATTGGAAACTATTTACAATTTTTTTTACAAACTTTTTCATCTGAGTGTACCAATATTTTGATTATAGGATTGCTTTTCAGTTCCTTTTCCCTTTTTTAATTTCCAAAATTGGGAAATGCTCCCATACAAATATTATACTAATAAAATAAAAAATCACGGTTTTTGCAACTGCATGAAATGATCTGGAAAACTTGGATAACGGGTATTATATTTTTTTGCCATTCTTTCAGAATATATTAAATTTTTTAAAATAAAGGGAATAAATAAAAAAATATTTTGAAAAAATTACAAACAATCCATTGCGGAATATCAGCCGGTTAACGTTTTAATTTCACTGACAAATGTAAGTATACGTTTTCTTCTATTTTCTTGATTATAATCGAAAACCGATACCTAAACTGAGAGAATTATCTGCATGATATTAATGAATTTATGCACAATGAAGTTTCACTGGAACTTTTCGTTGAACTTATGGCATTTTTCATACAATGTTGTGAAAAATTTGAGTTTATTTATTGAAAGTTTCTTAAATACTGGATTCATAAAATATAAGATTTCTCAATGTAGGAAATTGTTCATTTACTTTGTGAAAAAAACTTCATTAGTTTACTGAAAAATTTACTTAAAACTCTTCCAGCAAAATTCCCTCTGTGTATTCCAATTTTGGGGAGAAGGGGGTCGCAGTTAATGCCTAATATTCCTTATCAAGGGCACTAATTATACATATAAAATTTCTACTTTATGAATTCGCTTGTTTAAAATTTAAATTGGCACTTACCCCGAAAACAAATCAATTGGACAATAATGATTACGTTTATTAATTTTTTGCTGTTTTAACTGTAAATGAAACAAAAGATAGCAAAAGATAAATTGAATTTACTGTATGTATATATATTTTTTTTTATCTTGTTAAAAAAAGAGGTTGTAATAGTGTGTGTGTGTGTGTGTGTGTGTGTGTGTGTGTGGGTGTGGGTGTGTGTGTGTGTTCATGTTACGAGGAACAATTACCTTTAAAAACTGCATGCTACAATAACGACACCTGATGTCCACCTGGTCGTATAATGAATGTGATATTTTGTCATCTCTTGCTGTACTAATACTACTGCAACTACTGGATATTGTTGATGCTGTTGCTGTTGTAGTTATTGCTGCCATTGTTATTGTTTGAGATGGGATATTTTGAGTGGTAGTAAAACATTCTTTGTCTGTTGATATTTTTAATGCTTCTGATTTTGCTGTTGAAGCCGCTACCGTTGTTGTTGCTGTTCGCTTTATATCAAATAAATTGTTAACATCGTTTGGCAACAACCAGCCTTGTTTTGGTTTTATTTCAATGGAATACGTATCTCTACCGAATATATTGCTGGTGCAACACCAACAGAGTTCCGGTTTTGTTGCTGTGTTTGTCGTCGACTTTGTTTTGCGTTTATGGAAAAGATAAAAAAGAACACAGGTACATAAATGATGAAAATGTCCAGTCATAAAAGCCATGAAAAATAACAAGTTTTTAAAAATGTACTATAAGAATTAAAAGATACAACAAAAATGAATTTTAAACAATTTTAAAAAATAATATGATGTATGGCTACAAACAACGTCAAAAACAGCAGAAGCAGATGAATGTCAAGAACAGAAAAAAGATTTTCACATTTATGAGAGGTGTGTGTGTGTCTACAGAAAATTAGTTTTGAGTTATGAGATTGTTGTGTATTTCCAGCTGATTTATCTTAAGAGTCTTGGAAACAAAGTTCATATAAAATGACGAATTGAGTTTGAGTACTTCGGATAAAAGCAAATTTATATTATTCTTGAAATCCTGTTAAAAGGGGATTCCGATAGATTTCGACGTAAATCAAATAAAATCTTGGATTTTAAATATATTTTCATTAAAAAACAAAGTCTTACATGGGGTTTCTAGAAGACGTTCGTTGTCACACGAATGAGTGACTACACTCTACACTCTTGTGGCAACGGAATTTTTTGCCAACCGAATTGATTCGGTTGCGGCAACCGAATTCAATTTCAATTCGGTCACGACAACCGAATTATCGGTTGCCTCAACTGAATTCGGTTGGGGCAACCGAATTACGAGATTGCAGCAACCGACCCAATTCGGTTGGAAAAAATTCGGTTGTCACAACGGAATTGTTTTGAGAGTGTACATGTATTTTGTTTTTGTATTACATGTATTTTGTTATTGTATTTTCGTTCGTGTGAAGCAAAACGTCACCTAGAAACACCACCTTAATTAAAATTAAACTTTTCTGGCATATACATTAATTACTTTACCCCTACAGAAATGTAGGGATTTTTGCCATGACAAATAACTAGAAAATTAATTAATTAGAAAACTAATTTTAAAAATTAAAAAAAAAAAGAATGACTCAATAAAAAATATTTTTTAATTGAAAGAAGTGTTAAAAAGAGATATTCGTGGTATTTATTAATTCCGTAGCGGAATTGGATTTGAAACGGAATTGGATTCTGTAAACGGGTTTATAAAGATGAACGGAAATCGCATTACAATTACGTCATAAAACTTCTTAAATATTTATGTTTTAGGATATTTAATAAATACACTTAAAATAATACGTCAGTAGAAAAATCGATCAAACCGGTTTCAAATCGATTTGACAAATTTTTAGTTGAAACACCGATTTTCAGTACTTTAACTAATTTTGAGTGTTAATTTTTAAAATTATTTAAAACTAATTTTTAAGAGCCCATTCGATTAATTTTACAAAATTTATTGTTAAAATATAATATTTTCATGTTACTGTTATTACCCGGTAGATGGCGCCACCAATGTATTTGAAGTTTTAAAGGTGGCGCTGTTTCTTTGCCTCCCGATTTTTAAAAATGGCCCATATCTCATAAACTGAGAGAGATAGAGCAAAACTCATAAAAAATTTGACTACACCTAACCATAATATACCCCAGCGAAAGGGGTCTATCCAAAAATGGACCTTGGCGGGGCATTGGACCCTCGGAAATTTTGAATAAAAATTTTCAATTTAATAAAATGGCCCATATCTCGAAAACTAAGCGAGATAGAGCAAAACGGACAAAATGTTTGCTCCATGGGAGTGCCCCGCGACCCTAAATTTGGACAAATTCTACGACCCAGTATAATTACAGATAAAACTGTAGTTTTATAAGGGCCTAAATGTGTTTAAAACTTGTTTAATATTACAACTAAGAATGGCTAACAACCATAAAAGAAAATTAAATTTTAAAAGCATTTTCTAAGTTCTAAACTAAGTTATATATGAATGTATTTCAAGTGTAATTTGATTTCTAGGTGATTTCAATTTTCAAAAATTTTTGTTTTTTGCCAATATTTAAAATTTTCTTTGTTCGATTTTAGTTTTAAAATGTTTTATTACTATTTTATAGATTATCGGAAAAATTAAATATTAAAAGTAAATTACATCATTATTTTTTCGATTTCCAATGGAGTGCGCCATTCCAATATGGTCGTAGACTAATTTCAAAGCGCAACAAAAGTTTCAAGCCCGATGGCTCCAACGCCAAATGAAAGTAAAAATCCAGAGGATTTTGCAAATTTAGCTCGATGTTTTATTTTATGGCCTGAAAAAATCCTGAAAAAGAAACCAAAAAAGTACTCAAAATTACTTAAAAGGGGCCCTGCACGGAAGGTTTTGGAAATTAGTAAATCCTTTTTGCTAAATATTACTAAGATAAGTACAGCAAAAATGCAACTGGTAATGTACGAAATTTTAGTAATATTTGAGTTAAATTTCGTTTAATTGAATTACAAATTTACCTTGCTAATATTGGTTAAAAAATATTGCTGAATATTAGTAGGCAAAAAGCAGTAAAGAAATTTTTATATATTCAAAAGTTAATTTATATTTAAATTTAATTGAGTTGAATACAAATAACGGTATCTCCTGCTACAATAAACAGAAATATATGCTGGAAAGTAGCAGACTGCTTTCTGCAGTGTAGATTTTTATTCGTATTAAGAAAATTTTAAATTCTTTATGAGTCGACTAATTTTCAGAAAATTTTTTGCTGATTTTAGCAGTGCAAATTGTCACTTTCGATTAACTAAAATATAGCTGAAATTTTGTAAATTTAACCGATTGTTTCTTGCTGTTTGAATCTTGCTAATGTTTAGCAAACAGATTCTGCTGGATTCAGCTGTTTTTTCAGCAAAAATTTTTTATCTGAAAAAATTTCTCGAATGAACGAGTGAACAAGAGGAACACACTAGTTTAAAAATAAAATTGATTGAAATGAACTGCGAACTATAATGCCAAATTCTAATCATTTTTATTCAGATTGTTTGTTTGTACAAAATGTTTTATTTTGTGTGAAAATTTCCGGGATTCGACTTCTGAAACTGGGACTGTAAGTTTTGGCTGGGACTGTAAGTTTGAATTCTTCCATGAAAACATTTGATAACGATAACCAAATAACTTTGTTGCTGTAATTACACGATTTAGTGGGCAAGGTTATCGCAACGAATCTTTTTTAAAATCTGCTTACAAAATACTGGGCGCAAGTGTACTTAATGACAGGCCTTCATATATTATCCCAGCCAGAAAAATACAAAAGGGGAAAGCGATGGCAAGGTATTTTAACAGGTGGTACAAGTATTGACAAAAATTGTTTTCCCATTTCCAATATGATAACGTCAATAGACAAAAGGACCGGCAGTTCAAAAAGCGCCGGTTTTGGTTTTGGCAAAACGCTGCCAAAACCAATAAATAGGTGGTTTGGAATTATATTTTCAAAATAAAATTTTAAAAAAGTTCATATGTATCTTGTTTTTGATGTTTTGTAAAACAAATACTGGCAAAACGATTTTTGCAAACGCTGGCAAAGCGTCCCAAATGAGTGTTCTGCCAGTAATTTATTTTTAACATCGCGGTTACCGAGTGGTATGCAAGTACTTGATTTTTTGTACCACTGTCAATTTCTGACTGAGATGTTTCAATATTCATAAAATGTACCCACATTATTAATTAACAACTACACAGTACAACACTAAAAATGCATCGGACATGCGACATATCAATTATGATAGATTTTAGGATGAATATCACGAATGTGAACACCAAATTTCAAAATTAGCTCTAGTTTTTGAAATATTTGCAAATTTAACTTTTAGCAAAAAGACAGCTTTTTTGTTAAGATTTCTTATTTATTCATATACCTGACTAAACCACGAATAATTTTTAATATGGTTTAAAAATATAGACTTTGGGATATTAGAAACATATCAACTTATTTTGATTAGGTAAAGGATCTAGGATACAATTGCAATTAAAGTGAAAACTTCACTTATTTTCCTATTTTGCAAATTTAATAAAATCCCTTAATCGGATAGTCAGTTATTTCGATGCATCCCGAAATTTTTTTTTACAAAAAACAAACTAGATTAAAAACAGAACCAATTTATCAACTTACCCAGCAAAACCTATTACCCGGTAATGACTTTGGTAAGAAGAAATAAGGGTAGGTAACCTCTTACTTTTCTATTACCAAAGCTATTATTTTAACAAGGGCATGTCCATTGAGTTAACTCCTTACCTAGTATATATTTAGTATGTTATTCTGAACTTACATGTTACGCTTACGTATTACCTCTAGGTTACAAAAAACCTTAAAATAATACGTTTTTTTCTTAAAATTTCATTTTATTTTATACTGACTATTAAATTAAAAATTACATAATTTTAACAAAAAATGTTGGAAATTTGTTTTATAAGTTTTGGTTATAGAAATAAGCTTTTTGTAACGAAGGGGGTAAGCTCCTACTTTTATATTACTAGACCTATTATATTAACAAGGGCATGTCCATCGATGTGACTCCTTACCTAGTAACATGTTATTCTGAACTTACAGGTAAGGAGTTTTTAAAAACATTTTATTAAAATTTTAATTTTTTAAATCGAATATCAATTTAAATTCACGGGTTTTTAACACAAAATAGAATTTCTTAAATTTCCTAGAAAAGCGAATTATTTATACAAATAAAACATCCAAACGTATGAATTTGGTATTGTATATATGCATTTAAATTACAGTCACTTCCAGAATAAATTTCTTGTTTCTCCTAAAGTCAGGCAACAGAAAACGTTTTTTTTTTTGTTTTTATCAAAAATAAATATCACTAAAGTACAAAATGTTTTTATTTCTCAATCGAAAACAAAAAATTTCAAATGGACTTTAAAATAAAAATATCCCTCAAGTTGAAATTCCAAAAATATCTTTAGGTATATATATTAAAGATAAAAAAATTGTTTAAAAAAATAAAACTTTTTAAAACGTTTTTTTTTCCTCAATTCTCAACTTTCCTGAAAATATCAGTAAGGATATTTTTTAAATTTTGTTTTTGAAAAGAAAACAAAAAATAAAAAAAATTGATGAAAACAAAATATTCATCAAGAAAAATAAATTCATTTGTACACAAGTGATTTTTTTTATTGAGGAAAAAACAAAATAAAACGTTTTAAAAGTATTAATAGCCGGTGCCTGCCTAAAGTACGCTTTTTCATGGACAGTTAATAGTTTTAATTTTAAAAAATTATGAAAAGCCAACATTATAATCCTTAACTTAGGGTGGAAAAAAATTGTAAAATGTCGAATTATGCCAAATATATCACCCTATATGTTTCCCATTTGCAGCCACATTTTATAATTTTTTTCTCAGTAAAAGAGAGGATTACATTCTATTTATTTTCTATCCTCTTTGATTATGCCTAGCTCACATAACTATTCAAGATTTTTCCATGGCCACTAAATAGCTTAAAAATTTTTTAGAAATCAGTTTTCACACTTGGATTTAGAGTCTATTTTATTTATAAAACTTAAGAAAATTGACCATTTGAACAAAAAATAAATATTTTTTATTACATTTTTTTAAATGTTGTTGCTTTCGACGTATGTTGTTATGTTTCAAAATTTGTCAAATCATTTCGGGGGGCTCGCGCTCCCTAGCCCCCCCCCCCCTAGCTACGTGCCTGGACATAACTATACTCAACTGAAAGCTCGTTCTGTTGTCTATTCAGGTTCAGAAATAAAAAATTATAAGATTATTTTTGGAAAATTTCTAAAATAACGGAAAAATCAAGTCGCAATTTCTAGAATACCATTAGTGCGATTTCGAAAGTTCCAAAATATTCCTATTCAGCATGCCAAAATTAGTTATAAATTATCTTATGGGGAGAAGCCACAAGGACTACACAAACCCCTTAGGCTGGATATTGAGAATTCAAGAACTGAAGATATAGTTTTTGGAACTCACAATGAAAATTTTGTCAAAATGGGGTTAAAAAGGAAAACCACAGTGTAGATATCCACTTAATCCACAGTTTTGGAAATGTTTGCGAAAATGAACTGCACAGAGGAAGGCTGTCCTTCTTAAGGCTCTGTTCAAACCCCCTGGCTAGATAACTGAAATTTGAAACATGTGTGGGGTAATTCTAATTACGATAACTTGGATTTTAAAGGGATAAAGTGCACCCCTTAATGATCTGCGCCTGCCCTTTAAACCAAAAATATTTAACTTTAACTTCATGTTAAATAAATAATGCGACATAAAATACATCTTACTTGCAATAAACATAAAACCGAATAATTTCATGCTAGTAGTAGAATTGTTATAAATTTGATTCCAAACTCAGTTTTTGTTGAAGACGTTTACATTCACCACAAATTTAATGAAAGTGGTACACATTAGAAAAAAGAACAATACTTTTTTCTAAATATTGTACATTTCTATATGAAAAATTTACCTACTCTTGCTCAAGGCCAATTATTTCCTTATTATGTTATTGATATTTCTATATTTGATATGTCTATATTTTAAAACCACCAGTAAAAGTATCAAGCGTTTAAGCTATTAATATTCAATTTAATAATTTTATAAAATTTTGTTTCAAATTAAGTTTTAGATTTTTGTTTTGTATTTTTTTATCTTGCAATATTGTACTGAATTTTACTGCATGTTGTTGCAACATTGTAATACATGAATATTTTTAGAAGCAATAAACTAAAATTACGTTCAGTAAAAAAAGAAAAATAAAAAAAAAAAAAAAAAAAAACTCAAAAGAAATTACATGGATGATTTATTATTTTCTAAGGAAATAAACAAAGGACCCCCAACACTCTGAAAATGTCCAGAGTTTTTTTTTTATATTTTTAGAAATAAAACTGTTTTTTGTCAACAAAGTTAACGTTAAAGTACAAACCGAAAGAAGAATGAGAGAAAAGAGGCAACTTTGTTTAGTTGTTACGACAATGTTTGTTTTACCTGTAAATTGGAAAATAAAATATCGAACTCTGCAGGCAACTGAGTAGCATCTGGTAGCAGCAAACCAAAATGGCCACCAAATTCTTTATCCAAGCGATTAGCTAAAGAGAAAGGGGAAAAATGAAAATAGAAACAAAATGATTGCATTGAATAAATATGTAACTACACTAAAAATAAAAATTCAGTTAAAACTATTGTAATTGGAGTTATATAAATTTCTATCGGGGTTGGATTAGAGTTGTAAAATGTTGACATTCTTGAATACCCGATACCACTCAATACTTTTCAAGTATTACACTCAAAATAACACGTCTGTTGGCTGGACAGAAAAATTTGCTACTTTAACAAAATTTATTCCTGTTTTTTGGCCTAAAATAAAGGGTTTTTCAACAGGGACGCTACAAAAGTAGAAAGACAGGGACAGCAAACGACGCCATATTTCTTGCCGCTCTTTTGACATTTCTCTTTAGTAAGTTGCCATTTCATGATGGAAAGATATACGAGCCAACAACGAGTCGAAATTATTAAAATTTACTACCGAATTTCGGAGACAGTGGCCTCAACGTTAAGAGCGCTACGTCCAATTTATGGTCGTCATAATCGTCCTAGCAGATCAACAATTGAGCGTCTAGTGAAAAAATTTGAATCCACAGGCACAGTACAAAATGTTCCTGTGCCAGTGAGACAAAGAAATGCCGTAGTGTCGAGAATATTGCTGCCGCTGAGGCTTCAGTTGAAGAAAGCCCAAATGTGTCTCTCACACGTCGTTCTCAAGCGTTGGGCATCTCTGTGACGTCGTTGTGGCGAATTTTGCGAAAAGATCTTGTCCTACATCCTTACAAGATCAAATTGACGCAAGAACTGAAGCCGCTTGACCACCAGAAGCGTCCTATGTTCGTGAATTGGGCTGAGCAACAACTTGAAAATGATTCGGATTTTCATCGAAAAATCATCTTCAGCGAAGAGGCTCATTTCTGGCTGAATGCCTTCGTCAATAAACAAAATATGCGTTATTGGTCAGACAGCAATCCACACGTATTCCATGAGTCATCATTGCATCCCGAAAAAATTACGGTTTGGTGCGGTTTATGGGCTGGCGGCGTCATTGGGCCATACTTCTTCCGTGATGATCAAGAGCGGCACGTTACTGTGAATGGGAATCGCTACCGTTCAATGATAACCGAATATTTTTGGCCCCAATTGGATGATAGGACATGTGGTTCCAACAGGACGGCGCCACAAGCCACACAGCGAATGTCACAATCAATTTATTGCAAACCAAGTTTGGAGAACGTGTTATCTCACGAAATGGTCCAGTCGATTGGCCGCCTCGGTCGTGCGATTTGACGCCGTTGGACTATTTCCTGTGGGGCTACGTCAAATCTATGGTCTATGCCAACAAGCCAGCGACGATAGATGAACTTCGTACGAATATGGAACGTGAAATTGCAGCAGTATCGGCCGATTTATGCTTGAAAACCGTCGAAAATTGGGTTCAGCGTCTGGACTTCTGCAAGCGTGCCCGTGGTGGCCATGCAAAAGAGATCGATTTCCATACATAATGGCAGCGAACGTACTTTCACAGTAATAAAGAATTTCATTGATATCCAAAACAGTTTTTGTTTTATTTAAAAAAACTTTTGTAGCGCTCTTATTGAAAATTTTAACACTTTTTATTTTTTGATTTTAATACTTTTTATACCCTACACCACTATGTGGTCAGGGTATTATAAGTTTGTGCTGATGTTTGTAACACCAAAAAATATTGGTCGTAGACCCACCTTATAGTATACCGATCGGTTCAGAATTTTTTTTTATTTCGATTTAACGATGTCCGTCTGTCCGTCCGTCCGTCTGTCTGTCTGTCTATGCAATCTTGTGCGCACTCTACAGGTCGCAACTATTAAGATATTTTGATGAAATTTGGTACGCAGACCTATATTGGCCCAAGGACGAACAAGATTTTGGTGAACATCGGTCCATGTTTAGACCTAGTGCCCATATAAGGGTCCTACCAAAATTATATTGTTTATACGCTGCAGGTCGTAAATATTAAGATATTTTGACGAAATTTGGTACACAGACCTACATTGGCCCAATAACACAGCCTATTGATTTTGGTGAACATCGGTCCATGTTTAGACCTAGTGCCCATATAAGGGTCCTACCAAAATTATACTGTTTATACGCTGCAGGTCGTAAATATTAAGATATTTTGATGAAATTTCGTACACAGACCTACATTGGCCCAATAACGCAGCCTATTGATTTTGGTGAACATCGGTCCATATTTAGACCTAGTGCCCATATAAGGGTCCCCCCAAAATTATATTGTTTATACGCTGCAGGTCGCAAATATTAAGATATTTTGATGAAATTTGGTACATAGACCTATGTTGGCCCAAGGACGAAGCCTATTGATTTTGGCGAACATCGGTCCATGTTTAGAACTAGTGCCCATATAAGGGTCCCCCCAAAATTATATTGTTTATACGCTGCAGGTCGCAAATATTAAGATATTTTAATGAAATTTGGTGCGCTGACTCACATTATAGAAAATTTTGACATAAGCCCCATTTAAACCCATTCGAATTTCGGATCCAAACAATACACCAGACTGGTGTAGGGTATTGTATAGTCGGCATGCCCGACTTTAACCTTTTTACTCGTTTTTGTTAAATTTAACAAAGCTAAATTTAACCCTCTAACCGGCAAGCCCGCCTCCAGGCGGGGTATATTAAATTGACCAGAAATGCGCCGAAGGAGTATTTTATAATAAGAAATTGTGCTTTTCCAACAGAAAACAAAATTTATTAAATTTTTTGTGAAGAATTTTTTTGTATAAAATGCACGGTTTGGAAGCGAGAAAGTGTCAAAGATAAAATTTCGTAAAATTTCAAAAATTAAATATTTTAAAACAAACTAGATTTTCAAAAATCTTAAAAATATATTTAAATAGACTAAAAACAATTGATAATGACCATAAAGTAAGATTGAAGCTTAATATGTTCAAAAAATTCCTTACTTTGGTCCAAGGGCACACAGGATTCCATAAGGATACCTTTAAAGGACATCGTCTTAACTTGAAAACGAATGTACGGATTTTTCTGAAATTTGGTAAAAATAATATATTTGGTATAAGTAGCAAAGCTTAAGATTTTAAATAAAATATATTGAAGTTTTGGTGCGTTTTCGCTCAATTTCGCATTTTTCGGAAAACGAAAATCGCTACATCCTCTTAAGTAACTGCACAAAAAATGTAATTTTTTTATTGCAATTCCATCTTGGTAAGAGAAATAATTTGTGCTTAAACCTAGTAATTTCTATACGCTAGTTTTCGAGATTCACCCTTAAACTATTTTGGCCCATATCGCCTAAAGTAGGCAACGAAAAACAATTTTGTAGAAGAACTTATTGTTTGTTTTTCGTGAGGAACACATGATTTAAATTTCATTGCAAAAAAGCTTAGGCCGGTTAGAGGGTTAAGTAAAAAATTTATAAAACTATAGTTTTATCTGTATTTATACTGAGTCGTAGAATTTGTCCAAATTTAGGGTCGCAAGACCCTCCCCGGGGCTAGTCCATATCATGTGAGGGCATATAAGGCACTCCCATGGAGCAAATGTTTTGTCCGTTTTGCTCTATCTCGCTTAGTTTTCGAGATATGGGCCTTTTTATAAAGTGGAAAATTTTTATTTAAAATTTCCGAGGAACAGGGCCCCGCCAAGGTCCATTTTTGGATAGAGATAACCCCTTTCGAAGGGGTATAATTTGAATAGGGATAGTCAAAATTTTCATCAATTTTGCTCTATCTCTCTGTTTTCAAAATATGGGCCATTTTATAAAATCGTGAGGGAAAGAAATAGCGCCATCTTTAAAACTTCGCATACATTGGTGGCGCCATCTACCGGATAATAACAGTAACATGAAAATATTATATTTTAACAATAAAATTTTGTAAAATTTAGCGAATGGGTTCTTAAAAATTAGTTTTAAATAATTTTGAAAATTAATACTCAAAATTAGTTAACTCACTGAGGGTTTTTAGTATTGTGTTAAATGAATATAACTTAAATCTTTGCTTAAATCGTTGTTTCAACTAAAAATTTGTTAAAAATTAGTTAAATCGATTTGAAACCGGTTTGACAGATTTTTCTACTGACGTATTATTTTAAGTGTAACTACTCAATACTTTTTATATTCGGACAGTGTTGCCAACTCTTGAAGGTAGGAAAGCACCGTGAGCATTGTGAAAACGGGTAAAAAGGGTAAAAATTTACCAAAAATGGGGTAAGAAAGCACGATATTAATTTCTTTAAAAACTTAAGTCAAGAATTTAAAAACACATTTTAGCTTTGTAAAATTGTGTAAAAAGGGTTCAAAAAATAAACAAAAAGGGGTAAAAAAGCACCAAATTAATATTTCAAAATTTTCAAGTTTAAATATAACGAAGTTGCTATTTAAAATTGTACTACAAACATTGTGAAAAAATTTATTTTTTGTATAGTTCGTACAATTTTTTCAACTTTGACCGAAAATTGAAAAAAAAACGAGAACAAATACCAAAAATATAAACTGTACAAAAAGCACTTCCAGAAATCTTAAAAAGCACTTTAAATACCGTCTTTTTTTAAACGGGTATTTGTAAAAAATCACCGGATGCGGGAAGGAAAAAATCACAAAAAATACCCGAAAAATACTGAAATGGCAACACTGTATTCGGAGGTACATTACAACTGGGATGAAAACGACTATTACTTTTGCATATATTTTGCATGGGAAGCAAAATGTCGCGATGTATCTACTCTATTTTAGCGATGACCCAAAAAGGCACACTCAAAATACTTGATAAGTGTTGCCATATTTCTATCTGAATTAGAAATGCCTATAGATAAGAATTGCAAAAATTCGTATCAAAGTTGTAAAAATTCGTACTTTGTTTACAAAAATATGTGCGTTCGTTCTTTTGGGAACCCAAAACAGCCAAACAGCAAGAATTTACAAACATTTTGAAATATTTTCAGAAATATTTAAAAAAAAATTGGTCTGAGAACAAAATATATAAGAAAAAATAAATATTTTTTCTGACTATAAAACTCGCCCAAGTTATTACTTTTAAATTAACCCTTTCACTACCGACTTTTTGTTTGCGGATGTATCGTTATTTTGACTTCAGATTCCTGTTAAGAGTCCTCAAATTAGAAAAAAATATGTAACATGTTTGTCCCCCTCCCACTCCTATCCACCAAAAATGACGTTCGAAAATCGATTTTTTGAAACTTCTCACCCCGTTAAACATTCGAATAAGCAAAAATCCTTTGGTTGGTTTTTTCTCGTCATAAAACGAAGCTATATGCTAAATTTCAGTAATTTATCTTCATTAGATTAGGGATCGCCTTTTTCAATTTTTCGTTATAGCTTCGGCATTTAAAGTCGGATTTTAAAGTGTGATATATCGATTTTTTTCGAGGAGACCAGTGTTTTGCTATAAAGGAACAATCCAATTAAAGAAATTGAAAAAGGCGACCCCTACGTTCGGCAACCAATATATAAAAAATGTTTCTAATGGGTTTATCGAAAACGTCCTTAGCAAAAGTTTAATGATTTTTGCGAGCTTTAATTTTCTGACATTAGATGCGTACATTAGGGTGGGTAACTACTAGAGCAGGGTACTTGGGGTCAATGGCCCTTAGAGCAAAACACTGTTCTCCTCGAGAGAAAAACATCGATGTATCATACTTTAAGATCCGACTGTAAATGCCAAAGATATAACGAAAAATGTAAAATGGCATACTTCATATTGGAGGTTGTACGGCGCACTTTTTTTCCTGTAAGGTGGTACGCTCTACTGTACACTGTAGTGCACAAGGGAGCAGGCACGTAGCTAGGAATTTATTTCGGGGGGTGGGGGGCTTTTCAAAAATTTTTTGTTTGATTTTTCCCGTTTTTTTTTTTTATTGGGGAAGCTTATAAAATTAAAAAAAAAAACTCGTTATTTTAATTTAAGTGTGCTCCTTTACTTTTTGTGCAAAGTTCAATAAAATGAGAGTAAAAACAAAATCCTCTATCTAAAATGTCTTAAGCACCGTAATTAATTTGTTCCGATTTCACGTGAAAAAACTGTAAAAAAATTATTTTTCACGATAACGAGTTTCACTTGAAAAGTGTGTAGACTTTGTTTTCAGGCAAATTTAATGTACAAGACTATTATTTTTCTTGTGAAAAATTGGCTTTAAAGTCAAACCTTCTTTTTGTATAAATTACTCAAAAATTTTATCAAAATTTGGCTTAGAGCACCATGAAAAATATATTAAATTTACAAAATTAACTACATCCACTCAGTGATGATTTACTTGTCAAAAGAAAATTTTTGGTATCCATATTGCCCTATTTAGAACATATTGAATTTCTGATAAAACGCGAACAATCGCGAATTTCAAAAAAATCTGAAACACGTGTTCACTTAAATCGATTATAGATTTAGATATGTAAGTTTGACATTTCAATCACAAACATCTCCGTACAAGTGTTAAAAATTTGTTTTTTATAGAATATCCTTGAATAGGATATGTCTCGATATGCTTGAACATTTTATATTTGCCGCTGGACGCGGCTCAAAAAAACCTTTCATATGATACCCATATTGAGTATGTTGTCTTCAGATGAAATGCAAAATTATTATAAAAACTAAAACAAGACCTTTTTTAAAAATGGTCCAGCTCATGAGATCTCATTGCTAGACCCGAAATATTTTGGAAATCTTCATTTTAACTTTATAATACCTTTTATTAATCATATATGGCCCCCAGGGCTTTGGTTATGTAATTTGAAGCAAATAAATGCTGTATTTATTATTTAAAAAAAAAAACAAACCAAGGTTTTGAGGGGAGCACTTGATATGATATGTAAGGTTGACATTTCAATGACAAACATCTCCGTACAAAAGACTCAAAAAGTAGTTTTTTCTATAGCATATCCTTGAAAATAGGACATGTCAAGAACATCCTTGAACATGTTATATATACGGCTGGACGCGCCTAAAAAACCTTTCATTTAATACCCATATTGAGTATGTTGTCTTCAGATAAAATGCAAAATTTTTACAAAAACTAAAAAAAGACCCTAGATCATAAATTAATATCACTTTCTGTTTAAATTATTTTTCAAATTAAAGAAAGATGTTACAATTTTCACAAGTAAATTACAAAGAATAAAAATATATTTGAAAGAATTCGATAAGACCAGCAATACAGAATACGTATTTTCGGCATTCGCTACAAAGCTATCATCAGTGTCATTTGCCTTGACGGCTTAAACTTTGATAGTCGTCTACTTATGTGAAAATTGAAAGCAAACCGAGTATGTTAACAACTCAACTCAGACTAACATCAACGAAATCTAACATCTTTCTTTAATTTGAAAAATAATTTAAACAGAAAGTAATATTAATTTGTGATCTAGAGTCAAACTAAAAAACATTCATTTACCAAATAAAAGATCAACTATACATACCCCTCATTCATTTAAAAAATACCTTTTTAATATATTTTTGGAATCATCATAAAGCAAATCAAGGTTTATTTTGAGGAGGGCACTTTTTTTATTTTTTTCCTGTCGATATAAGGTGAGTCGCTCTAATATACATATGTATGTATATAGTGAAATATAATCTCGTTTATCATAAACCCCAAAACAACAATGCTTAAAAGTATTTATTGAATTCTCAATCGACCAGGTATTTTTGTAAGAAACTTTTTTTGCTTTTTATTTTATACATCTCCAAAAATGTAGTTTCTTTTGTAACCACTATAACAAAATGTTACATTTTACAATACTTTTGACTTCAAACCGAAAGGGGGTCATGCATACAGCATTGTGATGTTATAGTAAAATGAGTAAGCATATAAATAAAGATTCAGTGCTGTTTTGGATGCATCTAACTTTTATCTAGAGATTTTGTTTAGGGAGATAAGCATCAATTGTTCAGAAATGAACTTAATTTAAAAAGCAATGAAGATGTATGCAATGTTACTTTATGATCGATTGCATTGAATTAGTTTTTCGCAAGTTAAACAAAAAGTATTTCGTAAGAGATAAATATAAATATTTTCTTTACAATTCATGTATGTATGTACTTTAGGGTGATGGTTTTCAGAATATATCTTATGTTGGATTTTTTAATGGGCAACTCTTTCATATTATTAGGTTCATGTAGATTTGACGGGTTTCAGGGTTAATTTTAACCTAAATATTGAACAAAAGAAAATGTCAAAAAATTGTATACAAAACAACAAATATTTGGGTTAACTAATAGTTAACTCTTAAACGTGAGTATGAGACACATCGTTAGAATTTTTTAAAGTTTAGTGTTATTGGTTATACACAGAAAAAAATATTTACATAAAATATCTAATCAAACACGGAGGAAAAAGACGTTTTTGTATATGTTTGGAGGTAATCAATGTATGTTTACAAACTACCATATATGTATTTGCAGTGTGCTTCCAATTATATTGTTTTTATAGTTACTACACATATATTTCCCGGTAATAATTATATTTGTGGATACAATTAACATATATTTGGAAAAACGGCGAATTTCCATTCTTGATATATATAAAGTTGTATGTAGCCATTATAACTTTTGTAGTTGGTAATAATCGTTTAGTTTAGCTAGACTGCATCTAGTCAGAAAATTTAGTGATAGTTTTCCTTTATTTATTAATAGTATAAATAAAACATAAAATTGTGTTAAAAAGAAAAAAAAATATTTAATTGTGTATATTAAAGTATTAACTTATTATAAGAGTTTTTAATTAATATTTGTTAATAAAAATAAATAAAAAATAAATGAAGAGATTGTAGTTATTGTTTTTCAATGAATGTATTAGATGTAAAATTCAATGTGATTTTTAATATATTTAGTTATTTAATAATCGCCAAACAGTAGATGTATTAATTTTACTTTTTATGTTTTTCCATTAAAATATAGAGAAATTTGGAGAGTAGAATAAATACGCCTATTGTTTGGCATATATTAATAATTGCTTTATTACTAAATATATTATTTATATATAGTATTTGCATGGAAACATAATTTGTTTATGACACACGTATTATGTGTTTGCTGACAAACATATAATATTTGTTGATAGCGTCATTTCATTTCATCCAAACATTATATATTTACAGGCAAATATAATATATTTGCTTGAAAACATAATATATTTGCATGCAACTATATATTGTTTCTAGTAAAAACACGGCGAATATGTTTAACAATTTCTCCAAATATATATATATTACCAGCAAAAATATGTTTGGGACAGGCCGTTTTTTTCAGCGTGAAGATATGTTTAAAATGAAATTAGTTTTCAAACAATTTAATTAAATAGAATTAATTGATTTTTAATTATTTCAGTAAATTTTTTTTTTCACAGAATTCCCATATTTTTTTAGTACAAAACCCAAATGAACTAGAATTTCACAAACAAAACAAATACATCGATCCATGGCTTAACGGCCTCCCGCTTAACGGCACTTTGCATTACGACCTTTGAATTGAATTACACAAGGAGAAAATCCCTCCCTTTTCAATTTCTAAGTATTATTGATCCCAGTTTTTGATCAAGACGCCTGGTTTCGAAGGAAAAAAAGAACATTTTTTTTAAACCAGAAATATCTTTCAAAATGTAAAAATTAAAACTATCGTTTTTCCAATATTGATCTGCATTCAAACCTAAACCAAAAAAGAAAATCTAATAAAAATTTATTTATAATAAAAATTGGGTAGATTAAATTAAATTGTAAAAGAAAAATTAAAAATAGGACCAGTGTTCAGAGAAGTTTAAAGAAATCTAGCAGAAGCGGATCACCAAATCATGGTAAAAATATCACTACCCGGACGACTGGCCAGCCTGATGGAGTATGAGTGAGTACAAAAGAAATTTAAACTATATAAGAAAAATTTGTAATTTTTTTTTAAATTTTTTCCTTATCCAAAGTGGTTTTTTTTTTGTTCTAAACATTTAAGTCAATTGATGAATAATTGCTAATAACACCCTATTCTTACTTTTTCTTAATTTTAAAATACGGAAAATCCATTAATAATAAATTAAGTTCATGTAAAGATCATACCTTAATATTTTCTATCCTAAATCTGATTTTTTTATATGTATATAAAAAAAAGATCATTCATTCATTTTGTTACTCCCAAGAGTATAAAGAATTTATATAAGTGTTATATAAAATGTATATTGTATTAGTGACATCATAGCTCTCTGTTATGAATATTTTTATTGCTTTCACAGAAAGCCAATATTGAATTTGGTAACTACTTATTTTTTAACCACTAGTAAGTATATAAGTCGTATTATTTAATAACTTGTAACCACTTATTTTTTAACTGCGTATAAGCACACAAATAACTACTTATTTTGATAACTACTTATTTTATATACTTTTGTAATGCAGCGGGTAAGCGGGTTCACAAAATTTGTGCTTTTCTTCACGCAGCGAATATGGACAACTGCTTACAAAAACGACCTTGTCGAACAAAAATAGTGAATTTTGACACCGAATTATAAGCAGTAGACCCTAATTCTACTGCTTATTATTTAGATATTAGTAATGAGCACCCATTACTGAGATTTTGCTGGGTAATACAGAACAGAAAAATTTATAAAAGAAGACACAACACTATAAAGATAATTAAATGGTAAATGATGAGTTACTTATGCGGAAAGTTTTCAAATTTGTGAAATGTTTTAAATTTAAAAAGTAATGCAGAAAAACGTAATGTTAAATTTAATGTCTTTCATTTTCTCTAATTATGTTGTGTGAAGAACAAAACTCAAAAATTAACACTGTCCATACAAATATTATGGATTTCGTATTAAAAAAAAAAAATTATAATAATAATAATAATAATAAAATAAAAAGATCTGTGATTAACCATTAATTAATTGGAAATAGTAGGTATTCAAGAACTTCAGATAGGTTTTAATTTGAACTAACACATTGTTGTAAGTAGCATTCGTGGTTGAATTGCTGACATTTAAAAATTTTAGTTACGACCAACTAGATCCATTCAACTATATATTAGTTAGGGGTATAAGATATAAGATAGTTGAAATATTCGTTATAATTAGGGTTGCCATCCGTCCTCTTTTTCCCGGACACCGTCCTCTTTTTTAGGGCGTCCGGGGCAGTCCTACTTCTTTTTCAGTAATTGTCCGGGGTTGTCCTACTTTTTGCACTTTTTCCATAACTTTTTTTATTGCTTCTAAACTTTTGAATTGTTAGCATCGCTGTTTCGTTGCTATTATTTCAGTGGACTTGGCATCACTTACTTTGATTGCCAAATTTGAAACTTATGAGCAGTGAGCCAACTGTTGAATTAAAAAAAAATTAACATTGCTTTTTATCCTGAAAAACAAGTTTTAGTGCGATTAATTTTTATTAAAAATGATGTTTGCCATGAAATGAGAAAACTTGTTGAGTTCTATTTTTTCTTACCAGCACATAATGCCAACGTAGAACGTATATTTTCTTTAATCAAGAAAAAATTGAATCCAGAAACTATTTCTGATATTATTAGTCAAATATAATTTTGATATGAATTGTCAAGAGTTTTATGAATATTTGAACAAATGCGACAATAGTATATTGATTCAAATTGGAAGCGTTAAAAAATATTCATGAACCTCTTGATAATTCGTATCAAGAAATTATAGAAATATACATTCCCGAAAATGTATGTAATAAATTTGTTAATCATTGTTTTCTTTTTTTTTTTTGATTATTCAGGTACTACTAATTTTAATTTTGATTTTTATCTTTTTTGTGATGGTTTTTTAATCAAAGCACAGTGGACACCAGAAAAAAAACTGAATCCAGAAACTATTTCTAGTTCTATTTCTGATATTATTAGAGTCAAATAAAATTTTGCTACGAATTGTCAAAGGTTTTATGATTATTTGAAGAAATGCGACAGTAATATATTGATTCAAATTGGAAGCATTGAAAAACAATCATGAAACTCTTTACAAATCGTACCAAGAAATTATAGAAATATACATTCCTGAAAATGTATGCAATGAATTGGCTAATCGTTGTTTTTTTTTTTTTTGTTTATTTATGTACCACTAATTTAAAATTCAGAATTTTTTTTTGTTTTTTGTGAATTTTTTTAGTGGGAATAAAAACTGTTTTATTTACAAAATAACCCCTAAATTCATAAATGCTTTGTAAAGTTATAAAGGGTTCTTCAATAAGAGCGCTACAATCAAATTCTTTATTCCTGTGAAAGTACGTTCGATGCCATTATGTATGGAAATCGATCTCTTTTGCATGGCCACCCAACCCAATTTTCGACAGTTTTCAAGCATAAATCGGCCGATATTCGTACGAAGTTCATCAATCGTCGCTGGCTTGTTGGCATAGACCATAGATTTGACGTACCCCCACAGGAAATAGTCCAACGGCGTCAAATCGCAAGACCGAGGCGGCCAATCGACGGGACCATTTCGTGAGATAACACGTTCTCCAAACTTGGTTTGCAATAAATTGATTGTGACATTCGCTGTGTGGCTTGTGGCGCCGTCCTGTTGGAACCACATGTCCTCCAAGTCCATATCATCCAATTGGGGCCAAAAATATTCGGTTATCATTGAACGGTAGCGATTCCCATTCACAGTAACGTGCCGGTCTTGATCATCACGGAAGAAGTACGGCCCAATGACGCCGCCGGCCCATAAACCGCACCAAACCGTAATTTTTTCGGGATGCAATGATGACTCATGGAGTACGTGTGGATTGCTGTCTGACCAATAACGCATATTTTGTTTATTGACGAAGCCATTCATTATGACGACCATAAATTGGACGTAGCGCTCTTAACGTTGAGGCCACTGACTCCGAATGTCGGTAGTAAATTTTAATAATTTCGACTCGTTGTTAGCTCGTATATCTTTCCATCATAAAATGGCAAACCTTACTGAAGAGAAATGTCAAAAGAGCGGCAAGAAATATGGAGTCGTTTGCTGTCATTGTCTTTCTACTTTTGTAGCGCTCTGTTGAAGAACCCTTTAGGTTTATTTTACAAATTTTGTATGAAAATTTCGTTTTGTAAACCTCCTATAACTTTACAAAGCGTTTATGAATTGAGGGGTAAATTTTTATTTGTATATTTTATCGCGTTGTTGATTTTTGTAAAATTAATTTATTAAAAAAAATATCCTCTTTTTGAAGACAAATGTCCTCTTTTTTTGAGGTTGACGTCCTCTTTTTCTCATAATGGAGATGACAACCCTAGTTATAATCAACTAAGGAATTTTTTGAGTGTATAATAGTAATATAGATCTGTCAAAGCAAATTTTGGTAAATTCTTTGTTGTTGTTTCTTTGATATTTTGAATATTTAATAACGCTCCTAGGCGAGAACAAGAAATTCTAATGGAGTTTGTAATTTAACAAATATTTCAAGAAATTCGAAAAAAAACCTCGTGCTCTGACCATTTCCTTAAGCAAGAATGAAATCCGGATAGGGACATGATTATTTTTCACAATTTGATAAATACGTTTGGGATTTTAGCACATTTAATTTCTTTAATGTAAATAAAACCAATACTACCCGACTAAAAGAATCATATATTACCATATATTAACCCATATATACGCCCATATCTAATTTGATCCGAATATTGGATTATATAATTAGATCAAGCGAGATAAGCATGTTATCTAGCCTGATACAATTTGATCCGAAAAATGGGTACATCTATCTGCATAAAATTATATATAAACGAGTAAAAAGGTTAAAGTCGGGCATGCCGACTATACAATACCCTACACCAGTCTGGTTAAAAACCAACTAATGTTTGGATCCGAAATTCGAATGGATTAAAATGGGACTTGTGTCAAAATTTTCTATAATGTGAGTCAGCGAACCAAATTTCATTAATTTAGAAATACATTAATTAAATATTAATTCGCTGTTTAAACAGTTAAACCAAGGTTGGTTACCGTTTCAATTTTAATATAACGGTAATTGTCATCCATGCCGAAACCAAACCCCATATGAACGTTTTAAAATGCTGATACTATTAAGAGTAATTGTCTTTATATTTACCCGTTTTTATTTCGATATTTTATTGGTTCAATTGTTTAATATATGCATATTACCGTTATAAAACCGCTAAAATACCAAAACAGCAAATTATAACGGTAATTTGGGAATAATAAGAAATTGAACGGGCAAACCAAGAAAATAAAAACGCTAAAATATGAAGACAATTGCCCTAACTGATATCGAGGATATAAAATATTCAAATCAATTTTAGTATCGGCGTGGTAGATAATTACCGTTATTTTAAAAATGAAACGGTAACCAACCCTGGGTTAAACAAATTGAATCATAAATTCTTTGAAGATATATTGGAATTGATAATGGGTGCTAATTTGTATCGGACCAGCTTTAGAGTCAGAACTAAGATCGATTTTTTGATTAAATATGGAATCCAAAAGCTTCTTTTTCTATAAATTTTGTTTCTATGCAGATATTCAGAAGTATTCGTCTATTTTTATTAAAAAGTTTAAAAGTGAGTATGTATTTGTCACACAAATTTTTAGGCAAATTGTCTAAATCTTTTTACAAAAATAGACACTAAAATATTATTAAATAGTTTTATAACTTTAATTGGTATTTTTTGAATAGAAATTTTTTATGGCACAACTACTTCAAAAAAATTATTTAATTTTCATTGTTGCATTTTAAATTAACATATAAAAAACCCAAAATAATTTGAAAAAGCATCTGATGCATTATTTTAAAAATAATAGTAAGCTTTAAGTGCAGCGAGAAGTTTTCAAGTCAGTCCCCTTCAAAAATACATTTTTTAATATATTGTATTTTTTTAAATATCCCAGAGGATGATTTACGATGCAAATCGAAATAACGGAAGAAAATTAATAAAATATATAAAAACTCCAAACACTTACATCAATTGAAAATATCATTTTATATTTTTTTAATTTTAATGCCGTAATTTTTTTGGAGGTATTTGGAGCTTAAATACTGATGTTATTTGAACAAAAACCATCATTTTGTTGGTACTTAAACTTGATGATGTCTAATAAAATTAGTTTTCGGTTTAACTAAACCCTAAAAATTCGGCCTAAATAATATTTTTTATATTATATATTATATTAATAAATTTTAAATCGCATTTCTTAATTTTAAATATTTTTCATTTAAATTATTTTTAAAACAATTAATGTTTTTAATTTAAATAAAGCTTCTAAAATTTTAATATACTAGCTAAAACTTCTGTATAAAAATAAAAAAAAAAAATCCCGGGAAATCCCGCACAAAATTCCCGGGATTGCGGGATTGAAAAAAGGGCGGGAACCCTAATATAAATACATATAATATGATGAAGATTTTCAAATAAAATTTTAGTAAATATTGTTGAGATAACTTATTTTCATTCATATTAAATACTAATACCCGACAGAACAGTTTGGCTAACAAAGTCGGTATTGGTCGATCTTAACTATTTTAATGCAATACAGACAAATTTTATTGATGGAAAGATGTTTCAAATCAGGATTGAATGCGATTTAGGCCATTTATAGGACGCAGATTGTCGTTAAACTTAGAATAGCGCAGTTTGTAATAGAAATGCATCTTTTGAAATGTGGTTTATTTTGTTTTATTTCAATAAACATCAAAATTCAAAACGCGAAAAAGTTGCCTAGAAAACTTTTTGCTAATAAACTTAGAAATAGTTGACAAAATATTTTCAGTTTAACTCAACATTACAAAAATTTGCCGGGACAAGTTTTTCTAGGTTGGAGTTTTGGTCTTTCTTACAAAATGTGTGTATTTTTTTAGGAAAAAATAACTGAACTTAAACCATATTTATTTCAACATATGTTTGTCTAATTTTTATTTTTAAATTTATAAATAAAAATAATGTTGTCGAACCACAATGAAAAAAAGTTTTCCTTATTTATTTTTTTAAAACTATTTTTATTTTAATAAAGAGTATTTTGCCAAATATTTGAAAAATGGAAAAATGGATGTTAAATTCAATTATAAACATTCAAATTCAAAACCAGATCCACAGTTTCTGATTTTTTTTTATAGTGCAATTAAACTTTATAATATATATATGTTATATATTTTGATATAAGATTGTTTATAGATGCTTATACACTATATCGCAGATCTCTTAATATATGGCTGGAGACCAAATAGCATATGATTATATATAACGTTATATCAAACATATTTATAAAACCAAAGCATTAAATAAATATGTATGTGGTTATATAAAGCCACGCATATAAACATTTATAATTATATCAAATCATATAAGACTATATGAAAACTTTTTTAGTCGGGTATATACAATTTTTAATTAAAAGTAAAAGTCTATTTCAAATGGTATGTGGTTTACAATTCAGTTGGATTTTATCGATAGAAAATCAACCCTTTTGTAAGTCTGGCTGAAAATAAAACTGAACATATCCCTGTTAAAACTGAACATATCCCTTCTGTTAAAATTGAATATATTTCTCAACACTCACTAATCATTTTGACTAAAACCGTAATGTAATATTAAATTCCTTAAAAATGATTTATAAAACAAATAGTAGTCGATTCGAAAATACTTTCAGTGCAAAACATAAAAGTTATAGGCATACTTTTTTCAATTTATAAATTTCCAACAGAAACCAACTAAAAACACTTTTTTTATTTCATTCACTACATTCATACATACCTGGCCTATACGGCTTAATGTGCTCATTTATCCAGTCTCTGTCATTGGGATTTGGCACTGCAACAATATCCGCTTCAAATACAAACTCATTTCCCACAAGACAACGTATGATACTAATATAAGCCACATAATGGTCCATTGTCAAGATTCCAACAGCTGGTAGAAGAAAACACAAAATAATAAAAAAAACAAAACAAAAGTTGATATAAATAGATACAAGAGCAGCAAAAGCAAATGAATTAGCAGCAACAAAACAAAACATTTGGGGAAAGGACGGCCTAACAGACAGAGAGTCAAACATATCAACAACAATAATAAATGAAACAAAGTGATATAAACACATTCCTTTCGGAACTTGAAGCCAACAAAAACCACACACAGACAAGACACACACATACTTACAAATCCACATAAAATCATTAAAGTTTTGAAAATGGAATTTCCTAGGCGTACCCTGGCATAAACTAAATACATACATACAAAACATTTATACCGATATTTTATTTATATGTCTGTACATATGCTCTAACAATATTTGCAAGAATCAGCAATTCTCACATAAAAAAAAGGAAAAAAAAAGGATTCGCTACTAAAACTTTTTACTAATACGTACCGTTTTTAGTTTGCTGTTGGCCGGTAGTTAAAATCTTATTTGGCTCCTGCTGGTTCATTGCATGCTGCTGCTTTCGATTTTGCTGTTGCTTGTTGTGCTGCTCCTGTCTATGTTGGTGTTGTTCGGAATATTGGGTCTCCTGGTAGTGTGGTTCTTGCTGCTGTTGTTTTTGTTGAATTTTTGGCAAACGTAAAACTTTTTTAAATTGCGGCAATGCAAGCACCAAATTTGCATTACCCTCAGCACGATAGATCAACTCAATTTGGCTTAATTCCATATGTTGGTGGGATTGCTGCTGCTGCTCCTGCAGTCGTTGTTGTTGTTTCTGTTGGTAGTGGTGATGGTGTCGATGTTGTTGCTTCTGTTTTTCATTTAAAATACTCAAAACTAACAACAATTCCTTTGGTGCATCTACTTTTTCCAATGAGAATGTTGAAGCGTATGATGATGTTTCGGAAGCCATTATGAAAAGGTTATTTTTCAATCTTCTCATCTTACTTCCGTTTTTTAATCTAAAATACACACAAAAAAAAAAACATAAACTTGTATAGTGTATGCACATAAAAAATAAAACATTTTCAAACTCAAATTATTACTTTTTGCACATCCGTATTATCTGGCCACTAAATTAGTAACGATAGTGATGTTTTTATTACTGTAAAAGTTGAACAATATCGCTCAGAATTCAGTGGCGAGGTACTGTATGCATGAACTATGTGTGTGTATATTGGCTATTACAACATAAAGTTTTGATTTTGTACTAAAGTTATTATTTTATTGCTGTTATTATTGCACTCATACCAAGTTTGAATGTATGTTACATCAGTGCCTTACTTAACGGCACATTGAATTCCATTTAAATAACTAAAATAAATGAAAAACAAATTCAGTTTTCATTAAATTTGTTGACATATGTACATTAGTGCGTACCACCTTACAGGCAAAAAAAAAAAAGTTCGCCGTACACCCTCCAATATGAAGTATTTTTGTAAGGAGGTTTCAAAAAAAAAATTTTATTTTTGCCGAACGTAGGGGTCGCCATTTTACATTTTTCGTTATATCTTTGGCATTTACAGTCGGATATTAAAGTATAATACGTCGATGTTTTTCTCTCGAGGAGACCAGTGTGTTTCTCTCGAGGGCCATTGACCTCAAGTATCCCGTTCTAGTAGTTAGCCACCAGATCTCAGTTGCTACCACCCAAATGTACGACCCTAATGTCAGAAAATTAAAGCTCGCAAAAAATCATTAAACTTTTGCTAATGAAGTTTTTCGATAAACCCAGAAGAATTTTTTTGTATATATTGGTTGCCGAACGTAGGTAGGGGTCGCCTTTTTACATTTTTTTTTTATTGGATTTTACCTCTAAAGCAAATCACTGGCAAAAAAATCGATATATCACACTTTAAAATCCGATTTTAAATGCCGAAGCTATAACGAAAAATTGAATTTTTTTTTTTAAATTGCCTTGCAAAAATACTTCATATTCAGAGTTAAATTTGTACATTATTACATAATTCTATAACGTTTTTTATTCGTTTTTAGAAAGAGAACAGGAAATTTAATTTATTAGGAGCAATATCCCTGTAAATCGTTCAATAATTTTTGTGCAAAAAAAATAATTCAAACAGCATCGAACACAGAATTGTTAATGAGGGATGGAAAAAGACTTGCTTGTTCGGTTTTCTGAAATTCATAATCCACGGACTAAAACACCTACATATATGTATATCTTATACCAAAAGTTTGTGGTTTGCAAAAAAAAAAAACAAAAAAAAAAAAATGCGAAAAAAATTTGCAAAAGGGAAAATTTCAGAATCATTATACATACTCGTTTCTAGAATGTCAATGGCTGATTTCCTCTTTAAAGTCATTTTCTGCACCATGCAGCCATTTTTCGCATTCCGCCGTTATTTTGCAAATGCGATTTCTTAAAATTTATATTCTAGGGCCTATAATATCGTCACCTAAAATGCAAAAGGGCGTAACAACACTTTTTATTTTTTTACACTAGAATAAAAAAAAAACGTTGTAGAATTAAAGATATTCTATATTTTCTTCTCTTGTTTACAACACGACTATAGACTTATTTCGACATATAAGTTTAAAATTTTGTAGGGAGATGTAATTTAGTCTAGTGCGTCATAATATCAGAAAATCGCCTTAAAATTTTTTGTTTTTACGCCCTTTTGCATTTTAGGTGACGATATGCATTTCATACAATAATGCGCGGTGGTTAGTTGCAAAAAAAATCACGAAAAAAAATTTACAAAAAGGAAAATTTTGCATTAATATATTTGTTTACAGAATGTAAATCGCTCATTAAGTCTTCCAATTCATATTTTGATCCAAATTCATAATCTAGGGCTATACGAGTAATGCTATTGGATATAGTGTAATTAAGGTTCCATTCTTTTTTTTCCATCCCTGGTTACAATTGATATCTGAGTCATACAAAAGAGCACATAGTGATTTTTGATGTGAATATTTGAATATTATTATTGGCCCAGTGTAGAAAATCATTACCAGATATGTGGTTATGTAACTACATACTTGGTAATGGTAACTAGTTACTTTTGTTATTACATTTCTTATTACCTTTATATGGCGATGTCGCGAAAAATAATGAGTTGTCGTTACACACCAGCATACGAAAAATCAAAAAATATATCGTTACCTATGTGCTTACGAGTACTGACAAAAATAATGAGTCTAAAAATAGATTTTCTAAAAAACAAATTATATAAAAAAAAATATTTTTTATTGTATTTTTTTTTTTTAATAAAATTTGCTGGTGCAATCGAACCTGGGTCTACAGATTGCCAGTCAACAGCTCTACCATCTGAGCTATATCGACATGTAATATTTAATAGATAAAAACATAATTGACCTGCTGCACACAAGTTAGCTTACTCGCCAACATACAAAAAATCAAAAAATATGTGGTTACATATATCCTTACCAGTGTTTAAAAAATATTGAGTCTAAAAATAGATTTCAAAAAATTTTCAAAAAAATCTAAAAAATTATTTTCTACTTGAAATAATGATAAAAATAAGTCATTATCAGTAACTCATTATTATATGTTTTAAAATAATACAGAAGGTAAGTGGGCGTCATTACTGGTAGTCCAAAAAATAATGATATGTCATTACCGTTTCTACACTGGGGGTTTGAGTATGTTCCTGTTACCAACGAAAAACCCTCAAAAGTCTCTTTCCAGCAATGCCACGTTTGCATATGGTTCCTTTGGTTCATTAAAGAGCAAAAAACCAAAAAGGACCTATTTTGAACGCCTTTTTGGACTCCTAAAATTCCGTGGTGGCCGATAAGCCGAGACAGGTCGATCTTATCTATCTCTATCACATACGCAAATTTCATCAAAACCGCAGTGTTTAGCATTAAGCACCTTCCTTGTTAGTTACAAACGTAATATTTTTAATCAAATAAATTGCGATCCTTTTATCTCAACTAAAACAATATCTTTTTGTCTTTTTATTTCCATAAATCGTATTTACGGCAAACAAAGTCTTATTGCTAAAAGTTAAATTTGCGAATATTTCAAAAGGTAGGGCCAATTTTAAAATTTAGTATTCACATTCGTGATGTTTATCCTAAAATCTATCAGAATTGATATGTCGCATTTACGATATACATTTAATACTGTACTGTGTAATTTTTGCCCTGTGAATACACTAGACCGTACCATCTTACAGGTTAAAAAAAAGAGCGCGGTACACCTTCGAATATAAATTATTATTGCAAGGTAATTCCAAAATAATTTCATTTTTGGCGAACGTTATAGCTTCGGCATTTAAAGTCGGATTTTAAAGTGTGATATATCGATTTTTTTTTGCCTCGAGTGGACCAGTGTTTTGCTATAAAGAAAAAATCCAACAAAAAAAAATTTAAAAATGCGACCCCTACGTTCGGCAAGCAAAAAATAAAAAAAATTTCTGCTGGGTTTATCGAAGAACTTCCTTAAGAGCTTAATGATTTTTTGCGAGCTTTAATTTTCTGACTTTAGAGTGGTACATTAGGGTTGTAGAAACTGAAACTGATACTTGAGGTCAATGGTCGAGAGAAAAACATCGATGTATCATACTTTAAGATCCGACTGTAAATGCCAAACATATAACGAAAAATGTGAAATGGCGACCCCTACGTTCGGCAAAAAAAACTTTTTTTTTTTGAAACCTCCTTGCAAAAATAATTTATATTGGACGGTGTACGGCGAACTTCTTTTTTTTAGGTACGGTCTAGAATATCCAAATTTCGGTAAGATCTGTGGGTTACACCATTGGCCAGTTTCCTTGTTACTACTGACTACAAACCTGACCCTTAGTTTAGAATGAAGTTAGCAGATGATTAACCAAATATTTCTTCCATAACGTATTGTATAATGGCCGTAATGCAAGGGACCGTTAGGCGAGAAATTGGTGTATGTAGTATACGATATGGTTGTAGTCATTTTTAAAGTGCTTATCTTGTAGATAAACAGATTACAGAGTTACTCTATAAAGTTTCTTATTGTTCTGGTTTGTTTTTTGTGGTTTGCATGAGAGACGAATTTGAAAATATTTTAAACAATACGAATATTCAAGGATACATATTTGCAAAGCGTTAAGTGTGAGTGCAATAAATTGTATCAGTTCAACAGTAATGCAACATAAAAGGAAAATTTATGAGTCAATGTATTGTACATAAACGTTCAATGTTTTGTAATTAAAAATGTCTGATATATCGATTTTGAACGATTATTATTACCTTTTACCATATTGTTTTAAATACGAAGAATTTTTTCATTTCTCCCACTCTTTCCACTTTGTAAAAGTATGCATAGTAATTAAAGGGGAAGCGACTTTCATGCACTTAAAAATCGAAAATATGCGCTAAAATATGCATTTAAATGGAAATATGCACTAAAAACCAACAAATATGCACTAAAAATGAAAAAAACTATATAAAAAAAATTAACTTTAAATTTGTCGATTTTTAAAATCATTTTAAAATGGACTTTAAATCTGTCGATTTTAAAAAATCATATTTTTTTACTCAAGAGAATTTGCTTAAAAATTAAACACAATATAAATATCTAATGTTAGTAGATGAAAATTTGTTTCGCCCTTAAGTTTAGTGGTGTGCTAAGGTTAACTCCACTTTTGGTTTAGAAAAAATATGCAAAACATGCAAAAATATGCAATAAAAATCATAAAACATGCAAAAAATATGCATTTTAAAGCAAATCGATGCCATTTTCTTGCAAATTCTTTGATTCGAAAAAGTATTTGGTCAACATCGTTTTTGGGTTACTGACTACAAACATGCATTTGCATAAAAGTCGCTGCCCTGGTAATTACAGTTTTAGTAATAAAAGTCAATATTCAGGTATTTATCTCAACCCTTTGCCGGAATCCAAATTTGATGAGCTAAATCCAAATTTGTCAAGAAACAGAAATCGCGGTTTTTAAATTTTTGGTTGGTACCTTCTACGCATCGTCGGAATAAACTTAAACTGAAGAAAGGTGTGATCGCCAGATATGTTTTTCTCAAGGTTGGTTACCGTTTTCGTTATAATACCGTTATCGCTAAAATACCGTTTCAAATTGAATACCGTTACCGTTACCAATACCTCTAAAAAATTTTACAATTACCGTTATCGTTACCGATACCGTTATTTTTATGGGTAGTTACCGGTATTTTACCGGTATTTATTAATTTATATAAAAAGCAAATTTTTTAACTTCTTTGTAATGATCTTCAGTCTTTTTTTCTACAAAAAAATTTATTGAAAATTTTGAAACAACAAATAAAAATCTAATATGACAATATCATATTGGAATTTGGACTTGAGGTGGAAGAATATTCTAACTAAATATATGATAACAATTTTAGTTATAAAAACTCCCAGCATTGAATTTAAAGCTTTTAATCTGCATTTTTAACACTCAAAATTGCATATATGTTAAGTTTTTACTTGTTTTTATATGTTTTTAACATAATTTATAATACCGGTACGTACCGGTATTGCTATTTCGATAACGGTATACCGTTACCGAAACAGTCTTAAATAGCGTCACCTTTACCGTTACCGAAACAAATTAAATTGGATACCGTTACCCTTACCGTTATTCGTTTCGGTAACCAACCTTGGTTTTTCTTGATTATGAATTCGGGATGCCTCAGAACCATATTGCGATAAAAATCAAAATCTGCGCTCGAGCCGTTTTTGCAAAAATTTCTTTCGAATTTGCAAAAATTTAAATTTTTCGAAATTATTCGAAAACTATTGGAGATATGAAAAAACAATTCAGACCAAAATTATTCCTGGGGAGATATAAAATTACATGGTGTACTCTAAAATTCCCATTGAAATATTGTATTTTTACAGCATAATTCATAAACTTTAACAACAGTCTTATTGCAGGATTTTAAGCTAATTTGTGAAAAGCAGTATTCATATTTGCTTAATAACGAAGAAAATAATAATAACCCGTGAAAAAACGATTAGATTCAATGAAGTTGGGTTTTTTTCTGTGTAGTTACTATTAACTGATAATGGGTTATATAACACACACAGAGAGAAGTTTGCTGCACCAGTTTTAATGAAATTTTTTAGTAAAATAATAAAGTTTTCTTCACAAGGTAAATGAAAAATTTTCTTAAACTAGATGAAAAAGCTCCATATAATTTATGAATCTAGTTTTAATGAAACTTTTTCATTAAGTGTATAAAACTTTTAATAAATAAAATGAATATTTTCAGAACATTTTATGAAAAATTCGATTAAGTCAATAAAAAGTTTTAGTGGACGAGGCCCAGTGAAAATTCATCGGTTTGTTTTATGCAAAAATTTAATTAATTTGTTGTTTTCCTGCACTATACATATTCATATAAACAAACAAAATTTAATGCAATTGAATAAGACCAAAACTCCGATAACATTGGATGAAATTATATCAATTCAAATATATTTTTTATTCGTTTATATACAATTTGATTAATCCATTTGCCGGATGAAATTTTATATAATTTAGTATGATGCCAAATAAAAAAAGATATGCTATCGAATAAATTTTATAGTTTATAGTTGGTACACACAGAGAATGTATTCGTTGTGTCAACCGAATTTGTTGCCAACCGAATTCTGGTAGTTACACGTACTATCACATTATTCGATTGATGCTATAGACATTTTCAGTTACCTCAACTATATTTTCGAATATGAAAAAGTGGCCCTAACCGAATTTATTTGCCATTCAATTGATCCTACCGCATTCAGTTAACAATAATTTTTACAAATAAATTAAAGAAAACACTGTTTCCCATATTTTCAAAATTATTTTATTATAATAAAAAAATTTAATATTTGGAATATAATTAAGTAAATATACACCCATATTTATGGTAGCTTTTCCTGCAGAAAAAACAATCAGATTATTGGGCATCCTTCTACAGTCAAGCCTTCATATTTTAGGGACTTTTTTATAAAAATCATCGTTTTCATCAGATTTCAGATCTGAATTCGATTGTAATTACTATCTTATAATTTTACCAACCAACTAATTCAGTATAATATATATTTAATTGTTTCTTATGTAATTGTGAGTACCGAATCCTTATTGATAATTTGTATTTCATAAAAATTGGTTGCAAACACCACTTCGAATTAGGTAAAAAGAAATCAATTAGTTGTAGCTGCAAAAATTGTGTTAATAATACAAAATATTTAATATGACTGTAAATTTTTGGTTATAGGAAATAAAATTATGCTTTTTTCAAAAATTTATGATTGTGATGATAGTTTTCTAACTGATTTGTTTTCTGTGTGTACTCATTAACTTTAAACCTTTAATAAAGTTTGGAGTGAGGAGGTCTCTATTTAATCGTTTATTATTCCATTTGTGTCGATTTCAACAACATTCATCCATCAAACTGAAAAAAGTTACAACAGTTGTGTAACTGCCAATGACCTTTTGCGAAAAATGAACAAAAAAAAATGTATTGTAAAAATAAAATTATAAAGAAAAACAAAACACAGACTGCCAAAACATTATTCGACATTCGATTGTTTTTGTATGCTTCAAATAATATTGTTATAAAAAATTAGTTTTTTACACACATTTCCATTGATTTGCTTTATAAGTAAAAAAAAATTTTTAATCGCTTTTAAATTTATCATAGTACATCATTAGTTCTCTAATTTAAGAAAATACATTTGCACTTCCGATTACCGAGTCAGTCGTTTAATAAATTTGTACATCACTTATGATTTATTTGGGAAAAGAGAGAAAATAAACAATAGTGTTGCCAGTATCAAATCGAAAAATTAATTTATAGTTAAAATACGATTACGAATCAAGATTTCTAATAACTAGGGCAAGGAATTCCATGCAAATGCATGGTTTTTCTCGATAGTCCAAAACTAATATGGACTAAATATTTATCCGAATCATCAAATTTAGAACAAAATGGCATCGGTTTGAAGTTGCATATTTTTGCATATTTTGTCAAAAATGCATGTTTTTGTATATTTTGACTTTAAATGCATATTTTGTGCCTTTTCAATGCATATTTTTTGATTTTTAATGCATATTTTTCATTTTTAGGAGCATTTTTTATTTTGTAAATAAATATAAAAACAGAAAAAATTGATACGTCTTCGTATTTTGATTCAATCAAAATAAACACTCTTAAAAACCTTATTGACTTATGGAAAATCTTCGAGTTCTGTGTCTTTTTGCAAAACAACTAACTTAAATATATTTTTAAGTTTTAAAGAGCATTATTTTTGCAAAAATAATAGTTTTTAGTGCATATTTCTTATATTATTAATGCATTTCTTTTTTAGCCGCATATTCTCGACGCATATTTTTGAACCATAAAGTCTTTTTTCACGTTCCGCCATCATTTTGCAATTTGTTAAGTTCGGTTTTTTAAAATTTATAATCTAGGAACTAAAATACCCATTTCATGAAACAAACTTTGGTGGCTAGGTGCAAAAATATCTCGAAAATAATCGCGAAAAAAATTTGCAAAAAAGAAAATTTTTCCATCAACATTTGTTTGCAGAATGTAAATAGCTGATTAAGTTTTTTAATAAAATTTTTGCACCATGAAGACTTTTTTCGCGTTCCGCCATTATTTTGCAATTTTTCAAGTTCGCTTCTTTTAAATTTATAATTTAGGGACTATAACACCTATTTCGTAAAACAAAGTTGGGCGGCTAGTTGCAAAAAAAAAATCGTTAAAATAATCGCGAAAAAAAATTTTGCAAAAAGGAAAATTTTTACATCAACATATTTGTTTGCAGAATGTAATTTTCTGATTAATTTTTTAAATAAACTTTTTGCATCATAAAGTCTTTTTTCGCGTTCCGCCATTATTTTGCAATTTTTTAAGTGTGTTTTATTTGAATTCATAATTCAGGAAATACAATACCAATTTCATACACAAAAGTTTAATGCTCAAATTGAAAAAAAAAATCGCGAAAAAAATTTTTTTTAATTTTTTTTTTTAATTAACTTTTTCTACCATAAAGTCTTTTTTCCCGGACGGGAATTCCCGGGAAATCCCGGAAAAGTTTGCCGGGAATTCTCGGGAAAATATATTATTTTCCCGGGAAAACGGGAAATTTTAAAAATATTAAATTTTTTAAATTGTTTTTGTTTCGAATAGGATTTTTTAATTTTAGTCATAAAAAACATTTTAAATACCAAAACAAAAATGTCATTGTTAAAATTTTTTAAAAGGAAATACATTTATTTGACACACAAATAAAATCTTTGCCAAGTAATTAGGAGCATTTCAACTAATAAAGATTTTTCGCATAACTTATTCAAAATTTAAGTAGTAAAACCTAAAAACTTGGTAAATTGTTTAAAAGAAATATGAAAAAAAGCTTTGTTTCTTACAAATAATCGCCCTTACTATATAAATTTTTCAAATGTATAATTTAGGTAAAGTCGACTTTAGTTAAAATATTGGGTGGCAGTATACCTTGACTTGGTGTATTTTTGGAGCATTCTGATTGGTTAATTTATTTTCAACCAATCAAAATATTTGAAAATATAAATATTTTTGTAAGGTTTTCATACACAAAATGAACAAAACCGTTTGATTAAAAATAAAGTCGACTTTAAATTTAAAATACTCCTTTATATTAATTTTATAAGTAACGTTTTCATGGTATCCAATCCGCACCATAACTAGATCTTGGTTTATTCGAGAAAGTTTTTATAATAAAAACCTGGCATTGCCAAAAAATGAAACCGATGTAAAGAACATTATATTAAATTACTACAATCATGTAAAAGATATCGCGATAAAAGAAATATCGAGCAATATTTCTAACAATAGGAGATTTACTATAATCTTAGATGAATGGACAAGAATATCACAAAAGATATTTGAACATATGTATAAGCGGAAATAATTCATTTTATAACCTGGGGTTGGTTTATTATTATAATGCTGATGAAATAAGAATTGTAGAAATAAGATTAGAAGAGTTTTATTTGTCTTTGGAAAATAACATTGTGGCCACCATATCTAATGGGCCAAGTGTGATGAAACGGTTTGTTTCCGACAGTCCAGTAGTAGGTGCTTTCTGCTAGAATCATGCAATTCATTTGGCAGTGCTGCGAGTAATTTATGTGAAATCAAATGTTCAACATTCTGATATTTTTTACTTTGAATTCTCACTACACAGACTGCATTTGTACTGAAATAGTGTTTTTTTTAACAAAAATTACTTATATATGTGGTTTTTATTAACAATTTTGTTCAAAAATATTTCCCGGGATTCCCGGGAATCAAAGTTTTTCATTCCCGTTTCCCGGGAAATAAAAAAGTCCGGGAAATCCCAAACACTAGTTAACACCCATTTCATACAACAAAGTTTGGTGGTTTGTTGCAAAAAAGAAAAATTGCATTTTTTGAACCACAAAGCATATTTGCACATTCCGCCATTATTTAGTAATTTTTTACGTGTGGGTTTCTAAAATTCAAAATCTAGGGACTATAATACTGCTGGATATAGTGTAACTAAGTTACCGTTTTTGTTTTTTATAATAAGTAACTTATTTTAATGGGAGCGATATTTTTTAGCGGCTCAATTAAAGAGCTGCTCGATAAAAAAAGCTCTATGAAATTTTTTATACGAGCTGCTCGATTTAAAAAACTCTATTCAGTTTTGTAAATAAGCCTTTCATTTTTATAAGCTCTTTATTTTTTTTAGTTGCGAGCTTTTTTTTATTTGAGCAACTCTTTTAATTTTGGCTTCCGAGGTTTTTATTTTTGGTTCGCTCCGAGCTTTCTTTCCATCCCTGATTATTTTATTTTTATTTAGTTATTGTATTTATTTTATCGCATAACAAAAAGATATAAATTACATCCAAAAATGCCAGAATCGCACGCAGTCTTTAAAGAAAAGCCAATGACGATTCCTCGATGGTGGGCGAAGGCACGTCATATGGGGCAGGACTGATGGCTTTTAATAAGCTATGAAAGTAATCAATGTATATAAAAAATAAGAAAATAATAATAAAATAAATTTAAAAATGTGCGAAATAAAATCATTTTGTCCGAAATGAAATGTCTAATAAATTCCCTACCATCGTTTTCAGATTATTAGGGTTAATATAATAAATACCGTTTAATCCATTCGTCCCAAATTTGGTACACATGTAAAGCACTGCGAGATTTAAATTTTGTTCATACAAAGTTTTTTCAAATTTTGCTGTTTTCTTAGCGTAACATTAATTTTAAACTTTAAACGCGTTTCTCACAACCACGAGTTCAAAATCGGCTGCCTTTATATAGCCAAGGCGGGTTACCGATTTCGATCCGGTTTTTTTTCTTTAGTAGGAAACAAAAACTCCAGTCCTTATTGTGGCATTTTTTTTTAATTTTTATCAAACGAAGTTTATATCCCCGAGCAAAGGTGTTTTTTTTCTTTTTTGGAATTTTTAAGTTTGTGTGGAAACTTTGTTAAAACATATTAAAAAAAAAAAACTTCTACACTTTCAGGAATGAAGACGATCGTTTCGGGGATTTTCCAGGTCCCCTTCATCTGTTTTCTTTAGAAAATGGTGGTGTAGTGCAATGCAAATTAAAAGCATCAAAATCTCATATTAAATGTAGTCTGCCACATCAACAAAATGGGACTCATAAAATTCATCATTTTTAAAAATTCTACAGACTTTTTATGACTTTGGAGTACCATATCTTCTAGACTAATTGTTGCATCTTCGTAATTTAAACGGTATATGAATGGTATTTTGTCTTTATTTGAAAACAACTTTCTACAAAAATATTTTTTTATTCGCAACTGCAATTTAAGAATGGATTTTTCAATTTTATTTTCACTTTAAATTTTTACGAAAGTATTTTTTTTGGGAAGCCTAACATTTTTACTATAAATTAATATCCTCCATTTTTGAGCAGCTTTTAATATTTCTAATAAAATTTCCATAAAATAAAACATAGGATTTTTTTTTATTCTAAGCTTTTTACATAAACAAATCAAAATTAATGCACTCCCATACACGAAAAATGGAGGATATAAAATTATATCAAAAATACTCGTATTTCGGTGCCATTAATGTAAGCCGTTTTGGTCGAGGTTTGCTTCACATATTTATCTATAATTTTTTTTTATAGTGTAGTGATTTCTTCCGAAGATTTCTCCAATTTCGCGTAATAAAAAATCTAAAACGATTTCTCGCGTTTCGTTGGTGGTTTGCTTAAACATATCTTAAAAGTTGATATGTTTGTACCTTTTCTTAGCAAAGATAATATAGTCGCTTCGCCTAAGAAAATAGCTGTTTGTTTTTTTCTCAACTTTACAGGAGAGCAAAAAAACTATTTAATTTTGTAATTTCGCGATATTTTTTTAATGTTATATTTTTTATTTATTCCTTTACCACTTCCCATAATTATACCACAAAAAAAAATCCAGCTTTTTACGGCGCATAGGCGCTATTATTTAAAGATTTTTCCCAAAAACTACAAATAGCTATTTTTAAATTGCCATTTAATAAACCTTAATTTTGCTTTTTATACAAATAGCTATTTTTGTTTATAAGGATCTTCTAAAATACTGAGTTCTTACAAAGTAATTATATTAAAATTGGATGATGGGCTTCTGTAAATATTACATGTGGTGTCATATGCAACTCTACACTCATAGAAATAAACCAGTAAAAATGACAGAAAAATCTACCAAAAATTAGTTAAAAATTACCTTGCAAGAACCACTGCTAAAATTATCAGATTTTTTTTGCTAAATACTAGTAAATAAAATAAGAACATCAAACATAAATTTACATAATTTTAGTTATATTTGAGTTAACTTTTAGTTAATTGAAAATAACAAATTATTCTTTAAAATCTGCAGAAAATTTTGCTAAATATTAGTAGACTCAAATAGCAAAAAACCGTTATATCTACAACAGTTTTGTTGTTTTTAAGTCAAATCTAGTTGAATGCAAATACCAGTCAATCCTGGTAAAATCAGCAGGAATATTTGGGGATTTCAGAAGGCTTGTTTTTTATTTGCATCTAAAAAAACTTTGAAGTTTTTTTCTGATTTTAGCAGGTTAAGTTGTTATTTTCTATTAGCAAAAATTTAACTCAAATATCACTAAAATTCTGTATATTTAACGGTTTAATTTTTGCTGTTCCTATCTTACTAATATATAGCAAAAATAAAATTCTAATTTCAGCAATTTTTTCTGTAATGTAATTTTAAATTAATTTTTAGTAGTTTTAACTAAATCCTTTACTAACTTTTTTCTATTAGTGTACATAACAGTTTTAGCGGTTTAAAATATTTTTCCAAAATTATATCATCCTTTGTCCTAAAAATTAGATTCGTGGTGATGTATTAACCCTCCAAAAATCTTTCTTCTGATAGCGATAATATTTAAACGATATATTTGGCATTGAAATCTACACTCAACCAAAACAGTCTGTAATGGCTACTGAAAATTTTGCTGTTATTACGGGAAATTTAACTGTTTTGAGCCCAGCGGTATTTTTTGCTAATTTTAGCAAACACATGTTTGCTGATATGTAGTACAATAAAATTAGTAGCCGCTATTAAATTTATGTAAAATGCAATTCAAAATCGATTTGCTAAAATCAGTTAAAAATTTACTAAATATCATAATTTTAGTACAATGAAATTAGTATAAATAATTAGTTGCAGCTGCTAAATTTCAGTAAGTTGTTATAAACTGTAATTTAAAATCAATCTGCTGAAAATAGCAAAAAAGTGTACTAAAAAATAAAAAAAAAAACTGTAAAATCTAAAATAAAAAATTTTTTTTTTCTTTCGATTGTAACAAGCGTATAATTCCTTAATCGTACTTGAAATTTGGAGTCAAAATTGCAAACGGTTCTCCAGTTATTAGCTTTTTATGCATTGGAGATACAATAACATTTTCTGAGTGTTATTTCCAAACTAAGAATATATCAATAGTAACAAATATAAACTAAACAAGAATTGTAAAAAATCAAAAAATAAAATTGTTTAAATTTTTTTGCTAAATTTAGCACTCAATTTTGAAAAATTAGTAAAATGGTTTGCTGAAGTCAGCAGCGAGAATTAGTAGAAAAAATCCGTAATTTGTAATAAGAATGATTACTAAAAAAAATTGTACTAAAAATCAGTATAAAAATAGTAAAGTGCGATTGGAAACTGTTTACAAATTTGTTTACTAACTTTTTTATCTGAGTGCAGTACATACATATTCGGTTAGCGGTAAATTCGGTTGTCACAACGAATCTGTTTCCTGTGTGTATATTTCAAGACATAAAATTGATGTTGATTGAATTTGCAAAATTTTATATATACTACACCCGTAGAAATAAAACTGTAAAAATAACAGAAAAAGCTGCTAGAAATTAGCAAAAAATTACCTTGTAGAAAATACTACTGAAATCTGTTAAATTTACAGAATTTTAATTATATTTAAGTTAACTTTTAGTTAATTGAAAATGACAAATTGTACTGTAAAAGCTGAAGAAAATTTTGCTAAATATTAGTTGACCAAAAAAAAAGTCAAATTTAGTTGAATGCAAGTAGCAGCTAAAATCAACAGGAATATCCGCTAAAAATAGTAAACTACTGATTTCAGAAGGCTAAATTTTTATATGCATTAAGAAAAAAAAAAAAAAATTGGAAAAAAAACTGAAAATTTTAAATTTTTTGTGATTTTGATAAATAATTTAGTAGCAAAAACTTTTTGCTAACTGCTAAGCAACATTTTTTGCTGATTTTAGCAGGTTAAATTCTTATTTTGTATTAACTAAAATTTAACTGAAATATAACTAAACTTCTGTATATTTAACAGTTTCATTTTTAGTGTTGCTATCTTACTAATATTTACCAAAAATAATCTACTAATTTCAGCAGTCTTTTCTGCAAGGTAGTTTTCAACTAATTTTTAGTAGTTTTAATTAAAATTTTTACACAGTTGTTTCTATTAATGTAGATGGAAATCGTTAAACTTTAAAGACATTTCCCCAGAAAATCTGTACCTTAGATCGAAAAATAAAATACCCCGTTCTAATCAGCATATCCAAAATATATGGAATTGTAGTCCAAACTCTATTAACTTTTTCTGTGTCATGCCGTGTTTTCAAGTTTAAACTGCTGTAACTTTTGCACCCCATTCTGGAAATGATTCATGAAAACAGATTCGACATTCACTAATATCGGTGTATTTTTACCTCAAATGTTATCAAAAAAAAAAAGTATTTTTTTTTTTATTTTACCAGAATTATAAAATATTTCAGGAAAATATTAAACTCGATCTTTTATAGAATACATTAATGTTGTATATTAGTTATTAAGAATTTCGTAGATTTTAAACGTGCTTTCCAACCAGACAGTAGAAAATAATAATTTTTTTCCTCTATTTTTCCATCTAAATTCCTGAGATAGCTCGAAAAGTTAATTTCTTTATCTTTTCTAAACTTCATAACTTTCTTTGTAAAAAAGAAACTCGTATAATTTGGCCAAAAACGCTTGATCATAGGACAGAAAATGTGGTGGAAACTATTGCTTAATCATACCATTCTATAAATATATTTAATATTGTGGAAACATAGCTACTGAGTTGAGTGAAAACTACTTGTTCAGGTACCATAATACTCGTATCTATACATTTCCCTTCATTTCATTTGCACATTTACTTGCAAATTTTTCAGACAATTTCCTCCAAAATAGTACTGTTTTTTCAACATGTTGATTTCATGTTTATAAACTCTCTGTAATGCAATTTTCACACTTTATAAAACTTTCAGTTGCACTTCACATAAATATAAAAGAACTGTGAAAGTAAATAAAGTTGGCAAATCACAAAAAGAAAACATCTTCATTTTAATGACTGTGCATTTTTTCGCAAAGCAAAAACGTTTTGCATTTTCAATAACAATTTTTTGTTCAAACCAATACCAAAAAAGCGGTAGGAGATGGAAATAAATTGTTAAAAACGAGTACAAAATATAAGGACAAATACTAACATAAAGACTCAGAACGTGATTGTAATATAATCAGCAATATTTTGCAAGTAAAACATAGTTGATACCTTGAATATCGTTGGGATAATATACATTTAGAAAGGAAAAACAAAAATGGCAGAGTTATTATTCTATGCTCCTTTTTTTTTGTTATAAAGTTGAGTATCAATTTCAAATAATCAAAATAATATTATGTATTGTTATAGACACGAATATTTCTTTTAAAGTTGTTGAAATTTTATTCAAAGATTTTGTTGACACTTTTTGGTCTGTGCACATTAGGGTCTCCAAAAAAATTTACTTGCAAATAATTATTTGGATGTAAAAGTACGTCCTACAAAATTAGGACAATCGGATATCGAGAAAACATGCCGCAATCGGCGCTAAAGTTTGGAGTATGGATTACAAGAGGAAAATCTGACTTTGTACATTTTCTCAAAAACATTAATATTTTAAAACTAATTTGAATTAAAAGCATTAGATAATAGTGATTTGGAGTGAATATTCTTTGTAAAAAAGCAATAAAATTAAATTAAATTGGTTAAAAAACAGCCGAGTTATTATAATTTCTCCCAGCAACCGATGTGTCGCAGACCATTTAAACAAGAAATTCGGGTACAAATTTTAAAATTTATTGAAATAATATACTATAGAAACAGAGTTGTTAAAATGTTTTTTGACATTAACAACGATTTTCTATTAGGTTTTTTATCTGTTAGCACACTCAAATATAGGACACTAAACATGCGTAAAAATGTTGTATCGAGCTATTCTCAAATATTGTATTTTTTCAATTTAAATTTTACCAACTCTGTTTTTTCTTAGGACGATACAACGATACAACAAATAGATCACCCCTTGTGAACAATCTTATTGTGTTGTGCTAACCCCCCTACGGGGAATGATGAGTCAATTGCCCTCCAAGGATCTATCCCGTGACCGGTCAACCGAAGGCATATTATTAAATTAGTACAAATATGAACCAAAGAGAATGAATTAATTTTCTAAATATTTTCTGATTCGTTACTTTCACTGTTGCTTTTAAAAAACTTGACCGATACCGAAATAAAAAACAAAATTCGCGGCATATTTTTTTAAATATTTTTTTATTTATTTTACTCTTTTATTTATTTTGAACTTTATTTTGTTACGATTTGCTTATTTTAGCTCCTATTTTAAATTTTTATAATTTTTTGCTAAAAAATTTTAAGTTTTGTATTTTCAACGTTTTTTAATATTAAAGCTGTTTTAGTTTTAACAATTGGTGTTTCATTTAATTTTTGAAGTAATTTTCTAATTTTTAATTGATTTTTTAATTTAATTATGGCCAATGCAAAAAACGAGTCAACTGCCATTAAAGGACCTATCCCGTGACTGATCAATCGGGGGCATACTGAAGGCACTTCCACTATATTTGTGTGTGTTTTAGTGTTGTTTTTTTCTATTTTTTTCTTTTCCATTTTTTTTTATTTGCTTGTAGTGTTTGTTTTTTTTTTTTCTTTTTTATTTGAACAGAAACGAAAACTATATAACTTTACCATCAGCCAGCCATCACGCATAAGCAACATTAGCTCAGACGGTAGAGCGTTTGCCTTACAAGCAGGACGTTGTGTTATCGAGCCCTACTTCGACGCCAAGTAGATTATTTTTAATTCTTAATTTTTTATTAGTTTATTTGAAAATATATTTTTAGACACACGTGTCACAAGGTGTCTAAACTGTGGTAATTGGTCATTTCCAATGACAACGCCATATTAAAGTGATATGTCTCTTTCAAACAAAAAGACCGATCAACGACCGGTCTCCGCCCCCTTGGTACCTATCCTGCGTGTCATCTGGGACCGGTCCCTTCCCCGTAGGGTCGTTTTAAATTGGTGCCAGTTAGGTCAGAATTTTTAAACACTGTTTTCAAACCTACAATTTTAACTTTTTTAAAAAATTTTTAAAGAAATTTAAAAAAATCAACGATTGGAGTTTAAGGTTTTATTAAAAACATTTTAGACAGTAAAAACTACAAAAATTGTAGGAATTCCTTTTTTCATTTGGATAGTGCAGAAATTTTATTTCCGCGGATTTCGAGAAAACAGCACTTATTTAGCTTTTATGCAAGTTTTTTTTTATTTGCTTTTAGTTCCACATGATTTTGCCCGGAATATAAATAACAACACTAGATGAAATACTTCAATCCTGATAATTAGGGCAAAATAGAAATACATTAAATAGCCCCTGTGTATGGTCAAAAGTCAAGTTTTAGGAGATTTTATTTTTTACTAAGAGAATTCGCTACGAATCACGATTTTTTAATGTTTTTAATTCGAGTTAGTTTTAAAATATCAGTGTTTTGAGAAATATACAAAAAGTGATATTTTCCCTTGTAATCCGTGTACCAAACTTCAGGCACGTATTCCCGATATCCGATTATCCTAATTTTTGGCGGACGTTGTTTTACAACCAAATAAATATTTCCAGGGGGTAGCCCGGTCAAAAACTTAAAATTTATTTTTCTACATACAAGCAGCAGTGGTAAATATACGAATTTTTGGTGGATTCTTGGGAACTTTTTGTGGATTTTTACACATTTTATGACTACATGCTTTTTACGCACAAATTTAGTAAATTTACATACTAATTTCAAAAATTTAAATAAGTTTTCCGCACATTATTTGTGCACCATCTTACACAAAATGTGCGTATTTTTTTTCAATTACACACATAAAGTAAATTTACCCAATTTATAGTAGGAGTATAGTTTCCTACAATAAGTTGGGTAAGTTTCAACAGAATTTAATTAGAGTGTACCAGGGATGGGAAACATGGTACAATTGTACTTTTTTTTTGGTACATTTTGACCTCCGTTGGTACCGAGGTACTACCGCGATCCATTTGGTACAATTTTAAAAATTTTAAATTTTTGTATTAAATGAACTTGTTGCACTTTAAAGCTGTCAACAAATATTCGTAATGCAGACGTGGACGGAAATCATTCTAATAAAAACTTGTAACTGACAACTTTGGGCCCAATGTATTACACTAACATACATTTATACCTGAGCAAAAACCTCCATTGTTTTTGCCTCTTGTAGTTTTTAACTTGTCAAAACGCATAGAAAAAAAAACAAGCAAAAACTAGTTTTGTACAAAAACTAGGTGGTTTTTGCTCAAGTATAAATGTAGTATTATTATTTTCCCGTAATCAGCTCATCGAAAATTTAACCCGCCTCTTTCGTATATTTTTTGAAAATTAAAAAAATATTACATTGTTTTCTTAGGACGGGTAACTTATCTAAAAGAAAATAACCAGAACAAATTTCTAACAACATATATTTTGATATAAATTTGATATTCACAACTATTGGTTATTTTAATATAAGTTAGCAGGTCTTTGTGTGGTACAGAATGGTATTTCCTGCAAGGTTGACCTCAATCGCATGTACTTTTTATTTCAAAAAAATTGGTGAGGGCTGAAAAGTACAATTTTTGTAGAAGAATATTTTCTGCAAGTTTGACATTGTTCGGACAAATTTTCTATATAGTAAAAATTTTGGTACCGTGAGAGTCGAAAAAGTACAATTTCTTTATGTGGTTGGTACAAAATTAAAAAACTCATTTCCATCCCTGTAGTGTACGTTCCGGCCGGCGTCATTTTGAAGAAACCACACCAAACCGTTGCTTGATATAACAAAAAATACCTATCGAAAAAAATAACTTACGATGAATCTTTTTTTAGAATACGAGTATCTAAGATTTCATATTAGCTAAGACTTGTAAAAATCTAATCGTTGGCTGAAAAATATGAAAACAAGGTATTTTCCTCAGTCATGCTAAAAGGTCCAGTTTTTAATGTATTGGCTACACACTGAATTATTTTATTTAAAGTACTGGCAAACTACTAAATCTCAAAGACCTGCCAACGTTGACAAATAACAACTCCCAAGCGTATATTGGTGTTAATGTTAAAAATCCGACACATTTCAATTACATGTAATAACGTCTCCAACGCCGTGCCAACCCTTGTCTATTTTCATATTTTAAGCCATTTTATGGCGAAGGATCCTGTATCGCCATAAAATGCCGGATTTACATTTAAAAATTAAGGCCTGATTACTGAATGTCCAGTTAGCAGCTAACTGTGACTTTGACACATTTGTTGTTGTTTCCCATATAAAATTTGAATTTAACTGCCGGCTAAATTTTAACTGGCCATTCAGTAATCGGGCCTAAAACAGTTAAAAAGCTTTGGCCGAAGTTCATTGCTTTGTCATATTGTTTGAGTAGTCTGTTTGTGAAATAAATCTAAAAATTATAAAATATTACCCCATGGTTATTGGGCAATAAGTTAGTTCTTCTTGGTGCTAAAATATATACTTAGTTTCTCTTTTAGTAATTTTCTTTTTTGTTTTGAAGAGTGTATTATTCATGTACATTAGAGTTCGTCAGAATAATATAAAATTTCTTTGATTTTGGGATATCATCATTTATTTTTTAAGTTTTTGCGTCAAAAAAAAGAATGGCGTTTTTTTTATTTCAACTCCTTCCACTGGCGCAAGTCGGCCAAAAACGCTGATTTGGGGACCGATTTACTGCAGAACAAAAACGGCTGCATTTCTGGGAAATCTGACTTTACCATTAGATTCCACAGCAAAAATTAATATAGAAAACTTTTTTTTGCGTTTTCTGAATACAGCAGATAGTCAAAAAAAAGTTACTTTTTTATTACACACAATGAAAATGTACTCCCTGCTTAGAACATTGGTACAAAAATTGTTGATATACCGCGACCCGTTAAAAAGTTATTTAGTAATCAAATATGTTTAATAAAAAAAATCTTTGTAATAAACATTACAAAAAATTACAAATTATTTTGTCTTTACTAAAAATTAAATTTATAATGCGGCAGCGAGTATTGAAAGCTGCCTTTTAATTAGTTCAAATACTTTTTCATTGAATTAAAAAAAAAAATCCAAATTTGATTAGCTAATAACTTTTTAACGGTTCGCGTTATATCAAAAATTTTCATTGTGTGTAATAAGAAAGTAACTTTTTAGAAGTTTTTGAAAAAAGTGGATTTTCGAACCACTCTAATGGATATCTGGTGTATTTGGAAAATGCAAAGAAAAAAATTGTTTATATTAAATTTTGTTGTAGAATCGAATGGTATAGTCAGATTTCCTATAAATGCAGTTGTTTTTGCTCTGGAGGAAAAGGGTATTAAAATCAGCGTTTTTGGCCGACTTGCGCCAGTGGAAGGAGTTGAAATAAAAAATAAAAAAAACACCAATAATTTTTTCTATTCAAAAACTTAAAAAAAAGTTATAATATCCGAAAATCAAATTATTATGATGAACTCTAATGTACATATATATTTTCTAACATTTGTTTCTGTTTTCAAAGTATGTATTAAGATGTATTTATTTGGAAAATATTCAATTGTTTACTTTCACATCTTTTACATGTGATGCAACATATTTGTTTTTTTAAAACTTTTATTTACTTTAGTTTGCATAAATTGAAATTTATTTTGGTGAAAGTTGGATCTATATTTTTATGGAAATACTGCTTTGGTATTAAAAAAAAACTCTAAATGAACCCAATAAGCACATATGTTTTAAAAATTCAAGTGCTTTAAATTTTGCATTTGTATATTTTAAAAAAATAGTTCAAACTTGAATTTTTATTTACCTTTTGCTGGAGTATGCTATTGAAACAAAATGTAATTAAAGTTTTATTCAAGCCTTGAAACTGGAATTGGATTTGTTTTGAACTTGAATTCCAGTGAAATTGTTTATAGGGAAGTATAAAGAATAAAATATTTGTTTACGAATCTTTATGAGTATTTTCCTTAAAGCATAATATCTGCGAGTATTCCTATGTAACTTCTAAAATAACATTCTTTTGGTCTTCAAAATAAACACAACAATTTAATCTGCCTCTAAGGTATTTAGTAATTTTCTTGATATTACGAAGTTTTTGGAAAACAATTACTTTTTCCTTAGTCATCGACACTCAATGATTTTTGATAAACTAAAAGTTTTCAATAAGACAAACATGATATCTGCTCTTTGATAATTTAGATATTTGGATAGAAATAATTAAAATGAAACACCTTAGCATACCATCCAAGGAACCGAAAAGTTTTACAACAACTACATCATAAACTACAATAATAAAGATTCCAATCTCAACAATTTTAGAGTAAGTACATATTGTTGAGGACTGTCTTTATATAATTCGTTGGAAATTGTTGTGGGAAAAAGTTTAAAATAATTATTGTTTAAAACCAACTCAATACCACCAACAAATTTCATTTAGAAAATTGTTCTGCTAAATAAAAAAAAAATTATTTCTTCCTTGCACCTTTATTACATTTTTAATATTCGCTCACACAGATACAAGAAATAGCGTGGCTCAATATAAACATTTTGGATTCTGAAGTCCAAAATGTTTCCAATCTTCTTTCGAAATCTCCTCTATTGAAACAATTCATTAAATAAAAACCAAGGATCGAAAATAACTGTTTTGAAAGTTTCAAAATCGGAAAATATTACACATTTTTAAGAAATATTTATTGAAGTTGATTTATAATTACACTGCATGACACTCCAAAAATTAATGGAGATCTGACCATCAGCTCTATATATTTCGGACATGCTGATTACAATGGCGTACTTTATTTTTCGATCAATGGTACAGATTTTTCGCGAAATGTCTTTAAAGTTTGGCGGTTTTCCATTCAGTTTTTTACATAAAAAAATTTTCAAATTCAATTAAAATGTAAACACAAGACCTGTGGCTATATTTGCGATATAAATGCGATGTGCTAATCTTGATATTTAAACCACTACTTAGCGTTTTATATAGGTTTTTATGGTTTGTTGCTATTTCAGCGATTTAGTCGCCGAATGTACAATCGACCTCAATAAATGTAATGCCTTAGTAAGGGAGCAATAACCGATACCGAAACATTAATACCGGTATATACCGGTATTATTGAAAAAATTTACAAATATATAAAAAAAACGTTCTTAATTATAAAAAAACTCAATTTTATTAAATTTCTATAAAGGATAAGTATAGTTTATGGAAATTTTTTTATAATATGTATGAACAAAAAACAATAAGTTATTAAAAATTTCTAATTGTGTTTTATTTTTTAAACACAAACATTTTTTTAAATCTATTAGGAACACAAGTTGATGCACTACAAATATTTTATATTTGTATTGAGATCATATAATAAAATAAAAAAAAAAATAAGTTTATAAAATTAATAAAAGGATTCTCTAAAAGAAACTGTAAATTCAATTAAAGGTTTAAGAAACCTGTTTATATATTAAATTATATTTACTAAATTTGTCACAAGTTAGAGAATATTTATGAAGTTAAATAAATTAAAAACAATGTTGCCAATGCAAACTAAATGCTGATAACCGCACTTTGAGTTTATAACACGATTTTCTATTAACAATGAATAATAAAGTTTAATTGTTTAACAATTTTGGAAATTTTATATTAAAAAGATTTGTATTTTTGCTAAAAACGTAAAAAAAACAATTTTTATAAAACCGATTCCATACCGGTACGACACCGGTATTAAGGGAATAGGTTTTTGAATACCGGTATTTTTTGAAATCAAGAATTTCGGTATTGGTATCGGTATCGGTTGTCAATTTGAAAGGGTTTTGAAACGGATAACGGTATTATAACGGTATCGGTTGCCAACCTTGCTAAAAACTGTTCTTGCTAAATTTCAAGCAAAAAAGTTTCCATTTGCAAATAAATGAATTGTAAAAGTTCCTAAGTTTATTTTGTGTCTCGTAGATAAAATTTATCATTTTCCCATAATCTAAATATTGACAATTTTTAAAAAAGATAAGAAAAGAGAGTGATTTAACATAATGTACAATAGAATTTTTATGTACCAATAAAATATTATATTTTTAGGTAATTTATACAGTACTAGCGGGCGCAGCCCGCTACGTTGTTAGCGTGCCTTAAAGGTTAAGGGGGGGGGGGGGGCTGCGCCCTCCCCCCGGGGGGCTGCGCCCCCCACAATTTTTATTAAATTCGTTTTTTATTTAAAGTTTTTTTATTTAAAGCCTTCACCCAGCCACCACAAATAAATAATTCTGCACAACAATGGGTTTAAAATAAATAAATATTTGATCACTTTTTCTCATGAAAGTGGATTGTTAGTAATGAATCCATAATAAATTGCAATATACGTGTGTATGTTAAGATAATTTGGTAAAGTGCGAACTTAGGTAGATAGACCCGTAAGTAGTTTTGTTCATTTGTGTTTTGAATGAAAATAAATAACGTAAAGCAGGGTTGGAAAGCATTTCATAATATTAAAAATAGCGGGCAAAGCTACGTTGTTAGCGTGTCTTAAAGTTTTTTTTTTAATTCCAGTTTATGTAAAGGTAGACCTGGCAATTCAAGTAAATTCACAAATTCAGTTGGAAAATTTACTGCGTCGGTTTCTTCCACCGGTGCTTCGTTACATGAAGTTTAAATATCGGAATATATAAGTTCCATTCCTTTTCTAAGGTTTTTTCTCTTTCAGAAAATTTGTTTAACTTTTTGGGGAGTATGTTTCAATGCTACATAAGTTTCATATTCCGTTGATAGTGTTTGGTAATTCCCTCTTCCAATCCATTTGCATTGTCTATAATTTCAATTCCACTCGTTCAACGTTTATATCCATTTCATTCCACTTGTGTAGTGTTTCAATCCCACTCGTTTTCTATTTAGTTTCTTAATTTTAGTGTTTCATATACACTTGTTCTTTAAGTTTTAGGTTTCTAGCTAAAGACGTAGACGTTAAGGGGGGGGGGGGGGGCAATTTTCCCCTTTTGAACCACCATTTTTACCACGTTCCTGTCCAAAGTCCTAGAAATGCCTTGTCGATAAGTTAGCCCATACTCCAAGGAAAACATATTATATATTACAGGTTTCTAGCCGAAGGGTTCGGTTAGGCCATCAAGGGGGAGAATTATTCCGTTTTTACCCCTCCCGGTAGGAATTTCCAAAAATTCCGTCTTAGAGGACGTCTGCGTTGGAGGAGGAACCTACTACATACATAATTTTAGGTCTCTATATCCAGCAGTTTGGCCAGGCCGTCAAGGGGGAAGTTTTTTCCCTTTTTACCCCTCCCGGTATGAATTTCCAAAAATACCATCTTAGGGGACGTCAACGTTGGAGAAGGAACCCAATTTAAGATCCCTTGTTCCAGCAGTTTGGCCAGGCCGTTAAGGGGGAGACTTTTCCTGTTTTTGACCCTACCTGTAGAAATTTCCAAAAATCTCATCTTAGCGGATGTCTACAATAGAGGAGGAACTTTAATACCAAATTTCAACTTCCTACCTCCAGCGGTTTGGGCAGGCCTTTAAGCGGCACTTTTCGCTTCAGTAATCCCCATTTTTGCAATGTCCCTGTCCAAATAGCACCTTCTCGGTAAGTGAGCACATACTCCAAGTAACATATGTTTTACATTTCAGGTTTCTAGCCAACTTTTACTATTTGTGCCCCTCTCGGTAGGAATTTCCGAAAATCCATCGACAGGGAATTCCAGCTTCCTAGTTCCAGCAGTTTGAGTAAGCTGAGAGGAACTTAAGTACCGAATTTCAGCTTCCTAGTTTGGACAGGCCGTTAAGGGGCAACTTTCCCTTTTTGAGCCCCCATTTTATAACGACCCTGTCCAAAATTCAAAAAAGTATCTTTCTAATAAGTTAGCCCTCACTCCAGGGACCCACATTTTAAGCTTCAGGTTTCTAGCCGAAGGGGTTTTTACCGGCCCCCAAGGTGAGGCTTTTTTTTTTTTGCCCCTCCCTTTAGGAATTTACAAAAATTCCATCTTCGCGGCTATCTGCGATGGATGAGGAACATTCATACCAAATTTCAACTGCATTGCCTAAGCGGTTTGGGCAGGCCGTTAGTGGGGACATTTTTCCCTTTCAACCACCATTTTTACTATGTTCCTGTTCCAAAATAGAAAAATTACGTTGCCGGTGAATTAGTCCTACTCCAAGGAATACATATTTAAAATTTTAGGTTGGCCAAAAGGGATTGGGCAAGCCGGCAGGAGGAGACTTTTACCTTATTTCCCCTCCCGATAGGAATTTCAAAAATTCCGTCTAAGCGGACGCCTACACAGAAGCAGGAACTCACATACCGAGTTTCCTTTTGGGATATCCTGTAGGGAATTCCAAAAATACAAACTTAGTCGATGTCTACTACAGTGGAGGACCCTTTATACCAAATTTCAACTTCTTACCTCCAGTGGTTTGGGCAGGCACTTTTCCAATTTGTGAGACTGTTTATGGGGAGACTTTTCCCCTTTTTGCCCGTTCCGGTAGGAATTTCCAAAAATCCCGTCTTAGCGCACGTCTATGCCGAATATCAAGAAACCTTGTTTTAGTGGAGATATCCGTGGGGGAGGAAAAAAAGTAGTTTTTTTGAAATTATATATTATTTTAAATGGTACTTTTTGGAAAAACGAAATTTTTTGGAAAAAGATACTTTGTTTTTACAAAGTACTTTATTTGTACTTTTTTTGGAAAAGGTATTTTTTTTTAAAAAGTTGTTTTTTTTTGGAAAAATGTATGTTTTTTGGAAAAAGGTCTTTTTTTGGAAAAGGTACTTCTTTTGGAAAAGGAAAATTTTTTTAGAAAAAGGTACTTTTTTTTGGGAAAAGGTACTTTTTTTTGGAAAAGGTACTTTTTTTGAAAAAGGTATTTTTTTGAAAAAATGTATATTTTTTGGGAAAAGCAACATTTTTTTAGAAAAATGTACTTTTTTTGGGAAAAGGTACTTTTTTTTGGAAAAGGTACTTTTTTTGAATAAGTTATTTTTTTGGAAAAATGTATGTTTTTTGGGAAAAGGTACTTTTTTTTTTGGAAAAGGTACATTTTTTTAGAAAAAGGTAAATTTTTTGGAAAAAGTACTTTTTTTGGAAAAAGGTACTTTTTTTGGAAAAAGGTACTTTTTTTGGAAAAAGGAATTTTTTTTTGGAAAAAGGAATTTTTTTTGGAAAAAGGTCATTTTTTTGGAAAAAGGTACTTTTTTTGGAAAAAGGTACTTTTTTTGGAAAAAGGTACTTTTTTTGGAAAAAGGTACTTTTTTGGAAAAAGGTACTTTTTTCGGGAAAAGGTACTTTTTTTTGGAAAAAGGTACTTTTTTTGGAAAAAGGTACTTTTTTTGGAAAAAGGTACTTTTTTTGGAAAAAGGTACTTTTTTTGGAAAAAGGTACTTTTTTTGGAAATAGGTACTTTTTTTGGAAAAAGGTACTTTTTTTGGGAAAAGGTACTTTTTTGGAAAAAGGTACTTTTTTTGTCCCCTTTTTGCCCCTCCCGATAAGAATTTCCAAAAATGCCGTCTCAACGGACGTCTACACCGGTCGAGGAACCTACATACCAAATTTCAACTTCATAGCTCCAGCAGTTTGAGCAGGCCGTCAAGGGGGAGACTTTTTCCCCGTTTTGCCCGTCCCTGTAAAAATTTCCAAAACTCCCGTCTTGGTGGATGTCTACGATAGTGGAGGAACCTTTATACCAAATTTCAACTTCTTACCTCCAGCGGTTTGGGCAGGCCGTCAAGGGGGGCCTTTTTCCCCTTTTTAACCCCCATTTTTACAACGTCCCTGTCCAAAATTCTAGAAAGTACTTTCCAGAAAAGTTAGCCCCTACTCCAAGGAACACATATCTTAAATTTCAGCTTTCTAGCGAAAGGGGTTTTGGCAGGCCGTCAAGGGGGACACTTTCCCCCTTTTTGCCCGTTCCGGTAGGAATTTCCAAAAATCCCGTCTTAGTGGACGTCTACCCCGAAAGAGGAACCTACATACCAAATTTCAACTTCCTAGCTTCAGCGGTTTGGGCTGGGCGATGTTGAGTCAGTCAGTCAGTCAGTCAGTCAGTCAGTCAGTCAGTCAGTCACGTTATTCTTTTATATATAGAGATTGTTCGAAACCTAAGAAACTTCTCCTAATAAAGTAATCAAAGTCCTACATATTCTTTTTAAATTGGTTTATACTACTAATAATAATGTAATAATAACAACAAAAATTTAATTCCATTTCCCTGGCAATAAAAAAAAACAAAAACAAAATTAACTCCATATATTATTGTTCGAAACTTACATGGGGTTTCTAGAAGACGTTCGTTGTCACACGAGTGAGTGACTACATGTATTTTGTTTTTGTATTGCATGTATTTTGTTATTGTATTTTCGTTCATGTGAAGCAAAATGTCATCTAGAAACACCACCTTAAGCAACTTTCAGTACTTCCTATGATACCCTTTGTTTCATGTTACCTCCGCACATCGTTTTGCCATAGAATCTATAAGATTTGATAGTGTTGTGGTTGGTACTGATTCCCACTCTGATTTTAAGCAATTTATCAGCTCCCTCTTATTACTAAAACGGCGAGTTCCGACCCTGCGCTTTAAAATGCCGAATAGGTTTTCTATGGGAGTAAAGTCTGAAGATTGAGCTGGCCAATCCAATAATTGAATCCCATTAACAGATAACCATTCTTTGACCAACTTTGTCGAGAGTTTGGGTCATTAAACGCTGAAACACCCATCGAAGTGGCATTTCCAATTCGGCATATTAAAGCATGTGTTTGGCTAAAATATCCATATAAACAAAGCGATCCACTTTTATTTGTATTTCACTCGACGAAAAGCTGGTCCACACCATTACATTTCCGGCCCCATGCTTTATTGTTCCTTTACAATAACGCGGATGTATGAGTTTTCCCTTCGGTCTTCGAACGTGGCATACTTCATCTGAATTTAGCAGTTTAAATTTAGACTCGTCGCTGAACAAAACTATTTTCTATTTCTCCACAGTACAATTTGCGTGAGCTTTTGCAAAATCCAACCTTAAATTTCATAAAACTAATGAAAATTAACGAATACGTTGCAAAATCATTTAGGCGAACCTCTCTTTTAAACTTTTCTTTGTCACACTGCTCGAACTAATATTGAGATTAAGCTCACTCACAACATCTTTGGAAAAAATAAAGGGTTTTTTTCTTAATTAATCGGACAATTTTCATGCTGTTCGATGTGAAGTTTTTCGAGGTTGCCCTCTGGTATTGGCTTTCTCTACTAATCCAGTAGCTTTGTACTTTATAATTAGTAGCGAAACTATTGATTTGTTAATGCTTAATTTGTTAACTATAGAGACTTGCGATTGGCTCTTATTAAGTAGTTCAACAATTTTGAGCTTCAAATCGATTCCGTAACGTGAACGCGCCATAGCTGCACTTCTAAGTAATTGATTCTAAATCTGCAGAAACAAAAAAAAATTTAATTTTCTTTGTCAAACTAAAAGGGAATTAAATAAATGTTTCAAAATTTTTGTTTATTTGTTGCAAAAAAATACAACAACAAAATAGTTGCTTAAGTTTCGAACAATAATATTGGAAATGGAATTAAATTTTTCTTGTTATTATTAGAATGTAGGCACCTAACATAATAAAAATTAAAAGTGTTATTTCGTATAAATCAATTTAAAAACAATATATAAGACTTTCATTACTTTATTAGGAGAAGCTGCTTAGGTTTCGAACAATGCTGTATAAAAACTGAAGAGTTTGATTTAAACTAAGCTAATGAAAACTATTGTTTTTCTGTACAAAATCGTGTTTACCAGGCATGCTTATATAATGATATATACGCTAATTTTTTGCGTACACTAATAGAAAAAAGTCCGTAAAAAATTTAGTTAAAACTACTAAAAATTAGTTAAAAATCATGCTGCGGAAAAAACGGCTAAATTAGCAGATTATTTTTGCTAGATATTAGTAATATCCCGTGAAAAAACGTTTAGAGTTGATCAAGTTAGGTTTGATCCAATTGTATCTATTCATATTAGAGAGTGAATAACAACTTATAAAATTAAATGAGTCTACCTGCGATTTCGATTTTCTAAATTTTCTTATTCGTTAACTTATATAATCATATCTTAAAATATCTTTTCTCTTATATCATTTTATATGCCATATACAAATACATATACAACATAATATATCGCTTCGAACAACACTTTATAAAACTAAATGTGACCCAAGAATATATTAGATAAAATTATTTACTATCTCGAATCCAACAAAATGTATGTGGATTTAAATACAATTATATACTTACGGTGGGTCTCATACTGTAGGTTTAACTTTAACTTAAGTATAAACAAAAGAAAATGTCAAAAAAATGTACACAAAACAACAACATATTTTTGGGTTAACTATTAACTAAAGTTTCAACCTGAAGTATGAGACCCACCATTAATAATTTAATACAAAATTAAAAAGCTGAGGTTATATTTTATTTTTCATCTAGGGTTTCTAATGACCCAGAATTTTTTAATTTCTGGGATAAATGAGACATACCAATGTCGCACTTAATTATAATATCTAGTCTTAAATCTAATGAGAGAAATAATAAGAAAAGTAACTACACAGAGAAAAAATAATAGTTAAATCAATTACTATAGCAATTAATTAATTAACATTCGATTTTTTACGAACACTTTGTAAATAAAGTATGAATATTAAGGCCAGTGTTATAGTCATCACTTAGTAGGATATTTCATTTTAGTAAGAAACTTTAAAACGAAATTTTTTAAATGGTGGCTATAATACTTATCCTTATTAAAGTAAATATTATTCTAGTTAAACTTTTTTATATTTAAGTTAATGTGTTTTCCAATTTTAAAAATAAGCAGACAATTTTTTATATAAAAAGAAAAAAACCTGAAATTTGTGTGATCTCAAAGCTGTTTCTATCTTAGTAAACGTTGTTTGTGTATGATTTTAATTTTTTTCTTCTGTGTAGTTACTACTAACTGATAATGGATTATATAACCCACACAGAGAGGAGTTTGCTGGACCAGTTTTAATGAAATTTTTTTAGGAAAATAATAAAGTTTTCTTCACAAGGTAAAGGAAAAATTTCTTAAATTTGATGGAAAAGCTTTATATATTTTATGAATTTAGTTTTAATGAAGCTTTTTCATTAAGTGCATGAAAGTTTTAATAAATAAAATTAATATTTTGACAACATTTTATCAAAAATTCCATTAATTTAATAAAAGGTTTCAATGGAATTTATTAATATCATTCAGATAATTCTCTCAGTTAATTAATTGGTTGTTTTTCTACACTATACATATTCATATAAAAAAACTAAATTTAATGCAATTGAATAAGACCAAAACTCCGATAAAATTATATCAATTCAAATATGTTTTTTATTCGTTTATATGCAATTTGATTAATCCATTTTCCGGGTCAAATTTTATATAATTTAGTATGATGTCAAATAAAAAAAGATATGCTACCGAATAAATTTTTTTTCACGGGATAGGAACAGCAAAAATAAAACTACTAAATATACAGAATTTTAATTATTTTTGAGCTAAATTTTTATTAACGGAAAATAGTAAATTAACCTGCTAAAAATAGCAAAAATTTTGTTAAATAATTAGTAGCCTAAAAATTTTTTAGATTTTTTTTTATGCAAATAAAAATCGAGCCTTTTGAAAACAGCAGTTTACAATTTTTTAGCAAATATTTCTGCTGATTTTATTAGAATAGACTGCTATTTGCATTCAACTAAATTTAGCTTAAAAATAGCAAAATTTTTGTAGATATAACAGTTTACCTTTGCGTTTGTTAGTCTACTAATAATTAACAACATTTTCTGAAGAGTTTACAGTACAATTTTTTATTTTCAGTTAATTTAAAGTTAGCTTAAATATAACTAAAATTCTGGAAATTTAATAGTTTTCATTTTGCTGTTCTTATTTTACTTGTATTTAGTAAAAAAATCTGCTAATATTAGCAGTTTTTTTTTTGCAGCATCATTTGTAACTAATTTTTATTAACTTTTTCTGCTATTTTTACAGATTTATTTCTATGAGTGTATAATTACTCATAATTATTATGGAACAACGGAAAGATATTAGTTGAACAGTACCCAGCAAAATCTTTCATTACCAAATAAGTGGTTATATAATAGAAATTCATAGCTCCGCACAACTTATTTTTTGGCGTCTAAACTCATTATTTTTGTTTGGCGTGGTCGTTTTTATAAGTAGTCACGCTTACCTGCTCGCTTACGAAAAAATGAGAAATAAGTAGTTACGAGATTTTGAATAATAAGTGGTTACATACATGCTTACAAAAAGTTGAATTATAAGTGGTTATCCGACTGCTTACTTGATTCTTAAAAATAAGGAGTTACACAAATACTATTAGCTTCAGGAAATACATTCAGAGAATTTAAAGTTTTTCCTAGTGTGTAATTTTAGTACTCGTCATAAAAATTTAACACAAAACATATTTACATGTAATAAATATAAATGTATAAAATTTAACTTTGTAAAAAGTACTTATTTAAACTATTGCGAGTAAGTCATTATTTTATATTTAAAAGCAATAACTACAATAGGCCGTTATTAGGAAGTCATTATTTTATATTACAAAATAATGCAAAAGGTAATGATATATCATTATTGGTAATGCAGACAGCAATGAGGTGTCATTACCAATATTTTGCTGGGTAATAATAAAAATAAAAATTCGCGCTAACAGTGATAACTTAGCTTTTTCGTAATAAAATTTATAACACTTTTTAAGTTCTTGATAAGAATATTTAAAAAAATTTGTGAAATTTTTTGAGATTCCAATACTTAGACTTTGGAGTTCAAAATGATTCGTTTTCCGTCCCCTCTAATTTAAACACAGTAGATAGACACATCTAACTAGATACAACTTACATTTAAGCCATTTCATTTTCATTCCTAAATTAGTTTAACTTGTTACTATAACTTTTGCTTCGGTTTGTGTAAAGAAGGGATTTATTTAACTTTGTAGTTTGTTTTCTATCGATACGCCCATAGAAAAAGGTTGTTGCCCTTCAAAAAATATTGTAAAAATATTTTAAGATAAAACTGATTTTGAAACAAAAATTTAATTGTATCTATTAATATTTAAATTGATTTTTAATTATATTTTTTAACGCATAGTAAGTTGTTTATCTATCAATATGTTTTCACGATAATGAGTTTCATGTAAAAAGTGTAAAAAGTTTTTAAGCAAATTTAAGTGACAATTCAAAAGAACTTCATAAATTAAAATAGCCCAGCAAAACCTTGGTAATGGATTTTTTTTTTAAAGTAATACGTTACTAATATTGTGATAAGTACATCAATAGTTATGTGGGAGGTATAAAATAATGAGTTACCGATGGAGAAATATAGCACTACCTATTTCGAGGCTTTAAAATAATATATTACTGATATTGTGTTATATAATAACTTATTAACCCTTAAATGCATGGTGTAGCTTTTTTTAATTTTATTTTATCGGGATATACATTAATTGCATCAAAGGAATTAAATATGCTAAAAATCCCAAACGTATTTAACAAATTGTGAAAAATAATCCGCTGCAGGCATGTCCCTATCCGGATTTCTTTATTGCCTAAGGAAATCGTCAGGGGACGACGTTTTTAGAATTTCTGTAAATATTTGTTAAGTTAAATTACAAACTCAATGTTGCCATTTGGCAACATATCAGTTTTTTAATAAAAAAAAACCCACTTGATGCACAAAACTGTATTTTTGGCCATTGGGGCCCCTTTTGTGCAAAGTGTTCTTATAGTTTAGCTCACATTTTTTAAACAGTTTTAGGAAAAATCTTGGTTTTGCTTCGCATGTTTGTGAAAAATCTAAAACACACGTTTTTTTTTTACAAAAAGTGTAATATTCAAAAATGTTTGTTTAAATATTTAAAGTGGTATTCTCGCAATAAAATTAATTTTGGCGACAATAAATGTATATTCATAGTTTATAGTTTTTTTTTGTTTTTTTTTTCATACACGTTAAAATAATCACAATTTAGCTATTTGTCAAAAAACAATATTTTTCAATAAAAATCACCTTTTTTTTAATAATTTTTTTTGGTATTTTTCTTGAAATGTACACGCCTTTACAAATTATATATAAAGAAATGGTTAAAATTGAAGAGATCATGCATTTAAGGGTTAATAAGGGTAAAAATAATAAGTTATTGGTATTGCATTATATAATTACTTATTATGCGAAAGTACGATTTTATAAAAATTTATAATCTAATTATATTGCTCTGAGCGATGTACTTTTATACAAAGTCATTACTGGTAATGTCTTATTTTATTCCCTTTATGTAACCAATGAAATATGTACTAATGTGTAACGACTTATTTCACTCCATACAATTATGTAATATTACAAATAACAACTTATTTCGGTACTTCCTGCGTAATCACTTATTTGAGCCTATACCCGTACGACTTAGGCAACCATTTATCTCCAATGACACCCCCATGTTAAAATAATGTGTTATGCGACCAAAGTGTAAGTAGTTACAATTTTATGTTTTTTATTCCATTTCCCTTTACCTGTGATATGAGTCCATGGTTATCTCGAGCATCGATGAACTGCCCACCGAAATCGTACAATTTGACCCCTTTAGAGTTTTTCTTGTGGGGTTTCTTTAAGTCGCAGGCATATGCCAATAAGTTACAAACGACCGGTGTCCTCAAAGTCAAAATAAGTTGATTGACCCACTTTTTCGCATATAAAAAAAACTATTAAACTGTAATACAAAATGCTGTTCTTTAAGGATTCTAATTTATGCGAAAAAGTGTGGTTGGGATGACCATATTCGAAGCACTCTCATGAAGATGAGTTAAAAACTACACTCAGAAAAAAATGTTAGTAGAAAAATTTGTATACAGTTTTCAATTTCACTTTACTATTTTTATACTAATTGTTTGAATTTGGACTTGAGGTAGAACAACATTCTAACTAAATATACAGTGCTGTGCAATATAATAGGCACATTCAAATTTTTTATAATTTTATTCTCGTTGCCTTTATTTTTAAAGATCATAATGGTGGATAAATTGACCCTAAAATGCGAGGAGATTGTTCAGAAAATGGTGCAGAATTTTAACGTGACGTCTGTTTTTTTATTTTGTCACTTGTTTGAAGTAGGCGTGGCTTTTAATGAAAAATAAGCGATATCGACCTTCTATCAAATTACATAATAAAAATTTAGCGAGTACTGATCAGTTCTGTAAAAACTGTATATTTTTGGAAGTCCTATAATATTTCCTTAAGTTTTACATTATTTTTTTCTACAAATGGTCGCCAGACTTAAACTGGCAGTGCCTTAAACATGACTAAATTTTTCTTTGTTTTTAGCGATTTCAAAATAAAGTTAACAACACTGAAATTTAAACACGGAATGCTTTATACTATAACGTAAAACAAGCTTGACTGATTCGTTATATCGCGTTAAGTGTAGAATAAGGCCATTCACTTTAAAGTTTCAGTGTTGTTAACTCTATTTTAAAATCGCTAAAAACAAAGGAAAATCTGGTCATGTTTAAGGCGTTGTCATTTTAAGTGTAGGGGACCGTTTGTGGATAAAGATAATGCAAGATTTAAGGAAATTTAATAGAATTTACAAAAATATACAGTTTGTATATATCCGATCAGTGCTCGCAAAATTTTACTATGTAATTTGATAGAAAATCGATATCGCTTATTTTTCATTAAAAGCCACGCCTTCTTAAAACAAATTACAAAATAAAAAAACAGACATTACGTTAAAATTCTGCACCAATTTCTGAATAATCTCCTCGCATTTTTGGGTGAATTTATCCACTATTTTGATTTTTAAAAATAAAGACAACGAGAATAAAATTAGAAAAAATTTTAATGTGCCTATTATATTGCACAGCAGTGTATGTTAGTAAAAATATACACTTTAGTAAACGAGTACTTGGTACTTCTACTTAGAAAAAGAATAAGTACAAAGATTTGATTGTACCAAGTACCAAGGAACTAAACAAGTGCTATGAATATTGCTGGGTGCTTGCTAAGTTCTACTAGTTATATTTGCTAAGTGCTTTATGTACACTAATAGAAAAAAGTCTGTAAAAAGTTGAAACTACTAAAAATTAGTTAAAAATGATGCTGCAGAAAAGACTGCTGAAATTAGCAAATCATTTTTGCTATATATTTGTTAAGATAGGAACAGCAAATATAAAACTGTTAAAATATAGAATTTTAGTTAAATTTGAGTTTAATTTTTGTTAATAGAAAATAACAAATTAACTTGCTAAAATCAGCAAAAAAAATTTTGCTAAATATATAGTAGCCCAAAATATCGCAACAAAATTTAAAATTTTCTAAGTTTTTTTTCGATTTTTTTTTAATGCAAATAAAAACAAATATCCTTCGCCAGTGGGGCACATACACTGATCCCATTTTTCTCCGATGTTAAGGAAGATAAAAAAATTGGGAAAAACATATTTTGTGCATTTTTTAATTACCTTTCCTTGACATCCACTTTGATGAATTTATATCACATGTAGCAGCAGGTAGACGTGGTTTTGTGATTTTTGGGGTGCCAAAAAAATAATTGAAAGCAACTACATTTTGCAATTACTTCCTCAAATCGAGTGATAAAAACGTAATTTTTCGTTATGTTAGAAATAAGAACTTAAGCTTTGGAATAATAATAATTTTATTTTCATATATTTAGTTAGAATTTTATTTTTATAAAAAGTGTGAAAAATATTAATTTTATTTTAGTGGTTATTAATACTTCAGAATTTTGTAATTTTGAAGAGTCACATTATATTATAGTTTTAAATTTTTTTTCTTTTAATATTGTGAAGATTTTCTGCTTAAAAAAATTACATATCTTAAAGAACTTATTCTAAATTATTTATTTCAGTCATTAAAATATTGACTTTGCTGTACAATTTTTTTTTGTTGAAATTGTATCTAGCACTTTTGGCGAATATCCCCAAGTTTGGGGCAGTTACGCCGATTTGAGTTACTTTGAAAATCATTAAAAAAAATAATAGAAAATTTACAAATAATTAGAACAAAAATCATAAAAATTAAAGTCAAGATATGTAGATCTTCAATTTTAAAGTAATTTTTGAAAAATAATTAGGGGTTAAGAAATGACGGGCATTTAAAAACTTTTCGTTTTTAAATGCCCGTAATTTCCGCTGGTTTTGTTGGCCTACACTGTAGGTATCTAGGCAATAGTCTGTATGCAATAGTCGAGAATACACGTTTTCAATATTTTCCTTGATTTTCAATGTGCAAATTTTGTTTGAAAGCATTTCCGTTTCGAATCTACTTACATAATAATCTATAGTGGATATATTGCTATTAGGGTTCGGGAATTCCCGGAATTGTAGAACTAAGACTAGAAGAGTTTTAATTGTCTTTGGAAAATAACATTGTGGCCACCATATTAATGGGCCAAATGTGATGAAGCGTTTTGTTTCCGACAGTCCAGTAGTGGGTGCTTTCTGCTGAAATCATGCAATTCATTTGGCAGTGCTTGTAGTAATTTATGTGAAATCAAATGTTCAATATTCTGATATATTTTACTTTGAATTCTCACTATACAGACTGTATATGTGACAGCGCATAGAGAAAGGGACCTAAGGGTAAAAAAATCAATTTTTTTTTTTTTTTGATGTGGACAACATCTGATCATCGAATGAGACCGATCCCATGCCCTTTTTTTTACCCTTTTTTTAACCCTTTCTATTTTGCGCGTCACATATAGGTATATAGGTGGTTTTCATTAACAATTTTGTTCAAAAATATTTCCCGGGAATCAAATTTTTTTATTCGCGTTTTCCGGGAAATAAAAAAGTCCGGAAATCCCAAACCCTAAATGCTACCCAGGTAGCAAAACGATTGCCCATCCTCAAGCTCTACGTTGTTGATTATAAACTTAGGGAGATTGATGGTATTGATACGTAGAACCTTAGTTTTATCGATGTTAATTTGCCGACCAAAACCACAGTCTAGCTGAAGTATCTGATCTAATTTAGCTGATATACATATCGATAAAGTTATGTGCGAGCAGACAGATATCATCGGCGTAGTTAAGATCTTCCAGTCGACCATTCATACGCCAAGCGAAATCTTCAATTTTAGTAAAAGTAATAGTAAATAGAATAAATACTTTCGTTGTTTTAATAATAAAAAAACAAAACTGCAAAAAATATTTTAACTAAAAAAAAGGTTTTTTGGAAAAAACTGGAAAACTGTATAAAACTTGAAAAAAATTGTTTTTTTATGAAAAAAAAAACTGGAAAACTGTTAAACATCTGAAAAAAAAAACTTGGAAAAATAGTTAAATTGACTATATGGCGGTAAAACACAACAGCCATAAAGCGTTTTCTTAATGAAAGTTATGCGAAAATTGTTGTTCTTTGGGCTCTTTCGGACTGTTTTGGGTAATAATCAGTAAGTGACCAAATTATGGCCGATTACCGATTATTGGCCGTTGTTTTTGGCCAAAATCAATTGATTGGTGGAACACTATTAGTTTTTAAATAAAACATGAAAATTTTGTTATTATTTAACAATTATGTAGAAGAATAAATAACAAAAGAATTTATAGAAGTCCCGTATGAAATTTCCGAAAAAAATTAGAGGGATTTTGCGGAAATTTCCGGGACAACAGCCCTAGTTCACTCCTAAAATATTTTTAACAATTTTTTTTTCTATGAGTGTGAAAAAATTCTTGGTTCTTAACAAAAACACAAAACTGTAAAACTCTATGTAAAGTTATTTTAAAGTTCTTTTATTATTCTTTGGCCTTCGTCTTCAGAACGGAAATTAATTTTTTTGTAAATATTGTACTCGCACTACGTCTGCTGCAGGATGATCCTTGAAAAAATAAATCAGTATTTTAATCAATATTACTTTTATTTTTTGTGTTGGATGGTCATCTTCCATGCGACACGAATGAATTTTAAAGCACACATAAACACAAAAATTCGGCGAACTAAGGGTACAATTTACGCATATACTTTTCTAGTATTATCTGAATATAATATTCAGCGGAAAATACATAGAGGACCGCCATCTATAATTGGAAGTACAACTACAATATTTCAAATGTAAAACAATTTTCTGTTTGTAGATCTTCTTTCATCCTCCCTGTCTATAAATTCTAATTAGATTCTGATTAAATTCTATTCGGAATCCTATTAAAAAATGTTTATTTACACAAAGTATACATTCCGGTATGTTGGCAACGAAATTAAATTAAATAATTGCATACTGATTCAATAAAACACATACACACACACATACAATTGTTTAAATACCTAACAGCCAATCGAGTAACTATTTGGCCTTCGGATATTTATATGCCTGGTTAATAATTCCCAGAAATTCTGTGTACAAAACAATTTATTGTTATAAACATTCGCAAAATTGTGACAACATAATGTTGCTTGGATTCAAATGACCAACATAAATACTGTATGTCGTTGTGTAAACAGCAGCAGCAGCAATAAAAGTATCGACGATAGGTAAGTGATGATAGTTAACACAAAAGCTCAAGAGGTCAAGTTAAATATTGAACACACACAAACAGGATAATGCTCATGGACAAATAGGCACACACACACACACACACACACATCCACACATCTAATACCTATATACATATGTACATACGCCAATGAAGATTTATCTACTCGTATAAAGAATCGATGTTGTTTCCACGTGCAAGTGCAATTAGTTTGTTCATAGAGTATAGAAAAAGTTTTTAATTTAACAAGTGCTGAAAAAAATTAACTCAAGTTAACTCCTCATTTTCATGGTTGCTTACATTACGACCTCATTGCCTGTTGTTGTTTCTTTTTCAATTAAGCTTTCATGCCTGTTGCCTGTTAGTTTAATTTTTTTGTTATCTATCTACTGTTTCATGTTTAATTTTTTATGTTAAGGCTGAGTTACCCAACCGTAAACGTATCTGTAACGAATCAGCTGTTTCGATACCACAAGAAGAAATGTATACGAATGGTTACTAACACGTAAATGTAAACGAACTTGCCGGATCATTCTGTTGAAATCAGAATTTTCTATCCGGCATCGAAACAGCTGACTGATTTTAGTCGGGAAAAAATATGAAATGAATAAAGAAAAATGATTCAAACAACAAATAAGGAATAAAAATTAACAAATAAATTGAAAATTTTAGAATAAAATATAAAACCACACGAAATAGATGCTAAATAGTAATGTCGTTTACGATAATCTATAAGTGTACTTTTTAGCTACGGCACGGTACAGTTACATCACATATACGTTTACGGTCCCATAATCCGCCCTTTAGTGTTGTGTTGAAATTGTTGTTAACTTTATCTGGTTGTACTTGTACTACACATCCTTTATTATATTTATATATTTTTCTCTGCGAGCAAGTGACACGTTGTCGCGAATAAGGGCATACAGGCCGTATATAGTTACACATATGATATATATTTAATTATAGCTGTATCTTCGCTCATACCTATCAACGTTAAGTACTAAAGTACAATACAAATTTTTAACAGTTAATTGCATTAAAGGATTTTGTGTGCTAAAAATCCAAATCTTATTTCACAAATTGAAAAATAAACTGTGGAAAATATGTCGCTATCTGGATTTCATTCTTGCCTAAAGAAGTCATCAGGGGACGATGTTTTTAGAATTTCTAAAAATATTTGTTAGCCCGAGAGTAAAAAAAAATAATATGATGTTATTTGTAATAATATCTTATTTAATAAAATTGGAGATATATTCTGATCCGAAAAATGGTGGATAAAATCATTTCGGACCATAAAATTATGCCGACTATACAATACCCTACACCAGTCTGGGTAAAAGCCAACTAATGTTTCGATCCGAAATTCGAATGGGTTAAAATGGGGCTTGCGTCAAAATTTTCTATAATGTGAATCAGCGCACCAAATTTCATTAAAATATCTTAATATTTGCGATCTGCAGTTTGTAACCACGCCAATTTTGGGGGGACCCTTATATGGGCACTAGGTCTAAACATGGACCGATGTTCACCAAAATCAATAGGCTTCGTCCTTGGGCCAACATAGGTCTGTGTACCAAATTTCATCAAAATATCTTAATATTTGCGACCTGCAGCGTATAAACAATATAATTTTGGGGGGACGCTTATATGGGCACTAGGTCTAAACATGGACCGATTTTATAAAATTTTTGAATAACTAAAACCTTTATATAATTATATTCGCAAACATATTGTGTCACACTTGACTATATATAAACGGGAGGTTAAATTAACTTTAAAATTTCTTGTTCTCGTCCAGAAGCGTCATTAAACACTTAAAATATCAAAGAAACGCTAAAAATAACAAGTCGAACACACAGCTTATATACATTTGTATCCTACTACATACGAGTACATCTAGTTGGATACGATTACACTGTGCTACAAAAAAATTTTTTTCCAGACACTTTTCAAGTGACATAGTATAGGTTGTATGTTAGGTCTAGCAGAGTATATTACAAAACCCGTTTGAGAAGTTGCAATATACCCTCAAATTTTCGAGATAACGGTAAGAGTATTTTTTGTGAATGGCGCATTTAAACATTTGTAACTCATTCCTTTTTATGTGGTTTTTAATAGGAAATTGCCTGGAATTTCAAAATATATATAACATGCTTTCTTTATATTATTAATATAAATATGTAGACATTTATTTAAAAATAATTAAAATTTTCAGTTTTTTCTTTAATTTTTCATCTTCTACGAGGGCTTTTTTTCGAATTTTCTTCTAAAACAATAATATTCTTAAAGTATTTATTTTCCTGAATAAAATGAGCCTTCATTTGTTAAAATCGGTTGAAAGTTAACAAAGTTATGGTACTTTTCCTAAACAATAAAAACCCGATTTTCTTTAATTTAAATAACTGTTAACACAAATGCTAACTGACAAACGATATTTTTGCAAGTATCAAAAAAAAAAATAAAGATTTTATCAAAACATTTATGCAAGTATTGTACTTGTAAATAAGCATTATTTTTTAATAACACCGTTACTTTTGCAAAATATATCAACCTTGCGGACAACTGAAGAGTTGGGGTGATGCCCATGAAACAATTGTATTGTCTATCGTGAAAATGATCAACCTTTTTGAAACAACAAATACCCGTGTAAAAAACTCAGAACTGAGGAGATCTCAGTAGATCTTATTGTACCAGATTGTACCACTAACACCGTTACTTTTGCAAACTATATCAACCCTGAGGACAACTGAAGAGTTGGGGTGATGCCCATGAAACAATTGTATTGTCTATCATGAAAATGATCAACCTTTTTGAAACAACAAATACCTGTGTAAAAAACTCAGAACTGAGGAGATCTCAGTAGATCTGATTGTACCAGTAACACCGTTACTTTTGCAAAATATATCAACCTTGCGGACAACTGAAGAGTTGGGGTGATGCCCATGAAACAATTGTATTGTCTATCACGAAAATTGTCAACCTTTTTGAAACAACAAATACCTGTGTAAAAAACTCAGAACTGAGGAGATCTCAGTAGATCTAATTGTACCAGATTAGATCTAGGCAGATCTGACGAACCATATATAATCAGATCCAACGTGATTTTGACTTTAAACTAAAATTAAAGAACTTATATCTATAAACCGATCTTCTTAACGAGTTATTCTTGAAACAAAACTTGTTTGTACATTTTTATTTTGGTATGTACCAGCTCAAATGAATAAAATCTGATACCAGATCTGGTACCAAATCTGGCCAGATCTGGTACCAAATCTGGCCAGATCTGCTTACATCATGTAAATCACCCAGTTTTTCAGATCACTTTAGATATGAACAGATCTGGCACTAGATCTGATCAGATGTGGCCATAAAGTGTATCACATATGCCATATACACTCAGATAAAAAAGTTAGTAAAAAAATTTGTAAACACACTGAGAGAATTATCCTTCATGATATTAATGATACAATTTCATAGAATATTTTTCGTAGAACCAATGAAGAATTTCAATATGTATATAATATTTAATTAATATTATGAAATTTTTCATAACTTTTCTTTCATAAAATTTCATAATTTCATTAAAAAAATTCATTGAACTTCACAAATTAGATCTCCATAAATTTAATGAAAATGTTCTTTATATATATATGAATTTGTTCAATAGTATTTACTTTTTTTAAATTTTTTTTTAGAAAATATCGTCATTTCCTGAGAGAATAATCTTTTATAATTTTTATTTTTTTTTTACATGAAGTTTTTCTTATTAAGTTTGGACCATGAAATTGTTTTATAAATCATATTCATTTTTTCGAAACTTTTCTTATGAAACTTTTTAATTTAATGAATTCTTTCTTTAGATATATTTTGTACATCCGTAAAATATGCTACGATTTTATTACGCCTTTTGCTAACTACTTTTTATTTATCCACTGCAGCATAGCAACGACAACAATCAACTATAATAAATAATAGTAAATGAAATTGCTTCTTAGATTTTATGAAGCTCTTCATTGGCTGAATGATTTATTCATTGGACGAGTGGCCTATTAATTTTATGAAGAGTTTCATTAATTTTATGAACTTTTCATAAACACTGACTTTAATGAAACCTGTTTCATAGATTCTATGAAAAGTTTCAATGGACGAGTTCCAGTGACAATTTTCATTGAAACTTTGGAGAAATTCATTACTGAAGTGATGAAAATTCTCTCAGTGCAGTTTCCAATCGCACTTTACTATTTTTATACTGATATTTAGTACGTTTTTTTTAGTAATCATTTTTGATATTCTCTTATTACAAATTACGGATTTTTTTTACTAGTTTTCGCTGCTGATTTCACCAAAACATTTTACTAATTTTTCAAAACCGAGTGCTAAATTTAGCAGAAAAATATATTAATTAAAAAAATTGTTTTTTGATTTTTTACGATTCTTGTTTAGTTTATATTTGTTACTATTGATATATTCTTAGTTTGGAAATAACACTCAGAAAATTTTATTGTATCTCCAATGCATAAAAAGCTAATAACTGCAGAACCGTTTGCAATTTTGACTCCAAATTTCAAGTACAATGAAGTAATTATACGCTTTCCTACTAAAAAAAATTATATGAATTTTGATATTATATATAATTATATCCGAAGAATGAGAACATCTAATTGTATCAAATTAGATCGTATTATGATCATATTAGATCTAATTTGACACAATTAGACCTAATCCTAAGATATGGATTGATACAATTTCATCCGGATTTTGTCCTCATCCAAATATATCAAATATAATATAATCATATCCAACTAAATGTAATGGCATATAATTCGATACAATTATACATAATTATATGAGACATATCTAACTATATATAGGTCTATATATAATTGGATATTGTAATGTGTTGCACCATATATTGTGCAATATATAACAAGATATAGTTATATATTTAGGATATAATTTCGTAAAATTTTATATAATTATATCTTAGTATATATGTTCCAATATATAATTATACAAAATTTTATATTATAATATATGACTATATTAAAACTTTTTTACTTCGGTTGTTACAATCGAAAGAAAAAAAAATTTTTTATAAATTTTTTTTTTAGATTTTACAGTTTTTTTTTATTTTGTGGTACACTTTTTTGCTAATTTCAGAAGATTGATTTTAAATTACAGTTTACAACAATTTACTGAAATTTAGTAGCTGCAACTAATTATTTATACTAATTTCATTGTACTATGTTAAAATTATGATATTTAGTAAGTTTTTTAACTGATTTTAGCAAATCGATTTTGAATTGCATTTTATATAAATTTTACTAAAATTTAGTAGCGGCTACTAATTTTATTGTACTACAGATCAGCAGACATGTGTTGTTAAAATTAGCAAAAAATACCGCTGGGCTCAAAATAGTTAAATTTCCCGTAATAACAGCAAAATTTTCAGTAGCCATTACAGACTTTTTTGGTCGAGTGTATGATCATATATGAGCAAATCTGTCACCAGATCTAATTAAATTCAATCATATCTGTTTAGATCTAAACATATCTAAACAGGTATAATCTTTTTTACACGGGTAAAATATAATACGACAATATCATATTAAAATTTGGACTTGAAGCAGAACAATATTCTAACTAAATATTTGAAAGTATAGAAAGTGCGAAAAAAAAACTATTTTTGTATTTTTTTAATGCTAAAATTAAAGCAACACTGCATGACACAGAAAAAATTAATGGAGATCTGACCATACTTTATTTTTCGATCTAAGGTACTGATTTTCCGCGAAATGTCTTTAAAGTTTAGTGGTTCTCAATATAGTTTTTTATATAAAAACAATTTCTAATTCAATCAATATAAATTTTTTGTGGTGAAATGTAGGCACAGGACCTGCAGTCATATTATATATTTAGGATTAATATCTGATGCACAAATCTTGATACTGAAACCATTGTTCGCGTTTTATATAGATTTTTAAAGTTTTTATGGTTTTTTAAAGTTTTTTATGGTAAAGAAGCAATTAAAAGGAAAATATTTCAACAAAAAAATGTATTCTTTTTGTACAAACAAACAATCTGAATAAAAATGAGTAGAATTATGCATTATAGTTCACAGTTCATTTAAATCTATTTTATTTTTGAACTAGTGTGTGTTCTTCTAGTTCACCCGTTCATTTTTTTCAATTGTTTATACACTAATAGATATAAGTCTTTAAAAATTTGTTCTGTAAAAACAGCTGCACTCAGCCGAATCTGTCTGCTAGACATTAGAAAGATACAAACATATAGAAAAAATCTGTGAAATAGGAAAACATTTTCCTGGATTAAAAACCATCACAATTTTCAATTTTTAGTTTTTTTTTTTTATTTTCTTAATGCGAATAATAAATCTAGACTGCAGAAAGCAGTCTATTATTTTCTAGGAAATATTACTGTTTATTTTAATAACGAACAAGGAAACCGGACAAATAAATTAAAAATTTGTCCAAAAAGTGTTAAAATATTATTTCACTGTTAAAATCATGTAACAATAAAACTTTGAGACACAGGTTGTTCACAAGCGGTGTGCTATCTGTTGTATCGTCCTAAAAAAACAGAGTTGTTAAAATTTTTATTTTACTTTGACAACGGTTTCCTGTTGGATTTTCTCTCTGTTAGCACATTTCGATATAGGACAATAAACAACTTCCTCTTTGTTAGGACAATTGCCTCTTTGTTAGGACGGTACAACGATACAACAAATAGCACACCCCTTGTGAATAACCTTATTCCCAAATTACTTGAACGTAAATGTAATGCGACGAATCAGCTGATTCAACCTGCTCTATGAGAAACACATATGGTAGAATTAGTCATACGTAGAAAACACACAGAAGCACTTATGCTACGTAAACGAAACGAGTCGGAACGGACGAACCTGTTGAAATTTGATTTTCCTTCCGTATTTACGTGACAGCTGATATTGCTTGATATGTTTCTAGAAGAAATTGGAAAAAACTAATCAAAAGGGATAATACAAACAATGGGTCATATAAATAAAAAATAGATATTACTAATAGGGGGAAATACAGGGTTTTTTAAGCAATTGCTTCACAAATCTAGTCTGCTTACGAGTAGACTAAAAATTTAATTTTCGTTTACATTTCATGTTATTCTACCAGCCAATTGGTAAATTTGGAGTTAAAAGCCATTCCTAATCCCAAAGTAATTACTTCGAAGTAATTGCTAAGTTTTATTCATATGATCCAATATTAAGTGATAAAATTTCAAAATTGTGTAAAACTAATAATGAATAACAATGAAAATTAAAAGTTTTTATTTTTCTGCCCCGTCCCGTTACGTTAGGGTACGTTACGTCTACGTACAGCTATCGAGACATATAGTGCTGAGTACTCGACGTAAATGAGTCATAACGAGGCGGACAAATCTGTTGAAAATAGAATCTCTCTCCGGTTTTACGTGAGAGTGGCAAAACAGCTGTTTTTAGTTGCATATCAGTGATGGGATTTATAGCACAAATGCACCATGTTTGGCACAATCGAAGGTTGATTGGAACAACCCTACGGGGAATGAGGAGCCAATTGCCCTCCAAGGACCTATCCCGTGAACGGTCAACCGAAGGCATATTACTAAATTAGTAAAAATAGGAACCAAAGAGAATGAATTAATTTTCTAAGCATTTTTTGATTCGTTACTTTCACTGCTGCTTTTAAAAAATTTGACCGATACCGAAATAAAATACAAAATTCGCGGCATATTTTTAAAAATATTTTTTTTATTTATTTTACCCTTTTCTTAGAATTATGTTTTCTCAATTTATTTCTCTCAATTTCTCACTTATTTTTTTAATAAAATTTAGCAATAGTACCAAATGAGTCTAAGGAGTATCATAGTTATTTTGAAGTTCTAATAGTACCATAAAAAGTACTATAGTAGCAACTTTGTCATTCCTGGTAAGTACACTCTTGTTGCTGCATTGAGAGTTATTTATTATTTTTTTATTTGCTTTCACAGAGTGAGTATGATATGATATTGCTATGATAGGTAATTCTATCGATTTTTACAAGTCGTTTGAATATTTTAACATCAAATTTTAAGAAAAACTTGAAAAGAAAAAACAGCTTATTTAATTATATAAATAGGATTGTTGTTATTATTTTGAATTTTGTTATATGTAATTGATAATTTTTGTAATTAATTACTTCTTCCATAATAAATACATAATATTGTACATTTCTTTTCGACCTGGTATGATTCGAACACGCAACCCTCTGATTTCTGTGCCAGCACGTTCCTATGCAACCCCCATACAAAATTTTAACTTCTTATCACCCATGAAAAAGAACTTCTGACTAGTATATATTTATTGCAGCATTAGATGTTGTTTAAAACCCATTCCTAAGGGAGTAACTCATTGTGATGTAATTAAGGAAGTGATTCATTTAGAAGTCATTCCATTTATTTTTGCTGGGTTGTATTTCAATTCAGTGAACGTAATTTTGTTTTTTTTTTCAATCCACTGAACGTATTTTTTGTTTAATTCACTGAACGAAAACGAAATTGAACGAATTCAGTGGTGAGTTATTTCAGCAAGGAATTAATTCACTTTTTATCCGTTCGATATATAAAATTGAAAGCATAACGCGATTAATTCATTTGATTTAATACAAAGAACTATAGCAATTGAATTAATACGTAACAAAAGAAATCGAACGAAAACAAATATGAATTAAGTCCATTAAATATATAGTCTTTTGTGAATTAATTTATTAAATTTTTAATTTAGAATTAAATTTTTAATTTAGAATTAAAAAATCTAATTAAAGCATTAATTTTGCAAAGCTCTGACTACTATGAACCATTTTCTACTAATTTATGAATGTTGAAATTAATTTATTTTTTTAATTTTCATACAAACATTTGTGTTCAAAACGAATACATAAAATATACGGAGTTATGAGTAAAAAATGTATTACATATCGTCGACCGACCTGCAAAATGTCACATGTGTTTTTTAATAGATTTTCAGGAGGGCGAAAAAACTTACAAAATCTACTTTTAAGATATTTTATTGGCATCATATGCCTTAATGATGATTTTACTAAATGAGGTCACGTTACATAAAGTAATTATTTTTTATCCAGTTAAGATTTTTTTTTTATCAATTTAATGGCTTTACAATCTCGTAGTCATAATTAATATTAAGTTTCATGGGTCTTTTCTGACCCCAGGCCACTAAGGGTTAAATATTTTTTAAACAAATGTAAAGATAATTATAGTCTAACCAAATGTAAGTGATGTTTTTCCGAAAACTGTGTAAAATTTGATGAAAACATTAAAATTTTGTTTAATTTTTGACAAAATGAGCAATTTTTGTAAAATGTCTATATAAACAAAACTTCAAACCTTTCATTTATAAAATAACTACTTTAAAAAATATAGGCAAGACACAAAATTAAGACCTTATTTAGGTGTTCCACAAATAATTTTAGAAACAAATAGCTATTTTCTTAGGTGCAGCGACAATATGCTTTCAATTAATTTAGTTCAAAAAGCATGTAATCTAAATTTCGTTACCAACTTTTTTATCAAAAATATTTTACTTTAATCTCAATTTAGGGCCTCCCAGCAAAACCTTGGTAATGGGTTGGTCCTTTTTCGCGCATTGTCTGGCAATGAGTACCCCTTTAGCCTTTGTTTTACTTAGAAACCTAAAGCAATACGTTACTAATATTGTGAGACATCAATAATTATGTGGGAGGTATGAAATAAGGAGTTGCCGATATAGAGATATATCACTACTTATTTGGCTTTAAAATAATATATTACTGATATTGTGTTATATAATAACTTATTATTAAGGGTTAAAGCAATAATTTGTTAGTATTACATTATATAACAACTTGTCGTCGTACTTCCGCATAGTACGATTTAATAAAAATTTATAATATAATTACATTGCTCGAATCGATGTACTTTTAAACACATTCATTACTGGTAACGTCTTATTTTACCCTCTATATAAATCCAATGAAATGTGTACTAATGTAGGGTGACCATTCGTACTGATTTGATCAGTACATGTACTGATTATTGGTCACGTGTACTGATGAAGTAATCGTGTACTGATTTGTATTGATTTTTTGAAATTTGTACTGATTGTACTGATTTTTAACATTTAAAAAAATATAAATTTTTTAATATGAATAATCAAAATACAATTTCAAATACAATTGAATCACCTTTAAATCAAATTAAATTTTTCTCTAAAGTGATTGAATTAGTCTTTTTGTGATTATTAAAAATATTTTTCCGTTCAGTGATTTAAAAGAAATCTTTCCTTTAAGTGATTTGAATGCATTTATTACCGTTCAGAGATTTATAATCAAATTTTACAGGTTCTGTCAGAGCTTTGAAGAATTAATTCCTTTTTGAATTAATTCACTACCAATCGAATTCAATTTTCTGTAGAATTGAATGAATTCCTTTTCTTAAGTAATTCACTGAATTTATTCAACTGAATGCGTTTATCAAACAACAAATTCAAAGAATTAATTCAACTGCAATAGTTCTTTTTATTAAATCAAATGAATTAATTCACCGGTGAACGCGTTTAATTTTATAAATCGAACGGAAAAAAAGTGAATTAATTCTTTACTGAATTAATTCACCACTGAATTCATTCAATTTCGTTTTCATTCAGTGAATTAAAAAAAAAAAATAAAATTACATTCAGTGAATTAAAAAAATAATAAGTTCACTGAATTGAAAAAAAATAAAATAAGTTCACTGAATTAAAAAAAAATAAATTAAGTTCACTGAATTCAAAGCCTGTTTTCTGCCGTTCAGTAGAAGAAAACAATAATGTACAAATACAATTTTTAAATAAGCAATTTTACAGCCTGTGCTAGTAACACATTAGAAACCGCATGCTGTTTATCAACCTACATGATTCAAAAATAAAGCCTTTTACTATTAAAAATAAAAACTTTATAGATATAGATAAATTTGGAAAAAAATATAACTATATAACTAGTTTGAAAAATTAATAGTTATATTTTTTTTCCAAATTTATCTATATCTGTAAAGATTTTATTTTTAATAGTAAAATGCCTTATTTTTGAATCATGTAGGTTGATATACAGCATCCGGATTCTAATTTGTTACTAGCACACGCTGTAAAATTGCTTGTTTCAAAATTTTATTTGTACATTATTGTTTTCTTCTACTAAACGGCAGAAAACAGGCTTTGAATTCAGTGAACTTATATTATTTTTTTTCAATTCAGTGAACTTATTTTATTTTTTTTTTCAATTCAGTGAACTTATTATTTATTTTTTTTAATTCAGTGAACTTATTATTTTTTTTAATTCGCTGAACGTAATTTTATTTTTTAATTCACTGAATGTAATTTTATTTTTTTTAATTCACTGAACGAAAATGAAATTGAACGAATTCAGTAAGGAATTAATTCACTTTTTTTCAGTATAAAATTGAATGTGTTCACCAGTGAATTAAATCATTTGATTTAATAAAAAGAACTACAGTAGACGCTCGCAAATTAGAGCTTTCAGTAATTCGAACGTCCAGAATTCGAATTTAAAATTCTAATTTCTGAGCGTTTTTTTTTTTTTTTGTTATTTGAATACACAGGAAATCCCCAATTTATTTCTATTCTGTTTGAATAAAGTAAAACTAAAAAGGGGAATCACCAAATTATATATGTTTTTCCCTATTTGTTTTTTTTTTGTCGCATTTATGTACATTTTTGGCTAGTTTATTTGTGAAATTTGATACGCGTGTACATATTATTTGGCAGTCTCTATTAAATAGTGAAAGTGTATCATTTAAAATGTTAAATAAACGTAAAAAAAACACTTTATCATTGGAAACGAAACGAAAAAAAACGTCCAGAAATTAGAATAATTCAGAAATTAGAATTGCCTCAAAAACAAAGCGGTTCTAATTTGCGAGCGTCTACTGTATTGCAATTGAATTAATTCGTAACAAAATAAATCGAACGAAAGCAAATATGAATTAATTCCATTCAATATATGGTGCTTAGTGAATTAATTCATCGAATTTTTAATTCAGAATTGAAAAATTGAATTAAGGAATTAATTCTTCAAAGCTCTGGGTTCTGTTAATAAAACAAAACATATATGGGTTGAGACAATAGAAAATATAAGAGTTATTCGGCTGTGATAATAAAATTTCAATTGTCCTAACAAGTATTCGGTTATCGCAAACGAAACGGTTGTCAGTACGATTCTGTTTTCTGGATATAGAAAAGGCCATCATAAGCTGAGGAGCTTTCGTAGAAAAAGTCCTTAAAATCTGAATGTTTTTATGTGGGCATTTCGGATCTGACGATTATTTGATAGAAAAAAAGTTCAGAAAACCTTAAAATTGCCTATAAACCATTTTTAATAATCTACCGTGTCTATGCCACAAATCACTCAGAATTTAAGGAAAGGAAAACGATGGTTCATTGTGGAAATCGAATATGCCATTTGTGCCTACAGACAATTAATTTAGACAATGCAATTTGTTCGTAAAAACAAAAATTTGCTAGCCTCAATAAAACTCGGTAATATTAACCGATAATTTTTGTTTCACCAATTTAACCATTCGATTGAAAATAAATTCGGTTGGCAGCATATTTGGTTTTTTGTGATCACATCTCAAAAATTGTGTACTGATTTCAAGTCAAAAAGAAATGGCCACCCTATACTAATGTGTAACGACTTACTTCAGTCCATACACGTATGTAGGGTAGAGGGGGGGATCCTTCGCCACTTTTTTTAAAGCACTGTCATTTCTTATCCCCTAATTATTTTTCAAAAATTACTTTCAAATTGAAGATCTACATATCTTGGCTTTAATTTCTATAATTTTTATTCTAATTATTTTCATATTTTCTAATACTTTTTTAACTATTTTTAAAGTAACCTAAATCGGCGTAACTGCCCCAAACTTGGGGGATATTCGCCAAAAGAGCTAGATACAATTTCAACAAAAAAATTTGTTAATACGTCAAAGTCAATCTTTTAATGACTGAAATAAATAATTTAGAATAAGTTCTTTAGGATATGTGATTCTTTTTAATCAATAAATCCCCAAAAAAAAAAAAAAAATAATTTAAAACTACAATATAATGATTCTTCAAAATTTTAAAAAACTGAATAATTAATATAAATTTAAGAATGAACACGATTGTTCTAATTTACTATTAAACATATTTTAAACATATAGAAAAGTCTTATAGAGCATTTTAAGCAGAGATGCACCAACTCTTTGTAGCACCAGAGGCCATCTGGTGATTGTGCCCCAGAGACAGGCAATAACATAAAATTAATATTTTTTCACACTTTTTGAGCATTTATTAAAATCAAAGTATTAATAATTGAAAGCTTAGAAACATAGGTCTAACATAATGAAAAATTATTTTTTTATCACACGATCTGAGGAAGTTATTGCAAAATATAGTTGCTTTCAATTATTTTTTTGGCACCCCAAAAAACACAAAAACACGTCTGTCTGCGACCACATGTGATCTAAAGTCGTCAAAGTAGATGTCAAGGAAAGGTAATTGAAAAATAAACAAAATATATTTTTTCCAATTTTTTATCTCCCTTAACGTCGGAGGAAAATGGGATTAGTGTATGTGCCCCACTGGCGAAGGATCCCCCCTCTACCCTACGTATGTTAGCTAACTATAGGGAATTTAATATTACAAGTAACAATTTATTTCAGTACTTCCTTCGTAATGATTTATTTTGGCATATACCGGTACAATTTAGGCAACCGTTTACTTCCAATGACACCCCCATGTTAAAATAATGTGTTATGCGACAAAAGAGTAAGTAGTTACAATTTTTGGTTTCTTATTACGTTTCCGTTTACCTGGTAAGAGAAGGATTTGCTGGGCTATTACGAAAATAGTCTAAACGAAAGAAATTGACAATTACTTTCGTCAAAAATAAATGGGACACAAAAACAAATTTTCGTTACTTTGCTTTCGTTTAAAGCATTTTCGTGATACATAAACCAGGACTTAGCCTGTTCGCACATGCCATTAATGTGACACGCAACATATTTTTATATACAAACTTGTCTGTTTCTGGCACGCAACGAAAACCAGTATTGTTACCCGTGATCTAACGAATTGTACTTTTGAAATCTTTTTTATCAAAAAAATTTGCAAAATTTTCACACAGTCATACGAAGATGTGTACTATAAAATCATGTTATATAAATCCGATTCCCCAAATGTGGTCTGTATGCCCTTATTCGCAAGTGTTAAAATGTGTTAAAATGTTTTCCTACCAACTATTTATGATGGAATTTAACTTAAATGTTTTAATCAGATTTTCCAGGATTAATGCAACAAAATGTCTTGGTTTGTAAGGGAAGCAAAGTTTTGTATTTCACTCCTATAGCGCGTATTTTTTACAGTGAAGTTCCGATTTAACTAACAACTGATTACTAGCCATATTCCCTAACTATGCCAAATGCCCAAGGCCGCCAAACGATTTTCCAGCGAGAAGAAGGTAAAGGCTAACTTTTGTAAGTTTGACAAAATTACCGTTTTAAAACAGAAAAAATATTGAAAATAAATCCATCAAAAATATATCGACGCTATTGAATATATTATTGATAATAACTAGGGCAACGTAAAAGTAGCTCTAAAAACATGATTTTTAGATCTAAAAATCGGCTTTAAAAACCTTAAAAAATTTACCACAAAAACTAAGAAATTTACCTTAAAATAATAATAATAATAATTATAAAAAAACTTTTTTTAATTTACTGATTATTTTATTAGGCCTATATTTACAAACACTTACTAAGCCCAGCCAGCAAACAAGCTCAAAAATGAACCAAAAAAAGTTAAAATTTTTGTATGAAAGTGGTTCAGCCAAGAGCCTTCTTTTTTGATTCAAAAATTAGTCAAAAAAAAAAAATCAAAAACTCTAAACCCTCAAAAAAGTATCCAAATTTTGCTGGCTGGGGAGCCAAAAGATGTTTATATAAAAAATGTCTCATACAAAATTTGTTTAATAAACCTCTTATATCTCTTTACTTTTTATATAAACATAAAAGGGGATTGGTGAAAATTATAAATTTTGTTTTTGCCATTTCAAATCTTCTTTTGTTCTTACATAACCCTAAATATGTTCATTGAAATTATTTCTTATTTATTGATTAAATTGGTTGATGAAATTTTCAAATAAGAAACTTTGTCTACTCGAACGAAAAATATTTTTATAGAAGGAGATATATTTACATCAACGAGATTTAGAGGAGCGTATTCGCAATTCAATATCTCTTTGTCAAATGTGCTTAAGGTCTTTGTAGCATTTATTCTTTTCGTATTTAGCTAAAAGCTTTTCATTTAATTTGGTTCTGATGTTTCCAGGAATATCTTTTTTAATTTTAATATTATTTTCCACAGCTGACGAATCGTAGGGTCCACAACGTTATGTTTTCGGCTGTGGTGAAAGAGGCAATTTTCATCTACTTCTTTAAGAACGGCAAATCTAGATGTTGGTTTTAAAAATGTTTTTCTTTTTTGCATTTCAAATAAATCTATCGACATAAGGATAATTTTGTCTTATGTGTTGAAATAATCTGTGAATTCCACGTACAGTGCACGATAAAAGACGTTTATACCTCTAGCAGTGTTAATATTATTTAGCGTAGATTTATTTATATTTTTAATATGCTTTGTTCTTAGTAACAACTCAGATGGAACATGAAAGGAAGTGTTGTTTTCTAAAAACGTTTTAATTTTGTCATTCCTGATTTATAAAATGGAATATCAGCTGCCACAAAAACCTCGCACAATTCTAATCCATTTTTCGTATGCTGATAGAAGTTCCTTCAAAAAAGTTTGGCATAAGTTCTATTGTAATTTCTTCGTCTTTTCTTTAATTCCAAGAGCTTCTTGGAATCCAAATGTTTCTGAAAATTAAATTGCTTGTCGAAATTTATTGATTTGGAACATACATTGGAAACTAGTGTCCTCCAATCCACAAATAGATCAGGATAATTCTTTACAATCCTTTTTAACTTCTGACCAGAGATGGCAGGCAATGCCACTAAAGTACCGTTATCGATTCAAAACCCTTTCAACTGACTACCGTTAACCCTAAAATATCGTTACCGAAATACCGTTATCCTTAAAATACCATTACCGAAGTAACTTAAATACTCTTATCCTTAAAAGCCCGATACCCAAATAATGCATTTTTTTTTGCACATTTAACAATGCTCACGACAAAGTTGATACACTAAAAAAAATCTGCAGCATATAGAAAATTAGCTGTTTTTATTTTTTTGAGCACTTAAATCTAAAATTTTTGACTTAAAAATCAGCAACTATTAACGAAATTAACAAAAATAAGCCTTTTTGTTCAAAAAATAGCAATTATGATCAAAAATAGCAAAAAGTACCCAGCAAAACCTTGGTAATGGGTTGGACCTTTTTCACGCATTGCCTGGCAATGGGTACCCCTTTACCCTTGGTTTTACTTAGAAACCTAAAGTAATACGTTGCTAATATAGTGATACATCAATACTTATGTGGGAGTTATGAAATAATGAGTTACCAATTTAAAGATATATCACTACTTATTTGGAGGATTTAAAATAATATATTACTGATATTGTGTAATAACTTACTAATAAGAGTAAAAATAATAAATTATTGGTATTGCATTATACAACTACTTATTATGCGAAAGTACGATTTCATAAAGATTTATAACCTACTTACATTGCTCGGATCGGTGTACTTTTAACCCTCTAATGCTATTTCTTCTGATTACAATAATATTTAAAACATATATTTGGCGTTAAAAATCTACTGTGGAACAAATATTAAAATTTTAATTTATCGCTTTATTTAGGCGATATAGCACAACAGAAGTTAAAGACGTATCTTCAAACCCAGTAGTCGAATAATTGCAGTTTTTGCTGTAAATAACACTATCAATAAAATTGTTGATCAATTGTTGTTATTTCAAAAGCTTTTTGAAAATTACGATCTTTGGCGAACTTGGCACTAAACATCAATGAATTTTGACGAAATTAGTTCAACTACCTCTGAGTATATAATCTGTGTTTAATTTCAAGAAAATCTGTTGGCTAGTTTTTGATGAAGAAAATTTTTTAACTGATTTTACAGTTAGACACTCTAAACTAGCTTTGTTATTATCGGTAATGTACGCCAGATCGTAAATGTATTTTTGGCAATTTTTCAAATATTTTTTTGTTTTAAAAAGTTAATTTTTACAAATTTTCTAAATTTTTACTTTACATGCTTCTCGCTTGAAAACCGTTCCTTATACAAAAAAAGTTTGAAGGGAAAAAGGTAGGCAGTTAAGTTTTCTATGGATATAATACAACTTGTTTAATAAAATATTGTTATTTAGCGAAAAACTATTTAAGATCTGAAGACCGCCAAAAGGCGGCCTTGGGCATTAGAGGGTTAAACAAAGTCATTACTGGTAACGTCTTATTTTATTCCCTATATGTAACCAATGAAATATGTACTAATGTGTAACGACCTATTTCACTCCATACAAGTATGTATTTATTTTAGCTAACTAGTGAATTTAATATTACAAGTAACAACTTATTTCAGTACTTCCTTCGTAATCACTTATTTTAGCCTATACCGGCACGATTTAGGCAAACGTTTACCTCCAATGACACCCCATGTTAAAATCATGTGTTATGCGACCAAAGTGCAAGTAGTTACAATTTTTGGTTTCTTATTCCATTTCCCTTTACCTGGTAATAGTAGGTTTTGCTGGGTAGCTCTAACAGATATGGCTCAAATTCGTTACTTTTTAACGAATCGAACTTATATTAAATCCTCTCTTGTCTATTATTTACCAAAAAAAAAAAGTTGCCTTTGCTAATTTTATGTTGTCTTAATACAATAATAACAAAGCAAGCTTCGAGTCTCTACTTGCAAAATGAGTATTTTTTTCTTGCTCCAGGACTTAGGGCCCAACTATATTAATCGAAGCACAGTAGAGCGTTTTCCGAAAAAGGTGGTAATAAATGTAGAACTTCTAAACTACTCATCCGATCAGTACACTCATCATTTTGTACAAAAGTCTGTTAAACGCGTTCTGATTTTATTGAACTAATTTTTCTGTTATTTTGTCTTAAAATTTAGAATTGAACTAATATTCTAATATTCTAATCTAATTTAGCATTATAATTACTTTTATCAGTATTTGAACTACAATAACTTTGCATGCTAATTTTTAGTAATTTGTGTTTCTTAACTTTACAAATTTTTTAGCTAATTTAAACCACAATTATTCCCTAATTATTATTTCTGCTATCAAATATCACATAGAGATGGCGCTTTATTTTTTTATTATATAATCGTAAAATAGCTTGTATCTCGGAAACTAAGCGAGATAGAGCAAAATAGTAATTAATATTCGCCCATATGTATTTTTCATCATCACTGTTTGCTGAAGGCTAACTAACAGTATTTCCTACCATTTTACAATTACCTTTAACATAACTTTACATTCACAACTTACAACGCTTCTACTTACTAATTGTTTTCACCATTGCGATAAAATACTTTCCATTCAGTGAAACGAACTACGAGTAAATTAGAAATAATGTTCTTATAAAGAGCCATCGACAACAACACATGCAATGATAGTCAGGTATTATCACAAGCAATAACCAAACTGATATGATTTTTACTTCGATGATGGTGATGATGATAACGAACCAACGTCATTCATGGCCCTTGTACATTAGGGTGTCCCGATAAAACTGTGTGTAATTGCTCACAAATGAAGTGTGACTAAAGCATAGAAGACGGGAAAAATAATCAAAAAATTATTTTTTTCTACATTTATAATAAAAAACGAGTAAAAAGGTTAAAGTCGGGCATGCCGACTATACAATACCCTACACCAGTCTGGTGTATTGTTTGGATCCGAAATTCGAATGGGTTAAAATGGGGCTTATGTCAAAATTTTCTATAATGTGAGTCAGCGCACCAAATTTCATTAAAATATCTTAATATTTGCGACCTGCAGTTTGTAACCAAGCCAATTTTGGGGGGACCCTTATATGGGCACTAGTTCTAAACATGGACCGATGTTCACCAAAATCAATAGGCTTCGTCCTTGGGCCAACATAGGTCTATGTACCAAATTTCATCATATCATATCATAATATTTGCGACCTGCAGCGTATAAACAGTATAATTTTGGTAGGACCCTTATATGGGCACTAGGTCTAAACATGGACCGATGTTCACCAAAATCAATAGGCTGCGTTATTGGGCCAATATAGGTCTGTGTACCAAATTTCGTCAAAATATCTTAATATTTACGACCTGCAGCGTATAAACAGTATAATTTTGGTAGGACCCTTATATGGCCACTAGGTCTAAACATGGACCGATGTTCACCAAAATCAATAGGCTGCATTATTGGGCCAATATAGGTCTGTATACCAAATTTCATCAAAATATCTTAATATTTACGACCTGCAGCGTATAAAGAGTATAATTTTGGTAGGACCCTTATATGGGCACTAGGTCTAAACATGGACCGATGTTCAAAAAAATCAAACTTGTTCGTCCTTGGGCCAACATAGGTCTGCGTACCAAATTTCATCAAAATATCTTAATAGTTGCGACCTGTAGAGTGCGCACAAGATTGCATGGACAGACAGACAGACAGACGGACGGACGGACAGACGGACATCGTTAAATCGAAATAAAAAAAAATTCTGAACCGATCGGTATACTATAAGGTGGGTCTACGACCAATATTTTTTGGTGTTACAAACATCAGCACAAACTTATAATACCCTGACCACATAGTGGTGTAGGGTATAAATACGCACGAAAATTAGTTATTTGAAATTTCTTCCTATAAGAGTTTTAAAGGCAAGTGCCAGCAAAAATAAATGGAATGACTTCTAAATGAATAATTTCCTTCATTACATCACATTCAATTACTCCCTTAGGAAGGGGTTTTAAACTACATCTAATGCTGCAATAAATATATACTAGTCATATAAGAAGTTAATATTTTGTATGGGGGTTGCACGGGAATGTGCTGGCACAGAAATCAGAGAGTAGTGGGTTCGAATCCTGGCAGGTCGAAAAAAATTTTTGAACTTTTTTTTACACAATTATTAAATTTTTGTTGTTTTTACCGTATTTTTTTTTTTAATTTTTTCCACTCAATAAATTTGTGAAACTATTTAGAAATATATTGTTTCTTTTAATTTCATATTCATTTATATCAAATTATATGAAAATATAAAAATTTCAAATAAAAATTAAATTTTTCAAATATTTTTTGTTAAAATACATAATAATAAAGGCAAATATTAAAAATTTCTTTGTATGTAAAAAATTGTAATTTAAAATAAAATATATATTAAATATACATATTTATTAAATACCCGATCAAAAAAATTTATAAATAGTCATATACAGTAATATCTTGTTCTATCTTATAATATGTGAGTATATATATTGTCATGAATAGCCATACAAAATTATATGTTTCTTATGTGGTACCTTAAATAACCATATATTTTTATATATTGTCTTTTATTCAATTAGATATGAACCATATATGCCACATATGAGATATGACAGATCTATTATCATATATAATTATAAATGATCATATATAACATAGTATATGATCACATATGGTGGCATATAAGCCATATATTTTGAGATATAATATTTTTTATATATGATTATATATTATATTAAATGCTATAAGATATAATTACATATGATTCCATGTACGGTACAAGATTAACAATATAATTTCAGATATGATTATATATGGTCCCACGTTAGTAATATTTTCTATGTGTTTAATATATAATTATATATACCCAGTCAGAAATTGCCAGTGGTACAAAAAATTAAGCACTGGCATACCACTCGGTAACCACGGTATTAAAAATAAATGACTGGCAGAAAACACATTTGGTACGCTTCGCCAGCGTTTGCGAAAAGCGTTTTACCAGTATTTTTTTACAAAAATTTCGGTGGTTTATAAAAAAAACCACTGGCAAAGAATTGGCTTAGAGTGATATGCCAAGGTTTGCAACCAGTGGTTATCCAGTGCTACCTAGCCAATGCTACCAGCCCGAGTAAAAATAGTTATATATTGTCATATATAATGTGATTGGGCTATATCTGACAATGAATGGAGTAACATTAAGACACATATCATTATATACAACTACATCTGATATTATTTTTTCAACGAATTTTATGTATGGTAATTGATATTATTACATATCCCCAAATCTGACTCCATATATAACTACATAAGCCTTATAAAACTAATCAAATTATATGTAGTGATCGATATGATTATATATGATTTGATACTAAGTTTTATAACACTGTATGTGTCGTTGTACTAAAAATATATTTTAATTTAATATAACTTTTTATATAATCCCATACAAATTAATTTATAGTTCAACATCAAAATTAGTTATCTGTAAATTCAGAGTTAATTACTCCATAGCCAAATAATTTTCACGTGATGGTTTTGCATGTAAAATCATATCTAAAAATGATGCGTACGATTTAGAAGACAAAAGTATTCAAATAAATTTTTATTTTATGTTTTAAAATTTGGGTCTTCAAAATTGTTAAAACCATAGACATTTCAATATTAATTTAATAGCTGGTATGCATAAAAAGTATGCCTACTATCAGACAAAATTTTATAAAATCAGATATTTTTATATCGAATTAGATATAATTTGATGTCCTGGATATGGACAAATCTCGGATCAAACTGTATCAAATTATATCTAATTTGATATAATTAGACACATGTAGATGACCCATTTTTCGGATCAAGTTGTATGTCGTTGTATATGGGGATTTATCAAAAAAGATATACCTATGTATGACAGCATATTAAGATTTTTACCCGGGAGGCGTACAAAAATCAATTCACTGGAAAACCAATGATTTTATAAAAATGTTGACGCTTTGTTAAAAAATGTTTCTAGTCGGAAGGTTCCGAGTTCAAATCCGGTTGCAAGCAAAAAAATTTTTTTTGGATTTTTTTTTAATTTAAAATTTTTTTTGTTTTATAAAATCAATTTTTTTGTTTGTGGGAAAGCTCCTTCAAGACCAACTTTTTTTTGCCCTCCCAACACTGGCATACTAGTTACAAAAAATTGTTTGCCAGTAATAGCATTTTGGCACAGCCAGTAGTTGTCCAGCTATTATCACTCATTTATGTGTTTAGCCATCAAATATTATACGTCTCGTTAGCTCAGTGGGTAGAGCAATCGTCTGCCAATCTGACGGCCTGGGTTCAAATCACGGCAGGACCAAAAAAAATACATATGAACTTTTTTTAAATTTTATTTTGGAAAATATATTTCCAGACCACCTATTTATTGGTTTTGCCAGCGTTTTGCCAACGTTTAAAAATTTTGTTCCTCCAGTGCTTTTCCGGCGCTTTTTGAACAGCCGGTCCTTTTGTCTAATGATGTTATCATTTTGGGAATGGAAAAGCACTTTTTGCCAGTACTTGTACCACCTGTTAAAGTGCTTTGCCACCGCTTTCCCGTTTGTATTTTTCTGACTGGGTAGTCACATATTACCTGAGAGACCATACTATCGAATCCCAGCTCAGGCACCAAAAATATAATTTAGTTTTTTTTTTACTTTTTTAACTCAATTTAATTTACTTGTAAATATTTGTTTTACAGATCATAAAAAAATTAACCCATTTTCTGCCATCAGCAACTGAAAGTTATGTTTACTGCAACTTGGGATTAATAATATTTTAATATGTAATTATATATTGTCATATATAACCCCACACATAATTATATATTTGACTGAGGCACTATTATCGAATCCCAGCTCGGGCACAAAAATTTTTTTTTTTTTTATTTTTTCTTAACACAATTTAATTTAGTTGTAAATATTTTTTTTTACAGATCATAAAAATATTAAACCAGTTTGTGTCAACAGCATCTGCAAATTATGTTTTCAATTAATAGTATTTTAAATATATAATTAGATATCGTAATATATAAAAAATTAGTTAAAGTTCTGAATTTGAGTTCTTCCAAAGTTAAAATGATTTTTTTTTGTAATATTTCTACATACAATTTTGGCCATATTCTTATTTTTTTACTCGTACTTTTAATACCAACAAAACAACTTGTGAAAAAGTGTTGGATAAGAGTATTTTTTCCAAATGATTGTTAAGCTTATATGTAGGGGAAAGTCAGATAAGTCTATAGGAGACCCTAAAATTGGGTGCGTGTACCTTGGTTCGACAAAAGTAATTTTTTGAAAAAAAATTTTAACTAATTTTTAAAAAGAATCAAGATATTTCAAGTTACGGGCTTAAATCAATATAAAGTTTTTCGTTTTCTAAATGCAGTAACCAGTAATTTCTTAACTATATTATACAAATAAGAAAAAAAATAAACTTTTTGGCAAAACTTAAAATGCGTGTAGGTACCTTGGAACTTTTTGAATATTTCCTGTTCTGTGTATCCAACAAATTTCAATACACGATTAATTGAAGCTCCACAGGCTAACTGTAATTTTTGAATTTAATTCGCTACAAAATAACCTTTGATTTAATATTTTCGCCATTTTTTAAAAATGATGTTTTCATGCAAATATTAAATTGCATTGTCTCATTTCAAGTAGATATTAACTCGACTGCAAATAATGCAATAAATTTAATTATGGGGCAGTACTTTTTTAAGAAATTCTCTTCATTTTTACGAGTTCCAAGGTAGGTACACACCAATTTGTAATTTGCAATACTTTTTCGCTATTCTAAAAAATTTTAGATTTCTTAAAATGCATAAGTATTATTAAAGTTTTTATTATTTGCAATCTATAACAGCACCAACACTAATATTTCTGTATTAAAAGATTTTTCGCATTTTTCAAAAGTACCAAGGTACACGACTCTCCCCTACATGTCATACCTTATTTAAAAGACATTTATATTACCTTTTCAACAACATGTATATTGTTCTTATCCCATTATTAATTTCGCAAATACAGACTGTTGGTATTTAGACTTTTGAGCCGTATAAATCGGTACAAACATTTTTTTATCTTCTTCACCAAAAAATTCCGTCAATGGAAAACATTTATTTTGATTTTTGTTTTTTTGCATGAATGTTATTAATTTATTTTTTCTAAGTCATTTATATATATAAATTTATATATGTAATTATACAGTGATGTGCAATATAATAGAGCCATTCAAGTTTTTTTCTAATTTTATTCTCGTTGCCTTTATTTTTAAAGATCAAAATAGTGTATAGATTCGCCCAAAAATGCGAGGAGATAATTCGGAAAATTATGTAGAATTTTAACGTGACGTCTGTTTTTTATTTTTTTCTTGTTTTAAGTAGGCGTGGCTTTTAATGAAAAATAAGCGATATCGACCTTCTATCAAATTACATAGTAAAATTTTGCGAGTACTGATCAGTTCTAAAAAAACTGTATATTTTTGGAATTCCTATAAAATTTCTTTAAGTCTTGCATTATTTTTTTCTACAAATGGCCGCCAGACTTAAAATGACAGTGCCTGAAAACATGACCAAATTTTTCTTTGTTTTTAGCGATTTTAAAATAAAGTTAACAAGTTAAGTGGCCGACTATAATGCCAGCAATCTGGGTTCAAATCCTGCCAATGAATACACAATTTTGAGATGAACTTGGATAAGATTAAATGTCGATCTATATCAAATGAGATATGACTACATATGCTAGATATAATGCTTTTTTGATCGGCCCGGGTAAAAATAGTTATATATGGTCATATATAATGTGATTGTGCTATATCTGGCTATGAATGGAGTCACATTAAGACACATATCAATATATACAACTACATCTGATATTATTTTTTGAACAAATTTTTTATATGGTAATTGATACTAGTATATGTCCCCAAATCTTACTCCATATATAACTACATAAGCCATATGAAATTAATAAAAATATATGTAGTGATCGATATGATTATATATGGTTCCATGCAAAGTTACATAAAAATGTATGTGACGCCATACTAAAAATATTTTTTTGTAATTTTATATAACTTTATATATAATCCTATACAAACTAATATATAGTTCAACATAAATTTTAGTTATCTGTAAATTAAACATGACTTAAATTGTTAAATTTTTAAATTAACATGACTTCACATATAACCATGACTTCACATATAACCATATAAGGCTCCATAAACAAATTAAGTTATTTTTTTATATATAATTTCATATTAAAAGAGTTATGCGTACGTTTCCTAAGACAAAAGCATTCAAATGCATTTTTATAAAACACAACCAATTTTTGTAGGAAAATTTTTAAACATTGGGTTATGTTTTCTAAAATTTGGGCCTTTAAAATTGTTTAAAATTTCAATTGTCAACTTAATAGCTGTTAAGCATAACTTCCAGTCATAAAAAGCCTACCTACTATCTGGTCTAATTATATAAAGTCAGATATATTTATATGGCAGTATATATAATTTGATATCTTGGATATGGACAAATCTCGGATCCAATTGCACCAAATTATATCTAATTTTATATAATTAGACACATGTAGATGACCCATTTTTCGGATCAAATTGTGTGTGGTTGTATATCAGATAAGATATAATTATATAAGACACCATATTAAAATTTTTACCCGGGGGGATACTAAATATATTTATTATTACACAAATAGAAAAAAATCTTTAAACATTTTAGTTAGAACTACTAAAAATTACTTGAAAATTACCGCGCAGAAAAAACTATTTTTTGTCTACTAATATGCTTCAGCATTTTTTGCAGATTTTAACAAGGTAATTATTACTCTTATTAATTAAAAGTTAACCGAAATGTAACTAAAATTTTTTAAATTTAACAGTTTTATTCTTCCTGTTCTTATCTTAGTAGTATTTAGCAAAAAAATCTGCTAATATCAGCAGTTTTTTCTGCAAGGTCATTTCATATCAATTTCTAGTAGCTTTTTCTGGTAGTTTTACAGATTTATTTCTATATGTGAATTAATATATTTTATTAAAAATAACACTTAAAAAAAAACAATGTTATATATTTTTCTAATATGTTATATATTTTTGTTATTTTTGTTAATAAAAAATTAAAGAAATGAAGATAGCAACACTTTAATGAACAGGACTGGTAAACCTCAGATATTATGTATAGCAAGCGAAAGCACAGGGGGTAGAGCGTCTGCTTGACATGACAGCAAGTCTGGGTTCAAACCCCACACGCGGCATGATTTTTTTTTTAATTAAAATAAAAAGAAGTGAAAAAGAACTTCCTTATCATTGGTTCAAATATACATCATTTGTTTTTAAAAAGAGCAACTTCCTTCCTATGACAGGCCAATGTAAAATTAATCGGTGAAAAATCGGAAAAAGAACAACTTCCTATTCAACAGTTGCACTGCTTTAACTTTTTAAGACCAATTTTGCCAAAAATTTAAAATTTTTCACCTTGGAAAAGGAAAGGCGGACTAAACACATTGCATGAACATTTTCGAAATGCTCTTCATAGAACAAGCCCGTCGTTATGCAACTTTTGATAAGAATTTCAAGAAAAAATTAATGATTTGATTGCTATTACTTGAACCAATTCGAAAGTAAGCCATTTACCGGGATACTCTATTGTACATGATGCCAATGACTTTTTCTATTTCTTTTACCTTCTCAACTTTTTTTTTTTATATATAACTTGACCCGATACTCTAATGCATTTTTGCCCATAAATATTTATTCTTTTTCTTTTTTAAATTGCATTGCCAATGTCTATCTGTGATATTGTCCTTTTAGCCTAAAAACGTGTTTAAAATATTAATTCTAAAGAATACCGTAACATAATATGATGTGGACAATTTTTTCTTAAATTTTTTTCAAGCCACCAAAAGGGTAATTTGTTAACTACATGCAGTTCGTTTTTGTATTTCAAAATACGTGACCATTGTTGGATGTGATAATGTAATAATCATTTATGTGATAATTACTTCAATTTACTTTGAATGGGTAAAGTTTGAATTTTTAATGGGCTTAGTTTACCCAATTAATCAGAACAGGGTGGCGCAATGGTAATCATCGTATCGGGAGATGCTTTAATTTTTGCAAACGTGGGACCCCGTGCGAGTTTGACATTTATGCAAAAGATAGAAGCACAACATACTTTGGCAACGCTTGGGATTGCTATCCTTTCATGGGTTTATAATAAACTTATAATTTCATATCTACCTAGATTTTACACGCTAAAAGAAATTTTTTATTTTAACTACCCAGGTAAAAAAAATTGTCTTATTTAATGTATGAAAACATGCATTCATGGATACATAAATTCCCATACGTGTATCCATATACTATCAGTGGTCTTCCATACCCCTCTTCCTCGCTCAACCTTCTCTCTTTCTATTTGTTCGTGAAGTCAGGCAAAGCAAATTAAAACATTGAGTATTTTACCTCTCAAATCAATTTTTTCATATTTTTTAATAAAGCCAACTGGAAAATGTGTCTTAAAGACAATGTCAGCAGCGCCGTTTAAGTGACAAGTCAGCAGGCGCCGACATTTACCAAAGACGTCTTAGACATATGTATATGCACTTTCTTACTTTTTCTTAAGGTCCCTGTCAAACTTTCTATTTGTCATCATCTTGAGAATTTATTCTTAGCGCGTGCTGACTCACTAGCTATTTGACATCATCACAATAATTTTTTCTTAATCTTGTGGGAAAATTTTTAAAAATATTTTTATTATTATGGTTTAGGTGAACGGGTAAGGCGATGAACTAACAAACAGAAGGCTTCTAGTTCGAGGCTTGGTGAGTGTGATACCAAATGAAAAACTATTAAATTTTTAATAGAAGAAAATGAAGGATAAAAACGCAATTTTTTTAGCTGTTTTTAAAAGTTTGTTGGTGATGACAACTTACTGATCAGTGCTGGAAATGTCATTGACGACTTTCTAAAGATATGTCATCCTTTGTTCATCACATTGACCTCCTGGTGACTTGTCGTGATGGCATTTTTACATTTATCTATAGGTATTTTGTATGGCAAATTTCCAACTGGGTATATCGAAACATTTTTTAAATACTCAGGGTGGGTGCGAACTGGCTAAATAAAATCTAAATTTCTATGAAATTTGAAAAAGTTTTCAAAAAATTTTCAAAGCAATTTTAAACCATTTTGCCTTTGGCCTTAACTCATTAACGTCTGACCCCATATTCCTTCGTCCGATTTCAATGAAACTCCATGCTGACATTATTTAAGGTATTAGAGTGTCAGATGACGGATCATAATATAATTTATTGCAAGCTGCAAGGTGATTATGTTTCAAATAGTTATATTGAGATAAGTAAAATACACTGTAATTATCAAAAGATTAAAGAATTGTTAAACAGAAGTTTGCCTGAAATTGAAGGTGTTAAAGATGTCTCTCAATTAACTAACAATCTTAAAAGCTGTATTAACAATGCTATAAATAATTCAACAAGTACATCAAAATACAAAAAGTCTTTAAGATTTGAAATCGCACCATGGATTAATGATAATCTGCAAGCTTTAATATTGCTCAAACGAAAATTTTTGGCGAAACGACGGAAGACTAAAAGCAATAAATATGACATTCAAGAGATTATTATTACTATAATAATCTGAATAAAAGTGATGGTGATCCAAAAAAAGGGTGGAATTTTATAAATAATATACTTGGGAGAGGTTTAAAGAAGAACTTTAATCTCACAACAACAGCTGGCACCAATTTTTGATGATAAAGTGAAGGCAAATGTTCTTAATCAGTATTTTGTACAATATGTGAGTGATTTGAGAAGTCAAATTCAAATATTTCCAGGAGATGATTGTAATTTGTTGAGAACTTTATCTCTAACTGAAAACCGTTTTAAAATTCAGCCGATTACCGTAGATGATATGAGTACAGTTGTAAATAATTTGAATGTAAAAAAATCCACAGGTAATGATAATATTGCACCAAAAGTAATATATAACTGTAATGATATATTTGCTCCGATTATAACAAATATTTTTAATAAAATTATTAGTTCAAGTTATCCTGATTGTTTAAAAATAAGTAAAATTGTACCTATTCCGAAAGTTTCAAATAATTCTGAACCCAGTAATTTTCGTCCGATTTCTGTACTGTCATCTATTGATAAAATTTTTGAGACCTTGATTCAGCAGAGGCTGTTGTCATATTTTGATGGTAAAAGCTTTATGTACAAATATCAATATGGTTTCAAAAAAGGATGTGGTACTGAAGAAGCAGTCGCGAATGTTGTAAATTTTATATGTGATGGCATGGATACTGGTTCGAGCGGTGTTGCAGGTCTTTTCTTAGATTTTACAAAGGCTTTCGATGTTGTTGATCATAGAATAATGGTGCAGAAATTAAGGTATTATGGTGTTATGGACAATGAACTGGAGATATTTGAAAGTTTCTTTGATAATTGAAAGCAATTTGTACAGTTGGACAATGGTAAGAGTGAAATGTTAAATGTTGAAAGTGGAGTGCCGCAAGGTAGTTGCTTGAGACCTTTGCTGTTTTCTATTTATTTAAATGACATTTGTAACTTGAATCTGACCGGTAGATTATATATGTTTGCTGACGATGTATGTCTGTTTTATCCATACAAAAACGATTTGGTATTGAAAACTTATATGGAACGAGACGTTGCTCTTATTTTTGAGTATGCACGATTAAATAAATTGATACTTAATGCAAATAAAACTAAGCTTATCAGATTCAGGCCACGTTCACATGCATTAAATAATAATTTTAGTATTTTTGTAGATGGAAATCTAATTTTTGAAACACATCAAGTAAAATATTTGGGAATTGTTTTACAAAGTAATCTAGCATGGGATTTGTATATTGCAGAGGTAAGGCGAAAGATTGCTCCGGCTGTTGGTATACTATTTAAAATGAAAAATAAACTTAATCAAAAAACCAAGCTGTTAATATATCACGCCATGATACAAAGTCACTTAAATTACATGGTAATAATCTATGGATACAAAACACGAATGAGTTAAAGTCGCTTCAAGTTATGCAAAATAAAGCATTAAAAACAATTCATAATTTACCGTAATGTACCCAACTTTAACACTTTATACCAATATCTGTAAACCAATTTTGCCTATTCATGGACTATATAAATACCAACTATTAATGTATAAGTTCAAATCCTTGCACAATATAGGATATCGTACTATAAATTTCGTTCAAAATCAATCAATTTTTAATACGAGAAATCAGAGTAACTTGCATACACCAAGGTGCAGATTAGAAACAACGAAGCAGCGGATACAATATATGGGAAGTTTTGAATACAACAACTTGCCTTTAAGGTTAAAAGCAATTAACTTAATTTCAAGTTTTAAACGAGAGTTGAAAGAATTTATTTTTGAAAATCTTGAAATGCTTCTTTCGTAAATTAATATTTAAAGAAAATAAATTTTGATTTATATATATTATTTTTTTTTTTATATAAATATACATATGTGATGTAATTCAGTTATAAGGAAAGTATTGCCAACTTGCCTCAATAATGCCCTTTAGGGGCGCTGAGGCCTAATTAAAAATGAATTGTATTTTATATGAAATGTTAATAAAACTATATAAAAAAAAAAAAAAAAATTGATATAGTATTTACATATATATATTTTTTTAATCTATCATACTTGGGACTTTTGAATTAATCGCTGATATAAAACTATTCCGGCATGTTTGTTAAATAAAATATTCTTAATTTTATTTCCCATGTAAAACTCCTTATTTCTATTTGAAGATAAACAATATTTCAAGTAAGGTTACTTCAAAAAACTACAAAATGGGCGTTTCAATACTCATATTATAAAATCGTACCTATACCCCAGGGTAGTAGTCATAGCCAAGTAAATATTTTTGTGAGATAGAGGACACCTTAGACCAGGGGTGGCCATACTTTTTTCGTTGCGCGCCAAAAACGGTCTTATTGTTTTGTAAAAATTTTTCGCGTGTCACCTGAAGTTCATTCTTCTTTTAAAAGCCCTTTTTCCATTGAAAACTTTTTAGAAAAATTTTGCTGTTATCCTTTTGCCCATGCAAACATTAAAACTTCAACGGAAATTCAAAGAAAATTTTTACAAAATTTGTTTTATAAAAAATTTAAAATTTTTAATTTGTAAATACATTCGTTAATCAGAGGGTAATTTCGGTAATTTTGATGGTAAAAATACTAAAATCGATATCAGTTGCATTCCAAAACATTTTTGTATATATACTATTTTATATATCTTTGGTTCCTTCATTCTTAAAAAACGAATTTTTGAGTGATTACAATTGTTATGAAAATCCCAATGTAGAAAATCGTTACCAGATATGTGGTTATGTAACTAAATACTTAGTAATGGTAACTAGTTACTTTTCTTATTACATTTCTTATTACCTTTGTATGGCGATGTCGCGAAAAATAATACTTTATGATAACACACTAGCATACGAAAAATCTAAAAATATGTCATTACCTACATATATTATGTTTAAAGTAGATTTTCAACAAAATAAGTTTTATAAAAAAAAATATTTTTTATTGTAAAAGCTAAGAGCTATCTCGACATGTAATGTTTGATAGATAAAAACACAATTGACTCGCTGCACACAAGCCAGCTTACTCGCCAACATACAACAAATCGAAAAATCTATGGTTACATATATCCTAATCAATGATGAAAAAATATTGAGTCTCAAAATGATTTCAAAAAATTTTCAAAAAAATTTTGAAAATTACTTTCTATATAAAATGACAGAAATAAACCATTATCAGTAACTCATTATTATATGTTTTAAAATAAAGCAGAAGGTAAGTGGGTGTCATTACTGGTGGTCCAAAAAATAATGATAATAACTTTACAGATATAGATAAATTTGGAAAAAAATATAACTATATAACTAGTTTGAAAAATTAATAGTTATATTTTTTTCCAAATTTATCTATATCTGTAAAGTTTTTATTTTTAATAGTAAAATGCTTTATTTTTGAATCATGTAGGTTGATAAACAGCATCCGGTTTCTAATTTGTTACTAGCACACGCTGTAAAATTGCTTGTTTCAAAATTTTATTTGTACATTATTGTTTTCTTCTACTGAACGGCAGAAAACAGGCTTTGTATTCAGTGAACTTATTTTATTTTTTTTTAATTCAGTGAACTTATTTTATTTTTTTTTTTTTCAATTCAGTGAACTTATTATTTTTTTTTTTAATTCACTGAATGTAATTTTTTTTTTTTAATTCACTGAAAAATTGAACGAATTCAGTGGTGAATTAATTCAGTAAGGAATTAATTCACTTTTTTTCTGTTCGATTTATAAAATTGAACGCGTTCACCGGTGAATTAATTCATTTGATTTAATAAAAAGAACTATTGCAATTGAATTAATTCGTAACAAAATAAATCGAACGAAAGCAAATATGAATGAATTCCATTCAATATATGGTGCTTAGTGAATTAATTCATCGAATTTTTAATTCAGAATTGAAAAATTGAATTAAGGAATTAATTCTTCAAAGCTCTGGTTATGTATATCCATATATACCCAGTGTAGAAACGGTAATGACATATCATTCTTTTTTGGACTACCAGTAATGACACCCACTTACCTTCTGTATTATTTTAAAACATATAATAATGAGTTACTGATAATTACTTATTTTTATCATTATTTCAAATAGAAAATAATTTTTTAGATTTTTTTGAAAATTTTTTGAAATCTATTTTTAGACTCAATATTTTTTAAACACTGGTAAGAATATATGTAACCACATATTTTTTGATTTTTTGTATGTTGGCGAGTGAGCTTACTTGTGTGCAGCAGGTCAATTGTGTTTTTATCTATTAAATATTACATGTCGATATAGCTCAGATGGTAGAGCTGTTGACTGGCAATCTGTAGACCCAGGTTCGATTCCCGCACCAGCAAATTTTATTAAAAAAAAAAAAAAAATACAATAAAAAATATGTTTTTTTATATAATTTTTTTTTTTTGAAAATCTATTTTTAGACTCATTATTTTTGTCAGTACTGGCAAGCACATAGTTAACGATATATTTTTTGATTTTTCGTATGTTGGTGAGTAACCATAACTCATTATTTTTCGCGACATCGCCATATAAAGGTAATAAGAAATGTAATAACAAAAGTAACTAGTTACCATTACCAACCCAGTGTAGAAAATCATTACCAGATATGTTGTTATGTAACTACATACTTGGTAATGGTAACTACCCAGTCAGAAAAATACAAACGGGAAAGCGGTGGCAAAGCACTTTAACAGGTGGTACTAGTACTGGTAAAAAGTGCTTTCCCATTCCCAAAATGATAACATCATTAGACAAAAGGACCGGCTGTTCAAAAATCGCCGGAAAAGCACTGGAGGAACAAAATTTTTGAACGTTGGCAAAACGCTGGCAAAACTAATAAATAGGTGGTCTGGAAATATATTTTCAAAAATAAAATTTAAAAAAAGTTCATATGTATTTTTTTGATCCTGCCGTGATTTGAACCCAGGCCGTCAGATTGGCAGACTATTGCTCTACCCACTGACCTAAATACACATATAATATTTGATGGCTAAACACATAAATGAGTGATAATCGCTGGACAACTACTGGCTGTGCTAAAATGCTAGCACTGGCGAACAGTTTTTTGGAACTAATATGCCAGCGTTGGGAGAGCAAAAAAAAAAGTTGATCTTAAAGGAGCTTTCCCACAAACAAAAAAATTGATTTTATAAAACAAAAAAATTTTAAATTAAAAAAAAATCCAAAAAAAGTTTTTTCCTTGCAACCGGATTTGAACTCGGAACCTTCTGACTACAAACTTCTTTTTAACGAAACGTCAGCATTTTTATAAAATCATTGGTCTACCAGTGAATTGATTTTTGTGCCCCTGGTAGCATTGGCTAGGTAGCACTGGATAACCACTGGTTGCAAACCCTGGCATATGACCCTAAGCCAATTCTTTGCCAGTGGTTTTTTTTATAAACCACCGAAATTTTTGTAAAACAAATACTGGCAAAACGCTTTTTGCAAACGCTGGCAAAGCGTCGCAAATGGGTGTTCTGCCAGTCATTTATTTTTAACGCCGTGGTTACCCAGTGGTATGCCAGTGCTTGACTTTTTTGTACCACTGGCGATTTCTGATTGGGTAGTTACTTTTGTTATTACCTTTATATGGCGATGTCGCGAAAAATAATGAGTAGTCGTTACACACCAGCATACGAAAAATCAAAAAATATATCGTTACCTATGTGCTTACCAGTATTGATAAAAATTATGAGTCTAAAAATAGAGTTTCAAAAAAATAAATTATATAAAAAAAAATATTTTTTATTGTATTTTTTTTAATAAAATTTTCTGGTGCGGGAATCGAACCTGGGTCTACAGATTGCCAGTCAACAGCTCTACCATCTGAGCTATATTGACATGTAATATCTAATAGATAAAAACATAATTGACCTGTTGCACACAAGTAAGCTTACTCTCCAACATACAAAAAATCAAAAAATATGTGGTTACATATATCCTTACTAGTGTTTAAAAAATATTGAGTCTAAAAATAGATTTCAAAAAATTTTCAAAAAAATCTAGAAAATTATTTTTTATTTGAAATAATGATAATAGTAAGTCATTATCAGTAATTCATTATTATATGTTTTAAAATAATGCAGAAGGTAAGTGGGTGTCATTACTGGTAGTCCAAAAAATAATGATATGTCATTACCGTTTCTGTATACGCTTGAACAACGCTGGGAAATATTGCGACATTACTTTGAAAATCATGGTAATGTTTCAGAATGTGTGCGAAGTTAATGGCGATCGTTATCGGGCCATGTTGAACGAATTTTTGTTCACAAAAATTGAAGAGGAGGATATTGGCAACATTTGGTTTCAACAGGACGGCGCTACGTGCCACATAGCCGAAGCTAGACTCGATGTTTTGCGCCCTGTTTTTGAAGATCGCATTATCAGCCGCAGAGCTGATGTCGTTTGGCCACCTCGGAGCTGCAATTTGACACCGTTGGACTATTATTTGTGGGGTGCCGTCAAAGATAAGTGTCACGCCGACAAGCCAGAGACAATTGACGCTTTAAAGGGCAATATTCGTGAAGCCATTGGTGAAATACAGCTGCACACAATCGATAATGTGCTTAAAAATTGGGCCGATCGTGTAGGCTACTGCATGGCCAGCCGAGGCAGCCATATGAATGAAATTATTTTCCATTATTAACCGGAAGGATTGTACTTTCAAATAAAAAAAGAAATTTGAGAAAATATTCAGTAGTTTTTTTTTTTTATAGCATTTAAAAAAAAAAAAATTATTTGGCGGACCCTGTATATGGTGGCTTGTGTTTTTTTAGTTTGTAAGTAACAGAAAGTGGCCTGGCTCCAAACTACAAATGGAGATGGTCCAGAAGTCAAGACATATGATCCCACATTATTTCTATGTCATATGCGAGTATGTCAATGTCATTAAATTTATTTGTGAGATATTTTTTGCTAGAAACATTTTCAGATTTTGATAAATTTTTTATACAACAATTCTTAAATTTTGCGATTAAAAAAAAAAATTAAGGACTGTTTATTACGCAAATTGTCAAAATTATCGAAATGGATCATTATATTTTTTCAATCAAAAAAATCTTAGATTTGATAATTTTTATATGCTGTGTGGCTGAAATAGCTATTCGCTAAGAATATCTATTTCAAATTTTAACTTTTAATTTTCCCATGGAAAATTTCCAAATATTGATATACATATGATTTCCAAAGACTATAGACAACCTCTGACCTCTTAGTCTTTCAGAAAAAAATTAAAATAAGTATTGTGAACTTTTTATTATATTAATTTTATTTAAGTACCTTCCAGTAAGTGTAGGTACCTATGTTAGAATATTTAGAAAAATTAAATTATAAATAGTCGTTTGCCTTGCTATGGCCATTTTCATTATTTATATGTATGTACATATATACATACATATATATATTCCCCAACAATACATTTCTTCACATTTAACTATGATTAAAAAGTACTTTTATTTCCTTAATGCGATTGTAATATTTCTATTCAAACAACTTTAGAGCTTAGCATAACAAAAACTTTTCCTTTTTGCATAACCCCTAGATTCTCCAAGTATATTCTGGAATATTGCAGTAGAATGACTTTCAAACACACAACACAATTCGTTTTTCTAAAGGATTGCAATAAAATTAACTATGAAAGAAGGATAGAAATGTAAATAATAGAAAGTCTTTGCTATTATTAAGTAACAGTTTTCCTACCTTCTACCTAAGAACAAGATGTACAGATTAACATTCCATTGCAGCTACTCCCACTGTTCCATTTAAATATATAAACCAATATAGTTTTGCGTACACAATATCATCTTCTTTTTCCGGTAGGCAGGATAATCGTTTGCGTTTTTTGTTTTCGATTCTAAAGCTGACATAATCTCGAGGACTAAATTGTTGTAAGGTTGTTTTTAAATGAATTTAAGCCCATTCAAATAGTACCCGCCAAAATGACACTGGTTAATGCTACACATTCACTGACACTTTGTACAAATGTGTATGGAGCTGCATATAGTTTTTTTAAGCTGATTATGTAAAATAAATATGCAAATCTCACACAAAACTACTTAGAAAGAGATTTTAAAGATTTCAAAATTAAACGTTTAAACAATTGATTTTTAATTTCAGTGCAATTGGCTGCGTCTAGGTTTCAGTTTGAAAATAACGAACAAAAAATGTATGAATATACACAGGTAGAAATTACCCACGGTACAAATAATTTAAAAAAAATTGTTTTTCTGTATTATTTATTATCATACTACGATACGATGCCTGTTGATATTGCTCAATGGATCCAGATTTTTTCAATATTAAATTTTTAATTTATTCTCTCAATTTTTCGTTTTCGAATGTCAGTGACCAATACAGTTATTACATTTGATTATATTTGAAGTTTTTCACGAGATTTCCGATATTTTCACTCCCACAAAATTCTTTTTTAGAAACTAGGGATTTAAGATAAGTTTTTTTTAAAGAATTCTGGCATGTTTTGTTACAAAAATGTTAATAAAAGACTTTCAAATGACCCAATATGCAGAACAGAGAAACAAGCCGATCAAAATAATCGGAGGCGGCGAATAAGGTTGAGCCGGATAAAAATCGGCGCGGCGGTCATATACCCTCAAATTTCGGATCTGAAGATATATGGAAATCTATGAGAAGATATATGGTCATACATTGAACTATGCTTTAACGTATATGATCACGTATGCCCATGCATGATCATATACTAGTCAATGTATGATCATGTATGTTCATATATAATTCGATTTTCACATGGGATTATAAAATAAAAATAATTTTAAGTTAAATTCATCTAAATATAAACCGATTTCCCCCAAATTTTGAACATTTCAATAAAACTACCTCCCAATACTATGTGCTGAGTTTCAACCGAATCGGATAAAATGTTCGGATATCCGAAAAAAACATTTTTGGTAATTTTTTGTGAGTACATATTAGAGTGGTCCAAAAAAACATAAAAGTTGGAATTCGAGATCTCCACAATCTTGCCCCTATTCCTTAGTGTCTAAAAACTCTATGTGCCAAGTTTCAGCTAAATCCGATTTTATTTAGAGGTAGCACAAAAAGTTGTCTTTTAAGAATTAGTATTTTATCTCTAGAGTAATTTATACAAAAAGTAGGGTTGACTTTAAATTTAATTATTTCTTAACCTGTACGCTAGTATTTAACAATTTTTTTTAAATCTGGTCTTAATTAATGTGAACAAAAGGAATTTGAAATCAAAACTTAAAAAAATTAAGTAACTTTTAAGTAATTCGCGGTTTTTTAAAAATTATACAAAAAAAAAATTCATATTTTAGTTAAAATTTCCAAATTTTCCGAAAAGATGTAATTAAAAATTCAACTTGTTTTTGCCTTGTATGCGCAAATTTCTCAAATCTGATCTTTATTTTAATGAAGATTATGAATCAGCAATCAAAATTTAAATAAAGTTTGTGGTTTATGAATTATTCGCGATTTTTGAAAATTAAAAAAAACTCAAGTTTTTTTAGGTATTTTCCTAATTACCTGTAAACGGTGTTATCGAAAAATCCAATTTGTTATACTTATACAATTTACTTACCACGGGCCTTCATTATATATAACACTGATTTTAATTTTAAAAAGGATAACAGATATCCTTGCAAATTAACTTAAAATTTGACTTTTTTAATATTTCGCTATTATTTAGCTTGTTATAATTTTATTTCTACCAAAAACCCTATCTCACATAATAGGACATTCCACAGATATATATTAATGCAAAAAAGAAATTTTCATAGTCGTAAATATAAGAAAACATCCTGATCAAAGTTGAACATTTTTTGTATGAAATTTGCAAATTTCGCGAAAACCGCGACTCCGATTTCAATTTTGATTTCATATTCGTAATGTACACCTAAAAATATATTAGATTTGATATGTCGCAATCGTAATAATTATATTTAATTTTTCTCATTTTTTCCATTATTTTAAATTAATTAAAAATAATAGAACAAGTACTACCTCGAAACTTCAATTGCGATGTGCTACCTCTAAACAAAACTTTTTTGGTGATTTTTTTGATCAGACCACATTTTTCTTCAAAGTGGCATATTTTTAGGCTTGTGGAGCGTGAAAATTCCAACTTTTATTTTTTTTGGACCAGTCTAGTACATACATATATATGTTAACATATGTTAGGCTTTTATTTTACATTAGAATATTTGTTAATATTCGTATTGCAATGAAATTTTGGGCTCAGCTGGGCGTTACTATTCTTTATATTAAACTAAAAAAAATTAAGATAAGATGACACAGATTCCACATTTCCCAAAAAACTGTGAAAATTTCCAAAAATGGGATTTTTTTACTGTTTTTGCTGTCTTTTCCATTCTTGAAGCCATGTTAAAAATTGACAAATAGTCAGATTAGAACCATATTGGGTATCTTTGCCCGCTTTTACTTTCCGTTGGTGCACTCAGAGAAAAATGGTGCTAAATTTTAAAATTGAATAAAATAATGCTCGAATTCGGAATGGTCTGGGGGATGAAAAATTGGCAATTTAAAAATATTTTTTTCGATTAGGCACATCCAAAAGAAATATGCTTTCAGAAAAATAGAAATACTATATATGTTCTTAAACAAACTTTTTATCTGGAGGCAAATGAGTCTTATACCTTTTTGACCAAAAAATTACTTAATTTACTTGAAAAAGATATTGCATTGAAATTTTCTTTGTGAAATAAAATATTTATTGTACATGAATAATTTTTTAACGCATAGTTAAACAATGTATTTAGAAATCAGAATACAAATTTTAGAATACAAATGCAATCAATATCAATTTTTTTGTGGTGAAATGTATGCACAGGACCTGCAGTCATATTAAGGGTTAATATCTGATGCACAAAACTTGATATTGAAACCACTGTTCTCCTTTTATATGGATTTTTACAGATTTTTAAGGTTTTAACCCTAAATATGACTACAGGTCCTGTGCCTACATTTCACCACAAAAAACTGATATTGAATGCATTTGAAAATTTTTGTCATGCGGTATTATTTGTATTGATAAAATCTTCAAAATAATATTGTTCATCTATGATTAACGAGTCAGTCGTTTTCTAAATTCACGAATCACTAACAATTTCTTTGAAGGTGCAGAGAAGTTAAATAAGGGTATTGCCAGAATAAAACGAAAAATTAAGAAACTGTTACTTTACAATTATGCATGACATTTTGTTAATAAAGGTTTAATAAGGAATATGTATACGTAAGCAACCCGGCAAAACTTTGTTAATTATGTGGATATTACTATACATTAGGGTGGGCCGATTTGTATGGACAAAAATTTGTCGATATTGTGCCATCGATTTTTCGATAGCTTTTGACATGCGGAAAAAAAAGTCCCACTAGGACATATCAAAAAAATCATTTTCGAGGCATCCAAATTTCAATTTTTTACAATTTTTAATATGAAAATCGGATAAAAAATGTGGCAACTAGAGGTAAAAGTATATAAGTAAAATTATTTTCTGCTTGATGATGAAATGATGATAATGATGTTGATGAAAACAAGCAGAAAATATTTTTATTTTACTTATATACTTTTACCTCTAGTTGCCACATTTTTTATCCGATTTTCATAAGTAATATCTTTCTGGAAAGGTTGTAATGTTATACTGTTTACAACTTCATTAGTTGTTTCAGAAAGCTACCGCAAGATGGCGCTAATCTAGCATCTATTAGAAAATTGCAAAAAATTGAAATTTGGACGCCTCGAAAATGATTTTTTTGATATGTCATAGTGGAACTTTTTTTTTGCTCATGCCAAAAGCTATCGAAAAATCGATGGCACAATATCGATTGCTAAATCGACCCACCCTACTATACATATTATCTTGTAATACATCAAACCTCTTACCCTTGCATTACTTGGGAACCTTACAACATCCCATTCATTACTCCGGATACCAAATTCTATAAAATTTTCTAAATTTAATTTTTTGTTAAAAACTTGTGAATTTCAAATTGATATTCATACGCCTTTGTAATTAGCATATCCGAAATATATAGAATTAATGGTCAGATCTCTATTAATTTTTAAAAGTTAAGATTTTGTCATCCTCTATAATTTATAATAAATCAAAACATTTGAAAAAACAACTGTTATGCATAACTAAGAAGTAACAGTTGAAAAAAATATTTAAGACAGTTTACTACTATGAAAAACGAACGTACTATGAACTGAACGTATTCGAATGAAGAATAAATTTTGATTAAATCAACATCACTATTTTGTTTAATTTATTTTATTTCTTTGAGAAAATTTTATGGAAATGGCTTCAGTGGTACAATCGTTTCGGATTTTTTCAATTTGTAGGATACATAATGTTGTATTCTACACTAACAGAAAAAAGTCTGTAAAAAATTTAGTTAAAACTAGGGATACCGATCCGGAAATCCCGAAAATCCCGGGATTGGTCTGGAAAAAATCCCGGGATTTCCGATTTCATTATTTGGCATATTTTATCTCTTTTGTATTTGTTTTTATTGTTATATTCGACCTAAATCACATAAATCTAATATCTTATTAAATGTTATTAAAGAACTACCCAGCAAAAATTTCTATTACCTGGTAATAAGGTTTGTAAGAAGAAATTAAGGTATGTAACCTCTTACTTTGCTATTCCAACAGCTATTATTTTAACAAGGGCATGTCATTGGAGGTATGTACTTTCCAAAAGAGGGCTAGGTAACAACATAAGAACATGTTACTTTAATGTTACATGTCAGGAGTTACGTAACCACTTACATAACCGATACTGAGCACAATACAACTTACATAACAGCTTAAAGTAAGGCCAAAAAAATGTGTTACAAACAGGTCTGAAATAACACATTAAAATTATGCGCTCACTTACTGCATAAAAATATATACTTACTTCTTACAGAAAAAATTAAAATAAGACGTTATCGTGTTGGTTTTTTATAAATGCTAAAACGAAGCATATTCACATTTAATTAATATTTACTCAGATTAATATAAAGTTAACAAAAAACATAAAAGATATTTCAGTCAATATGTATAAAACATATAAATTATTTGTATCGAATATTTTAAATAGAAAATAACAATCATGTATCGCATTACAAATAACTCTTTATTTTGAGGTATTTGAATACACCATCGGTAATAAGTGGCTATTTCTATTAAGTGATCACGTATCACATTAAAAGTAACTCCTTATTTTACGGTTTTAAAATATCCCATCTGTAATAAGTCGCTGCTATTATTTAGAACTCATGTTGTGTATTACAAGTAACTCTTTTCTTTGAGGTGTTTAAATATATCATTGGTAATAAGTTGCTATTACTACCCAGTAGTTATGCAGCACATTATACGTAAGAAATTACATTTTAGTTATGAAATAATGCAATGGTAAGGGGTATGGTATTACCAGGTAATGTGTTCTGTAATACCAACATATTACCAAGGTTTTGCTGGGTAATTTTTCCCATTCATAAATAATAGATTAAAATAGATTACAAATTAAATAAATCTGAATAAAAAAACCTTAATAATTTAAAAACTTTTATTCAGCTGTGAAACTTTTGAAAATCGTAATTCAGTTTTATTTAATCTTTTAACGGACATGTTTTTATTTATTTTATTGATGATTTGATAACATCATAACTTCATGCAAAATAATTTTTCCGACTAAAAACAGCAAATTTTTGTTAAATTAGAAAAATCTAACAATCTGCCTTTCCAAAATCAGCTGAGGTATGTGCTTAATATTTTATGTTAGTTGATTTAAAAAAAAACTAATAATCACTAAATATTTCTGATGATTTCAGCAGAGTAGTTTGTATTTGCATTCAATTAATTTTAGCCAAATATATCTAAAAATTTGTACTTTCTTCAGAAAAAAAAAAAAAATTCGGGATTCCGATAAATGGATTTAAATTTTCAAAATCCCGATTCCCGGGATTTCTAAAAACCAGTCCCGTTCGGCATTCCAAGTTAAAACTAGTTATAACTGTTCCTCATTCTCAATCTAAAGTTTTATTAAATAAGTAATTTTAAGTTATTTACTATTATTCCAGTTGCTATTCTGTAAAGATAATTATTGTATCCATAGAACAAATAATAAATAAATGAAAATTGGTTAAAAATGAAGCTGCTGAAATAACGGCTAAAATTAGCAGATTATTTTTGCTACATATTAGTAATGTAGAAACAGCAAAAATAAAACTGTTAAATGTAGAGAATTTGAGTTTTATTTGAGTTAAATTTTTGAAAATGGCTAATTTGAATCAGCAAAAAAAATTTTGCTAAATAATTAGTAGCCTAAAAAATCACAAAAAATTTTTTTAAAGTTTTTTTCGATTTTTTTTAAATGCAAATAAAAATTGAGCCTATTCAAAACAGCAGTTTACAATTTTTTTTTCAAATATTTCTGCTGATTTTAGCAGGATAGACTGCTATTTGCATTCAACTAAATTTAGCATAAAAATAGCAAAAATTTTATAGATATAATAGATTATTTTTGATATTTTTAGTCTACTGATATTTAACAAAATTTTCTGCAGATTTTACAGTACAATTTGATATTTTCAGTTAACTAAAAGTTAACTTAAATATAACTGAAATTCTGTAAATTTAACAGTTTTAATTTTGGTGTTCTTATTTTACCAGTATTTAGCAAAAGAATCTGCTAATTTTAGCAGTTTTTTCTGTAGCATCATTTTTAACTAATTTTTAGTAAGTTTTTCTGCTATTTTTACAAATTTTTTTCTATTTATTTCTAAGTCTTTAAATAATCGCAAACTCAATATTTGTGGTTTTCAATATATTCCAAATTTTATCATATACTTATTTTATGCTTTACCCTACTTTAACAGATTGTTAAACTGTTCGATACTAAACGAATTATTAATACTGTTTTTGCCAAATTACTTTAAAAATGTTTAATTAAACTGTTTGTACATACATTAGACAATTAGACTCGATGACTCTGGTTTGCATCTAATTAGAATTCGGTTTTGGCATTGGAATAGTATTACAGGCTATATGAATGGCCTATAGCAACTTAAGCCACATAAGCTCTGTTGTGGTAATATCGACATCTATGTACATATATATTCGTGCATTATCTTAACTCATATAATAAGTATATCAATATTTAAACTTTTCTAAAATACAGTTTAAATAAAATTGTTTCTCGATACACTAATGGCGTTTTCTTTTCTGAAAAAAATGTTACCTTTTTTTTGCACTTTGCTTTTGAATTGCCTTTTTTGTGTTCTTTTCTAAATTAAGGGTAACATTCTAAGAGGGCTAGGTGTTCTTTTCTAAAAATGTTGCCTAAATAAAGGGCAAAAGTGCAATATTTTTCGCCCTCAAAAAATTTATGGGGTAGAGTGTTGCCCTGTTTTTTTCTTTATGTCAACGCCATGTGTATATATTGTAATGTTTTTTGCCAGCTAACTCGCAACTTGGTGGCCTAGGGGGTAATAGCATGGCTTCTGATGCAGTAGGTCGCAGGTTCAAACCCCGGTTGGAGCACAATATTTTTTTTTGTTTTTTTTTTTTGTTTTTATAAAATTTTAATTAGATTTTTATAGTTTTGCTGTTATTTAGTATTTAACAATTTTTTAGGCTAAAAATAAATAAAAAATTATACAATTTGTTTTAAATATGAAAAAAAAAAATTTCTAATTGAAAAAAGAAAATACATAAAAATTTTTTTTTTACTTTGGCTGGAATTTGAACCCGTCCAGCCCATGTCAAAGGCAGGCATCACAACCACTAGGCTACAATTAGTAATAGTTTGCGTAAAAATATTGCAATATTGCATACGAGTATACAATAGACATACTTATGTTTAGAAAAATGCAACAGTGATTTTATTGTGTTCTATTCTGATTGAAAAAATGTAACATTTTAATGGGGTGAGGGCAACATTTTTAAAATGTTGCCTTTTAACAAGGCAACATTTTTTTCCAGAAAAGAAAACGCCATAAGTAAGTCACAACTCATTTACAAATCCCAAAAATTACAAAAAAATCCTAATAATTTGCTTCACTGTTTCATTGCAGCCAATTGAAGAGGAAAGACGAGATGATGTTTTTTCCATTAAAACTAGTTGATCACATTTCTGCACATAACCTCTATCCTGACTGCATGATTGGAATAAACGAATGGCATGAAGGAATCAACGAACAAACGGACGTTTGTACCCATTTTATCAGGCCACTTGTTACAACTTACTCATCAACATTTCTCTGTCACATAGTAGACACTAAAACATACTGACATAGTGAACACACCCTACGGGAAATTTTAACAAACTGTCACCGAACTGGCCCCTTTATATGAAATAGACTGGTCACTTTTACATGGCGTTGTCATAGGAGGTGGAAATTGACCCCTTGTGACATGTCACAAGACAAATCCTAGGACAGGTTACTGAACTCTCAATTTCAGGGACCTGTCCTGGGATTTGTCTTGTGACATGTCACAAGGGGTCAATTTCCACCTCCTATGACAACGCCATGTAAAAGTGACCAGTCTATTTCATATAAAGGGGCCAGTTCGGTGACAGTTTGTTAAAATTTCCCGTAGGGCACTTATGCACACATCTGCACTGCTAATGAATGAACGAGTGCATGGCTGATGGCGTAAATAAGAGGAGTGGAAGACCTTCATCCTATATAAAATTACACACATTGCATACACACGTACATGGTAATGCTGTAAATGCATGTTCAGTCATGAACACTCATTTGATAACCTTAAGTCAGAGTAACACAAGGACAACAACAGCAACAGAAACTTTGGAAAATAAAGAGCTTTACATTATGACCAAAACCAATGAACCAAATCTCCCATTCCACAAAAAAGAATTTTCCTGCATTAAAAAGCAAAGCAGAACAAGAAAAGTAAGCCAAAAAGAATATTCCATAATATCGCTTGGATACGCTTCATTTGCACTGGGAATCGTATAGTACGTGCTTGAGTACATTTCATGTGTGTATTTGTGAATGTTTGTGAGTTTGTTTAAAAAACACTGGTTATATTGGAACATGACATCCAGAACTTCGAAGGAGTATGCTTGTTCTTTATTTCGATTTTACTACAATTTACTTTTGTTTTGTAAATTTCGTGTCGATATTTACTGAAATTAATTATACCCTATGAAGTGAAAGGTATACTGAGATTGTGATGTGTTTGTAACTACCAAAAATAATGCGCGTAGACCCACCTATAAAGAGGTTTCCGATTGGGATGCGTAGGTGTTAAAATTGAGTAAAACTGGTGCGTGTAAGATGTCAATGTCATTATGCTTGGAGTATGAATTGGTTCAAATGGCCGTTGGGACTTACAAGGAAAGACTGCCAACGCGGACCGGCACACATTTTTTGAACATTTTTTTTTTTTAATTGGATAACATTTATTTAAAAAACAAAAACATCAGGTCAAAAACAAAAACATTGGTTTGGCAATGTATGGCCAAACCAATGTTGGACTTTTTTGTTCTCCGCAGCGCAAGTTTAACGTTTTTATGAGCGACACTTTAGTTATAAAAGACAAAGTCCAATGAAAAATTCCAAGTTATATTTTTCATCAAAAACTTTAATATTTGATACGTACTTCACCTCCAACAAAGATATATATATTCGTTCCTTTTACTCCTGCAAGGAGTATAGAGCCGCAAAGATGGCCCCCAGCAAAACCTTCTATTACCAGGTGAAAGAAAATGGCATAAAAAACCAAAAAGTACTTACACTTTGGTCATATAACACATTATTTTAACATGGCGGTGTCAATGGAGGTAAATGGTTGCCTAAATCTTACCGGTATAGGCTAAAATAAGTGATTACTACGAAAGTAATGTAAAAAGTTGTTACTTGTAATATTACATTCGCTAGTTAGCATAGGGGCTAAAATAATAAGTACATTAGACCGTACCACCTTACAGGCGGAAAAAAATATGAAGTATTTTTGCAAGGCAATTTAAAAAAATTTTTATAAAAAAATCGTTATATCTTTGGCATTTACAGTCGGATCTTAAAGTAAGATACATCGATGTTTTTTCCTCGAGGAGACCAGTGTTTTGCTCTAATGTCTATTGACCTCAAATATCCCGTTCTAGAACTAGAACTCAGTTGCTACAACCCTAATGTCAGAAAACTAAAGCTCGCAAAAAATCATTAAACTTTTCCCAAGGAAGTTTTTCGATAAACCCAGTAGAATTTTTTTTTATACATTGGTTGCCGAACGTAGGGGACGCCTTTTTAAATTTTTTTCATTGAATTTTACCTTTATAGCAAAACACTGGTCTCCTCTAGGAAAAAAATTGATATATCACACTTTAAAATCTGACTTTAAATGCCTCGAAGCTATAGCGAAAAATTAACAAAGGCGACCCCTGCGTTCGGCAAAAAAAATTATTTTTTAAAATTCCCTTGCAAAAATACTTCATATTGGAGGGTGCACGTCGAACTTTTTTTCCGGTACGGTCTAAATTGCATACCATACTTGTATGGAGTGAAATAAGTCGTTACACATTAGTACATATTTTACATACATACATAATTTTAGAAAATTAAAAAATTTTTTTAAGATTATGGGAACTATTTTACCGTTAATTTTATTTGATCTGCACCCCTTTCCTGCATCTAATGTGAGAAATTTTAGCATCGAGAAATGCATGGTCACTCTGACTAGAATTTTGATGTCAATCTTTTATATTTTGTAAATTTTACAACTGTGTAAAATAGAGTAGGGTTGCATTTTATATGATTTTTCCGAAAATTTTTTCGATACGAGAAATACAGGAACGGGGTAATGAATATAGTTGCAATTAGTGTTATTTCTGTTCGGTTTAAAGATCAAATATGACAAATTCTAAATGGAATTCAAAATTTATTTTACAACAAATAGAGAAAAAAAGACTTTCCTAGAACTTTCAACACGGATAATTATCAACGTGAAAAACTCAACGTTTATACATTTTCACATCTAACGTAACTTATTCGCGTTACTTCCTAAAACGGAACAATTATAAACATAACCCCTTTAAAAAAATTTTATACTACAATTGGTTTAAAGTAGATTTGCTTTAAATACTTAACGTTGATTGATAGCCATGAGACAAAATACAGCTAATAAGCAAATTAACCTAAAGTTTGAGCTAACTTAGAGTTAGAGATGTCAAATTCCATACAAATTGAATGGGGGAAATGTTTTAGTTGATCTCTTATTTAAGTAATTTTAATTTTTTAACTTTCAGTTTGTGTTAACTTTAGGTTATTTGTTTATTGTTAATAGGGGATAGTGATTTAACTTAACAAAGCTTTTTGTCATAGTGAGAGCTTTGATTGACAAAACACTGTTAAAGTGAGATGGTGATTTGGAAAGTTTGGATGTTGTATATACTTACAGATTTCACTTTTTGACAATTGATTTACAGAAATTGTATCTAAATTACCAGCCAATAAATTGGCCACAACTTCTTCAACATATTCTCTTATTTTAAGCTTTTGTTCAGCTGTTACAATAGCCGAATTGGCACCAATTTGACTAACACTTTCGAAATCTAAAAATTGAAAAGAGAAAAATAAAAAAAGTCAATACCCAAGTAAAAAAGTTTTGATATAGATTTATATTACTTTATAAAATTGCTTGTGGTTATATACTGCAAAATATATATTCATACAAAATTATATTACATTGTATAACGTTGTATATTAAATATATAAATATATCTTCCTTAATATTACACTTCATATAGTGCAATATATGATAATATCCAATTATGTATCTAAAGTCACTACATATGCCACATATAATTACATATTTCTAATTGAATATATTTGTATTACATTATATATAATTTGATACATTTGAGTGGGGACAAAATTCGGATCAAATTATATTCAACTATATCTTAATCAATAAAATTATATCTAATTGTATCAAATAATTAACTAATTGTATCAATGTAGATCTTATGAAATCCATTTAGGTATAATATGATAAACTAAGATGTTCTCATTTTTTGGATAAAATTATGTTTATAATACGATGTCACAAAATATTTTTTTTTTTTGCATGGGTAGTTAAAATTTATCATTGCATTTTGTTGTTAGCTGCATAAAAATACATATATTAAAAAAAAGTTAATTAAGTAATAATAAAAACGATTAAATTTGATTTGCAATCATTCGTAATCAGCATAATTAAGTTACACTGTACAACAAATTTATTAACATGGTATTCGATTCTTTGCGCCAGATAAATGCATTAGGTTGGCCCTTGATGTTATTGTCACTGACGTGAGCTCGAGCTCATTTACGAGAAGTCATGCATCCAATACGATTGTTTCAACAAAAGATTTTATAAATATAAATCTTTGCTTCATTCAGAATTGTTTGCCGATTTTAACATGCACATTAGACCGTACCACCTACATGGGAAAAAAAGTGCACCTTCAAATATAAAATATTTTTGCAAGGCAATTTCAAACACCCGAACTCCCCTACGTTTGGCCTTTTTTAATTTTTCGTTATAACTTCGGCTTTTAAAGTGTGATATATCAATTTTTTTTTGCCTCGAGGAGCCCAATATTTTGCTATAAGCAAAAACTTTCGGCGACAAAAAAAAAAAAGGAATAAAAAAATTTCTGCTGGAATTTTCGAAAATCTTCCATAGCAAAAGTTTAATGATTTCTTGCGAGCTTTAATTTTCTGATATTAGGGTTGTACATTAGGGTGGAAGAAATTGGTGGGTAAATACTAGAACGAGATAAGATTACTATTATAAGATTTGGCAAAGACAAAAATAAAGTATTGAGGAACAACATATACTTTTTCAGAAATTTTAAAGAATCCTTTTTTAATTTTTTATAACGAATTCACATCCTTTAAAATTATACCACAATAACTCTCGTGACTTAAACCTTTCAAAAGATATAGTTATAGAATTTGGGTAAGTCAAAATTTGGATTAGTTTGGTTGGTTTTAAATATATAGAACATCCATCACTTAGACCTTTTTCCTTTACGAGCAATCAAACCAAGAATGTTATATAAACGTCGCCGGAGTCTGAAAAGTTCTCAAAATTTGATTGAGATGATCACCAGGATTTCAATCAGAGATTAGTTTTTAACTATACAAAGTTTTTATTCCCTAAAAAGTTTTAAAATTATTTACATTCTTTTTGTTTATTTTTACTTTATTTATGAGAAGCTGATTTTTTATAATCCACTTATAAATTTTAACTAAAAATTTCTAACACAAAAAAAAAACAAAAATCGTTTTTAAAGTATTTTTTGCAATGTTTCGCAGACCTCCTAAGATCGGTGTTGATATAATCGTGGAAGCCAGCTGCCGTTATTAACAAAAGGAATTACTGGACAACTTTGCTTTGACGTTATATTTAAAAAAAAAAATTCATTAACCCTCTAATGGTATTTCTTCTGATTGCGATAAAATTAAATATATATTTGGCATTAAAAATTTACTAAGGGGACAAATATTAAAATTTTAATTTATCACTTTATTTAGGCGATATACAATAATCGAAAAGTTTCTGTTTTTTATATGACATAAAGAGCCTATTAATGAAATAAAATCACATTCCCAAAATTGTCGATTTAATCTTATTTCAGAAGTTATGGCGATTTTCACTTTTTGACAATTACGACATTTGGCGAAATTGGCACTAAACATCAATAAATTTTGACGAAATTATTTGTGCTTGCTACTAGCTCTGAGTATATAATCTGTGTTTAATTAAAAAAAAATCTGTTTGGTAGTTTTGGAGTTAGAGATATATGCGTAAGAAGTATTGTGACGTTATTCTGTGAGTCCTGGAGCCGAAATAATAACTCATTTTGCAAGTAGAGAATCTAAACTACCCAGTGTAGAAAATCATTACCAGATATGTGGTAACTACATACTTGGTAATGGTAACTAGTTACTTTTGTTATTACATTTCTTATTACCTTTATATGGCCATGTCGCGAAAAATAATGAGTTATGGTTACACACCAGCATACGAAAAATCAAAAAATATATCGTTACCTATGTGCTTACAATTTCTGACATATTGTATTTTTTTTTTTTAATAAAATTTGCTGGTGCGGGAATCGAACCTGGGTCTACAGATTGCCAGTCAATAGCTCTACCATCTGAGCTATATCGACATGTAATATTTAATAGATAAAAACATAATTGACCTGCTGCACACAAGTAAGCTTTCTCGCCAACATATACCAGGGTATAAAAAATATTTAGTCTAAAAATAGATTTCAATTAAATTTTGAAAAAAATCTAGAAAATTATTTTCTATTTGAAATAATGATAAAAATAAGTCATTATCAGTAACTCATTATTATATATTTTAAAATAATGCAGAAGGTCATTACTGGTAGTCCAAAAAATCATGATGTGTTACCGTTTCTACACTGGGATGTTTAATAAAAAATTGTTATTTAGCAAAAAACTATTTGATAACTAACGACTGCTTTTTAGCCGCCTTGGGTATTAGAGGGTTAAAATAGGAATTTTGTATTAGAAAATGCGAAATTTAAAAATAAAATTTCTTTTTGTCATTTGAAATTGGAAAAATTTATTAATATTTTACGTGTTATTAATATTTTACAATTTCCCAGCAAAACTTGTATCAGTTCCAGAACTAGTTCCACAACCAGTTCTTTAGAGTCAGTACTAGTTCTACTTTGGCATTGTTACCCATGATTTTTATTTGAAATTGTCACCCTTAGAACTAGTTCTAGGGAATGCCTTGAGGAGCAGTTACTAGTTCTAAGGAACGGTTCAAGAACCTATTCTTGTATCCGTGATTTTCATATGGAATTGTCGAGCCCAGAACTAGTTCCAAAAAGCCATCATGGAGCATTAATCCCTTTGGTAGATCGGTTTTAAAACTAATATTTTTAATCATACTGATAAAGTTAAATTTATTTTAAACGACAAAAAAAAAAAAAATGATTTATTCAAACCATTATTTTAATATATTTTTTAGTGTCCAACCGAGTATTCGGCTTCGGCTTCGGAGTTCGGCCCAAAAGTGATGTTCGGCCAAGTTCGGTGTTCGGCAAAATTTTGGCCGAATACCGAACTTTTCTATAAATCAATATTTTGCAACATTTAGCTTTTTAATTTTGTATAGTACTTATAAATATGCACATTTTTAACTTAATTTTTACTTACAGAGCGAAAAATACAACTTTTTTATGTTTTTGCAATTTAAAAATATTTAGAAATCGGTTTCCGCGTTTTTGAATTTGAAAAAGTTGCATAAAATTGTGTTTTTATTCAAACACAAAAGTATTCGGCTTCGGCTTCGGTTTCGGCCGAACTTAGTAATTTTGGCCGAAGTTCGGCTTCGGCCTTAAAAAAGTGAGTTCGGTCGGACACTACATTCATACATTCATATTTTAGTTAATAGTATTTCCAGGAAAAATATTCCAAAGTAGACAAATATATCTTAATCCCGAAAAATGGAACGAAACAGGTTTGGAGACGTTACACATTTCATTTATATTTAGCTTTTCCGTTTAATATAAAACACAATGCGGTTCCACTGTCAGAACCGTTTCTTTAACGGTTATTTTCACGCGAAGTTCTTGGGCTGTTTTCCATTTCGATAGGAACAGTTTCAGAGCATTTTTTATTAATTTAAGAAAGAAAAAATATTTGAAATTTTCTAAGTTTTTCAAATAGCTTAACGGAGCTGTTTTGGAGCAATATTTCAAAATCACTAGTCCCCAAAACATTCTAAGGATGTAGTTAAAATTATAAATATGACTCCTTTCCATGGGTTCTAGAACTAGTTCCACCATCACTAGTTCCAAGGGTGCTATTCGGGAATGTGTAGTAACTCCCTGAGAAGTAGTTCTAGAACTAGTAATTTCAGAATGGTTCCAAATATTTTCCTGGGTTTTTAATATTTTACGTATTTTTTTATATTATTTTTTAAATTTTAGGAAAGTCGGTTGATAGAAGTTCCAGCTGAAATTTCATAAAAAATGTCTCTGCTTTTAAACTGACTCACTAAAAAAAGAAAGGAATTAATTCCTTAAACTCTGCGGCATCAGCTGAAATCAAAAAAAATGCGTCAACAAAGAATTTTACCATTCAACATTGTGTTAATGTGTGTGTTAGGGCGTCCCATAATATGAAAAATATTACATTTTAGTGCACTCAAACGATGAGTTTTAACAAGTCGATTATGGAAAAAATACCAATAAAAATGTTCGGTACCCGAGCTTGAAGTTGACCTTTGTAGCTTAAAAGATTGGTAATACTGAGTAAGGACATTAAAGGAGTAAGTTTCTAAAACAAAAAATTTCTTGTTTCAAAGTAAATGATGCTGGGGAGTCAGTATTACCAGACTTTTGAGCCCTATTTTGTCCAAAAATTCAAATTTAAACATATGTAGCAAATTGCAGGTAGCCTCGAAATTGCAGATAATCAACTCAAACATAAGCATCGTTTCAGTGCTATCACCAATCTCATATCATACATTTTCCAAGTTTGGGACAGTCTATTGTGTATGCTCATCTTCGTTCTCATATCACCATACTCGGATGCAACAATGTGTTGTAAAGCGGTAAAAATCACATGATGATAATGATAATATTGTACATATTGTAATTTCAATGACATAGTTTTGCAATTACTCGTTCATTGGAACATACACATTCAATCGTATTATGAATTATATTTATACATGAGTGTGTATTGGTTTCATCAAATGCGTTCAAACATACAATACTACAGTACAAGTAATGTGTATAACACGACGCTTTAAGCCAAAAAGACTTAAACAATAAGGAAATGAACGAAGTCAAGTGAAATGAATGGAAGAACATGTGTAAGAGGCATTCCAGACCAATTGTAAAGCTTACAAGAATGGAATTTTTCCAGCAATCCCAAACTTATTGTAAGTTTATATTATTCAATAAAACACTAAACAACATTTTTGATTTTTGAAAAAAAGTGCCCCCCTCAAAATAAACCTTGGTTTGTTTTATGATGATTCCCAAAATATTTCGGGTCTAGCTATGAGTGATCTCACGAGCTGGACCATTTTTTTAGCTTTTGGAAGAATTTTGCATTTTAGCTAAAGACAATATGACCAATATGGGTATCATATGAAAGGTTTTCTTGAGGCGCGTCCAGCGGTATATATGTGGGCGCTGTGGTGTAATGGTTAGCGCGTTGGACTGTTACACGTGAGGTTGCGGGTTCGAGCCCTAACCAAGGCAACATCAATTTATGAAAAATAATAATATGTATGAGTTTTTTCTATTCCTCATACATATCGCAGCTTCCTCCTTCTGTGTTCCCCACAGAAGTAAAAGAATATAACAGGGCTATGAACTAAAAAGCTTCAACAAAGTTCGCCAACTCACCTTTCCGAAGGAAGCAACACGTTAATTAATAGGAAGAATTTCCGGAGTGTTGCTCCTCTTTAAAAAAAAAATTATATATTACGTGTTCAAGTATATCCGAGCATGTCCTATTTTCAAAGACATTCTATAAAAAAAATTTTTTTTGACTCTTTTGTACGGAGATGTTTGTAATAGAAATTTCAAACTTACTATCATAATCTATAGTCGGTTTAAATGAACACGTGTTTCGGATTTTTTTTGAAATTCGCGATTTTTCGCGTTTTATCAGAAATTCAATGTGGTGGAAACAAAATGTGTTAAATAGGGCAATATGGATACCAAAACTTTTCTTTTGACAAGAAATCATCGCTGAGTGGATATAGTTTAGAATTTTATAAATTGTTTTGTAATTCAATTTATTTAGACTTAATACGAATAAAAAACATTTTACTGTACTAAAAATCTACTGTACTATTACAGAATTTTTTTTTTCTAAAAACATCAGATTGATGATACATTTGCGAAATTATTGTGATTTTCAAAGTTTATATTTATATAATGCCTTCGGACTCTTTCTACACCTATTTATCTCCGAACTCATTTTGAATGTGTACGAAAATAATGTGACTTAAATTCAAACTTCGCAAATCGCAATAATTTCGCAAAAAATCAATAATGAATGAAATCTGATGTTTTTATAAAAAAAAATTCTGTAACAACACAGTAGATTTTTAGTACAGTAAAATATTTTTTTGTTCGTTTTGAGTTTAAATTGAATTACAAAAGGCTCTAAAGTGCACATAATTTGTTAATGCAGTATGACATACATATATACAAATTTTAGACCTTTTTCTTTCCAAATTGGCTTTGATATTTAAAATCGAACTTCGCATTATATATTTTTGTTTTTTTTTTAAACTTAAAAAATTTTTAAATTTTGACTTTGAGCTACTTTGAGGGACTTTGAACTATATTTACAAAAGTTATTGAGATATCGATACACACTTAAGTTTGAAAAATAGAGAACGGAATTAAGCTTAAACTGTGTAAAGCGTTTTCTTTTCGAAGCTATATTTACTAAATTATAAATTTTTTATTGAAAAAATCGAATGAAAAATTTAAAAAATTTAAATCGCAAATTGTGCAAAACCTAGAGCCAACTTGAACAAACTGGTTGCAGATTTGAAATCCGCACCCCCCAATTATCTTATCTGCAATAACATTCACTTTTTTTTTTTGTAGAGCAGTGTTATATATCTAGATCCAATGATATACAGAATTTTCTTTAGAATCTTTTTAGAATACGTGTTTAAATTTTTATTTTTAAGAAAATTTCGTGAGTAGCAGGAATTAACCCTTTCACTACCGACTTTTTGTGTGTTATTATCTCGACATTATATTATAGTTGGCCCCTCCCCATTCTACCCACCAAAAATGGCATTCGAAAATCGAATTTTTGAAACTTCACAATTTCTTTTTCCAACTACAGCATTTGAATAGACAAGAATCCTACGGTTGGTTTTCTTCTGGTCATAAAAGCAAGCTGCATGCCAAATTTCATATTTCTACACTTAAAACAATACGTCAGTAAAAGATCTGTCAAATGGGTTTCACATCGATTTGACTAATTTTTAACAAATTTTTAGTTGAAACAGTGATTCAAACAAAGACTTTAGTTATCTTCGTTTAACACAATACTTAAAAATCTCCAGTACTTTAACTAATTTTAAGTGTTAATTTTCAAAATTATTCAAAACTAATTTTTAAGAACCCCTTCGTTAAATTTTACACAATTAATTGTTAAAGTATAATATTTTCATGTTACTGTTATTACCCGGTAGTTGGCGCCACCAGTGTATGCGAATTTTTAAAGATGGTTCTATTTCTTTCCCTCCCGATTTTTTTAAATGGCCCGTATCTCGAAAACTAAGAGAAATAGAGCAAAATTGACAAAAATTTCGACTACCCCTAACCATGTGACACCACCGTGAAAAGGTTGTCTCTATCCAAAAATGGCTGGCAAAACTATGACACGCGTGTCAGTAGTGGCACGCGAGTGGATTATAGGTGGCACGCGACGTTTTGTTGGATATTTTCAAAAAATTTAAACTATTAGAAGGCCAGAAAAAAGTTCAATTAAATGTTAAATTTCGCTACAAAAATGTGTGATTTAATCGTCTTTTTAAATGATTAAAACACTGTATTGCCACCATTTTTTGTTTGAAGAAATATGGTTAATACAGAACTCGCAAATTCTATTAGCAGAAAATTCTGAGAAAATTTCTAAAATCCTAGATTGAAAGTTTAAATGTTTCGATGAGAAAATGCCTCATAATCGGAGCAATAAAAAGTACCAGAAAATTGCACAAAAAAGGAAAACAACTTGTGATAAAATTGGATCTAAAAACTAAGTTTTTTTTAAGGGAAAATAGGTGCTGCGAAATAACCCTCAATGAAATAAAGGCTGAAAATAAGTTCCATAATGAAATAACCCCCTCTTTTGGAATTTGAATATGGGTTTTGATCGTGTTTTGCTGAGCCGATTCATCTGAAATAGAAATTTCTGTGTTCAAACCCATAATATTCGCTTTTTATTCATTAATATGATGATAAAATTAGCACGATTTATTTTAACCAAATCAAATTTTTGCCCAAAGCACATTTTTCAATAATTAATGGCGCCCAAAAATTTTACTTTTGCTAACATTAGCATCGGACAAATCGGAATGGAACAAATTTGTTGTGGCCCTATGTTCCGTATAGGAACTACGGGAACTTATATATATATATATAAAAATTTTACTTTTGCTAACAAAATTAAATAACCACCAAAAATGGAATAACCCCTCAAAAAAAATGAAAAGGTAATAATGTTCAAACTGTTTTAATTTTATTTCATAGGGGATTTTTTCATAATAAAATAATCTCAATATTTAAATATTAAATAAACCAATAAACCCCCAAAAATTGAATAACCCTCAAACATTTTTACGTCATTTCTGGGATGTTATTTAATTTTTCCCTTTGGTGGTTTTCCGTAGCGCTTAAAAGTATGTACATCTGCGATGATATTTTTATGAAAAAATTTCCAAATTTTAAAAATTTTCAAAAAACCAACTAAAAATCGACATATATGCATCCATGCAGGTTAAATGTATGTTCATGCATGGCCATAAACATGCATTCATGACCACACATGGTTACATAAATCTCCATACATAAATCTCCATACATAAATCATATATGACCATACGCGTGCATTAACGAAATTTGAGGTAATATCTATATGTATGATCACGCATGTTCATGCGTGCTCATGTATGTTCATGCATGTACACACATGTAGATATTACCTCAAATTTCGTTAATGCACACGTATGGTCATATATTAAACATGTATGGAGATTTATGTATCCATGTATGGTCATGAATGCATATTTATGAGCATGCACGTACATACATTCAACCTGTATGGATCCATATATGTCGATTTTCAGCTGGGAAGGACTTTTAAAAGACAACACGCGATAAATTTTTACAAAAAAAATTTGTCCGTTTCTGTCACGCAGCGAAAAAAGTCTTGCCACTTATGCCGTAGATGAAATGGACTAGGGAAGGGTCTAATATATTTACATCAAATGCATATAATGTGTTATTTATAAGGTATATAATATTGATCAATTTTTAATCCAATGAATTAATTTCTAATCAAACTCATATAAAAAACCAATAAAAATCCTAATCAAATGTATCACTATTTTATTGAAAATTTATTCAATTAAAGAGCTACAAATTTTTAATTGAATGAACAATTTTCGTGATTGGAGGAATTTCAATGATAAAATTTATTGATTAGGCGGTTTTCGTGAATGAAATTAGTTTTTATTTTTTTGTGTGCACAGCTCTACAAAATATGACAATATTTATAAGTTGCACAACTTTGCAGTGGTTTTAGGATAACTAGTGGGTGCTGATTTCGAATCTGCAACCATTTTGTTCAAATTGGCTCTAGGTTTCGCGCAATTCACGATTTTAAATTTTTAAATTTTTCAGTCGATTTTGTCAATAAAAAATTTATAATTTAGTAACTATAGCTTCGGAATGAAACCCTTTATACAGTTTAAGCTTAATTCCGTGTGCTATTTTTGAAACTCAAATGCGTATGAATATCTCAATAACTTTTCAAAATATAGTCGCTGAAAGTCAAAATTTCAAAATTTTTTAAGGTTTTTCTTTTAAAAAATATTTTAAATATAAGACGAAGTCGGATTTTAAATATCAAAGCCAGTTTTGAATGAAAAATGTCGAAAATTCATATATATGTCATATTGCATTAACAAATTATGTGCAGTTTTAGAGCCTTTTGTAATTCAATTTAGACTTAAATAAAATGAACAAAAAAATATTTTACTGTACTAAAAATCTACTGTACTATTACAGAATTTTTGTTTTCCAAAAGCATCATATTTCATTCACTCTTGGTTTTTCCGCGAAATTATTGTGATTTTTAAAGTTTATATTTAAATAATGCCTTCGGACTCTTTTTGCAAATATTTCTCGACGAACTCATTTTGAATGCGTACGAAAATATTGTGATTTAAATATAAACTTTGCAAATCGCAATATAAAATCTGATGTTTTTATAAAAAAAAAAATCTGTAATAGTACAGTAGATTTTTAGTACAGTGAAATATTTTTTTGTTCATTTTAAGTCTAAATTTAATTACAAAAGGCTCTAAAACTCATTGGCGTACCTAGACCATTTTTCTGGGGTGGGCAAGCGACCCATTAATTGTCTGCTGTTTATTTGCTCAAAATTGCATCTATTTTTCTGAAGAAAACCTCGAACAATGAATGTGTTCCAAGCTATATTCTCAGATTATTATGATAGAAAAAAGAAATCTAAGATCAATCTGTCTAATTCGTCTACTTCGGACGAATCCTTTCTAACCCCATATTTTGATCACTTAAATTACCGAGGTGGTCAAAAGCAGTGAGATGTTCATCTTACATTTTTTTTCTCCAAAATATTGAAATTTCATTAAAATAACATAGTAATGTTTAGTTTTAAGAAACTTCCTAGTTAGATATTAACTAATTATGCATTTAGAAAACTATGAAATCTAAGATATTAAACTCACCAAAAAAGATTATGCGTTATATTTCTATTATTGAACAACTTTGCGATTCTAATAATTTTTCTTAAAGAAAAACTCTTATGGTCAATTTTATAATCAGAACTAAGATCGATTTGTTTCTTAAATATTTCTTAGGTAAGAATTTTTCAAACAACTTTCTTATTTAAGAAATATTTAAAACAAAAATCGATCTTAGTTCTGACTATAGAACTGACCCTTAGATTGCAACAACTTAGCTGCCTAGGAATGTAGTAGAGATTTTCCCAAACCAAAAACACAGGATTAATTGATATAAAAAAAGTAATATTGTGATACTTTTTGCCATCAAAATTATAGATAAAAGTATTGTGGTAGATTTTTTTAAAATTCTGGGGTGGGCAAAAATCAGTCTAGGCCTAAGTCCGCCAATGCTAAAACTGCACATAATTTATTAATGCAATATGAGATATATATAAATTTTGGACCTTTTTCTTTCCAAATTGGCATTTATATTTAAAATCGGACTTCGTCTTATACTTAAAAATTTTTTTTAAAAAACCTTAAAATTTTGAAATTTTGACTTTCAGGGACTATATTTAGAAAAGTTATTGAGATTTGAGTTTGAATAATAGGGCACGGAAATAAGCTTAAACTGTGTAAAGCGTTTTTTTTTCCGAAGCTATAGTTACTAAATTATAAATCTTTTGACAAAATCGACTGAAAAATTTAAAAGATTTAAATCGTGAATTGCGCGAAACCTAGAGCCAATTTGAACTAACTGGTTCCAGATTCGAAATCAGCACCCCTTAATTATACTAAAACCATTGCAATAACATTCACCTTTTTTTTGTATAGCAGCGTTCTTTAAAAAATATATAAATAAAACAAACGACAGCTGGTAAGGTAGCGCTACCACAACATGTTGACTTAGCGGTAGCTAATCAAATCGTTCACCAAATTGTTGAGAAGCGGATTAGTAGCAGTTGAGCGTCTGGTAAACGCACTCAAGGATTTTTATTTGATGGCCAAGAGCCGAATACATATATTTACAAAACGTTAAATTTCGTTTGTATTGACAGATTTTATATATTGTATTTTTTAAAGATGTGTAGGCTGTACATAGTGTACTAGATTAGTGAAAGCGTGGAGTATGCTTTAAATTTTGAAAATTTACATTTGAATCTTGTACTTTCACAAAAATCTAACGATTTTATCCAACCGAATTCAGTTGGATGTTTGCAGTTGTTTTGTTAGTTTAGTTTTTGTTGGGAAATTTTCATCAGAAACCTAATGGTCAATATGACGACGTCCTTAGGATATATCATAGGTGAATCAGAAGTGCTGAATTCTTCAGCTAACATTTCAATATTTGTATGAAAAAAAAGTCTGCCGGTGATAATGGTTTCTTTGTATGGGAATGGATCAGCAAGGCAGCATGGACTCTGGCATGTCACTTGGTAATCATAAAGAAGTCTGTACGAAATTCCCAACTGGGTATATTTTTAATATAAACACCAAGCTAATTTTAAATTATCCAAAAATCCATAAATACGTCATTAAAGTTACATCCACTTCAAGCAACATTTTCCACCCACTATTAAGGCTTAATAATTTTTCCTTTGTTCGCTTGAATATTCATTCATTTATTTATTTAGTAAACATGTAATTAGTAGATAGTTGGCAATTTGTCCGTTAACATTATGCAAAACTACAAGAACGTTAGTGTGTTTTTGAAAACACACATACGTACAGTAAGCTGTCCCAAGATTTAGGAATTAGCTTATTCGCAAATCTATACTATCAAAATGTATTCCAATTGGTATTAAATTTTCAGAAACCCAGTCCAAAATTTTAGGGTCTTGTAATAAAAAATTCTTTTTTCTATTTTAATATTTTAATATTCTTACAACTTTTGTTTTAAGAATCAACGGATTTTAAATACTTTTAGCGGGTTTTAAACAAAAAGTTAGGGTCCGTGAACCAGTCAAAATATTTGGATTGGTCCGTACAGTAAAATGTCGGGGCGACATCTGGCCTAGATATGCTACTTTTGAAAATATTATAGAAAATATTTTTTTTTTAATTCCTTAAGTAAAACAAATTTCGGTTTAAAAAACATTTAGGAAATTATAAAAGTGTTCATTTTTTAACATCAATTCTTATCGATTTCCATAAATAAATAAATGCATATAAATGAGTATTTAGCGTTCGTTAATTCTAGAATTTGTTAAAATTTAGCTTATTTATTAAATAAGCTAAATTGAATAAAATGGTCAATTTAAACAAATTAAGCAAACCGTCGTAAATTTGCGGTTAACAGTACTGGTTATACTACACTTTTTAGTAATGCATTCAGAAAAGTCCTCACAATATGCTTTTTGGAGCACCATGCCGAATACACTAAATATATTTACTTGGCTTTAAAACGTAGTTCATTCTTAAACTAAAAAAATCTTTTGTTTCCGAAAAAGTTTTGAATGTCATTCTATTCTTATTACTTCTTAGTTAGATTCCTATTTTGTTCTAAATAATTATAGGAAGCTAATTTTGATATTCCTTTTTTAAATTTTAACCCCGAGGGGGTCGCTGTGAAATTCTCAACGTTGATCTAAGATTTAATATTACCTAAGACTTATGGAATTATAGATACAAAGTTGGGACAGTTTTAAAATTCTATTCTCCTCACTTTTGTCAAATTTTTAAAGTACTGGCTATATATGTAGTGAATCATTTTATTTAAAGTACTGGCAAAGCACTGAATCCCAACGGTGTACCAATACTGGAAAATAACTACGGCAATGTGTAAATTGGTGTTCTCATTTCGACTGCATGCCAATACTGTAAATTTTAAAACTACCTGCCCAAGTTAGAAATTTTGTTCGAACATTTATAATTTAAAAACTATTTAGGCCCGATTACCGAATGTGCAGTTAGCTACTAACTGGGACTTCAACTCACACATTTGTTGTTGTTTCTCATATAAAATTTATATTTAACTCTCGGCTAAATTTTAACTGGATATTCAGTAATCGGGCCTTAAATAGCAAACTTATCTTAGTTTTTCTTTCGATACTTAAAGTGCCCAGAAAAATATTTAGTTTACATATTATTACACCTTGAAATCTTAGCTTTTCGACATAAATTAAAAAATTCCAGAAACCATTTACGATTGAAAATTTATTTACATTTGGGGCCCACCCAAGAAGACAACTCTTTTGATTATGCTTAACCCATGTTTTCTGACTTTTTTTCATTAAATTGAGATCCACCTAATTTCGTTTCCGAAATTTCTTGGGACTCTATAGTGTACACCCAACCACCCATGTATAACAATACAAATGTGTTTGTCATGTGAATTGAAATGAATATTTAAATACAAACAAATGAAATCTCCCAACAATGTAATAGTAAACACGCACCACGCCTCGTCGGAACGAAAGGTGTGATCTAAAGATTAATACATGGCATTAAAATTTGAAAATGATTTTGGGTTGTTCTTGACGTAGTGCATTCTGGACGTCCAATTTTGTGCCACTTTTTCGAGCATTGCTGGCCACATGTCACAAATAACGCAAACAATGTTGGCCGCCAAGGCGTTAATTGTTGCTGGTTTATCAGCATAAACCAGTTACTTCACGTGGCCCCACATGAAATAATCGAGAGGTGCCAAATCGCACGACCATAGAGGCCGAAATCAACTTATCGCTAAATTTTGATTTCAATAAGTCGATGTTTGCGGTCGCCGTATGGCACGTAGCGATATCCTGTTGAAACCACATCTGGCCCGGATCAATGTCATCCATATTTTCAAACAAAAAAATCATTAATCATGGTAAGGATCTCCGTGATCGTGGTAAGGATCTCCATTGATAGTAACGCGAGCTTTTTCTTTATTTTTGAAGCAATGAGGTCCAATGATGCCACCAGCGTGTAAACTGCACCAAGCGGTTCATTTTTCTGGGTGTAATGGAATCTTTAGGGTCTGTTGCGGGTTGGTTTCACTCCATATGCGGCAATTTTGTTTATTAATATACCCGTTAAGCCAAAAATGAGCCTCATTGCTGAACACAGTTTTGTGTCTATAAGTTGCGCGAATTAATGTCTGCTTTTCAAAGTAAATCTGGATAATTTGGTAGGGTTGGTTAATCCTCAATCTATTCATGATAATACTGATCATTAATGTCAAAAAGTGAGCGCAGTATGACAGTTCGTTTAACCGTTAACTCTTTCGTAAGTTCTATCGGGCTTAAAAAACACCCTTTCTATCTGAAAGAATTGCCAAGAAGCATATAAAACTAAATAGGGGATACCATCGCTATCCGAGCGCACATCGGACCGGACATCGTAAAGTACATTATGGCGTTGTCAGAGAACATTAGGCGTTGTCTGACAAGGTTCTGTCCGATGTCTCCTAGTTTTATATGCTTCTTGGTATTGCCATATAGAATAAGTGTTACTGACATTGTATGGTTCGCTTTACGGACTCGCTCTATTCATAAAAAGAATTTCAGTTATTTTTTGTTTGCATTGAGACATTTATTTGTTGCTTGTTCTCAAGTACATAACTGTTGTGCAAAAGTTTTTAAATAAAGCCAAATTGAAACGGTTGAAAATTTGTCCTACTCATAAACAGAGAAGACAAAATTGCTGTTTTTGCTTTTTATGCTTTTTATTGCTTGTTTTACTCATATTTGCTTCTTTTTGTTTTTTTGGATTTTCCGTTTTTTAGCTTTAAAATACTTTTTCTTAAGATTTTTGAGCTTTGAATTGCTTTTTTTAAGACGTTTTGCCCAAAAATACTTTTTTTGTTCACAAAAAATATTTTTTTTCTTAACTTTGAATATTTTTTTTTTTTAAACTGTTGTTTTTCCAAGTTTTTTTACTTTTGCTTTTTTCTTGCTTTTTTACAATATTTTTTTGCTTTAAACACATCGGATTTTGCTTTTTTCTGTCTTCTCTGCTCATAAAATATCTAGATTATAAAAACTTATGAGAAAAGTTTCTATTTATCGTAATACATCAATTTTCAAAGATCAAGGTTTATTTGGGACGAACCATTTTAATATGAAAATTGTGATTAAAAGTATCTGTGGGGATATATGAGATCATATATGGTCATACATTGACCTATGCATTGACGTGTATAATCATGTATGACTATGCATGATCATATACTAGTCAATGTATGATAATGTATGTTCATATATATTTCGATTTTTACATGCCCAAGTAAAATAAATGATATGGAGCCATATGGAGTTATATTTAATTATATATAATCTTTTATGTAATTAGATATAATTATATCCGAAAAATGAGAACGTCTTATTGTATCATGTTGTATCGAATTGTATACACTTGTTGTATACAATTTTATACAAATTTTATGCAATTCGATACAATTGTATCCGAATTTTGTCCTCATCCAATAACATAAAATTATATCTTTTTGTATAAAGTTATACAAAATGTTATAAAAGTGGATATATTTTGATACAATAATATATAAATATTGACCTTATACTTTTTATCATATTATATATGACCACATCTAACAATATACAAAAATTATTTTTTTAAATAAAAAAGATATGCAATATCTGGAGATCAGGCCTGGGGGATTTTAATTACAATTACAAATAAATGTAATTTAAAAAAAACTCAATTACATTTCATGTAACTGTAATTGCAAATTTTCAATTAAAAATTTCAATTACATGAATGTTCTTTTTTAGTTTGACTCTAGATCATAAATTAATATCACTTTCTGTTTAAATTATTTTCAAATCAAAGAAAGATGATACAAATTTTACAAGTAAATTACAAAGAATAAATATTCCCCCATTCATCTTAAAACACATTGACACGGTGCAAAAATATAATTTAAATAATATACATTTAAATTTAAATTTAACGGTTCGTTGTAATTCAAAAATCTGTGGTTATCATACACAGAGTTGAATAGAATCAGCTGAGATATCTTAAGAATTAAGGTTCAAAGCAAAATAGAGTAATAGTAACAAAGGATAAAAATAGCATTGTTAAATTTCGTTGATGTTAGTCTAAGTTGAGTTGTTGATACGAAATTAGATTTTCTTTCAGCGGTCACATAAGTAGACAACATTAAAATATTAGCCCACACAAGATGAAATACACTGATGATGGCTTTGTAGCGAAAGCCGAAAATACGTATTCTGTATTGCTGGTCTTATCGAATTCTTTCAAATATATTTTTATTCTTTGTAATTTACTTGTAAAAAATTGTATCATCTTTCTTTGATTTGAAAATAATTTAAACAGAAAGTGATATTAATTTATGATCTAGAGTCAAACTAAAAAAGAACATTCATTTACTTAAAAATAAGAGATCAACTAAATATTCCCCCATTCAATTTCAATTACATTTAGAATTAAAGTGTTTTTTGTTAAAATTTTGTAGAAACAACTGACTGGGATAGGTTGGATAGGCATGGACAAGTATAAAAAGAATACGTCATATTGGGCTGACCCCTCACTTGTGCTTTTGTCATTATTTCTTCTCCAGGTCTGCTGGAGATCCTATAATTTCGATAAATCTTTCATTACTTTTATCCAGATTTACCATGACAGTGCATTGAACATGAACAAAATTTTCTTTATTTTTAGTAATTTTAAAATAAAGTTAACAACACTGACATTTTTAAGTTAATAGGATTATGTTCTACAACCAAGATATAAGAAAAATAGTAAAAAAATAGTAAAATACTACAAAATAGTAGAAATTACTAAAAATATATGATGCAAAAAATAAACTCACACACGAATCATGCACGGGTTATATATTCTTATTCACGCTCACGCACGAATCACGTACCAATTATGTATTTTCACGCTCACACACGAATTACTTGAGTATAGTAATTATTACTCATGATCTCGTCTGAATAACGTGACTCACGAACATTTCGTGTCACGCGCCAATCCCTAGTAATTACTAAACCCAAAACTAGTTCAAAATCATTGTTAACATGGAACCATATATAATATAATACGGTTTTATATGGACCTTATATATTTTAATACAAAATCAATTTGAAAAAATTGCTAATGTGGGATGACATATAATTACACAGTACAACACTAAAAATGCATCGGACATGCGACATATTAATTCTGATAGATTTTAGGATCAAAATCACGAATGTGAACACCAAATTTCAAAATTAGCTCTAGTTTTTGAAATATTTGCAAATTTAACTTTTGGAAAAAGACAGTTTTTTTGTTCAAATTTCTTAATTTATTCATATACTGACTAAACCACGAATAATTTTTAATATGGTTTAAAAATATAGACTTTGGACTTTTAGAAACATATCAACTTATTTTGGTTAGGTAAAGGATCTAGGATATAATTGCAATTAAAGTGAAGACTTCACTTATTTTCCTATTTTGCAAATCTAGTAAAATCCCTTAATCGGATTTGCAAAATCTTTACATATGACGTAAATTCATATATTCCACTAAATTCTTTTTATCAAAAGAATTACAACTTCTGCATCAACATTTTCGGAAAATTCAATCTGAAATACACATTTTACATATTTTTTATTTAAAATAAATTTTATATGAATTTACTATGGCAAAAGAAAAAAGTACATTTTTGAACATGCGTATCTTAAAATCGTTATTTTTTCGAAATTTGCACTTCAATTATCTAAAACTTTGTTGAAATTGATTAGAAAATAAAGGGTTCTTCAATAAGAGCGCTACAAAAGTTTTTTTAAATAAAACAAAAACGGTTTTGGATATCAATGAAATTCTTTATTATTGTGAAAGTACGTTCGATGCCATTATGTATGGAAATCGATCTCTTTTGCTTGGACACCACGGGCAGGCTTTGCAGAAGTCCAGACGCTGAACCCAATTTTCGACGGTTTTCAAGCATAAATCGGCCGATATTCGTACGAAGTTCATCAATCGTCGCTGGCTTGTTGGCATAGACCATAGATTTGAAGTAGCCCCACAGGAAATAGTCCAACGGCGTCAAGTCGCACGACCGAGGCGGCCAATCGACTGGACCATTTCGTGAGATAACACGTTCTCCAAACTTGGTTTTCAATAAATTGATTGTGACATTCGCTGTGGCGCCGTCCTGTTGGAACCACATGTCCTCCAAGTCCATATCATCCAATTGGGGCCAAAAATATTCGGTTATCATTGAACGGTAGCGATTCCCATTCACAGTAACGTGCTGGTCTTGATCATCACGGAAGAAGTACGGCCCAATGACGCCGCCGGCCCATAAACCGCACCAAACCGTAATTTTTTCGGGATGCAATGATGACTCATGGAGTATGTGTGGATTGCTGTCTGACCAATAACGCATATATTGTTTATTGACGAAGCCATTCATTATGACGACCATAAATTGGACGTAGCGCTCTTAACGTTGAGGCCACTGACTCCGAATTTCGGTAGTAAATTTTAATAATTTCGACTCGTTGTCTTTCCATCATGAAATGGCAAACCTTACTGAAGAGAAATGTCAAAAGAGCGACAAGAAATATGGCGTCGTTTGCTGTCTCTGTCTTTCGACTTTTGTAGCGTCCCTATTGAAGAACCCTTTATATATCTGGGTTTCATATTTTAAGATTTGTCACAGACTCCTTAATTCTAAGGTATTAAAAAAGTCAGTCTTTTTCAGGTTCAGTGGCGTTCATACTTTTAATTTTGCATTTTTTTTGCAAAAGGTTTATTACAAAATTGAATTTTTCTGCAAATACAGTTTTGTAAATTTCTCTTAAACTATAGCTAACTTTAAAATTCTAGGCCCATATTCGTGATCTGCGTTCCATTTCTATTAGAAATGATGTGTCGCAATCCCGATGCATCAATTTTTTCTTATTTTGTTGTACTGTGTTATAGATGATTTTATAAAGAACGTTATATTGTTATATATTAAAGAAAATCATGAAATATTGTGGATATGGAACCATATTAAGTTATATATGGGTTCTTATTCGTCAATATATAATCATATCTAACACAAATTATGAAATATTTCTTATATGGCTCCACATATAGTTTTATATTATTATGTATAGTGTCATACTAAATTATATATAAACATATATGTAATTATATCTTTAATATGTTACTTTATGTAGCAACATACAATTATATGTAGGTCAGTATGTAATAATATAAAATCACATATGTCTCCATATTAAAACCTTTGAGGAAAAAATATCTACAATATGACCATATACAAGTATATATGCTTGCATTTAAAAGCATATGTGGCCATACGTACCATAAGTTACTATATGCAATAACATAAAATAATATATGATTATATCAAAACTTTTTTACTCGGGCATTCACTATCTGTTTTATTTGTTTGAAAGATTCGCAGAAAAACAAATGTATTACGCTCATTCTCTCTTTATTCACTTACTCCCAATCTACTGGAAACAATAAAGGCTCCATTAGTCTTTGCGTTCCGTGACGTTTCCGTAATGTGCCGTGCCGTGCCGGTTGGCTCTTTTATGTAATTAGTCTTTTCCGTAACAACTAGGGTTTGGGATTTCCCGGACTTTTTTATTTCCCGGGAAACGGGAATGAAAAAATTTGATTCCCGGGATTCCCGGGAATCCCGGGAAATATTTTTAAACAAAACCTATATAAGTAATTTTTGTTAAAAAAAAAACACTATTTCAGTACAAATACAGTCTGTGTAGTGAGAATTCAAAGTAAAAATATCAGAATGTTGAACATTTGATTTCACATAAATTACTGCCAAATGAATTTTATGATTTTTATGATTCCAGCAGAAAGCACCCACTACTGGATTGTCGGAAATAAACCGTTTCATCACATTTGGCCCATTAGATATGGTTAGGGTTTTTCTTTTCCCGGACTTTTTCATTTCCCGGGACAGCGGGATTTTTTTCGGAATTTCCCGGGATCCCGGGAATTCCCGCTCGTTAGAAAATACATAAATTCGACATATGTATATTGTACTTGAAAAACTACATTTTGGTTAAACACCGTTCGACAAAGTTCATCTTTTGGTTGTATCCATGAGAAAATGTTTTGAAAGGAGGGCTACATATCCATGTCTTCCACTTTTTCCAAGTCAATTCGTTTAACAATTTAAATCGTGAATTAGTATTTATGTAATATATTTATATGGAAGGCCGTCCTAATTAAAAAAACCTCTTAGTAATATATTAACTAAAGATTAATTTCGCGGTTTAAGCTGTTAAACGAATTGATATAGAAAAGTGATAGACACGGTTACATTATTTTGATCCCTTTTTTCAGGATATATTGGAATTGTTAATGGGTGCAAACTTGTGTCGGACCAGTTTTATAGTCAGAACTAACATAAATTTTTTGCTTAAATATTTCTTATACATTAAATCCAAAAATTTCTATTTCCAGATATTTTGTTTTTTTCTATGCAGATTTTCAGAAGTATCCGTCTAGAATAAGTTTTATAAAAAACTTTAAAAGTGAGCATTTTTCACATAAATTTTTAGGCAAATTCTCATAAATTGTTTTATAAATGTAGTTTGACTCAAGATCATAAATTAATATCACTTTCTGTTTAAATTATTTTCAAATCAAAGAAAGGCACTGATGATGGCTTTGTAGCGAAAGCCAAAAATGCGAATTCTGCCTTGCTGGTCTTATCGAATTTTTTCAATAATTTTTATTCTTTGTAATTTATTTGTAAAAATTGTATTATCAGAAAGTGATATTAATTTATGATCTTGAGTCAAACTAAAATAACGTTCATTTATTTAATTAGTTTTCTTGAATAGAAATTTTTTATGCCACAACTCCTTAAAAAGAAATTATTTAATTTTCATATTTAGTTGAATTTTAAATTAGCATTTAAAAAATTCAAAATAATTTGAAAAAGCATCTGATGTATTTATTATTTTAAAAATTAATAATATTTAAAAAATATATTTAAAATAAAGGAATAGCAATTGAACTTTAAATGAAATTATTTGAAGTAAAAGAAACTCAAAATACTTATGTTAATTGAAAATACGAAAAAATTATTATTTTTTAACTTTAATCCCTAGTTTTTTGGAGGTATTTGGAACTGAAATAATGATGTTGAAATGTTGTATAAGGCTGGTTTACACTATAAGATTTTCGGTACGATTTTACTTCAGTACACGTGCAAAACTTATAGGCAAGGTTGCAAAATCTTTCCGAGAATCTTGTAGTTTAAAACAGCCTATATAAATATTGCTTTATTTGAACAAATATCATCATGTTAAAGAAGAAAAAAATTCCCGAAGCACAAGTATTTTAGTTTGTAAATTTGGTAATTGCTAATATAATATTTTTCGGTTTAACTAAACCAAATTCAATTGGCATCCAAAAACAATTTGGCTTAATTATTAAATTTTAAACCGTATTTTTTTAATTTTAAATATTCTTTATTTAAATTAATTAAAAAAAAGCAATGCTTTAAATTTAAATAAAGCTTCTAAAATTGCAATAAAACTCGCTAAAACTACTTTAAAAGACTAAAAAAATCCCGGGAAATCCCGCATAAAATTCCCGGGATTGCGGGATTCAAAAAAGGGCGGGATTCCCGGGAATCCCGTCCCGGGAATTCCCGGGACATAAACCCTAGATATGGTGGCCACAATTTTATTTTCCAAAGACAAATAAAACTCTTCTAGTTTTTTATACAATTCTTATTTCATCAGCATTACATTTTCCTGATATATAAACCAACCCCAGGTTATAAAATTAATTATTTCCCTATATTTAGTTAGAATATTCTTCTACCTCAAGTCCAAATTCTAATATGATATTCAGGAAATGTTTGCCCTACCATAAAACCTTTAATGCCTATTCAGCTTACACTTTTTTCTTCGGGTACTTTGCTAATTTTAGCTGAAACGTTATTCTTGTTGTTTTCTGACCATAAATTTTTTTTTTTTTTGTGAACCAAATTTAGATGTCGGATAACCAAATTTAGATACCACCGATAACCATTAGTCTTTTCTTTTCACATTTATTAATGAAAACGTTACTTATAAAATTATTGACCCTTAATATAAAGGCGTATTTTAAATTTAAAGTCGACTTTATTTTTAATCAAACGGTTTTGTTCATTTTGTGTATGAAAACCTTACAAAAATATTTATATTTTCAAATATTTTGATTGGTTAAAAATAAATTAACCAATCAGAATGCTCCAAAAAAAACCAAGTCAAGGTATACTGCCACCCAATATTTTAACTAAAGTCGGCTTTACCTAAATTATACATTTGAAAAATTTAGATAGTAAGGGCGATTATTTGTAAGAAACAAAGCTTTTTTTCATATTTCTTTTAAACATATTATCAAGTTTTTAGGTTTTACTTCTTAAATTTTGAATAAGTTATGCGAAAAATCTTTATTAGTTGAAATGCTCCTAATTACTTGGCAAAGATTTTATTTGTGTGTCAAATAAATGTATTCCCTTTTAAAAGATTTTAACAATGACATTTTTGTTTTGGTATTTAAAATGTTTTTTATGACTAAAATCAAAAAATCCTATTCGAAACAAAAACAATTTCAAAAATTTAATATTTTTAAAATTTCCCGTTTTCCCGGGAAAAATATATTATTTTCCCGGGAATTCCCGGCAAACTTTTCCCGGGATTTCCCAAACCCTAGTAACAACGTATCAGCTGTTTAATGTTGTTTTTCTTAGCGGATATCTGCGCCAACCAAATTAATCGGTTGCGGTGGCTAAATAAAAAAATTGCAGCGGCGGCATAAAGCTGGCTGTGAGCCAAAAGCTGATCGGCTAGCCAACTTCAAGTTGACATATACAAAACATCAGCTTAACGGTAAAAAAAGAAAATTTAAAAAAAATATATACTATTTTTAGATTTTTATCGTGTAAAAAAATTTTTGACGGCGGCAGTGACGAAAATTAGACGGCGGCTAAGCTTGGCCGGTTTAAGCCATTCGTCGCAGATCTCAAAATACTCGCTGTTTTTAACAGGTTCATCCGGCACGGCACGTTACATTACAGACAAACTAACGAATGCTTTTTCATAGAACAAAAACAAATCAGCTGATTCGTCACGGCACGTTACGTACAAACTAATTATACCTTAACAATACTGTACACTTAAAATAATACGTCAGTAGAAAAATCTGTCAAACTGGTTTCAAATCGATTTGACTAAAAAACTGATTTAAGCAAAGAATTTAGCCATCTTCATTTAACACATTACTAAAAATCCTCAGTACTTTAACTAATTTTGAGTGTTAATTTTCAAAATTATTTATAACTAATTTTTAAGAACCCATTCGTTAAATTTTACACAATTTATTGTTAAAGTATAATATTTTAATGTTACTGTTGTTAACCGGTAGATGGCGCCACCAATGTATCCGAAGTTTTAAAGATGGCGCTATTTCTTTCCCTCCCGATTTTTTTAAATGGCCACGAAAACTAAGAGATATAGACCGAAATTTACCATGTAACACCCCTGATTTGGACCCTCGGAAATTTTTAATAAAAATTTTCCACTTCATAAAATGCCCCATATCTCGAAAACTAACCCAGCAAAATTTTTTTGAACTGGTTGCCTTTGAATCTGTTCTAGAATAGGTGTTTTTACCACCGGTTCCGTGGAACAGGTTCTAGAACTGATTCCTGCAAGTCTAAATGGCAGGCTTCACTGTCGCAGAACCAGTTCTATAACTGGTTCTAGAACCGTCTCCAAAGCAACCTGTTCTAGTGTGGAGGAATAGAACATGTTGCTTTTGGGACAAACTCAAACAAAAATCACCGATGATAGAACATTAATTGGAACAGGTTGCATGCAAGTACAAATTGTTCTACAACCGGTTATTTGCATCCGACAATTTTGCTGGGAAGCGAGATAGAGCAAAACGGGCAACGGGTAGGGTCCCGAGACCCTAAATTTGAACAAATTTGGGATAAACACAGGATTTCCAAAAGCCATCTGCAATAGTCAAAACACTTCAATACTTCAACGCACTGATTGTGAGTAAAACAGGCAGTATTTAAACATTTTTTTTTAATATTCCAATGAAAGTTTTATGGTTACTGTATTTTTCCCGAGAAATACTTTTGGTCAGTATTTCTTTTTTATGTTTTTTGTTCTTTTGTTCTAAAGTTTCAAAAAAATTTTAATTGCAAAAAAATTTTTGAAAACTTTTGATTTTTTTTGCAATGACTTAAATAAAAGTTTGTTAATTGAATACAAATATGCATGTCGTAAAACAATTTTGTCCTTCCAGAATATCATTTTGAGACTCTGTGTTTCGTGGCCAAATGATGCCAAATTATTAGGAAAATTATTTTATTGAAAGACTTAATGTCACCTAAAATAATATAATCTACAATGACATCTAAGTGAACAAATTTCAAAGCTAATTCTTATTTAGCTCTTAGCATTCTATACGTTGTATCCTTATTTATTAAAAAAGTTATCAAATGTCAAAATTTAAAAGCCCCAAAAATATAAAAGAAATAAACAAATAAATAAACAACATTATTTCTGATTAACATTAGAGAAAATGAAAAATTTGCAAACATAATCCCTAATATTGTTTGCTTTTGTATTCTGTTTTATCGTCATCTCAGTCTTGCCAATATCGTAGATTTGTCCTCAAAAAAAGGATGTATTTTGGAGCAGCGTACGGAGTAAAATGTAATAGTATATTTGGAGTAAAATGTAATACATAGTATGTTTTTAAAAAGTTTCAAACTACACCTTTTGCAATTGTAATTCAATTGAATTGAATATCAATTGAAACTCAGAATTTCCATTTGAAATTCAGAAAACATCAATTGAAATTCAGATTTTCCATTTGAAATTCAGAAAATATCAATTGAAATTCAGAAATCATCAATTGAAATTCAGAAAATATCATTTGAAATTCAGAAAATATCATTTGAAAATCAGAAAATAGCAATAGAAATTCAGAAAACATCAATTGAAATTCAGAAAACATCAATTGAAATTCAGAAATCATCAATTGAAATTCAGAAAATATCATTTGAAATTCAGAAAATATCATTTGATAATCAGAAAATATCAATTGATATTAAGAAAACATCAATTGAAATTCAGAAAATATCAATTGAAATTCAGAAATCGTTATTTGAAATTCAGAAAATATCAATAGAAATTCAGAAACCGTAATTTGAAATTCAGAAAATATCAATTGAAAGTCAGAAAATATCATTTAAAATTTAGAAAATATCAATTGAAATTCGGAAAATATCATTTGAAATTCAGAAAATATCAATTGAAATTCAGAAAATATCAATTGAAATTCAGAAAAATGTAAACAGAATTTTTTAAAGAATCCGGCCAGGTAGATAATGTTATACCCTATAAAAAATTTATATATGGATTTTATCAAATTAAATTTTTTAAATTGAAATTTTGTTCCCAACAATTTTTTTGTTTGAAATACTTGTAACTCGTTTCCTAATTGTTATCTTTCATATAAAAATTGTTTAAAAATAAAAATTCAAAGTTACAAAAAAAAAAGAAATTTTTTTTATATTTACAAATTTGGTATGAGAAAGGTGTTTAAAAATTTAATTAGAAATTTGTAAATTCTTTCCGTATACAATATATCATAATAAAAAGAAATGACAATAATTTCCTAAATAGTTTGTGTTTTATTCAAAATCAACATCGGCCCTTAAAATTTAACCACCCTTTATAAATGAATTGCATGACTGTCTCGAAGGTGGGATCATCATCAACAGTAAAAACGTAAGACTTTTACTTTATGCGGACGGCATAGTCCTCCTTGCAGATGAAGTTCATGTATTACAAACTATGATAAACAAACTTGAAACGTACTGTGATCTATGGAGCTTAGAGGTTAATTTAAGCAAATCCGAAATAATGGCTTTCCGCAGTGGTGGTAAGCTAAGTAAATGCGAAAAATGGATTTTTAAAGGAGATCCGGTAAATATTGCTAAAGAGTTCAATTACCTAGGAGTAATATTCACTCCGAAACTAAAATTTAATACACATGTTTTAAACCGAAGAACTAAAGCCAAAAATGTTACAAATACAACTTGGAAAAATTTCCATGGCAAAACAGAAATTAATTTCAGAGTGAAATGGAAACTGTACTTAGCTGTATCCAGATCAATACAGGCCTACGCTGCACAGGTCTGGGGTTTCGACAATTTTTATATCGTGGATAATCTTCGGAGATATTTTATGAAAAAAATTTTAAACTTACCAAGTCACACCCCAAATTATTTTATACCCGAGTAAAAATAGTTATATAGGAAATTATATAATTTAATATGAATTAATATGTTTATATATAGTCAAGTGTAACACTATATCTTTGCGGATATAATTATGTATAGCTTTGAGTTTTTCAAAAATTTCTTATATGATGTCATATATAGATCAGTATAAATATACATGTCCCCATATATATTTATATGTGCCATACCTATTTACATATGCTATGACAATTTTAATACATTGTCATATATAATTAAAAATGGCTTTATCGGAAAATATATAAAGTTTTATATAGCTCAATGTTCATTTTTTTCTAAGTTGTTTTAGATATGTTTAAGTATAGCGCAATGTAAAAAAAATTCTATGTTTTTTTGAGATATATTTATGTATGATTTCAAAATATAAAAGGCGTACTCATTATAAGTCCTAAATTCCTTGTAAACCTTGTATAAATACAAGCCATATTTTATGTATGGAATTTGGCATTAAACTCATAAACATACCAGGTTTACACAGTTTACGGGTAGAATACAAGTTTATATGAGAAGGCTTGGTTACAATTATGTACAACTTCTTCTAAATTTTTATTTAAATTTTTAATTCTTAACTTAAGGGTGTTATTTTTCAGTACTTTTTAATAGTTTTTGTTTTGATCTTGAAGTATGAAGTGTTATAAAATTATGTCTTTCTACATCAAATTAGATATAATTATATCGGGTCAAAATCCGGATAAGATTCTATATGATTCAATATATTTAGATCTTATCCGATATAATTTTATCCACCATTTTTCGGATCATAGCATATCTCCAATTATATTAAATAATATATCATTACATATAACATCATATTATTTTTTTTACCCGGGTAATGCTAGAAACATCAGGTGAAGAGAGTTATATTTGTACATTGGAAAGTATTATTACAAAGGGAACTATTTTGGGTAAAATACTTAAAAGCGAAAGCTGCTGTTATGAACATTAGGGAGAGTCGATTTAGCAATTGATATTGTGCCATCGATTTTTCGATAGCTTTCGGCATGAGGAAAAAAAGTTCCACTAAGAAATATCAAAAAAAAAACATTTTCGAGGCACCCAAATTTTAATTTTTTTTAATTTTTCTCAACTTTTATTTTTAAGGTTTTTTTAGTAGGTAAAAAAAAATCGGCTGATTTAATTTATTTTTAAATATTACCTTTCCAAGGTGAAATTGTACGCTAAAAACGATGGCGATAGCAGTTTTTCCAAAAAATGTTTTTCTTGAGGTTTTGGACGAGAAAAATTTATATTTTTTTACGCGTTAATTTTTGAGGTTTTTTTAGTAGGTATGTTAAAAAAAATAATTCGCCGATTTCAAATTTTTTAAATTTATCCTATTCAAGGTAAAATTGTACGCTTAAGAGGATGGCGGTATCATTTTTTGGAAAAAAAATGTTTTTTTTTTTTTGATTTTTAGACGAGTTTTTGTCGAAAAAACGGCGCATCGAAAATGATTTTTTTGATATGTCGTAGTGGAACAAAGCTATCGAAAAATCGATGGCACAATATCGACAAATTTTTGTCCTTACAAATCGGCCCACCGTAATGAACATACAATAGCCAGAGACCATACCATCCGAAGAGCAATGGTATAAGTTTAGTGCAACGCTAGTAAACTATATTATTATGGGAAATATTTCTAATAACGTTCGGCGAAAAAGACAGAGTTGCAATAGAATCTACAAACTACTAGATATGTCGAGATCACTACAGTATCTAAAAGATGACTATAAACTAAGTGATATTCCATGGATTATGAAGGCACGTAGTGGCACGATATTTCTCAATGGTAATAGATATGGTACAGGAGATGAACAAAAAGTGTGTACACTATGTAACTTACGAGAGAACGAAACACTTCAGCACTTTCTAGGAATCTGTCCTGTCCTCAAGGAGTTTAGAAAGCGATGCTTTCAAAAATTATCATTAAGTGCAACTGATATGATCTATATTTTAGATGGATGCGAAGAAGGCAACTGGAGAAAACTACTAAGCTTTATAAAATGTGCTTTGAAATACAGAAATTTTATGATAAATGAATACAATTAATCAAAACTATTTAGTAATTTAGCCGACAGACGTTTAAAATAAACATTGTCGTAAATTAAATCCTTATTTCTTATTCAGCAGAAGTATAAATTGCGAATAGTATAAAATAAAGAAAAAACTATTATTATTATTAAGACGTTCTTAGTTGTGACTATAAAATTGGTCCACAATATCACTGATATATCGGTAATATTTTTTGGGCAAAAGTTAACAAATTACACACACAAATTGCGTCAGTACTACGAAATCGGTCAGCCAATTTTTTATCGCGTCACACGTAAAAGGAAAAAGTTGGCTACCGAAGCTCTACTAAATATTGGTTCCAAGACCCTCTACTTGAACCTAATTTCGCTTGTCAAAAATTGCTTTTCTTATGCCTTATTATTTTTTATTTATCAACCAAGAACTCCTATACAATACATTTTTGTTGACCCTACCTTCCTCGCATACAAATCAATCAACTTAGGATATATTTACTATATATTTTACCTGAACAATCGTAAATGCCAAAAACCTTGGGCAAACATACCTGCCTGTTGTGGTCAAAGGGTTAAATTTCAACAGCAGTTTTCTCGAACCTTTTTAGAGAAAAGTTGCTCCACTTTGTACAAGATGGCAGTCGTTGTTGTGATCCACGTTAAAAGAGAATATTATGGAAAATACCATGGATGTTAACCGAAACTATGCGCTTATCGGTAGGGTAGCGCTATTTTAGATTATTTCGGTAACGGTATTTTAAGGGTAACGCTATTTCATTTACTTCGCTATCGGTATTTTAAGGGTAACGCTATTTCATTTACTTCGGTATCGATATTTTAAGGATAACGGTTTTTTTAGTTATTTCGGTAACGGTATTTTAACGTTAATGGTATTTCAGTTATTTCCGTAACGGTATTTGAAGGATAACGGTAGTCAGTTATTTCGATGAGCCCGCAATTCTTATTACAAAAAACAAACGAGATTGAAAACAAAACCAGTTTACCGACTCAATGTACGAAAAATACTCAACAACACTTGCAATTGCCAAAAGCAGAAAATAAAAAATAACGGTAACAGTATTTTAGGGGTAACGGTATTTCATTTATTTCGGTATCGGTATTTTAAAGATAACGGTATTTAAGTTATATCGGTAACGGTATTTTAAGGATAACGGTATTTCGGTTATTTCGGTATCGGTATTTTAGGGGTAACGGTAGTTAATTAAAAGGGTTTTGAGTCGACAACGGTATTTTAGCGGTATTGCCTGCCAACCCTGGAAAATACCAAACGCTTTATTTTATAAGTGGATCAAAATTACGCCACCATCGCTTGACTGAGTTTTTGGGTTCAATAATAATTTATAAAAAAAAATAATACTAAAAGACTCGAAATCAGCCTGTCCCCTTAACTAAATTTTGGTGATCAGATTTGTGTAATTGAGGATTGCATATAAAGCATATTGGTAACTCCGTGTCGCCTGTCTGCACAATAACGACTATAATAATAATAATATTGTTAATGATGTCTCATTGAATTTGCATGATGACAGTGTTGTTCATAAGGCATAATCAAATAGTGCTACAAAAATATTCATGGAGGAAATGAAATATTATAACAAATCTAATTTCAGACTTTTTGAAAGCATTTTTTCCTTCATTTCTTTTTCTGCTTCAATAGAGTTATTAGTTTTCTGTATTTGAATTTGTACAAAAAGAATTAATCAAGACTGGAGTTGAAGTTTACTAAGATGTTTACTTGGATTGATTGTTGTTTTTTCAACTTTGATTAATTTCGTTTATGGTTAATTTACACTACTGAGGGCGGCCAACTTAAGTAATACTCAGTTAACAGAAAGAAACAATAGGAAAAAAATGACAGTTTGATGATGGGAGTTGTTGTTCCTCCTGAAAACTTTTACTCGACAAATTTCTGCCTATAAGAATTTTCAAGCAAACAAAACATATCGAATTAGTGATGGAAAAGATTTTTGCTTAACATTTTATATCAAGAATCCTCTTTTTCCATATTGACCATCTAAAACTCATAATCAGTTGTGTCTACAAACTCGCAAAATTTTAGTTCGCGTATTTTTTTCGAAAATTTTTGTATTGAGAGTAAATTTGTCTTACACTCAGTATGTTTAATACTAGGTAATTTTTAGTGGACTTGATTGAGAAAATTACGCCACCGAAACTAATGAAATTAGGTGCTACAAGCTGCCACATATCCTTAAGAAAGTTGTATGTATAGTTTAAAATATTTTCTTACAGTAGTTTATATGTTATGTTAAAAATGTTTAGTTAATATTTTGTTTTAAGTTGTTAAAGAACATAGCAGTTTCCAATAACTTTTAAATCTCATTTATTTTCTTCCTTCATGTAATATTTAAATAACACCGATATGCAAAAATTTACAAGTGTTATTTGAATAAAGCCATTTTAAATGTTATAATATATTTAAGAGCAATAGAATAAGATTAGAAAGAAAAAATATATTAAAGGTTTTCACAAGGGGTGTGCTATTTGTTGTATCGTTGTATCGTCCTAACAAAAAACAGAGTTGTTAAAAATTAAATTGAAAAAATACAACATTTGAGAATAGCACGATACAACATTTCTACGTATGTTTAGTGTCCTATATTTGAGTGTGCTAACAGATAGAAAACTGAATATAAAATCGTTGTTGAACACAAATAAAAATTTTAACAACTCTGTTTTTTGTTAGGACGATACAACGATACAACAGAAAGCACACCCCTTATGAACAACCTAATTGTTTTTCAGAAAGATAACAACAAACTATGGGTCTAATGCGAATATAAAATAAATAAATATAAATTTTTATATTTTGTTAAACTATATGTGCCCTTCTCCGAGAAAAGGGACCTTAGTGTGTCAAAAAACGGGAACTTGAGAAAATCGATAAAAATGAGAAAAACATTAAAATTTTATTATTTAATGCGTTCTTCTCAAAACTTCATTTTCACACACTAGGTCCCTTTTCTCGGAGAAGGTCACATATATTTTATTTAATAAAAATAAAAAAACAGAAAAGTGGATTTTAAATGAAAATGACGAAATAATTTTCTGTAGCCATTTTTCATTTGTTTAATATAATATTAACTGAATATTATAATCGCCAGCCAGTGTTGACACCAGTAAGAGTAAAAAATACACAGCAGTAGGACAAAAATTATCCAAAACCGTGTGAAATTACACAAAAAATTAATATATTTTATTAGTTTAAAATAATAGTTATTTTTATAAAAAAAATTATGTGGCAGAATCAAAATAATATGGAAATAATTCAGTCACTTCGGTCCTACCGGCTGGTTCGATTGCTATGAAATTTCACAATGTCATAGAGTTTAAGTTTTGAGGCCTGAACCGATGGACGCAACAGGAAAGTTCCAAGAAAAGCCACTTCTTAAATGTGAAAATTTCGAAAGCTTGCCATTTTTCGATTTAAAAAACGTAAGAAAAAATTATGATCACAGACAGTTTGGAAATAGTGTTTGAATTACAATATTATAATATGTGCTAAATTTAGGGAAAATGGTTTAATATTGGAAATTACAAGTTTTTTGCAGTCATAAGAAAGTCGCTATCATAACAAACCCAAATTTTTTCCCTAATTTCAAATGGTCTTGCCACCCAAGACAAAAATAATTATTTTGAATGCAATTTGACACTTATTTTCTCAAAAAATTAACAAAATACGGGGTTTATGCACAAATAAAATATAAAACAACATTTCTGACTTTCTGTAACTAAATTGGGTTTCGTGCTGAAAAAATTTACAAAAATTATTCAGCAGAAACTAGAAATTTGTGGTAGATGTTGCACAAACAAACTCTTTTTATCGGAGTTTGGCCTTGAAAGCATGGAATTTAGTAAATTTTTCAGTAAAAAGCGAAATTACACAAAAATGTCATTATTCAAAAATTATCCAAGGAATGTGTAAACAGTCCCATTTTTGAATAATTATTCAAAAAGTGGCAACACTGTCGCCAGAACTTTTACTATTCATAACTTGTTAATGAAATGTTTTTTTAATTTATTTTTTGTATTAATTATTACGGACGGGTCCCCAGCAAAATATTGGTAATGACCCATCATTACTATCTGCATTACCAATAATAATATATTATTACCTTTTGCATTATTTTATAATATAAAATAATTACTTTCTTATAACGCCCTACTGTAGTCATTGTTTTTAAAAATAAAATAATGACAATCAACAGAAAGTTGAAAAATTTTATAAAAATTATTTTAAGGAAACTTGTCCCCGAGCATTAATTTCTGCCACTTTTATCTCTGAGTTACGAAAGTGAGTGCAATTTTATAGAACACATATTTAAATTCTATTTTATAATAAATTTTTTTTTTCAGGTAAAATTCCACACACCCTTAATATTCACAATCGACTGTATTTCTTTTTATTTTCACTGACTTTTCAAAAAATATATTTAACAGTGTGTATTTGTATTTCTGCAAAGGCTAATATTTTTCGATACAAACTGTTATTGTTCGAAAGAGCCGATGAAAACCGCCTGGTAAAAGTTCTAAATTTGAGTTCTTCCAGAGTGAAATTGTTTTTTTTTAATATTTCTACATAAAATTTTGGCAATATTCTTATTTTTTTACTACTACTTTTAATACAAAACAACTTGTGAAAAAGGGTTCGATAAGAGAATTTTTTCAAAAGGATTGCTAATTTTATACATGTCATACCTCATTTAAAAGACATTTATATTACCTTTTCAACAACATGTATATTGTTCTTATCCCATTATTAATTTTGCAAATACAGACTGTTGATATTTAGACTTTTGACCCATATAAATCGTGGCCTAGACCCTCCAACAAACATTTATTTTATCTTCTTCGCCAAAAAATTGCGTGAGTGAAAAACATTTATGATTTTCATTTTTTTTTTTCCAATAATGTTATTAATTTATTTTTTCTAAGTCGCGTATATATATAAATTTATATAACTATATATAACGCAATGACACGAACAATGTTGTCTCATATAGTCAGTCATTTTGTATAGCAGTGTGTGGCTGAGTAAGTTAAGTGGCCGACTACAGCTCCAGAAATCTGGGTTCGAATCCTGCCGATGGAGTTTTTTTTTTATGAAATAAATATTTTTTTTAATAAACAAATATTTTTTATTTTTTATTTTTTGCGATATTTTTAAAATTTTATTAAAATTTAAATAATTCCAAATATATCATAGGATAAATTTTGATCTCAAATTATCCAATTCGATCTGCCAAAATAAACCTAACCATTTTTATCTAATTGGATGTAAATTAATCCTATGGGATATTTTGGGATCTATCAGGATCTCAATTTTATATTATTGGATATTATTGGATCTCCCAATTTTTAGATCTATTTGGATCTAATTTAATCCTGCAATATATTTGAAGGATCTAATTGGATATTACTGGATACCCCAATTTTGAGATGAACTTGGATAAGATTAAATGTCGACCTATATCAAATGGGATATGGCTATATATGCTAGATATAATGTTTTTTTGATCGGGTATTTATTATTTATTTTATGTAAATATGTTTTATGTTTAAATTTTTATGACGAGTGTTACAATTACACACTGGAAAAAACTTTAATTTTTCTGAATGTATTTCCGTAAGCTAATATGTAGTATTTGCCTAGCTCCTTATTTTTAAGAATCGAGTAAGCAATACTATCACCCCTTATAAATCGAATTTGCATGTATGTAACCACTTATTATTCAAAATCTCATAACTACTTACTTTTCATTTTTTTGTAAGCGAGCGGGTAGCCCTGACTACTTATAAAAATGACCACGCCAAACAAAAATAATGAGTTTAGACGCCAAAAAATAAGTTGTGAGGAGCTATGAATTTAAATTATATAACCACTTATTTGGTAATGAAAGATTTTGCTGGGTACTCTTTCTTTTATGACATACTCAGTATAAAAACGCTTTTTATTTACATGTCAAAAAGATTACTCGTGTACACATACTCCGCCAATGGTGAATGAAATCTGCAATAATTTTATGGAAAATTGGAAAATTCAGTGATTTAAAAAAAACTGCTGAAATTAGTAGATTATTTTTGCTATATACTAGTAAGATAGGAGGAGTATAGTTCGGATCAGTACATTGTCTTTAGCTAAAATGCAAATTTCTTATAAAAATTAAAAAAAAAACAATACCTGTTTTAAAAATGGTCCAGCTCGTGAGATCTCATTGCTAGACCCGAAACCAACGTTTATTTTGAGGGGGCACTTTTTTACTTTGTTTTGTGAGTCAGTCTAATGTATTTAATATCACCCAAACAAATTAAAAAAAAATATATATAAAAAAGTATAACATTTTTTCAAACAATTTCACATTTTTATCAATATCTCGGGAACTAATAAGAGCTCACTCAAAATTTTTGGCACAAAATGCAAAGGAGAGATTAACATATTTTAAAAATTAAAGTTTTTGAGATATATGTAGAATCCCAAACTTTAAATCGTGTGACAGTAATCTTTGGCCTTTCGCAAAAAAAATTCGCTGAATGTAGTTTTGAAACTAATTTCAATACCTATTAAATGAGACCAATTTTGACCCTGTATGTTAAAAACTTTTGCAGATATAAATAATAATGGCAGACCACTTATGTGTGTTTTTAATGAATTCCCTACTTATCGAACCACAAAAGCTGGACATTTTTTTAATTTATATTAGTTTGGTACTGTAGAACATTCATGCTAATTTTTGTACAATTCTAAGAGGGTAAGGTCAAAAATGGCGTTTTCTTTCGTTGATTTAAAATGGAATTACCCATATATGTCAATTACTATTACACATTACTACCACAATTACTATCACGTTAAAATTTTGTAGACTTTGTTTTCACGCAAATTTAATATACAAGACTATTATTTTTCTTTTTAAAAAGTTACACTTTGTGTTTATTGTGAATTTAAATTATTATTTGAGGCCTTTAAAGTTTGAGTGAAAATTTTCCACGTGAAAAACAATTTACGGTGCTTAATTTTCATAACAGCCGCAGATTGTACGAATCCCAAATTCGCATAATAAGTACCCAGCAACACCACACATTACCAAATAATGTGTAAAGTAATGGGTAGCCATAGGGGCCGATGCATTACTGTACACCTTACTTCACTGATGAATTTAACAGGCGATGAGCCCCAAATTAATGTATGGGGAGGAAGTTTTTTTTTTTTTTTTTTTTCATTTATAAATCTTGATTTATTAATTACTGCGACTAGTTATAATACTAACAAGCAATTTATTTCAATTAATATTATAAAAAAATAAAATAAATTTATTGATAAAGTGATAAAGTAATTGGTTACCTATGTAGTTACGAGGATGGGAAAAGTAATGGGTCTAAAAATAGATTTTCGTAAAAAAGATTTTATTTAAAAAAATTTATTAGAAATATTTTTTTATTAAATATATAAACGTGGCCACGCTGGAATTCGAACCTGGGATCCCTGCTTGTTAGCCAAGAACTCTACCAACTGAGCTATCGACACATATAACATTTGATTGCTTAAAAAGTAAATGAATTCTTTCGTAATGGCGAAAAATATACACCTTACACCCATGCTTACAAAAAAACACAAAGTGATGTGTCTAAAAATAGATTTTCAAAAATGTTTTGTTCATTATTTTCCGTTTATAAATCATGCCATACGTAATCAGTAATTGGTAAGTCATTACTTTTTGTTTTGAAATAATACAGAAGGTAAGTAGTTGGTTCCGGAACCAGTTCCACGGATCTTATATGGCATGTGTGACTGACGTAGAATCAGTTCCAGAACTACCTCCAGAACTGACTCTAGAGCAACAAGTTCCACTTTCGAGTTATAGAAGCGGCTGCGTTTGGAACAATTTCAAACAAAAATCATCGATATTAGAATTTACTGTATTGTAAATGAAAAGTAGCTATTCTGCAACCGATTCTTTGGAACAGAAAATTTTCCTGGGGAGAATTATGTGTTTTAAAAAATATGTATCCAAATTTAAAATTAGTTTAATTTTTTATTACAATTTTAATAGATATAATCAAATATTTGATGAATATTTTAATTAATTAGTTATAAAATTAATCGCAGCAATTAAATATTTGTTTCAACAGAATTTTTTTAAACAAATGTTTAATTGAAAATCTTTGGTCAATAATATTTTCTGTGCATGGACACACTGTTGGACAGATGGATGAGCATGGTAAAATCAACTCTGAAACGGATTCTCAGAAAATTACAACAAACATCAGCAATCACTCAGGTTATATCCTGACCCTGGTGTAAGGTATAAAAATCATTTTGTGCAGATACTTTTTGAAATTAGTATTTTTATTATGCATGGGTAGTGTCAAGTATACAAAAACAAATCATAACTAAGGAGTGTAATGTTTCAAATCTGGAAATTTTGTAAGAAAAAAACAACAATTAAATAAATAGTTATTAATTTCACAATTTTCTTGAGCGTAAGGTTTGTTTTTTATATATAAAAAATTTATTTATTTTCGATATTTCGTTATAATTGTTATTTCCTGAAGATGCTACACAATGGAGTAGCGAAATATCGAAAAAAAAGAAATTTTTTATATATAAAAAACAAACCTTACGCTCAAGAAAATTGTGAAATTAAAAATTGAAAAAGAAGGTTAAATAAACGACAAAAATAAATAGTTATTTTTACTTTTATTATTTTGTCTGATAAGTAAGAGTATTAAAAGTATATAAGAACAAGAAAAATATCCATTTCATTTTGTGGTCCACTCCGATCTTAGCTTTTTTCCGAATGCCTTCCATTACGTTTTTGACAGTGCTGTTTGTTATTGCTTTGGATACAACTTTCCACTTTTTATCAAAATCTTTTATATAATTAGCAGTCTGTTTGGTCTTCTTTAACTTCGCTTTTATTAGAGTCCAATACCTTTCAATGGGTCGACATTGTGGAACATTTGGTGGGTTCATGTCTTTTTCAACAAATTTAATATTATTAGCTCTGAGCAGATTTAAGGTAATTGAAGCATAGTGGGTTGAGCCAAATCAGGCCAGAATAGAGTAGATCTACCGTGTTTTTTTTATAAAAGGGCGCTCTTCCCTGTACACATCTCTGTTCATTGTACCTGTTGTTATATATGAAGATGTCTTTTCGCCGCATTGGCAAATTCCATGCCAAACGAGATACTTCAAACCAAACTTTTCAATGCCGATAGATGTTTCAAAATAATGTTTCAGGACTGGATCTACCGTACTTCTTGCCATTTTCAAATCTTTTGAAATAAAATGTACTGATCGGTATGGATTTTCATTCCATTTGTCGATAATTAATTTTCGTCGTTCCAATTGATTCATAATTGCTGAAAAAGTATCACTCAAAGGAATCAAAATGTTATGTTGACACAATTTTATGAAGTTGCTGAATATTTTCCTATAAAGTTTTTCATTTTAGTTTTAATGATTTGGAACATAGCCTACTGTAAAGTTTCCAGATTTGAAACATTACACTCCTTATACTCAAGTAATTGTATCCCTACCATGTATCCTTACAATTTAGTATACAATCTATAACTGAAACAACAAGAAAAACTGGATTTTTATGCAAATCCAGTTTGTATCTGTAATCCAAAAAAACAAAAGAAATGAGAAAAAACGAAACATATCTACCACATAATCATACAGGAAAACTGTAAAGGAAAACAGAGCGGTTTTTATCAACAAACAAGCCCCTACGAGCTGAAATATTTCAAAGAATAATATAATTGTCATAAAAGTGTGAGCCACAGAAAGTGAGAAAAAAAAACAAAGCATTGATTATAATAAATTATAATCATTTTTGCTACCAATTGTACTTCATTATCCTGCTTCACTCAGAAAGTGCTAGAAAATAGGGCAGAATTTTTGACACATTTAACACAAAATATTTACCAGAATTTCAAAATCTCTTTCATGCATTCAATCTACTTTTCATCCAGCAAACACGCCCTTATACTTCTCTACACTCAATGTGTTAATGAATGCAAATTTTATGGTTTTAATTTAATTGTTTTTTCATTCAAAATGAATTCTAGAAATTCAATTGACATCAAATTCAATTCAATGGTTTTTTCTTTCACTTTGGATTGCACTAACTTTGCTGCAACATTTCAAACTTTACATTCATCCATTTCTATAGAATTTTGTACTCATAAATATGCGTCTTGTTCCCATTTATTTTACCTTATTTCACGTTATTTGTTTTTCCTTCGTTTGCAATTGAATTTTGTGCTTCATTTAAACTGTTTGCTTTGAGGGGTTTGTTTGTTTGTTTGTTTCGTTGACGATAAGTTAAAAAAATGTACACTTGCTAAAATATTAAAGGAAAACGTGTTGAGTTGATGATAATGTAATGCTGAAATTTGAATTAAACATTTTTTAAACGTTCAATAATCACCCAGCAAAATATGTATCACTTTGAGAGCAAGTTCTATAGCTGATTTCTTTGAGCCAGTAATAGTTCAATTTTGGAGTTCTTATCTATGACTTTTATTTGAAATTAACAAACTTAGAACTACTAGTTTCAAGAAGCCATCTAGGAGCATTAACCCCCTTAATTAGATGGGCTTAAAAACAAAATTGCGCAAATTATTTCTTTTAATAAATTTTGAATACACCCAGTAGCAAATGGTCGAACTAGTTCTAAAAATTATTAGTTTTTTGACTAGTAACTATGAAACTAGTTCTCAAAATAATCATTTTGAACCAGTTGTGTACTAGTTAAATACATACATTTTCACTTCCCGACCAAAAAAGATGATATGGATGATACAATTTAATCCGAAAAATGACGAATACAATTGTATCTACGTGGATCAAATTGGAGTTAATTACTTTAAATTATATACAATTTAATCAGAATTTTTACCAGACATTATTGTATGTTTCTCATTTGTCAATCTGATGGCCTTTGTTCAAATGACGACAGGGACAAAAAATTAACATGTGAACTTATTTTAATTTTATTCTGGAAAACCTATTTCCAGACCACCTTTTGCAAGCGTTATTCCAACGTACGACATTTTGGTTTGGCAGCGCTTTCCCGTTTGCAATTTTCTGGCTGGGAAATTAAAATTAGTATTAGTTTATATATGGAATAACCCAGCCCGTGCCACAGATGATCAAATATAAATTCGATATTATGATTTGAATTTTAAAAATATATTTTGTAATCCGTTTCCCATAACTAAAGTGTTATTTGTTTAAAATTAAATTAAACATGTCATTGTTGTTGCATACACCATGAACACATGCATGCAAAGGTACGTCTACCTACCTGAATACATATTGTTGTAAACTATTTAAAACCATTCAAATCGAAAGTTTTAACTTACTTAAGATTAAGACTAACACTTGCACGTGCATCTTATTTTAATCCATTGAATGAATGACTGACTGCCTGAATGTATATAAATAAATATATGAATGAATGACATACACATGCACAGTTATGTGAATTCATTGTATTGTATGGAAAGAACGCATGTGTAGTGGTAGGTATCTATGAACACGTTAAAATAGCATCTACGAGTACAAAGCAAAATGCCTAAACTACTCGTACTACCAATAATACTTGCGGTCATAAATGTTGTATAGTGACCTAAAATTTAAAAGGACTTAACAGGCAAGAATACGACAAAAGTTTTACGACGTTAAACTTAAATTGTAAAATTGTATTGTAAATGCTAGAAAAACAACTTTAAACATTTTCACTGGGTTTCATACTGACGTTTTATGGTTGGCTAACCCAAAGATTTGTTGTTGTTTCATATATAAGTTTTTGACCATGGATGGTAACCGAAACGATGCGGTTTTTGGTAGGGATAACGCTATTTTAGATTACTTCGGTCACGGTATTTAAAGCGTAATGCTATTTTATTTATAACGGTATTTTAAGGATAACGGTACTTTGATTATTTCGGTAACGTTATTTTACGGTTAACGGTTTTTCAGTTATTTCGGTAACGGTATTTTAAGGTTAACGGGAGTCAGTTATTTCGGTGTATTCCGCAAAATGTTTACAAAAAAGAAAAGAGAATAAAAACAAAACCAATTTATCAACTTAAGGGGGGTAAATACTGTAACAACACAATTTTAAGGGACATATTTAAATGGTTGTCAAAAATTCAAATAACAATATTTTTACTATATTAAATTTTTGTTTAAAATAAATGTTATTGTGGTATTTTCAAAAAATATTAGTTTTAAATTTCTCAAACCAAAATCGCCAGGGTTGCCAATTCATTATTAGCCTTTTTTTAAAAAAGGCAAAATCGGCTGCCACTGTACAGCCTTCATTAGTTATTGGTTAAAAACTACAAGAGCCAAAAACCAGGTAGTTTTTGCTCAAGTATAAATGCTACATATGTAGTATTAATCTTTTTTATATTTTTATATAATTTTTGAAAAAATGTTCCATTAAAAGAGGAAGAAAACTGACTTTAAAATAATTATGTTGACAACTCTGGATAGAATTTTTTTATTGTTTTTTTTACCAATGCAGCCGATATGTTAAACTATCTTATGGTTTTGAAACCACTAAATTATCTTTATGAAACAAAAAATATAGCCGTTTAAAAATACTGGGTTGAAAGTGGAACAATGTGTCCATAACGAGTTAATATGTTTGATCTCTTTTGCACACTAATAGAGTAGACTCTAACTTGGCAGCAGTGCTCCTTTGCGGCTCGGCATTTTTTGCCTTTCATAAAAACAATATGCGAAAATTTGCTGCTGTTACCAGCTGCGTGTGATTAACCGCTAAGGCGTGTGAATTATCTCAGAGTATCGGGTTCCAGTTCGTGAATAAAATGTTGCTGTTTGAAAAACCAAACAGTCTAAAATTTTCTGTTATAGACACCAAAACTCGATTTTTAATTCATTTTGTTGTTACAGTTTTTTGGGTTTTATTTGACGTTATGTTGAGGAAAATTTTAATATTGCTTACTTTATTGCTGCTGGTATTAAGAATACAAAAACACACACGTATACAAGAATGCAAATTACTTATCCCTGCTGATGCTGTTGTTGCTAAAAGTGAATTTTCCTTCTTTGTGGTGTTGGTTGGTATTATAGCTTCTTGTTCTGGTTTCCCTCTCGTACTCCTGTACTTATGGCATATGGATGGTTGAAGTTATGCTTTCCGTCTTTTTTTTTTCATTGAATGTAAAAGTTTTTACAGTTTGTGCGAATTCATTTGTTTTTTTTTTTGTATGTCACAACATTTTCTCCATTTTATTTTTTCAGAGTATGTAATACCTTGTAAATCCCTAAAGTAATGATGATGACATTCCTTTATGAATTCTTGGGTCTATTATTCGTGGTTCTAAGCAAAAACGAACTAAATGTATGTACAAAATTTGTACAGTTGGAGCCACAAGAAAAATCTCGCCATCTTATGTTACAAGCCAAGCTGGCAAATGTGTTTTAAAGACAATGTCAGCGGCGATATTTAGGTGAAAGTCAGCAGGTGCAGGCCAGAGATAAAAGCCGGTCCATTCTGTCGGCTGGCGGCGGCTAATGGCTAAAATGGTTTTAGAGTTGAGCAGCAAACACATCGGCGGCAGCTGGCTTAAAAAATATTGTCGACTGGCGGCGGCTAACCGGCTAACGTCGGCTAAAATGTAAATTTTCCAAGAATTTCAACAATACATACACGCAAAAAAAGCAACTGCAAAACTATCGAAGTCAACTTTGTAATTTTTTTATAGGTACACTTAAAATAATAAGTCAGTAGAAAAATCTGTCAAAATCGATTTGACTAATTTTTAACAAATTTTTAGTTGAAACACTGGTTTAAGCAAAGATTTTAGTTATCTTCATTTAACACTATACTAAAAAGCCGCAGTACTTTAACTAATTTTGAGTGTTAGTTTTCAAAATTATTTAAAGCTAATTTTTAAGAACCCAATTGTTAAATTTTACAGAATTTGTTGTTAAAATATAATATTTTCATATTACTCTTATTACCCGGTAGATGGCGCCACCAATGTATCCGAAATTTTAAAGATGGCGCTATTTCTTTCCCTCCTGATTTTTTGAAATGGCCCATGTCTCGAAAACTGCACTGCAGACACACAGGGGGAATATTATCTAAGTGCTATGTAATTATACAACTACATAATTTTCAAGTTAGTTTTACAAAGTTCTAGTAAAGTATGCACATTTTTGTGTAAAATATATACAGTCCTTGCAAAATATATACATGTGTAGTGGAAAATATCCGAAAAAATACATACATTTTGCTATAAATTTGTAAAACTTACTTCGAACTTATGTAGTTGTATAATTACATAGCACTTAGATAAAGTTCCCCCTGTTTTTGTTCTGCGTGTACCAAAGACGTAAAGATTCCCACCGAATAGCTGCCTATTTTTGAGTATAATATCTTAATGAATCTATAAAAGATATATTTTTGCCGTGACCGATGTCTGAACTTTAAGTCATATGCACCATAATCGAATTAAAATTTGTACTATGTACTTTAGAGCGACTTCACCTTATATGGACAGAAAAAAAGTAAAAAAAGTACCCCCTCAAAATAAACCTTGGTTTATTTTATGATGATTCCAAAATATTTCGGGTCTAGCAATGAGATCTCATGAGCTGGACCATTTTTTTAAAAAGGTCTTTGTTTTAGTTTTTGTAAGAAATTTGCATCTTAGCCGAAAAAAATATACTCCATATGGGTATCATATGAAAGGTTTCTTAGAGGCACGTCCAGCGGTATATATAACATATTCAAGCATCAGAGAACTGCAAAATCAACTATTTTCTTGATTTAATCATACACTAAAATTCTTATTAACATTTAATCGCCCAAAAATATTTAACACTTTCACTACCGACTTTTTGTTTGCGGATTTATCGTTATTTTGACTTCAGATTCTTGTTAAGAGCCCTCAAATTAGAAAAAATATGTAACATATTTTGCGCGCTCCCCCTCCTACACTCAAAAAAATAAGTTAGTAGAAAAATTAGTAAAACGTCTTGTATATCAAGTGTACTAGTTTTCAGAAATTTTTATGCTGAAATTCCGTTTTCATTTTTTGCTGACTTTACTGACTTTTTTTTTGAGTGAACCCTCCAAAAATGACGCTCGAAAATCGATTTTTTCAAACTTCTGAGCCCCGTTTTACACCTTAAACTTTCGAGTAGCCAAAAATCCTTTGGTTTGTTTTCTTTTCGTCATAAAACGAAGCTATATGTCAACTTTCAATTATCTATCTTCATTAGTTTAGGAGAAACACCAGAACCCCCTTTTCACGGAGATTATAATATATTCAAAAATTAGACTTCATTAACGAATATCGCGACCATATTGTCATGTTGAACTCCTTATACATATAATGATTTTTATTTAAAGTCCAAAAAAAACTTTATACTTTTGCAAAAAGTATAAAGTTTTTTTTGCACTATTAAATTTTATATATTCTTTTAAAGATGTGTACACTGTAGTGTACAAGGGTAGTGAAAGAGTTAATGTTGAATAAAATCACTCTCATGCAGCTCGAACATGTTTTATTTACATTTAATCTCTTAAAAAAACTCACTGTTGAATAAACTCAAACTGATCGAACATTTGAACTCACATGAATAAATAAACGTATTATGTAAGCTGTGTTTTCGACTTAACTATATCCGTTAACTCATAAAAAAACCCAAAGTGCATAAAAACGCGTTTAAGACGAAAACTAACACATTACTTTTCGTATGCACGTTAACTTTCCACACGGATAATTATCAACGTTGAAAACTCAACGTTTATACATTTTCACGTCTGACGTAACTTATTCGCGTTCTTTCCTCAAAACTTTTGCTGACGTACGTTCGATTACAACGGAATAGTTATAAACATAACCTGTTTAAAAAAATTGTGTACTACAATCGGTTTAAAGTAGATTTGCTTTAAATACTTAACGTTGATAATCATAAGACAAACTACAGCTGTAGTTGTTCTATAAAATAAAATAAAAAAAAATAAAATCTTATTATTTTAAAATGGGAATGTATGTGTTGGTTTCAATGATGAATAAACTGATATGCGTTCATTTTTGTTTTTTCTGATTTTATTCTACATCAAAATAATCATCGTCGATCCGAACGAATATGAATGAAATGAATGGTACGAAAGCAACAAATGATTAAATCAACGATGCAAAAAAATCACTTGATTTAAAATCAGCAATGAATATGTCGTCACCTAAAATGCAAAAGGGCGTAACAAGAAAAAAAATTTAAGCCGATTTTCTGATTGATTCTGCTGCACTAGACTAAATTACATTTCCCTAGAAAATTTTAAACTTATATATAGAAATAAGTATATAGTCGTGTTTTAAACAAGAGAAGAAAATATAGAATATCTTTAATTCTACAACGTTTTTTTCTGGTTCTCGTGTAAAAAAATAAAAAGTGTTGTTACGCCCTTTTGCATTTTAGGTGACGATGTGTATTTGAGTATAATCGGCGCTTGAAAAAATTGTTTCACCCGATTGTTTATTCGGGTGTTGAGTACGTATGATGGTTTTGCAATCAGCAGTTGCAGTTCTCTGTCAAGCATTTCCTGACATTTTCTATTTTCATACTCATTCCATGCTACTCTTACGTACACACAGAGAAAAAATATGCCATTTTCCAACTGAAATTCGGTTACATCTATTAAAATAGGTTGGTACAACTAAATATTGGTTATAACAACAAAATTCGGTTTATGCAACTGAATTTTAGTTGCAATACCCAAAATATTTAGGAATCACATTCCGATATGGTTTCACCCCGAATTTATTGGTTGTAGCAACCAAAATAGGCTTAGCAATTCGGTTGGCAATTTTTTTTCCTGTGTGTACTCAACTGGTACTCTTTTTTTGTTCACAAGCTGTCCCCAACTCGATTTACAACCAAAGAGTAAATATTCCCTTATTTAAGGGAATTTTTGGTATGAAATTGCAGAAATTTGGTTTGAAAGTACAGAAATTGGTTTAATGTGCAGAAATATCAGAAATATGTGCTGCTATATAAATTTTACCCATTTGTTGTGTTACAAATGCCAGGTTCAGATGGAAATACAAAAATTTCCAAAAATATTTAAATAATAAAAAAAAAATTGGTTGGTTAACAGAAGCTGAGTAACCTGCAATCTCTTGAGATTATATGCTTGTTGGTATAAAGAAGAAAAAGTATGTAGACTTTAAATTAAAAGACTTATTTTTTCAAGAAATTTTTTAAGACTCAAATGCCGATTATACACTCATAGAAATAAATCTGTAAAAATAGCAGAAAAAGCAACTAAAATTAGCTAAAAATGATGCTGCAGAAAAAACTGTGAAATTAGCAGATTTTTTTTTTTTTTGCTAAATACTAATAAAATAAGATCAGCCAAAATAAAACTGTTAAATTTAGAGAATTCAAGTTATATTCAAGTTAACTTTTAGTTAATTAAAAATGACGAATTGTACTGTAAAATCTTCGGAAAATTTTGCTGAATATTAGTAGCAAAAAAAAATCTATTATATCTACAAAATTTTTGTTATTTTTAAGCTAAATTTAGTTGAATGCAAATTGAATAAATTAACAGAAATATTTGGTAAAAAAAATTGTAGACTGATGTCTTTAAAAGGCTCGAATTTTATTTTCATTAAAAAAAATCGAAAAAAACTTGGAAAATTAAAAATTTTTCCTTATTATTTAGGCTACTAATTATTTAGCAAAATTGTTTGCTGATTGCAGCAGGTCAATTTGTTAATTTCTGTTAACAAAAATTTAACTCAAATATAACAAACTACTGTATATTTAACAGTTTTATTTTTGCTATCTTACTAATATATAGCAAAAATAATCTGCTAATTTAGCAGTTTTTTGCAGCATAATTTTTAACTAATTTTTAGTATTTTTAACTAAATTGTTTGCAGACTTTTTTCTAATAGTGTAGGGAAACTCGTCATAATGAAAATATTGTCAAGAGTGTTATTTATTTAAATATAGATGTCTGTCTGTATTGACAACTCGTGAAAATTTTAATATCGTATAGGCAGTGCTTGAGTATCGTTTACATTCATTATATTTTGGCATCCATACAAGTTCTAGTGGTATAATTTTTCCGCTTATATTTTTCTTACCAAACACGATTTTTTCCAAAAATCAAGTGTTCTGGTTTCCTTATATTTTGCTCTTTTTCATTTATTATAACTTCTTTGTAGTGTAACGGACTGTACATAAAGATGTATATTCTAATGTATTTTGATATTGAAGAAAGTATAATCGTTTTCAGAAAAAGAAAAATATTTTAAGTCTATTTTATTTCGATTTGCTCTTGACATGGTTATTTGCATCAAATAAACATTAGTTTGGAATAAGAGTGAATAATGTGTATCCTGATAATAAAAAAAAGTAAAAAAAAAAACAACCGTGGGTTTGAATGAATTTAAAATGAGAGTTTAATGGAGCTTTTTTTTGTTAAAATATTAACATTAATGCTAAAGACCAGAAAAACTAATTACACAGTACAACAGAATATGAAAAAATCGATGCAATGGCGTTGCGACCCATCATGTCTGTGTAAGGACTTTTATAACTTATTATCGGTAAGTCATTATTTTGTATTTTAAAGTAATGCAAAAGGTAATGCCCTATCATTACTTGGTAATCCTGTCATTAACATGTTTTTGCTGGGTAGGTTATGAAATATTTACAAAATGTTTGTGTAGAAAAAAAAATTATTTGATAACCTACAAAGAAAACAAGACTTAAATTACAAAAAAAAAAGCGCCCCCATTTTTTTTTTATTTTAAATAAAATTTGTCTAAAACTGAAGAGACCAAATTTGTTTATACCTTAAAAATAAAGAGTCTGTGAACGAATTTTAAACAAAAAAATTCAAATTAAGTTTTTCAAACAGCAATAAAAAATTTATTTAATTAAAGTAAAAATTCTTCAAAAAAAAACCCATGTTTTAAGCTTAAAGGTTATACATTAAAACCAAATTTTACAATTTTTATACTTTAAATAATACGTCAGAAAAAAAATCTGTCAAACGCGTTTCAAATCGACTTGACTAATTTTTAACAAATTTTTAGTTTAAAAACTGATTTAAACAAAGATTCCAGTTATCTTCATTTAACACAATACTAAAAACCCGCAGTAATTTTGAGCGTTAATTTTCAAAATTATTTATAACTAGTTTTTAAAAACCCATTTTTTAATTTTACACAATTTATTGTTAAAAAATAATATTTTCATGTATTTGTTATTACCCGATGGATGGCGCCACCAATGTATCCGAGGTTTTAAGAAGGGAAAGAAATTTCCCTCCCGATTTTTTAAAAAGACCCATATCCCTATGAAAAGTAGGTTTTTCTTGCTTTTTAGAATTTTTAAGTTTGTGTGGCAACTTTTCTGAAAAAAAAAAATTAAAAAATTTAAATTGGGCCACGATAAGGACCATAAAATTTCTTTGGCATTAAGAATTTTTATTTTCATATAATTAGTAAAGACTGCACAGTGGCAGACGACGAGTTTGCCTGTTTTAAAAAGGACCACTAATGAAGTGGCAAACTTGGAGATTTTGGTTGGCGAAATTTAGAACTATTATTTTTTGCAAATACTACAATAATATGTTTTTAAAATATAATAATAAAAATATTGTTATTTGAATTTTTGTCAAATATGCACTTTAAAATGCTGTTGTTACAGTATTTACCCCCCTTAAGTCTGTATTTGCAAGAAACTGGAAATTGTTTGCATAAGTTATTTAATAACTTCATACATTTTACCAAAATGTGTTTAGTCCCACTGTACCATTCGACTGTTGCTTTCATTGAATAAAATTGGAAAATATGTGTTTGAAAAAGTAATAAACATTTATCCCTAAATCCGAAGTAAAACCCCTTTCCTTTGCTAAGAAGAAAAATATGTTCTGCTTTCACAATTCAAAATAAAAAATAGAAATATATGCGTTAGCAATAAAAATGCATTTAAAATTCTTAACACATAAAAAATAGAGAAAAATATGGTTCACTTTTTTTAACGTGCCAATAAAACGTGCAACATATGCAAAATCCCACGAAAAAAGGAGTAGCTAAAAACCAGCAGCATTTAACAAAGCTTTTGGGTTTTACAAATAGTAGAACCAAGTTGTAACACAAAAAAATTAATATATACGTAGTCAAGGCCAGATATGAAAGGGAATTTAAATGCCAAAAAGACTGGAATTTACATTAACTCAAAGATTTATAAAGGATTTTCATTGCTACATACACTTACGTACATATTGGTAAATACAGACACTAAAACGCAAAATCATCCATACAAAATAAAGTTGAATGAAAATGAAACTGATTGTAAAAAATTTTGGCATATTTTGGCAACAACAGGTACAAATCGTAATATATGTGTGTGTTTATTTATGTATACTCAAATATATGTGTGTATGTAAATTCGGGCGTTTTTGGGCAACTTCAAATACATTAAGCTGTTTTAAAGGATTTCTTAAATTTAAAAAAATTATGAATGTAGTATTTTGGTTTTTCCAATTTTTTTCGTCTCCTTTAGGCTGGTATAGATCTACAGGTTGTCACCAAACAACAACAAATATATTAATAGAAAACATGAGGGTTTAGCAGAAATACACATCAGTAGAGAGGATGATATATTGGTACTGAACTATTTAATAATGACAACCTTAAAAGTTAGCACCTGAACCTGCATTACGTGTGCCATCAAAAACACATAAACTAACTAACGCACCGACTAAATAACTACACTCAAAATAATAAGTCTGTTGGCTGAACACAAAAATTTATTTCTGTTTTTGGCTTAAAATAAAATTTGTTGATTTTAAAAAATTTTTTTTTGTTAAATTTAACAAATCTAAATTTAAGTAAAAAATTAGTAAAACTATAGTTTTTTTCTAATTATTCTGAGTCGTAAAATTTGTTCAAATTTAGGTTCTCAGGACCCTCCCCGGGCCTAGTCCATATCATCTAAAGGCATATCATGTAGAGGCACTCCGTTTTGCTCCATCTCGCTTAGTTTTCGAGATATGAAGTGGAAAATTTTTATTATAAATTTCTGAGGGTCCAAGACCCCACCAAGGTCCACTTTTGGATAGAGATAACCTTTTCACGGGGGTATTATATTGGTTAGGGGTAGTCGAAATTTTCGTCAGTTTTGCTCTATCTCTCTTAGTTTTGGAGGTCATTTTAAAAAATCGGGAGGGAAAGAAATAACGCCATCTTTATAACTTCGGATACACTGGTGGCGCCATCTCCCGGGTAATAACAGAAAATAAAAATATTATATTTGAACAACAAATTGTGTATAATTAACAAATTGTGTATAATTAACAAAATGTGTTTTTAAAAATTGGTAATAAATAATTTTAAAAATTAACACTCAAAATTAGTTAAAGTACTAAGGATTTTTAGTATTGTGTTAAATGAAGATAACTAAAATCTTTGCTTAAATCAGTGTTTCAGCTAAAAATTTGTTAAAAATTAGTCAAATCGATTTGAAACCCGTTTGACATATTTTTCTACTGACGTATTATTTTAAGTGTAGTCATACACTGAAAGGAGTACGTATGAGTATCTATGTGGTAAGTAGCACGTGTAGGTATAATGGGTACAAACAATATTTGCTATAATCTTGATATTCCCAGTTGTAAAGGGGTTGCATACGCTTTAGAGATGTAAACGTATTGAGGATTTAGGTATTGAGTACTCAATACTGACCGCTTTTTCGAGTACTCACTACTTTCAGAGTTGTTTTTTGTATATAAGCTCAGCATTTTTATTTTCGAAATTTGGAAAAAAAAAATCTGTCAAACTCCGTTTTAAAAAATTGTTTTTTTACTTGGATGGAGTTGTTGCGAAATTACGGTGAAATTTTTTTTTTTTTAGCATTAGTTTACCAGACTGAACCATTTGGCAATGTTGCGCAAAAGTGCCATTTGGCTCTGTTATGGATGCAGCTTTCTAATGACTGTACAAAAATTGTGAATTTTATAGTTTTTATTACAGTTTTTGGGCATCAAATAAAATCTTTTCGCACTTTTGAACAAAATACTGTGCTATTAGCGTAATTTGCCAAAAAAGAAACCAATCAAAATGTAACTCTATTTTTTAGTACGAGAATACCCCTGTTTTGTGTGAATAAGAAAACCATTGAGTAGTATCGTGGCAATACTTGGAAAGTATTTAGTATCGAGTATTCAAAAGTATCGACATTTTATAACTCTAATACGATTAAATATATGACACACGAAGCATGTGGCACGTGCAGAAGTACGTAACTATTAGATGCACCTAATATATTCATGTAGTTTTGTTTAAACTGTTGCTTCTCTTGACTAAACTAAAAAAAAATTCCATAAAATCACCCGCATTTTGAAAAATGTCATTAATATTCATGAAACGCAACTAGTTGATTTAAGTCGGAAATTTCAAAATTAACTCAAAGACATGTGTTTATTTCTTTAAATTTATAGACTTTTTACTTATTTTTTCCTATTTAATTATATATTTATTTAACATTTGCTAATGCTGCTTCAGCACCATTTTTCTTGTCGCACTTAAGGGCATTATTTTTCCCAACCATTTGATGTTAATTACGCCAAAGTTTTAAATGCTGCATAAAGAAAACACAAAGTAAAAAAAAAAAAACCGAGCAGAGGAAAAAAAACAAGAAGAACAAAATTAATCCCGCAAAGGATGCCTCTTCAAGCAATGTCTTTGAGATAAAACGAGGAAAAAGTGAATGTATGAGTATGCAGACGGAAAATATTTTACTTTCACCTGAATGGAACTGGCAGTTTTTGGAACAAAGTGCTTTAAAGGAAACATTGGCTGATTGTCTAACTCTTTGAAAGCACTTTAAACCTTGAACCTCCGTTTGATGTATACGATTGCTTCGTCTTTGTCGTTAATCATGACCTTAAATTTTAAGAACAATTTATTTTAATTCTATGATTTTATGGTATTCTAATCCTAAAAGCATTAAGAATTAGTAAAATGTTAACAAAGAATATTTTGTATATGACGCACAGTAGTCCCTATTTAAATTCGCAACAAGAAATACATGAACTTTTGCGCACCATAGTCAATTAAGCGAGGAAAGTTTTATATTCAAGACTGTTTCCAGCAAAATCTCAGTAATGGGTTCTCATTACTGATATCTAAATAATAAGCAGTAGAATTAGGGTCTACTGCATATAATTCAGTGTCAAAACACCATTATTTGTATTCGACAAGGTCGTTTTTGCTGCATGAAAACAAGCACAAAATTTGTGCACACGTTTACCCGCTGCATTACAAAAATATGAAAAATAACTGGCTCCCAAAATACCAAGTTATTCGTATGTTGATTAGCAGTTAAAAAATAAATGGTTAAATAATATGGCTTAGGGCGAGTAACTTATTTCCAACATAACCATGGTTAAATAATAACCAGAGATATTTCCATATAAATTTGACATTCATAACTATAGTTAAGCACTAAACTCAGTTTATTTTGAGATAAGTTAATAGGACTTAATCATATATTTATTAGTGACTACAAAAGAAGTAGTAACCAATATCACATTAATTTTTTAATGAAATAAGTAGTCACGCATAAGCTAAACTGCGTATAGAAACGACTTCGTCTGACAAAAATAACTATTACTGATGCTAAATTATAAGTAGTAAAAATTTTAATTTCATTGCATAACCACTTATTTGGTAATGAAAGATTTTGCTGGGATGCAACAGAAAACCAGTTCAGATACACACATCCACAGAAAAGTAATATTTTTAATAAAAATTTCTGAGGATCCAAAGTTCCACCAAGGACCATTATTGGATAGAGATAACCTCTTACGGGAGAGTTATAGTATCAGGGATAGTCGAAATTTTCGTCCCTTACTATTCGAGAAATTGGCCATTTTAAAAATCGGGAGGGGAGGAAATAGCGCCATCTTTAAAACTTCGGACACACTGGTGGTGTCCTGGTAATAGCAGAAACATGAAAGTATTATATTTTAACAATAAATTGTGTGTAATTTAACAATGGGTTCTCAAAAATTGGTAATAAATAATTTTGAAAATTAACACTCTAAATTTTTGTTTACCCCAATAAATTAGGTTTGAGTCCAAAAACCAAAATGGAGAGAGATACTGCTTTAATTTTTGAATTTGCAAGATTAAATCGTTTAGTTTTGAAAGCAGATAAAACAAAATTATTACATTTTCAACCCCACTCATTGACTATAAATAATGATTTTTGTATATTTGTGGATGGAAATCTTATCTATGAGGAGCATGAGATTAAATAACTGGGTATAAGTTTGAAAACCACTATTGCAACAGCGACTTTTCAAATTAAGGAATAAACTTAACATAAATCAATCCCTACAGGCAGCACAGAATAAAGCCCTCAAATGTGCGTTCAATCTAAATGCAAGACATAACACCATTGACCTATACAAGAATTTTTGTAAAACAATTCTACCGATTCATGGTTTATATCAAAAGCAACTGCTCTTTTATGTATATAAATCAGTTGACAACATTGGAATCAGCACGATTAAATTCAATAGAAACCAGAACTACTTTAACACAAGAAATGCATCTAATCTTAGAATGTCTAGATGCAGATTGGAAACAACCAGGCAAAGAATGGAGTACGCGGGTAGTTTACATTTTAATAATTTACAAGTTGGTTTAGCAACCTATTATCTACATATATTATTTATAAGAAAAATGTGAAATTGTATCTTTTGGATAACTTAGAAATAGTGCTGGTAAAAATATGAGTAGAAGGTATCGAGTATTTGTCTTTTTTTTTTTGGATACTCGATACTCAAAACTACTACTCGATATATTCAGAGTTGCATTTTGGACAAACAAAATATATAAAAATGCTTGTCACCAAACTACAACTCTGCTAAAAGAAAAAATCAGAAGTAAAATATTTAAAATTATATTTTAAAAAAACTATGAAAAACGCAATGTTTAGTTGATGAAAAAGTTTAAAAATATGTTTATAAATTTAAATATTGATTTAATTTTCGAAAAATTTTACTAAAAAATTTTAAAAAATTTCAAATTTAAAAACCGTTAAAAGTATCGAGTAGTATCGAGTATCCAAATCAAAAATATCGAGTAAAAAATCGAGAAAAGTAACCGAATTTACCAGCACTACTTAAAAATGCTTCGTGAGTAACATTTTGATATGTCTAAATATAAACATAAATTAATATTAAAATTAGTAATATAAATTAATATTTTTAACTTTTACTTATGTTAATAAAATAAATAATATAGAATTCAAATTTTATATTTTTGCCAACTCGTCTCTCTAGCCATTCTGGCACGAGGCATCTTAAACTATGAGTTATATTATTTTGAAACTAAAAATTAAAAAAAAATTAGTTAAAGTGCTGGGGATTTTTAGTATTGTGTTAAGTCAAATAATTTTTTTAAAGTAGTCTGATTGATTTAAAAAAGGTTTTGACCTATTATTTGAAGTGTAGATTTAGCTTTTAGATTAATTGATCACATTGGCGGACTTAGGCCGGTCTAGAGTGGGCAAAGCCCACCCTAGACTGCTTTTTGCCCACCCAAGAGTTTAAAAAAAATCTGTCTATAATTCTTGTTATTTTTTTTTAAGTATCAGTTAATCCTGTGTTTTTTATTGGGAAAATGTATTATTGTTACCTAGGAAGATAATTTGTTGGAATCTTATGGTCAGTTTTACAACTAAATAATATCGGGTTTTGTCTTGAATATTTCGCAAATAAGAAAATTCTTACTTAAGAAATATTTAAGAAACAAGTCGATCTTAGTTCTGGCTACAAGAGAAAAATTTCTTCGATTTAATAGTTTTTTAAAGGAATAATTCGTTAATATTACACTCATAGAAAGAAATCTGTAAAAATAGCAGAAAAAGCAACTAAAAATTAGTTAAAAATGATGCTCCAAAAAATAAAGCTGTTAAATTTGCAGAATTTTAATTATATTTAAGTTAACTTTTAGTTAATTGAAAATTACAAATTGTATTGCAAAATCTACAGAAAATTTTGTCAAATATTAGTAGACTAAAAATAGCAAAAACAAACTGTTATATCTATAATTGTTTATTATTTAATTTAGTTGAATGCAAACAGCAGTCTATAATGTTAAATAACCAGAAATATTTACTAAAAAAAATTGTAAAACTGTAAATTTAACAGGTTTATTAAAAAAAAAAAATCTCCTAACTTAACAATTTCATCTGCAGCATCAATTTTAATTAATTTTTAGTTACTTTTTCTGCTATTTTTACAGATTTATTTCTAAGAGTGTACTATTTTGAGGAAATTTCAAATGTTGTAGAAGCAAAAATTGTACGATGAAAATGACAGTTTTTGATCACCTCGGTAATTTAAGTGGTCAAAATATTAGGTACACTCAACCAAAAAAGTCTGTAATGGCTACTGAAAATTTTGCTGTTATTACGGGAAATTTAACTGTTTTGAGGCCAGCGCTATATTTTGCTAATTTTAGCAACACATGTCTGCTGATCTGTAGTACAATAAAATTAGTAGAAAAAATTGGTAGCCGCTACTAAATTTTAGTAAAATTTATGTAAAATGCAATTCAAAATCGATTTGCTAAAATCAGTTAAAAAACTTACTAAATATCATAATTTTAGTACAATGAAATTAGTATAAATAATTAGTTGCAGCTACTAAATTTCAGTAAATTGCTGTAAACTGTAATTTAAAATCAATCTGCTGAAATTAGCAAAAAATTGTACTAAAAATAAAAAAACTGTAAAATCTAAAAAAAAATTTTTTTTTTCTTTCGATATAACAAGTGTATAATTACTTCATCGTACTTGAAATTTGGAGTCAAAATTGCAAACGGTTCTCCAGTTATTGCCGTTTTATGCATTGGAGATGCAATAAAATTTTCTGGGTGTTATTTCTAAACTAAGAATATATCAATAGTAACAAATATAAACTAAACAAGAATTGTAAAAAATAAAAAAAAAAAAAAAATATTTTTAAATTAGTATATTTTTCTGCTAAATTTAGCACTCGGTTTTGAAAAATTAGTAAAATGTTCTGAAATCAGCAGCGAAAATTAGTAAAAAAATCCGTAATTTGTAATAAGAGAATAGCAAAAATGATTACTAAAAATAAAATTATACTAATAATCAGTATAAAAATAGTATAGTGCGATTGGAAACTGTTTACAAATTTTTTTACAAACTTTTTTATTTGAGTGTAAGAATGGGTTCGTCAGAGGTGGAAGAAAATATTAGACATGTTGATCTTAGATTTATTTTCTCCATCAAATATCAAAATTTTATACTATTCTGAGCATATAGCATTCGCTCTACGATTTTTTCTTCAGGAAAAAGGATGAATTTTTCAGAGTTTTCTATAAAAAACATTTGAAAATTTTATCAAGAAGGAGGAAGTTATTTTTAAAAGTCTTTTTTGTATGAAAAAATCGCAAGCATAATATCGAAAGTGTTTTTTTAGATTAAGGGTCTGAGAATGGGCAGATAAACAGCCAAACATAAATGGGGCCAGAAAAATGGTCTAGGTACGCCTATGAATTGATCTTTTAATATATTTTAACTGACGCGTATTTTGACTGCATTGAAACCTTCGATTCTGTTCCGAAGAGGTTAACATTTCTATTGATTTTTTTGTTCCAAAATAAGGTTAACATTTTACTAAGCAAAGTATTTTTATTCAAATAAAAGAAACGAACTTAAAATAACAGTTCATGTCCCACTATTGTGGTAGAAAAAATAATATTGTATTGTAATAAAATTAATGAACAATATTTTGACGAGCTGTTGGTAATGTCTCTTCGCTGCATTTAATAGAAACCAGTAAAAGACAATTTCGGCGAAGACTTTCTTTACCCATACGTCGAATTTTGTAATTATTACAATCTTTGTTAAGCAATATAGATTCCACACATGTTTGTAATGTCAAAAATACGTTTTCTAATTTATCTGAATGCTGTTAGTTTTTTCACACAAAATCAAAGAATTATTTTAATTCTAATTTTCAACTTTGACACCGAATTAAAAATAAATTAAAAAAAAAGTTGGAAAGCTACACCCAGGAAAAAGATTGGTTGGAATTCGATCAAAACCATTAAAATGAATTTGCCAGGACGTTATTTTATTTGCGCCTATAAGTGAATACTACACCAAAAATATTTTACTAGGTATTAAAAATAGGGAAAATTAATTAAAAAACAATCCTTTCAACAAATTATTGGTGTTTCCAATCAATTTTAAAATTAGTATCAGTTTAGTAATTCTATGCAGTAGAAGCAGCCATTTATTTAGTGTATATACAAGAAAATTGGTGTTACATATAACCTTTATTAAAAAAATTTCAATATTCGAAAGTGGTAACTACAAATACGGGTATCCTAATCAAATATGACCATAAAGTCGAGTTTCTGTAGAACCAACCGAATTATGGATTGTATTGATAACACACACAACTATTGATTGGTATTGGTAAACGAATTTTTTACTATATTTGTTTTCCAAGCAAAACATATAAATTCAAAATTAGACTTCGAAATTAATAAGTGTTTGTGGTGTAGTCGGTAGAGAGTTGGTCTAGTACGCCGGATTTCCAAGTTCAAATTCCCGACAAGACAAAAATTTATATATATATTTTTTTTTTATTAAAATAAAATATTCATATGTATAAACAGTAGATATGGCTAAGGAAATTAAAAGTAGTTGTGGTGCAGTGGGTAAGAGTGTGAACTATTAACCTGAATGGCCGGGTTCAATACCAGAAACTTCAAAAAAAGTTTTTTATTTTCAATAAAATTTTGTGGAACATAATAATATTTATGTGGAATATAATATTGAATAAGACAACCGAATATTGGCTTTCACGACTAAAAATATAATTTAATATAACGATAGTTGTCGTAACCGCACGAATCCGATTGGCAACAAATTCGGTGGTCACAACTGAGACTGTTTTCTGGGTGTATATATAAATTCAGAATCATTGATATGTCCTAACAACTATCCAAAAAGAAAAATTCTTTTTTTTAAAACCTCCATAATCCCTGCAAAAATATAGAAATGTTAACCTCATTTCGGAATGGAGGTAGTATATGTTTAGAGAGATTTTTTGAAATATGTAACTCTAGCCTTATGCCATTTATATAGTTTGATGATATCCGTCCGCTTGGCCCATTATAATCCAGGTCATTAACGGTTTTCATAAATTGATGTATTTATTATTTTCCAATCACTAAGGGTTTAATCACAGCCGGGTCGATTATCGACCGACGACAGCAAAAGTTGTGGCGATTAATTTAAATTCAACGACAATCGACCGTCGACATTTGTTGACGTTTAGAAAAAAAGGAAAGCAAAACAAATTCTTTATCATTTCAATTGGTTTTGCATTAATTCTTGTTGTTTTACATTTTACTGTATTTAATTTTGCTTTTTTGCGGTAAATTATGTATTTTTATTTTCAATTATATTTTTCCTGTGAAAAAAATAAATTTTTTGTAAACGAAGTACGAATTTCTCCAACTCTTATACGAATTTCTACAACTCCGTTCTAATGGCAACGATTAATTAGTTAAAAATATGGCATCAATTTGACAAATATTTTGAGTGTGTGTAAGTGTATCGACATGAAAATATAATAGATTCTATTACGACGACATGGCGACGTTTTGCTTCCCATACAAAATATATGAGAAAGCAATTCTCGTTGTCGTTGTCGACCCAGTTGTGATTAATCTCTAATACTGTACATCTTTACATTTATTCATAATGTCTTCCTCTTCCTTACAATAATTTAAACTACATTTATACTTTATATGCAGTAGGGTGTCCCGGCATAAAATATTTTAAGCAGTAGCATTCAAACGATTCATACTGATTTGCTGTTTTAAAGGTAAATGGGGATAATGAGTGAAAATAGACTTAACCAAAAGTCGCAAGAAAAATCAATATAAACAATTTTGTTACTTTTTGATGAAACGAATTGTTATATCTTTTTTATTTAAATTGATGTGTTTTTTTTTCAAACGCAAATACACTAATAGAAAAAAGTACGTCAAAACTTTAGTTAAAACTACTAAAAATTTGCTTAAAATTACCTTGCAGAAAAAACTACTGAAATGACCAGATTATTTTTGCTAAATATTGGTAAGATGGGAATAGCAAATGTAAAACTGTTAACTATATAGAATTTTTGTGATATTTGAGTTAAATTTTAGTTAACAGAAAGTAGCAACTTAACTTGGTAAAATCAGCAAAAAAATTTTGCTGAATAATTAGTGGACTATAAAATCACAAAAAGTAAACATTTTCGGTTTTTTTGCTATTGTTTTTAATGATAAAAATCCAGCCTTCTAAAATCAGTAGTTTATTATGGATTTAGAAAATATTTCTGTTGATTTTAGCAGGATAGACTGTTATTTGCATTCAAAAAATTGGCTTAAAAATAACAAAAATTTTTAGATATAACAGTTTATTTTAGCTATTTCTAGTCTACCGATTTTCTACCGATTTTACAGTATAATTTGCCAGTTTTAGTTAACTAAAAACTCAAATAACTATAACTACAATTCTGTAAATTTAAGAGTTTTATTTTTTCCGTTCTTATCTTACTATTATTTAGCAGAAAAATATGCTGATTTCAACAGTCTTTTTCTGGAAGCTAATTATACCCTACACCACTATGTGGTCAGGGTATTATAAGTTTGTGCTGATCTTTGTAACACCAAAAAATATTGGTCCTAGACCCACTTATAGTATACCGATCAGCTCAGAATTTTTTTTATTTCGATTTAACGATGTCCGTCTGTCCGTCCGTCCGTCCCTCCGTCCGTCCGTCTGTGTCCATGCATTCTTGTGCGCACTCACAGGTCGCAAATATTAAGATATTTTATGAAACTTGGTACACCGACTTGTGTTGGCCCAAGGACAAAGCCTATTGATTTTGGTTAACATCGGTCCATGTTTAGACCTAGTGCCCATATAAGGGTCCCCGCAAAATTATATTGTTTATACGCTGCAGGTAGCACATATTAAGATATTTCGATAAAATTTGGTACACCGACTTGTGTTGGCCCAAGGACAAAGCCTATTGATTTTGGTTAACATCGGTCCATGTTTAGACCTAGTGCCCATATAAGGGTCCTCCAAAAATTATATTGTTTATACGCTGCAGGTCGCAAATATTAAGATATTTTGATGAAATTTGGTACACAAACCTATGTTGGCCCAAGGACGAAGCCTATTGATTTTGGTGAACATCGGTCCATGTTTAGACCTAGTGCCCATATAAGGGTCCCCGCAAAATTATATTTTTTATACGCTGCAGGTCGCAAATATTAAGATATTTCGATAAAATTTGGTACACAGACCTATGTTGGCCCAAGGACGAAGCCTATTGGTTTTGGTTAACACCGGTCCATCGTATAGTCGGCATGCCCGACTTTAACCTTTTTACTCGTTTAGTTTATATTTGTTACTATTGATATATTCTTAGTTTGGAAATAACACCCAGAAAATTTTATTGTATCTCCAATAAATAAAAAGCTAATACCTGGAGAACCGTTTGCAATTTTGACTCCAAATTTCAAGTACATATTATGAAGTAATTATACGCTTGTTAAAATCGGAAGAAAAAAATTTTATTATTATTTTTTTTAAATTTTACAGTTTTTTTTTATTTTTTAGTAACTTTTTTGCTAATTTCAGTAGATTGATTTTAAATTACAGTTTACAACAATTTACTGAAATTTAGTAGCCGCAACTAATTATTTACACTAATTTCATTGAACTAAAATTATGATATTTAGTAAGTTTTTTAACTGATTTTAGCAAATCGGTTTTGAATTGCAGCTTACATAAATTTTACTAAAATTTAGTAGCGGCTACTAATTTTTTCTACTAATTTTATTGTACTACAGATAATAAAGTTGATAAAGTTGGTACTATAGTACTTTTTATGGTACTATTAGAACCTCAAAAGTACTATGGTAGGTACTCCTATCACTCATTTAGTACTATTTCCAAATTTTAATATTTTAAAACCCCAAGTTAAAGATTTAAAAATTGAAAGAAACGTAATTAAATGAAACAAATTATTAAAATAAAAATTTTTTTCGAAAATTTCGTATTTTTTATTTAAAAAAATCCTTAATAATAGCAACTATTAATTGTTGTGATAACCAAGAAGTTGCGTTCGTCGAGGATTACGTTAATTAGGGTTGTACTTAATTTAATAGATGAATAAATCAAATTAGCTAAATTGATTAAGGTGCCTATTCCTGCTTGTGACTAGTTATGACTGTCTTAACACTATTTTTAAGACTGAGAGTCACAACTTTTCATAAAAAACAAGAATAAAATAAAAAAAATGAAAATTTTATTTGTCAATGTTATGATTGTATCGATACCAGGTCTTAATTTTTTAGAAGTTTTCAAACAAAAATTTGAAAAAATATAATTTATTATGACTTTGCAACAACAAATACAAGGGAAATACAGTCACAACTAAGAGTCACAGACTTTTCGTAGGAATAGACACGTAAAACCCTTTAAAATAATTTTCGCCTTCAAACGAAATTGAATACGACTTTTTCGGACTTGATTCAAATAAAATTCTGAATCAAACGTCAGCACAAAGTTATTGTATTCGTAGTCCATTGTATAATTCCATTGAAACTCGTTTAACAACTTCAAATACCGATTTCTCCTATATTGATTTTTTCAGATTTTTTTTTTTTAACTTGACACTTTGGTTTGCTAGACTAGTCTAACAGTTGTCTCGATAGCGAATAAATAGCAAAGAATAAAAAAACCACGAAAAAGTAATACAATATTCGTAAATAATCGAACTTTTCTGCCTTCAGAATGCTGTAAAAAAGAGCCAGGAGGAACTAAGCTAAATGTGAGCCTGGGTTTTTCCTGGAATTATCACTACCTAATTAACGAATAAAATTATATAGGTCCCCTGAAAGAAATCGTCTAAAATCCCTTTGGTTTGGTTATACCACTAATATCAATACATTCAATATCAGATAGGACCTCTTCATGATTACTATGTCAAAACATAGACCGATTTTAACCATTTTCAATAGCGTTAGGCCTTCATGCATTACAAACTTATATACCAAACTTCGTCAAATTATTTTTAAAAGTGCGACCTGTAATTTGCTTACAAGGATCGTTCATTTTATATGGACAGATGAACTGACATCATAAGCGCCAACTCAATACCAAAATTTTTTGGTACTATGAAGATCAAAAAAGTACTATTTTTTAAGCTGGTTAGCAGGGAAACAAGCCGATCAAAATAATCGGCGGCGGCGGCGCAAGCAAAAAAATCGGCGGCGGCGGCGGCGATTAAGGTTGAGCCGGATAAAAATCGGCGGCGGCGGCGCAACCAAATAATCGGCGGCGGCGGCGGCTTGATAGAACATTATACACGTAATTTAAAGATGTTTAAGGTTTTTTCCAAAATATAGCAGTAGAAAATTGTGCAAAAAATTTGGAATTATCATATAAAAAATAATTTTAAGTTAAATTCATCGATAAAAATTACAAATTTAGGATTTTTAGTTTTTAAACGGAGCTAGAAGGAGAGATAGTTGGGCGTTACAAATATATACATACACCCAGAAAACAGATTCGGTGCTGACAACCCCATTTGTTGCCAATCGAATAGTTCAGTTGCATCAAATGAATTTTTCGGTTGCGGCTACCGAATTATTCTTGATACAACTAAAATTCCGTTGCCACAGTCAAATTAGTCCTGTCTCAATTGGTTTTCTGTCGCCACAACTGAAAAATTCGGCTACCATAACCGAACCATGCGATTGGCTACAAATGCGGTTATCAGAACTGAATTTGTTTTCTGGGTGTATGTTTATATATTCAACAAAATTGTGTGGAAATATTTTCAAATAAAACTGATTTTCTTAAGTTTTTCTTATTTTGTTTAATTTTGACGGCTTTTAGTTGCAATATTTTGTTTAAAAAAAACTAATTTTTATCTAATTTGTTCTTTATTCAGGGTAATCGCTTTAAAATTGTCAAAGTTATACATTTTTTTATTAACATGGAATCTCTGCATTTATAAGAAAATTGAAAATATTAACCTTAATGATTGTGCTAACAAGAACATCGAGTTGTTGAAATTAAATGTTTATAAAAATTACGATAACTTTTTCAATTTTCAATTAATTTAAACAAAAGAATCTGATTTTACTAAGAACTAAACCCACTTTCAGAATAAATTACAATAGTAAAGAATTGTTTAATATTGTAAAAAAGCCGTCAAAGTATACAAATTAAAAAAAAAATTAATTTTAATATTAAAAAAAAAAAAAAAACTGTGAACATACCCTACGGGAAATTTTAACAAACTGTCACCGAACTGGCCACTTTACATGAAATAGACTGGTCACTTTTACATGGCGTTGTCATAGGAGGGGGAAATTGACCCCTTGTGACATGTCACAAGACACATCCTAGGACAGGTTACAGAACTCTCATAAAAAACAAAGTTAAGGGACCTGTCCTGGGATTTGTCTTGTGACATGTCACAAGGGGTCAATTTCCCCCTCCTATGACAACGCCATGTAAAAGTGACCAGTCTATTTCATGTAAAGGGGCCAGTTCGGTGACAGTTTGTTAAAATTTCCCGTAGGGATATTTCAGTTACAAATAAATAATTCTATATATATTTGGAAAGTTAATTTTTTGTCTTTCCAAAAACGTTACAATATTCAAAATCGGTTAAAAAATTGCTGAATTTGAAATTGTTAAGTGCTCGCTCAAAAACAGAGTTTTGACATTATCACCCCTGTTCTGAATTCCGAAACTTTTTAAATAGAGTGGTTTTGTAAAATCACACAAAATTCAAAATGTCGGAAATTGACTTTTTCAACAAATTTTCGCATACTGATAAATTTTAAAATAAATTTTAACATATTAATTTTTGCAACAAAATATTCGTTTTACTTTCGCCAGGCTTTTCTAACACGAAATAAAACGAAGAAAATAATTCGGATGTGGATCACAGAACAGCAAAAAACTTCGGAATGTTTCACTTTAGAATTTTTTATGTGGATTCGGAACTTAGAAATAAACAAACTCTATTTTCCCTCAAAATTAAATGTGTTTTTAAAATAAACTACAAAAAATATGGTTCGAAAAAAATTATGCTCGAAAAGATGTCAAAGTTGAAAAACTTAGAAGAAAAAATAAAAAATTCAGATATTCACCCCTGTTCTTAGTTCCGAAACTTTTTAATTAGAGTTGATTTGTAAAATCACACGGAATTAAAAATTTCGAAAATTTGTGGTTTCTACCAAATTTTAATATTCATAGACTAATTTTAAAATAAATTATTATATAATAATTTTTGTTAAGAAATATATATTCGTTTCACTATCATCAAGCTTTTTCTACACGAAATAAAACGAAAAAATAACTCGGATGTGGATCACGGAACAGCAAAAAAGTTGGGAATGGATTCGGTACTCAGAACAGCGTCGATTATTATAAATATCTCCCCAATTTTATAAGTCGACCGAGAAATAACTTAACATTTTTTTCGTCCGCAATGTCTTAAAAATGTGTCTTTTGATAATAATTTCAGGTGCACTGATATTTCTGAAAAATGTGATGTGATCTACTTAACCAAACCTACGACCATAAATTCGAATTAATTAATTCTTTAATTCACTTTTGGACTTTTAATTAAAATTTACTAATATATCATTCGTTTATACCATTCCTTATGAATTCATTCACTGGCTTCATTCTTTTAATTTTCATGCATGATCTTTCACGTTTCATTTCGTTTGTAAAAGATTAAAACAAATGTTGCGTTTTTAATTATTTTTATGGGTTGTGTATATGATATCAATATTGAATCCCTAAAATAAGCCACATTTTTATTTAATTTGTAATTATAAACTAAAGTGTTGTCAGAATCATTATTATATTCATACCTTGGATCTTTTACTGATTGAATAAAATGACAATTTTGATAAGCCATTTTGTAAAAGATTAGAATTAATGAAAAAATTAATTATTTAGATTGATTGTAATTCTATAAGGAATGTATTCAACATAAGAATGCATTCTATTTAATATTAAACTTTGGGAATGAAACCTATGAATTAATTATAAAGGAATGGTTTGATGGAATGTTATATATTCAATTTCTAAAGCTGAATTCGGTTTTGTGCGAATTAAGCTAAAATTGAATTAATTCTTTCGAAGCTCTGCCTACAATCTACACTTGGTCATTTGAAAAGTATATATGTATATTTTTTATTTTATTTGTGTAATTTGTATCCAAAACTATGGGTGCTAAAGACGTGTTCATTTGGATTCTCTCCTCTATTGCATATCCAAATTTCAGCGAAATCTGTCAGAAGTTTTCAAGCAAAACTTCCAACTTAAGAATTATTTATGACAAAAATCCTTCTTAGCTCTTACCATAAAACTGGTTCTTTTATTTTTTTCGAACTAAAAAAAATACTCTTGATGGTTCAGGAAATGATGAAGTAGAAAATTTGTTTTAAAAATGACATTTGCTTTTAATTTTTTTATTTTGGAAAATTGATACTTCCAGCCGAAATGAGCCGAAAAAAAATCGGCGGCGGCGGCTGAGGCAAAAATGACCGGCGGCGGCGGCTTAAACGGCTGGCTTGTTTCTCTGCTGGTTAGTACTATTTTCAAAATCCTATTTATCACCCTTGCTACAGATCAGCAGACATGTGTTGTTAAAATTAGCAAAAAATACCGCTGGGCTCAAAACAGTTAAATTTCCCGTAATAACAGCAAAATTTGCAGTAGCCATTACAAACTTTTTTGGTTGAGTGTAGGGGCCCCTTCTGTACATAGTGTTCCTATAGTTTAGAGCAGAATTTTTAAACAGAGTAAAAATCTTGGTTTTGGTCTGTATATTCGTGAAAAATCTAAAACACGCGTTTTATTTTACAAAAAGTGTAATATTCAAAAATATTTGTTTATATATTTAAATACCACCTTTCTCGCAATAAAATTCATTTTGGCGACAATAAATGTATAAATTATAGTTTATAGATTTTTTTTGTTTCTTTTGCAAAAAAACATATTTTTCAATAAAAATCAAATTTTTTTGAAAAATAAATTTTTTTTTGGTATTTTTCTTGAAATGTACACGCCTAATTTTTCTTTAATTAAAAAAAGTATTAGATCTGTAAAAAAAGTTTAGTGTGGTTAGTTTATTTACGTCATTTCTTGTGCTAACATGTGAGAGCCATTTGTAATACATAGCCGGAAATATTAATAAATTAACATTGTTTTTTTTGGGTTTTCAACGAAATATTTGCTAATTTTTTAAGTCAGTGATTTTGATTTAGGGTAGAGGGGGGTTCCTTCGCCAGTGGGGCACATACACTAATCCCATTTTTCTCCGCTATTAAGGGAGATAAAAAATTGGAGAAAATATATTTTGTGCATTTTTCAATTACCTTTCCTTGACATCCACTTTGATGAATTTATATCACATGTGGTCGCAGAGAGACGTGTTTTTGTGTTTTTTGGGGTACCAAAAAAATAATAGGAAGCAACCACATTTTGCAACAACTTCCTCAAATCGTGTGATAAGGAAATAATTTTTCATTATTTTAGACCTACGATCCTAAGGTTTCAAAAAATAATAATTTGATTTTAATAAATACTTAAAAAGTGTGAAAAAATATTAATTTTATGTTAGTGCCTGTCTCTGGGGCACAAACACCAGATGGCCCCTGGAGCTACAAATAGTTGGTGCATCCTTGCCTAAAATACTCTATAAGACTTTTCTACATGTTTAAAATATGTTTAATAGTAAATTAGAACAATCGTGTTCATTCTTAAATTTATATTAAATATTGAGTTTTTTGTAATTTTCAAGAATCATTATATTATAGTTTTAAATTATTTTTTTTAATGTAGTGGAGATTTATTGATTAAAAAGAATCACATATCTGAAAGAACTTATTATAAATTATTTATTTCAGTCATTAAAAGATTGACTTTGCTGTATTAACAAATTTTTTTGTTGAAATTGTATCTAGCTCTTTTGGCGAATATCCCCCAAGTTTGGGGCAGTTACGCCGATTTAGGTTGCTTTAAAAATAATTAAAATATTTTAGAAAATATGAAAATAATTAGAATAAAAATTATAGAAATTAAAGCCAAGATATGTAGATCTTCAATTTGAAAGTAATTTTTGAAAAATAATTAGGGGTTAAGAAATGACAATGCTTTGAAAAAAAAGTGGCGAAGGGTCCCCCCTCTACCCTACTATTTCTGATATAATTTTCTTGCATTCCAATTGAAATGCAGTTCCTTTTTGACAATTCGGTAGTACTTTCCAAGTTTACTATTTTTACTATTGTAGAAATGTAAACAAACAATACTTGTGGTGAATTGCTAAGTGAATATTTATTTATTTTAATTTAAATAAATTTGTATTGTTTTAGATGTTTTTAATTAAATTGTAAATTTTAATTTCTGTAATTAATTTTTATATTCTCTGTCTTTTTTTTTCTTTTTAGCGAAGCAAACTATTTAATTTAAATAAATTAATTTATATGCTTTTGTACATAAAATGTTTCATGTGTTTTATTTAAATAAAGAGTTTTGAGTACGAACTACATTAGGTTTGTTTTTCTCGAATTTTATATCTACATATATCTATAACTAATTGTAAAAAAACGACTATCCGTAATTAAGTTTTTATTTTTTGTAAACAAATCAAAGTTAAACATTTGGGGCCGCCGTTGGACGAAATTTGTTTTTGTATATGGGCTTGCCCGGAATGCGAAATAGAGCATTTACCTTGAGTGGCATGCTCTCCCTTTACTAACAACCACATAATTCATTTGTTGTTTTTAATATTTTTATTAATTTTAAAATACTAAAATTACAGAAAATTCTCTGGCAAATATTTTTGTTTACATTTAAAAGAGAAAAGCCAACAATTTTCAAGACTTGACAGCATTTTTATTACTTAATTTTTAAGAAGCTAAATTTATACCTACTTAAAGTTTTTATAAATACTTAAATTTGTATGGAATATTTATATAAAATTCGAAAAAAACAAACCTATTATAATTTCAGTCTTACAGTTACGGACAAAAAATACATTTCTATACATTATTTTACATTTCTTTTTATTTTGGGCTATTTGTAAGAAAGATTGCGAATATATTTTGGCGAAAATTATTGTTAATAAATATATCGCGTTTTATAAATGCTGATTTGCCAACCCTTCAAAAATTTATTGAATTCGGTACATTCCCTTAACTGTATAAAGTTGCGAATGGGAGCTGACAAAACAATAGGGTCAATATTAAAAAAATTAAATAATTTTCCTTTAAAGTCAAAAATATTAGTAAAAATATTTTTTTTGTGTTATTTTTATAATCTTCATAAATTTAATTTAAAAAAAAACATACAAAATTTGGAAAATATGGGCCGTTTGGAGGACGAAAGATTAATCATTACAAGGCTGAAAATGAAGGTCAAAGGCTGAAATAGAAGGTCCCAGAATTTTGTTTATAATGCTTTGTTAGCTCCAAAACCACACTTGGTAATGGGTAGACCAAGGAAGACTACTGAAAAAGTACAATAGATAAATTTATAAACTGGTATTTAGTCGAGACCCTTTCAAGTCTGCTGCGCCAATTAAAACAGAATTGGGAGTCAAAATTTCTGCTAGAACTGTAAGAAGACGGCTAGTAGAACAAAATCTACTCGGGAGATCTTCACGAAAAGTGCCAATGCTAACAAAAAGACATTGTCGAAATCGTCTAATATTCGCAAAGGGTCATAAGGATTAGGATGGCCATGTTCATGGAAAAAAGTGGGGCAATGTGCTTTGGCCGGTCGAATATAAAATCTATTTAATTGGAAACGATGGTAAAACATGGGTTAGGCGTCCAAAAAACGCAGGATTGAACCCAGGTTGCCAGGTTACCCAGGTTATATCCATAAAACGTAATCATAACTAGCGATTTTTACAAAAAAAAATTTTTTAATGTCTAAATTTCTTATGCTTTTATAGATTATAACATTTTTGGAATCGTAAGACAATTTCCTTTAATTTGAGTACCCACATTTATATGTTACTATGTTCCCCCAGGCCTCTCGGATCCGAGCCCCTCCCAAAATTAATTTCGCTTTTTTTCTTGTTTAATTCTAGAGGGGGTCATATTTTTTATTTTTTTTGACGAAACCTCATAAAGTGCAGTTTAGCCGAAAATAGTACTGAAAATAATATTGAATTGCAGTGCACCTCTTGCACTTGTTTAAAAAATATTTTTATTGAACAGAATACAGCACAATTTCTCGCAATGACAAAGTGGTGCCTTTATGACAGTCAACTTTTATATCAAAGAATATCTCAGCGGTAGCGAGCTAGGCTAGCAATAATAAGGTCGCAAGTCCGGTGGCGGCAATAAAAAAAAACTTCTGTGAATATAATTTGTTTAGTGAAATTTTTTTTTAAACTTTTAGTTGGTGAAAAAGAGCTCCTTTAAGCTCGTTCAAAAAGTACTGAAAAAATGTTGAAGTGGGAGTACTCCTCTCCTATGACAGTGTTAAAATCATTAGTGTTTATGTTAAAAAAGAAGTACATCTAGATCATCAATTGTAATGCTTTTTCTACTGCTTCGGCATCTCTTTTTTTGCTGAGATATAAGTCTAAAAATTAATAAGGAATCGATAAATAACGAATTAGTTAAATAAAATCCATTTTTGAATTGAGTAAAAAGCATTGGTAAAATAACAAAATAATTATTCAATTTGATTAAATATAACTGTTAACATAACCAATTTTTCGAAATATATTTGACAATATTTTTTCAAAATAGCAGCACATCAAACAGTTAAACATCAAAATATAGTGATCAACCATTCATACATTTAATGTGGAGTTTAGTTGATGTCACCGCTGTTTTTCGTTCAGTGTAGCGCACGAAATGAAAATGCTCATCAACCCTCAGCTTTTAAAAAACATTTTGCCAAAAAGTTTAAAATTAGCGGCTGGCGGCTAAGCCGTGTGACATACAGAAACAGAAAAGAAATTGGATTTTTATGTTTAGTATTTATGTATTTCATTATCGTTCGTTTCAATACGCATCGTTTCAGTGAAATTACTCTGACCCATTCGTAAGGACATTCTTATATTACATTATCGGAACACCCTTACATAATTTTATTTTATTAGTTTTTTTTTCTGTTTTTAGTTCGTTTCTAATGATTGTATAAGCATTGACTGTCATTTCCTTTGATTTTTCGATTTTCGTTCCTTGTTAAAAATTCTATGGAGAAATTTTATTCAATTTCTATAAATATTCTATTGAATGTTCATTTTGACTGTAAATACATAGAAATATTATACTTTTTTCGTATAGATAGATATAAAACGGAAATACGTAAAGTATGGAAACAGTCATTTCTTTATTTAAAAGTAAAAAAAAAAAAAAAAATGAAATGAAATAATTTTTTGTGCTGATATTGGTAATGGAAAACTATAAAGAAATAATGAAAAATATATTTTTTTTTCTAAATATTAAAAAAAAATATAACATTACGTCTTATTAATAAAATAAGTTTGGAAAAAAAAGACCTAGGGACTTTTTTGAGAACAAAGAGATGATTTAAAACAAATTTATTTCCCAGCAAAGTTTCATAGAACCGATTCCCTCCGAATCTATTACAGAAGAGTTTCTTCTACCACAGTTCCTATAAGTATATAAGTGTGTAAGGTTTCACTGCCCCAGGACCAGTTATATAATTAGTTCTAGGACAGATTTGAAAGCAACCTGTTCTAGTTTGGAGGAAAAGAATCTATTGCCAAAAAGTCAAACTCCCTACAAAAAGAACCGGCTGTAGAACATATATTAGAGCCTATGCTAATGAAATATCAGGCGCTTAGCAAAGTGGAACTGGTTGCCATAGAATCAGTTCTAGAACTATCTGAACATTTTCACAGGGATACTACATATAATAGTACTCAAGGAATACTTTTGTGTAAAATGGTTGCATTTAAAAGTGCTGATTTATGATTTCATACGAAGGTACATATGGTAATTCTCGTTCCTTTGATCTCATTGACTGTAGGTTTTTTTATTGCCAACAACTGATGAATGGGGTGATGCCCAGGAAACAAAGGTATTGTCTGTCATGAAAATGGTCAACTTTTTTAAAGCAACAAATGAAATCTAATGCGACAATTTATTCTAACTAAATATATCAAAATTATTGTAAACCTTTTGAAATACAAAATTTTCGTAATTATCAAAGAAAGGTTTGGTTAAAAATTGCCCAGCGTAGTCGTTAATGAGGATTTTGTTTGAGCGTGGGGAAAATATTTCTTTTGTATCATAAATTTTAAAACAATAATTAAAAATTAATTTATAAAATAAACAAAAAATTTGTAACTTCAAAAAGATATCGACGGGAATTCCGGACGCACTAAAAATTAAAAGATTTGCGGTAATATGGGTATTAATGGGAAATGTATATAGAATACTTTAAATTTTAGCAACTCTAGTTTTAAGTGACCCGATTAAAAAAATGTATGTAAAGCTTTATAAAGTTTAATCCAATTTAAAATGACTCCATATATGATAGTATTAAATTTTTCATATATTTAGTTAGAATATTTAGTTAGAATATTCTTCCACCTCAAGTTCAAATTCTAATATGATATTGTCATATTAGATTTTATTTGTTGTTTTAAAAAAGTAAAATTTTTATTGTACCAAATCACATCTAATAAATTGTATCAATACACATCTAGTCGTCTGATATTAGATTTATTTTGATACAATCAGAATATATTTAATACAGTTCTATGCAGATATTGTCTCCATTCGAATTTATCTATTTAATTAAACGTTATGCCATACGATTCCAAATAATTTAATATAATAAGATCTTAAATGGTTTATATGTAAATATCGTACGGAGTCTTCCAGTTTTCAAAATGAACATTTGCATCCACCATTGGTAGTCTGTTTCTAGTCTTTATTTAAATACTCTTTACATTATATGTAGACATTGAAATAAAATGTAGCCAATTTTTCTTGGCATAACTATTATTATTTAATCATAAAAAAAGTAAAAAATTCAAAATCGCTTCGGCAGAAAATGTATGGTCCTCAAAGGGTTAACTGAGAATAGATCATGCCCTATTTTGATTTTTGTCTCTTTCGCATACGTTGGACACAAAAAACGAAAATGTAGAGATAAATCCTGTTGAAAATCGATTGCCCTTTAATTTTGTCAACATTTTTTAAAAAATAATTAATTCAGTTGGTTTCTGAAAAGTTTACACGTACCAAAATTTATTTAGTTTTCATTGAATATTATCTAGTTCTCATTAGAGATTAATTTTGTTTACAATTTTTGTATCCATTCATGGTCGCATTTTTTATAAAAAGGTTTTCTGCATTATTTTTCTTTTCCCGTATTTGGTACTAGTCCGATAATTACCGCGAAACCAATGAGTACGATAGTTCTCCAAAAAAGTGTATACTTTTTGCTAAAATCTTGTGAGCAACTTATTTGTAAATTTCTTTGTTTTACTTTTTTAACTGTGTTTTAGAAACACTTCTGAATATGAAGATAAGAAATTAATTTATATGAGTCAGTTTTTTTTTATCAGTTCTGAATCTGTTTGACTCTGGGGTGCAATAAAAAAGATAACAAAATACAAAAATGTATTAGTATGAAAGAGAAAAAAGAAAAATAAATTTGTTACAGCTTGGAGTACTTTTTCATTGTGAACGCACTTTTATTGTGTTTAATACTTCCCGAGTAAAAAAGGGTATATATAACATATATTGTTTAATATTAAAATATATTATAATATAAAATATTGTATGCGACCTTATATGTTTTTATATGATGATATATAAGAACATTTTCTAGAAATTGTCTCATATGTAATCATATTAAATAATATATCAGTATTTACTTTATTGCAAAATGTATATATAGGAATATATTATTGATAAAACCGTTAAAAATTTTATATATCCCAGGACAGGTCCCTGAACTTTGTTTTTCAGTAACCTGTCCTAGGATTTGTCTTGTGACATGTCGCAAGGGGTCAATTTCCCCCTCCTATGACAACGCCATGTAAAAGTGACCAGTCTATTTCATATAAAGGGGCCAGTTCGGTGACAGTTTGTTAAAATTTCTCGTAGGGTATATCGTCTGCTTGCCTTAAAGTAGTGTTATGTGTTCTTTAACAGGTTTTAATATGTTTTTAATATATTTCATTGACATCATATGCTTTAATAATGATTGTAATAAATAAGGTCGTGAATCATTAGGGCATATGATGTCAATAAAATATCTTAAAAGGATAATATAAATCAGTTTTTCGCTCTCCTGAAAACCTGTTAAAACCAAAAACATAGCACTACTTGCAGGCAAGCCTAAACTCAGACCCAAGTTCGAGATAAACTAATATATTCGAGATTAATATAATATTTTATCAAAAACAATTTTTTATATGTTTTACTCAATTTTTTCATTGAATTAATATTTTCTGAGCTTTTTGTTACTTCTAAAAGTTCTTTTTTTTTAATTTAAAAAATCTAATTTAAAAAAATTAACATTTAAAATCATGGCCCGGCTCGTAATGGGTTAATAAGTCTAGGCATGTTGCATATCATTGGTAAGGTATTTGAAGTACCTTTTTCAATGATATATATATTTTGTTTTGGTCCGATAAGTTTTGAGTAGAGAAATAAGCCATTGAATATTGTTGTAGATCATCTTCAGCTCCATAAATCGGGAGCTATGAACCTCCAACAAAAAAGAAGTGCATTAAAATTTTATTTAAAATAAAAAAAGCTTAACATATTTAAAAATTTGTAAGTCCAAAGAAAATTTCCATATTTAATAAAAAATGATCTAGTCTTTAAATAATAACGGATTTATGTATACATTAACGTCTTTAATAGTTACTGATTATCAACAGTAGCCCTCGGCTGATAGTCAGGCATGTGATAATATCGAAAACGATCTGATTTTCAATAGTTAATATTTTACGATCTGTACATTACCAATTATTTTTTATTTCCTAATTTAGATGTCCGGAGTCAAATAAAACGATAAATAATAATTTGAACCCAATTTGATTTTCGCGAAACTAATTATTCTAGATTGAAAAATTGTTCGTTTTCATTTTCGATTTTCATCACACCCCTGAGTGTGTAGGACCTGAAATCCTGCTGCCCTCCAATACAAAGTTTTTTTTATCATTTAAATTTAATAATATCGTATTGTATTAACTTATATCCAATTTGATCGGGACAAAATTCGGATATAAGTTTATCATTTGATATATTTATATCCAATTACATATTGCAAATATATCCATTCACATATAATTTTATATAAATTTTTTTATTCGGGTTTTTATTGATTATTTAAATAAATTTTGAAAGTAAATAGAAAAGCATTGCATTAAATAAAAAATTAGTAATCCGGTTTTTAGCTATTTTTGTAATTATTTCACTGTGCATTTTGTGTCGTTTTTAACCAAATAATATTGTGGGTATACAGACAGACACCCTGAAGTATTTTCATATAAAGTTTCCTTTTTATCTTCAATTATATTTTTAAGGCAATAAAAACTACGTGTCGGGATTTACCTCTACTGCTGGAAACACTTTGTAGTGCTAAGGGCGGATTGATATTTGTTCAGAAGTTAGACCACTAAGATACACCCTCTATCATAGAGTAGGGGATATAATAACAAAAATAAATACGAAATTTGTACACTTCATAATTAAGGTGTTTTAATATACAAGATTATATGTATTGTATATCTTAATTTTTGCAAAATATATCTCTAGAGATGCTTTAATGATATTGAAATTCTTCATTAAAATCTTCTTTTAATTAGATTTTATTACAAAACAAGACAATGACAATGGAAACGATGATGAAATTGATGATGTTGATATTATTAATGAATAAAAAACACACAAAAAAATAACAATCACCTAGAGTATTATTGTATAAAGTCTACTACTCGTACAACAAGCAATCAAATGGAAAACCAAGTTTCATGGTCATTTGAATTTTTAATTAATTTTTGTCATCCTTCAAAAAGGAAAGAAAACACTCGAAACTAAATTTTAGTAAAATAAAAAGAGAAACTTTGACAATTATTTGAATATAACTTTGGGTTAAAAATTGTAATTTGTTCTTCTTAAAAACCACTAAAAAGATAATCTTGGAGAAATAAATAATTTAGTTTTTTTTTTTTTTTTTTTTTTTTTTGTTTAAACAAACTTAACTTTTTTTTGGTATAACATGAAGAAACTCAGAAAAAGTCATTTACTTAAATTACAAAGTTTACTCGAACAACTACCAATACTACTTCTGCTTGATTCAAGTTTGCATTTAAGTTTTATCTTATGCGACCCCCCCCCCCCCCCCCCAACCCTTCCCCGCCCACTTTTTTTATTTTGCTAAATTATGGTAAAAAATATAAAATTACTTTTCAATTTCCCCAAAAGTAAACTGAATAACCAAAAGTTATCAAATGTTTTATTTTCTTGATGATGATGCTGAAAAAAAGAAGTAATAGTAAAAAAAAAAGGAAACTTTAACGCATTAACAATCTCCTCCGTATTGCATAAGATGTTAAACTTATACCGAGTGGGTATCTATTAAAATGTACATAAAGCTTAGTTATGAAATTGTTTATTTATGTAGGGAAATGCATCAATTTCTCAAAAAAAAAAAAAAAAAAAACTAATATTTACTACGAGTACTAACTACCATGAACTCATATTATTTTGTAGTTTGTAAAAATGTTTGCATAAATTTATGTAAATAAATGTTATAAGGGGAACTTGTTTGCAAACAAATTTAGTTTATTATTGAAAAAATAAATAGTAGCTATTAGTGAAATAAACAAGTGTGGACTGCATCTCGGAATTGCAGTAGCACATTTTGGTTCCTGGTATTTTAGCAACAGATTTTCATTTAATTATAAGAGAAGGTTGCATGTTCAAGGCCCAACGATGAAGATATCAATTTGTAAAATTATGTATGAATTTTCTATCCGTATTCTATTCGGTGTTCCCATAGCACTTAACCCCAATAATACATCATGAAGAAAAAAGCTTCAATAAATTCGCCAACTCTTCATCATTTGGCGAGCAACTGTTCTAAAAATTAACGTCTCGCGTAATTATAGTGTTGCTATATTTGAAGACCTTCACCTTTCATCAAGAAGCATATATAATTAGGAGATGCAATCGCTTTTAGATCGCACATCGGACAGAAAATTATGACCTTGTCAGAGAACATTTTGGCATTGTCTGACAAGGCCATAATTTTCTATCCGATCCGATAGCGATTGTATCTCCTAGTTATAAAGGGTTGTTCAACAGGGACGCTACAAAAGTAGAAAGACAGGGACAGCAAACGACGCCATATTTCTTGCCGCTCTTTTGATATTTCTCTTCAGTAAGGTTTGGCATTTCATGATGGAAAGATATACGAGCCAACAGCGAGTCGAAATTATTAAAATTTACTACCGAAATTCGGAGTCAGTGGCCTCAACGTTAAGAGCGCTACGTCCAATTTATGGTCGTCATAATCGTCTTAGCAGATCAACAATTGAGCGTGGGGCTACGTCAAATCTATGGTCTATGCCAACAAGCCAGCGACGATTGATGAACTTCGTACGAATATCGAACGTGAAATTGCAGCAGTATCGGCCGATTTATGCTTGAAAACCGTCGAAAATTGGGTTCAGCGTCTGGACTTCTGCAAGCGTGCCCGTGGTGGCCATGCAAAAGAGATCGATTTCCATACATAATGGCATCGAACGAACTTTCACAGGAATAAAGAATTTCATTGTTTCCAAAACCGTTTTTGTTTTATTTAAACTTTTTTACTTTTGTAGCGCTCTTATTGAAAAACCCTTTATATGCTTCTTGGTAAAATCCGAACTAGCTCGACTGTTTTTACTTTTTTCGTGAGTCGGTCTAATCACTATTGACCGATATTGAAGGAATTCACAGTTTAAGTGCTAAAGTTAGCACGTTGTAAAATACCACAATTTTTGAAGTTTAATCCATAGACAGTTGTCAAAGTTATGATAAATGCTATTTTACTACTTAAAATACAATAGTACAAACTGTGAATTCAACCTTATTTTGCTTAAGTGTAACTAAAATTTTTGTTTTTTTTGTTTGGCCAGAAGAACTACAACGAAACTATTTCTATCCAATATACCAAGATTTAGTTAGAAAAAAAATTACAACAGACACATTTAGTTTAATTATGTAAGATGTTGAGGCAATCTAAAGCATATTATTCTTACCTTTATGTATAATTATTTGCTTTTCATTTTTGCAACATAAAACTTATAAATATTAAAATAAAAAAATATTTAACGAATACACAGATAATGTAATCTTTTCACAAATAATTTATATAAAACTATTAATACAAGAATGTATTTACAAACATTTACAAAGTTTACAACATTGTTAATACATTTAAAGAAGCGTATAATGTGTTTAAAGAACTAATGAACAAATAAATACACACCTACTTACAAATGCACACTTCCTAATACGAAGAAGCCATACACTACATCCTTGTTATATAACATATATATACACACATACATACAGTGATGGAAAATATAATAGAAACGAAGTTTTTCTAATTTTATTCTCGTTACCTTTATTTTTAAAGATCAAAATAGTGGCTAAATTACCACTGGGTAACCACGGTGTTAAAAGTAAATGACTGGCAGAACACTCATTTGGGACGTTTTGCCAGCGTTTGCAAAAAGCGTTTTACCAGTATTTGTTATACAAAAATTTCGGTGGTTTATAAAAAAAAACCACTGGCAAAGAATTGGCTTAGAGTGTTATGCCAAGGTTTGCAACCAGTGGCTATCCAGTGCTACATAGCCAATGCTACCAGGCGTACAAAAATCAATTCACTGGTAGACCAATGATTTTATAAAAATGCTGACGCTTCGTTCAAAAATGTTTGTAGTCCTCTGAGAGAACTATCTGCATGATATTAATGAATTTTTGCATAAAAATAACGAAGTTGCACTGGAACTCGTCCATTGAAACTTTTCATTGAATTAATGGAATTTTTCATAAAATGTTTTAAAAAATTTCATTTCATTTATTAAAACTTTCATACACTAAATGAAAAGATTTCATTAAAAGTAGATTCATAAAATATATGAAGCTTTTTCATCATATTTAAGAAATTTTTCATTTACTTTGTGAAGAAAACTTCATTAGTTTACTGAAAAATTTCATCAAAATTCGTCCAGCAAAATTCTCTCTGAGTCAGAAGGTTCCGAGTTCAAATCCGGTTGCAAGCAAAAACATTTTTTTGCATTTTTTTTAATTTAAAATTTTTTTTTGTTTTATAAAATCAATTTTTTTGTTTGTGGGAAAGCTACTTCAAGACCAACTTTTTTTTGCCCTCCCAACACTGGCATGCTAGTTACAAAAAATTGTTTGCCAGTACTAGCATTTTGGCACAGCTATTAGTTGTCCAGCTATTCTCACTCATTTATGTGTTTAGCCATCAAATATTATATGTCTCGTTAGCTCAGTGAGTAGAGCAATCGTCTGCCAATCTGACAACCTGGGTTCAAATCACGGCAGGTCCAAAAAAAATGCATATGAACTTTTTTGAATTTTATTTTGGAAAATATATTTTCAGACCACCTATTTATTCATTTTGCCAGCGTTTTGCCAACGTTTAAAAATTTTGTTCCTCCAGTGCTTTTCCGGCGCTTTTTGAACAGCCGGTCCTTTTGTCTAATGATGTTATCATTTTGGGAATGGGAAAGCACTTTTTGCCAGTACTTGTACCACCTGTTAAAGTGCTTTGCCACCGCTTTCCCGTTTGTATCTTTCTGACTGGGCAGATATGCAAATTCACTTAACTGCCCAGAGTTCAGACCCATTGGGCTCTGGTAAAAAGGATCATGAAGTGCACAAAACAGGTTTCTAAAAACACTAAAACATTTTCAAGAAACTGGTTATCATCAAGCAAAAAAAATCACTGAAGACACTATTAAAAGTTTAATGGTAGGAATTTCGGAAAAAGCTAAATTTTTCATTAAAAACCACTAATGTGTAATATTTTTTTATTAAATGCATGAATGAGATTTCTGTTAATAAAACGTGTTTTTTTCTTTTGTATAAGTCAACTAGTTCAAAAGGTATTTGAATTTATTCCTGCACTAATTTCATCGAACGCAATCCTTACTATAAAGTTAAAAAAAAGCTTGACTGATTTGTTATATCGTGGTATAAAACTATTCATTTCAAAATTTCAGGTATTGTTAACTTTACCGAATTTATCCACTTTTTTATTCTTTAAAAATAAAGGCAACCGAGAATATAACTAGAAAAAACTTTAATTGTTTCGATTGTGTTTTCCAACACTGTATGAACATTAAACCTACCCACCTTATATGGACGGAAAAAAGTTTAAAAAAAAAGTGATCACCTCAAAAGATACCTATGCTTGTTCTATGATGATTCCCAAAATATTTCGGGTCTAGCAATGACATCTCATTTTCAAAGAAGGTAATTTTTTTTTGTTGTTGGAAGAATTTTACATTTTAGCTAAAGGAGTCGTACGCAATATGTATATCATATCAACCTATATATAAATGCTTTATTTCGATCAAATCGATCTACTCCATAAAGAAAAATTTATGAGTCTCAATGAGAAAATTAGTATATCGAGGGCTTATATTCAATAAGGGCTAACTGCAAAAACTGAATTGTTCAGGAAAGCTAAAAAAACTGTTTAATTCACGTATTCTGAACATTTTTTCTTAATTAACCTTCCAAATTGGTAGGTCCAGTTTTTAAAATATTCGCAAATTCATCTTTTACAAAAAAACAAGTTTTTTCTTTAAAATTGTGTATTAGCTAAGATACCTAACCAAAATTCGGATAATTTTTATTGTGGCATCAAAGTATGGACTTTGTGAGCTTTAAGAACCATATCAATTTATTTCGAATTAGGTAAAGGATGTACGATATCCTTGCAATTAAAGCGAAATTTTTGCTCATTTTCTTATTTTGCAATTCTTGGAAAATCCCTTAAGCAGATTTCTAAAATTTTACCGCATGATGTTACTTTGTGTTCCACTTAATTCATTTTATCAAACAAATCACAGCTTTTATATCAAGATTTTCAGAAAATTCAATATGAAGTACAAATTTTACAGCTTTTTTCTTTTAAATTAATTTTGTATGAAATTACTATGGTAAAAAGGAATAAAGTCTATTTTTAAACAAGCATATTTTAAAATCGTTATTTTTTAGGAAATTGCACTTCAGTTGGCCAAAGCTCAATTGGTGTTGATTAGAAAGCATGTGTATTACATATTTGAATGTTTTTATCTAAATTTTTTTAACTGAGATTTGTCATAGACTCCTTCTTTCTAAGGTATATAAAATACCAACTTTTTGTAGATTTTGTGTATTTTTCCTTAAAATTAAGAAAGAAAGAATGTAGGCAATTTGTTTTACAAATTAAGTCATATATGACGTTTACTAAAGGCACAAATCAAAACTTTGAGTCTCCTTTTAGTTGTAGATTATTTATTAGCGAAATTGCAAAAAGAGAAATTTTAAATTTAAACACATATGCACCCAGTCAGAAATCGCCAGTGGTACAAAAAATCAAGCACTGGCATACCAGTGGGTAACCACGGTATTAAAAATAAATGACTGGCAGAACACTCATTTGGGACACTTTGCCAGTGTTTGCAAAAAGCGTTTTACCAGTATTTGTTTTACAAAAATTTCGGTGGTTTATAAAAAAAAAACCACTGGCAAAGAATTGGCTTAGAGTGATATGCCAGTGGTTATCCAGTGCTACCTAGCAAATGCTACCAGGCGTACAAAAACCAATTCACTGGTAGAGCAATGATTTTATAAAAATGCTGACGCTTCGTTAAAAAATGTTTGTAGTCAGAAAGTTCCGAGTTCAAATCCGGTTGCAAGCAAAAATTTTTCTTTGAATTTTTTTTAATTAAAAATTTTTTTGTTTTATAAAACCAATTTTTTTTTTGTTTGTGGGAAAGCTCCTTCAGGACCAACTCTTCTTTTGCCCTCCCAACACTGGCATACTAGTTATAAAAAATTGTTTGCCAGTACTAGCATTTTGGCACAGCCAGTAGTTGTCCAGCTATTATCACTCATTTATGTGTTTAGCCACAAAATATTATATGTCTCGTTAGCTCAGTGGGTAGAGCAATCGTCTGCCAATCTGACGGCCTGGGTTCAAATCACGGCAGGGCCAAAAAAATACATATGAACTTTTTTTAAATTTTATTTTGGAAAATATATTTCCATTGGTTTTGCCAGCGTTTTGCCAACGTTTACAAATTTTGTTCCTCCAGTGCTTATCCGGCGCTTTTTGAACAGCCGGTCCTTTTGTCTAATGATGTTATCATTTTGGGAATGGGAAAGCACTTTTTGCCAGTACTTGTACCACCTGTTAAAGTGCTTTGCCACCGCTTTCCCGTTTGTATTTTTCTGACTGGGTATATAGGGACCAATGGTAATAGGCACCAACTGTAATATGTCAAATTAAAGGGAATAATTTGTCCTATTTGAATGTTGCACAACATATCTTTCTGATTTTCAATTTTCCATTTTCTTGCAAAAAGTTTACCAAAAGGTTAATTTTTCTTACAAAAACTGTTTTGCAAATATATCTTAAACTATAGCTTATTTTGAAATTCTAAACCCATATTCGTGATCTGTGTCCCAAAGTCTATTGGATATTCTATGTCGCAACCCCGAATTTGTTTTGAATATTATACCGCTAGGAGTCAATAAAGTGTTTTGCAATTAAAATTTTATAAAATTCAGAAAGTGGAGTTAATCCATTTGGCAACTAAAGCATTCATATATTGCCTTGTTTACAACATAGTGTTTCCACCTTATTGAATCTGTAATAAAATGCGAACTAACACGAATTAAAAAAAAAATCTGAAACATGTAGACTATCAAGCATGCTGCACAGCCGTGTATTTGTTTTTGTAATTTCCATCAAACAAGGCATTACATTTTTTGTTTGCCGAACCAACTGGACAGCATGCTTAATAGGCCGCTTATCACAAAACCCCCCGTAAAAAAATTATTTTTTTTTTTTTTTTTGGAGAACGAAATTATGAAAGATTCAGTGATGCGTCAGGCGCGTTTTTGTTGTAGGTTTAAAATTTTTGATATTTTAAAATGCTTTATTTTTCAATTAATAAGATATAGCTCTGTTTTCGCTCATACCTATCAACGTTAAGTATTTACGTTAAATCTACGTTTAACCCATTAAAGTACAAAAAGTTTATAAACAGCTAATGTTTACAATAGTTGCGGTATAATCAAACATAAGCCACTACAACTCTTTTGGAAGTAACGCGAAGAAGTTATGTTAGATGTGAGAAGGTATTAATGTTGTGTTTTTAATGTTGATAATTATCCACGTTGCAAGTTAACGTGCACACGAAAAGTAATGTGTTAGTTTTCGTCTCAAATGCGAGTTTGTGTACTTTGAGTTTTTTCTGAGTTAACGGGTCGAAAACACAGATATTTTAGTGAAAAAAATAAATAAATAATGACTCACTGACCTTCATTTGAAAACTGAAAAAAGATATTGGCTTTTGAGGATCATGTCTTTTTACAAAAAGATCTATAAGAGATGTGAATAATTTTTGTAAATCAAGACACAATTATACTAAAAAATATATTCTTTTTTTTATAATTTCCACGTTACCTTAATGAGAAAAATTAGTAATGATTTGAACTGCATCAATGGGATTTTAGGTTTCAATTGAAATTACGGTTTTTTAGATCTTCTGTACCACGTAAAATTTCATATTTGGAGGAGGTCAACGTGGACCTTTAATTATAAAGGAAACCAAAATTCAAAGAGTGCAATTCAGATTGTAATCGAATTTACTTTTAAAGAATATGATAAAATTATATAAAAGAAACTTTTTTGTTTTTTAAATAATTATAACAGCTCCGACTAACAATTACCCTTTACTACCCTATGGGGAACCAAATTTAAATTATGTCAACTGTTACTGAAGTAATTCGTAATGTCCTAAGTGAAACTAACATTATTTCGACGGCTGTATAGGGCTGGGCACGCCTTAGAAACCTTTCACGATACCCATATTGTGTATGTTGCCTTTAGTTAAAATGCAAAATTTTTCCCAAAACTAAAAAAGGGAATCATCTTAAAACAAATTAAGGTATATTTTGAGAGGTGCACGTCTTTTTATTTTTTCGGGAGTCGGTCTAATGTACATATGTATGTATATAGAGGTCTTACCTACAAAAACACTTGCTTGCTTGCTGCGTGTTCTAAAAATATTCAAATATGTATGTTGGTGTAGGTGTTGGTAAGTTTTACCACATTAGAACCCCATATGGATTTGAACTTTTTCATACAGTTTAGTGACCAAAGTCATAATATTCATAAGCAGCAAAACAAACAACAAAAAAGTATAAAATCTCTTCTTCCTATTATGGCCCAATTTTCTTCAATATAATACACTCAATGTTTACTCAGGCTCACTTAATGCTAATAAATAATACAATCATACACACACACACACACACACACACACACACACACACACACATTCACTTATATATGGGTAATTTCAAAAATGTTCTAGATCCATTGAAACTGACCACCTTAGAGGCTTGTTATTTCTCAAACTATTAGAACTGAGAGAAATGACTCATCGAGTTAGGCAGACTATACTTCAAAACCAGGGCATGTATAGTTTTAGGTTCCAAGGCCTTAATCTGCCCAATTGATGGCCATTTAAAGGTAGGAAATTGGAACAAATTACTTGAAACTTAAAAATATTTTACATTCATTTTATTTTTTTGCTTACTTCTTTTAACTTTCAGATGCAAATCAATAGAAAAAGGAGTCATTAGACTTGGCGGATATATGGGAAAATCAACGAAACAGGTCGATTTCAGATTTTAAAAATGAAAAATTTCAAATTAGTGGCACACATTTTTTTTTCTAGATTAACTTATTTAAAATACATTAAAAAGAAGTAATCTGTTATAATCAAAAAACCGCATACATTTTCGCTAATAAAAATATTTTTAAATTTGTGATTTTTTAGCAAACTGAGGTCAAAGTTACCAAGAACCTTTTTTGGCTATTTTTGAGTTGATTTTACACACTCTTACCTCGATTTAATGAAAAAAGATGACACAAATTTTTCAATAATCAAGTTAATTTTATTCGAAAATGCATAGTCGCGCTATATTTCCATTATTGATTATAAGTAATGTTGTTTTTCTAATTTTTCCGTCCGTCCGTCTGCCTCTCCATGTATTGTTGTGCGCACACTACAGGTCACAAATATTAAGATTTTTTGATAAAATTTTATAGACCAATTTATATCGGCACAATGACGAACTTTATTGATTTTGGTTTAAATCGGTCTATGTTTGGAATTGTGCCCAGATCAGATTTTATTTATAGGCTTTACGTCAATTTTCGCTGTACAATACGCTAAAAATCCAACTTTTAAATTGACTAGCACATCCACAGATAAAATAATTAATGGTTGAAATCTGGCTTATATGTAGGATTTAGGGTTCCCGCCCTTTTTTCAATCCCGCAATCCCGGGAATTTTGTGCGGGATTTCCCGGGATTTTTTTTTCCTTTTACAGAAGTTTTAGCTAGAGTTTGCTGTTCGGTTTTATTCGAAACCGAAACCGCGGTTTTTCAAGCCTCAAAACCGAAACCGAAAACCGACAAAAATAAGTCGGTTTTTAATAAATACTTTAACCACTTAAAATAATTAATTAAATATGTAACACTCATTGGACTGTAAAAGAATTTTATTCTTATTGTTCTTATAGTGAAAAAAAAACCAAATAAATATTCAAATATTCAAAATTGCATCCCAGTGTACAATTATACATTCGAAAAGACTCATGACGGTGTATTTCTTAACCGATGAAGCCTCTTTCACTTTTATGATTCACAAAAGACTCGGAATTACGAGCATTATTGGAAATTTTAGAATCTTCTGAGCCATTATGATTCTTTTTTTTATAAGCAAGGAAACATTTTTTTTTTTAATTCGGAGTACACCCAAAATCTGAGCACCCTGAAATTGATCATATTTTAGAGTCTTTTAAGAGTCATACTTTCTGAGCTCTCAGAAAAACGTTAGCTTGGATATTATTCGAAAATGGCTGAGCTCCTATTTTACAAAATTTCTTATTTAATTGTAACGAACATTTTCTCCATTAAATATTACTTTAAAGAATTTTTTGTTTTTGTTATTACAGATAGAAAAAAAATTAGAAAAAAGTACACCAAAAAGTCAAGTGGTTTAGGAGATGTTCAGTTTTATATATTCAGTTCAGATTTTCACCGTGTATTTTTCAAAAAGTTCTATTTCGTAGTCCGCGAAATTTTTAAAATTTTCCTTTATGTTTTTTTAACCATATTGCTAAAATTTAAATTTAAAGTCTTGAAAATACAGCTTTAGTTGCCTACAAAAGAATAAAAAAATTTAATTTATAACGAGCTTCCGCGTTTTTTTTTTTTTCTCCCACAAAGGTGTCGAAACGGCGATAATGACTTTATTTGAGTGACAAATTGAATCGAATTTTAATAAATATCTTGAACGTGTTAAAATACGTATTTAATTTTTATACATAATTATTTTAAAACAATTCTATTAATGTCACAAGAAAACCGAAAAATAACCGAAACCGCAGTTTTTATAACTTTTAAAAACCGAAACCGCGGTTTACAAATTTGTCGGTTTTTAGCAAACTCTAGTTTTAGCTAATATATTACAATTTTGTAAGCATTATTTAAATTTAAGTATTGATTTTTTTAAATTATAAAATATATATAAAATATACATTTAAAATTAAAAAATGCGATTTAAAATTCAATAAACAGAATTTAATATTAAAAAAAGTACTATTTAGGCCGAGTTTTTTTTATCAGTTGAATTTAGTTTAGTTAAACCAAAAACAAATTTTATCAGCCATTATTAAGTTTACCAAAAAAATTTTTCGTACCTCGGAAAAAACGTGTTCTTTAAAATTATGATCCTTCTGCAAATAAAGTAATATATACAACATTTCAACATCAGTATTTCGGTTCTAAATACCTCCAAACTTTTAATTAATATAAGTACTTTTTTACTTGAAATAATTTTATTTAAATTGATATTCCTTTACCTACTTCAAATATATTTTTTAATTTTTATTTATTTTACAGATAATGCATAAAATGGTTTTTTAAATTTTTTTGGGTTTTTTTGTATGTTAATTTAAAATGCAACTATGAAAATAAAATAATTTATTTTTAAGTAGTTGTGGCATAAAGAATTGCTATTCAAAAAATAGAAATTGAAGTTAAAAACAAAATATTCAGGCCCTGTGCAAGGCGGCTAAATAAATTCTACCCTAAATACAAATTCAAAAAAGGGTTTTAAATTTCTTTGAACATTTTTTGAAAATTTTTTAAAATTTTATAGAAATTTTAGAAACCTCAATTTAGTTTCGATTTTATTTAGCCAGTTCGCACACTCCCTTAATAATATTTTAGATTATATTTTTATAAAAAGATTTAGGCGAATTTCCTAAGCTTTTAAGCTTTTTTAAAAAAAAATAATTCTGGACGAATAGATCTGAAAATCTACATAGAAACAAAATATCTAGAAATGTAAACTTTTTGGCTTCATTTTTAAGAAATATTTATGCAAAAATCGATCTCAGTTCTAACTATAAAACTGGCCCTAAATATCGTTTTTTTATCGTAATACATAAACCAGGGGCCGAATTACGGCATTATTGAACGAGCGAAATTGTTCGAAATCCGTCTTTTCAATGTGTAAATACGTAAAAACTAACAATTATAGCACCATATTTTAATTTTTATCCAATCTAGGGCTGATTTGTAGAATCCCTGGCTCAAAAAATTTTATCCAAATGCTTAATTTTACGAAATCAAAAATTAATTTCAAACGAAAAATTTCGATCACGAATGCCGTAATTCGACCCCAGGGCTGAAATTTTAAATTTGTGTAAGACACAAAATGAATTGGTCCAGAATTTCATATAAGAAACGACTAAAAATATTTTTTTAAATCTCTCTAAAACTTCATTATAATAAATTTGTTATTTCCCTCCCATTAACAATTCCAATATATCGTAAAAGAAGGGATGAAAAAATACACATGTCTTTCACTTTTTCTAAATCAATTCGTTTCTCGTTTGAAAAGAGAATTAAAATTAAAACGGGCTTCCATAAAAATATATTACCTAATATTAATTCGCGACTTAAACTGTTAAACAAATCGATTTAGAAAAAGTGGCTATTTTATATTTAGCCCTTTTTTCAGAATATATTAAGTAGATTTTCTCAGGGTACAACCAAAAAATGGACTTTGTCCGACGGTATTTTGTAAGAAATTGAGTTTTCCCGGGATCCCGGGAAATTCTAGAAAAAATCCCGCTGTCCCGGGAAATGAAAAAGTCCGGGAAAAGAAAAACCCTACTTATATGATACATATATATCGCAATTAATATTGTTGTGTGTAAGTGCTAAAACGACCGGATAATCCGTTTGGTTTCTACATCACTTTTAGCTCCAAAAATCTATGAAAAGCTACAAAATTTAACTTAAAATGGGTCTGGGCACCAAACTAATACGTAGTACGATCCATTTAGCACTTACACACAATAATAGTATCACCGATGTATACCGATCACGCAAGACTGCAACTAATTATTTCTCAAACTGCGCATGTGCCCTTCAAAAAATATCAAATTTCAAGTTGTTCACGCATAGAGGTGAAGAGATTATTATTGTCATATTTTCTTTATTTTTAAAGGCACACTTACTAATTTGACTTCAATTGTTTTGTTTACTTGTCAGTTGTATGTCAGTATCAAAAAAATTTCAATTGCATTGACGCTGAAAGCGCAAAAATTAAAAATGTCTAAATTACTCTTTATTCAAAAAACAGAGTTACAGATTTTAAAGAACTACCATTTGTTCCTAATTGAGGGCACCTATTTTTTCAACAAGTGGGAGATTTTCTAACATCATAATTATTATCCACCGAAGGTTTTGGGCGATTTCTTTTTATGCTGAAAAAGTTATAACCAAAAGAGTTGAAAAACTCTTGAAAGTTACAAGCAAAATTAGGGTAAATTAGGGTAGTTTTTAATTGAGTAGAGCACATTAGCAGTATAAATATTAAAATTTAAGATGTTCGCCTGATTAAATTCGTTGCCTCGAAAATGCTGATACCATCAAAAATATTATATATTGTTATTAAAATGGTTAAATCCTGAGTAACATGGAATCGCCTAGTTCCGTAGATTTGCCCATATTCACTATATAAATAACGTCCATAGCGCTATTTGGTGAAAAGGTGTGTAGTGGAATAGAAATGAGAATGAAATTTTCATATTTTTATATTTTTGCAGGTTTTGCTATGGAATACTTTTAACAACATTTAATTTAGAGAACAGCATTTCACAGATGCTAACATATATTTTTCAGGTCATTATGCATTTTCTGAAAATATATGTTTTTGGCGATTGGTATTCGAAATTATTTTTAAAATTGGCTAACGTATTCAGTGAATTCAATTTTTTAGTAAATAGCACTTCCGTTTGCTATTCAAATTTTTAAAACTCAAAAATTTTGAGGACTTTTCGAAAATTTTGCGAAAAGTGAATTTTTTTTCGCAGTTATTTCATAAAAAGAAATTACTGAAGAATCTGTTTAAATATTTGGAGGCAATCATAGCTTTGAGACATCTACAGCGACGAATGTTAGTATTTTTCAAGAAATTAAAGTACATTTTAGTTTATTTTGCAAATATTACTAATTTTCTGTACACTTGTAAAAAAAATTAGTACAAAAGTCTGTTAAACGCGTAATGGCTCAAATGAACTGATTTTTTCTTTTATTTGGTCTTAAAATTTAGGATTGAACTAATATTTTTGTAGCATTTAGCATCAGAATTACTTTTATTATCTGTATTTGAAATAACTTTGCCATCCTAATTTTTAGTAATTTATGTTTCTTAATTTTACAAAATTTTCAGTTAATTTAAACCACAATTATTTCCCAATGTTTATATTTTTGTGTCTCTGCTGTCAATATTTTCATAATTTCTTATTGAAAATCACAAAATGGCTTATATCTCGGAAACTAAGCGAGATAGAGAAAAATGGATAAAAATCCGATACTCTAAACTTATCAATCTTTGTAAGCCACCTATACTCCCAAAAATAATTATGGGCCTGTCTCGGGACAGATCCGTAGAGCCCAAAAACCAAGTCTGTAAGCGACATTTTAGCAGAAATTTTCAGTTAAATCAGGTAATGTTTCTGTTGCACTTAGTTCCAATTTCTTAGCTAAGTTAACTAGAATTGTCTGTGTATTTAGCCGTGTGTAAAATTTAGTTTACCTAAATTTAGCAGACCATAATTCTCAACTTCATTGAAAGTTCTGCTGGCGCAAATACAGGTACTTTTTCCTGTTATTTTAACGGAATTTTGAACTATTTCTACGGGCTTTTTTTATGAGTGCAGTTTTAGGCCCGATTACTGAATCTTCAGTTAAAATTTAGCCCACAGTTAAATTTAAATTTTATATTGGAAAGAACAAGAAATGTGTCAGTTAAAGTCCCAGTTAGTGGCTAATCGGGCCTTAATGGAACTGTGTTGTTTTTAACAAATAAATATTACTTTTATTCTGAAAAAATGTTTGAATTTTTTTGTTATAATTCTACACATATTCTCCTCGCGTCGTCATATGGCAGGCAATAACTCCATCGGCCAGATTCCCGCAGTCGTAAGCGTTCGAAATTGTTAAAAAAATCACGTTTTTAAAGTGCAAATAAAAGAACACGAACACCTATTGTTACAATTTTAACTCATATTTGTAATAAAGGAACTAAATGCTTCACTTTTAACCTGGTTTTAATCTTTGTAATGTTTTAAGTAACAATAATTGCTATCGAATAAAACTCGATCACGACTGCGGTAATTTGCCCCCAGGTCTATATAAGACAAACAAATTTTCTCTCCAGTTTCGTGTTCGTAGGGCGCAGAGCAGTAAATCCTGTAAGTTTTAAGCAGGTGGCACAATTATTTCATAATTCAGGAGAATATGGGTTAAGAAAATGTACTCCGGTTTTTTGCTCAGAACCGATATGTTAATTTTGGCAATATTTTTGATAAATTTAACAAACCTAAGTTAAAGAACAAAATTAGTCGAACTACATTTTATTTGTACTTTTATACTTATTAAATTTATTCAGATTAATAAAATTTAAGGGTCACTGGATCTTCCCTGGACCTGGCGTAAATTTATAAAGGACATATAATGATACTAGTCCAAGGGTCCAAGGCCACACCAAATATAAAACTTCATATTCCGTTCCGTTCTAGGCTTTCCCTATCCAGATTTCATTCTTGCTTAAGGAAATCGTCAGGGGACGACGTTTTTAGAATTTCTGGAAATATTTGTCATTTGTTGTTATTAAACATTTAAAATATCAAAGAAAAAACAAAAACAACAACAGAAAATTTTCCACAATTTGCTTTGTCATCTTCCAATGTACTACTCTGTTGTTTTGACAGATCTAGCAATTTAGTGACATCCATTCATGTATAAACAACAATAGAAAAAAATGTTTTCTAAAGTGTCAGTAACATTTAAATTTCGATTAAACGGATTATTTTCCACAATTTGTTAAATACGTTTGGGATTTTAGCACATTTAATTCCTTTAATGCAATTAATGTATAAAAAAAATAATAAACTTTATATTTTAACAATAAAATGTGTAAAAATTTACAAATGGGTTCTTAAAAATTTGTTATAAATAATGTTAAAAATTAACACTTAAAATTAGTTAAAGTACTGGAGATTTTTAGTATCGGATTCAGATAACTAAAATCTTTCTTTTACTCAGAGTTTCAACTGAAAATTTATTTAACATTACTAAACTCGATTTGAAATCTGTTCGACAGAGTTTTCTACTGACGTATTATATGAAGTGAATAAGTTAATTTGTACAGGCATTTAATTTTCCTGTTTTACCTGGCAATTTATCAATGATGTTAAAATTGTATGGAAGAACAAACAAAACGAAATAAAAAAGTTCATCATTTTTATAATTTGTATAAACCAATTCCATTCCAATAAGACACATAACGAATTTAAAATTTGTCAATAAAAAGTATATAAAAAAATTGATTTAAATAATAAATCAAATACGAAATTATTTATTAATAAGTATTTATCTTAGTTTTCAATTAAAAAAACACGGTTTATGTGATAAATTGATTAACAGACATGTTTAATTAAATCTTAAATACTCTAAAAAAAAAAGATTTTCATTTTAAAGTATTCTTTGCACGAACAGCACTCAATAATTTTTTTATTACATCTACAAGCATGCACTTTAGCAACATTTTTTCAATAATTCGAAAATATTTCCGTTAAAAAGAACCATTTATAATTCGTGCAGTTAAAACACATGCTAAGCAGCACCAGCCATAAAACAAATGGCATTTTTACACCCATAGAAAAAAAAAACCCGGAAGCACAAGCAGTAACATTGTTGTAGTTATGTATATAAAGCCAGAGCTTTATAGAATTAATTCCTCAATTTGTTTTGTGAATTCTTAAGTTAAAATTTAATGAAGTAAATATGTGGTATAATGGTTAACGCGTTGGACTGTTACATATAATGTTGCGGGTTCGAACCCCAGCGACGGCAATATCAATTTATAAAAATAATATTTATGAGTTTTTTATCCCTCATACATATCGCAGCGTCCTCCTTCGGTGTTGCCATAGCATTTAACCTCCACAAAATTAAATAATACAACAGGGCTATAACCTAGTGTCTTGCCATGCAATAAAATGATAGCAAGCAATTGTCATAATGATATCATCTCAAGTGAAGACACTCAATTTCAATTTTATTGCAATATCATGATATCGATGACATGCAAGTGGCTCTTGCAATGATGCCTGCCATCAAATGTCACTTTTCGTTTTAGTTTTTATTTTGTAATAAAAAAATAACAGAAAATTTGATGAAAAAGAATGGAAATGAGTTTAATTACCCGACTAAAAAAGTTTTCATATAATCTTATATGATTTGATATAATTATAAATGTTTATATGTGTGGCTTTATATGACCATATCGTCACTTAAAATGCAAAAGGACGTAACAACAAAAAAATTCAAAATCGAGTTTTTTATTGATTATGATGCACCAGACAAAATTACATGTCCGTACAAAATTTTGAAGTTATATGTCAACAAATAACGATTTTACGAACGAAATTCAAAAGGCCGTAACAACAAGTGTATGAATTTCAAAAACAAAAAGGCGTAACAACACACTTGTATAAAAAAGTAATTCTTTTTATTTTTGAATAACTAAGTTCGCTTAGATTTTTTTGTCAATTTGTGTTTGTAATTTTTTCGTTTGATGTTAACGAACATTTCGAGTGAGTGCACTCAAAAAAGTTTGACAGTTACTACATGACAGTTGTTTGTGTAGTAATCAGTAGTTGTCGTTTTAAACAGAAATTACAGTTGTTTTTCTATACAAAAATGCAAAACAACTTTTATGACGGTTATTTAAGAAAACACATAATGAAAAGTACTGTAATTTCGTAACAGTTATTTAAATCAGTTATTTTTAATATCATAATAAACAACCACCAAAACAGTATTTTTACAGTAAACAGTAGTTTTTGTTATTTAAAAAATAAAAAATTTCGTTGAATTTTAAAAAATTCTTGTTTAGTTTATATTTGTAAATTAATAGAAATTAAAAAAATATGTTAGAATTAAGAAAAAAGATATCAAAAAAATATGCATATATCGAAAATAAAAAACTAAGCAAAAATTAGTGATAAAAATTCACTCTGAAAAATTTTTATCTTCAGATATTTCATAAATTATTGCACATTTTTAATTTCTGATATTACCAATATTTTTCTTATTTTTTTCTCATAATTTAGATTTTTTTGCTTCTTTATTCACATTTAAAATATTTTTTCTGCGAAAATTGCCTTATATTCGTGTGTGCTACCTACCATTGCATCATACCGTAATTGATGCAATTGTTTTGTCTGATGTCCGGTTCGGACATCTTATACCCTTGTTGCATCTAGTTCATAAAATATCTAGAAATAGGACTACCGTATAGGATACGAAAAATGTATAGCCCCCCCCCCCCTTGAGTGAATCCTGGAGCGCCTGTACATACCCAAAGATTAAAAATTTCGAAGAAGAAATGGGAACATCTCAAATCTTTACTTCCTATAGATTATCATTACTTTTATGACAACATTTCATTTGAAAATTAAATATAAGTTTTTAACATTCTATACTGAATTATTGTTTCTTTTTATGTTATGAATTATTACATACACTCATAAAAAAAAGTTAGTACAAAAGTCTGTTAAACGCGTTCTAATTCAGTTGAACTAATTTTTCCTGTTGTTTTCGTTTAAATCCGTTGTTTAGTTATCCAATTTTACCACAAAAACATATTTCTCCTGTACTTGAACTAATTTTTCCTCCTGATATTTAGCAATTTTTTTGATTTTTTTGACAATGTTATCAGCTAATATAGATAAATTTATTGGCAACTTTTTTAATATTTGTGTTTTCAAAAGAAAACGATAGGGGCGCTAGAGTATAGTGATTGATGGTGCTTGATGGTGAAGTGTGTATTTGTGAGTTTGCCGACCAATACAAATTAGAAAATTTCTAGTAAGTGTATTTTAATGTGTGCGATGAGTCATCACTGATGACGCTTACCAATACAAATAAAAATAATATGGCGCTTGTTAGGAAAGTTCTAGTAAATAAAATAATATGATACGAGCATGTTTTCTCTTGTTTCTGTTAGTCAGCAAAGGAACGCAAAAGAAAACGGAGGTATGCTGGACATTAACATTTCGCAGTTAAAATTGTATTTAAAAAATAAAATAATAGAGGGTTGTTTTATAATATAAACTTTAACATTTTCATCTAAATTCGACCCAGAGGTTGACGAAAAAAAGGAACCAAATAATACAACTCCAGCGGATGTTTAACATATTGGCAAGAAAATAAAAGTGATATATAGTGCAAATAGTGTCTTTGGATTGTGTAATTTATTCGAAAATAAAATTAACAATATTTACATTAATTTGTTTTTATTCAATTAATAACAAAAAGTGATCGTAATTTTAGTAGCATGTTTTGCAGATATCAACGACCCACTTTCATTTCTATTAAACGAAAATTCTTCTAAATTTTTGAATGTTGACTGAATTTTTTACCTGTTTATAACCAACTAAAATTTAGCAGAAAACATGTGCTGATTTCAGCTGAGTAATTTTCATTTCCATTAAACAACATTTCTTAAAAATTATTGTATTTGAACTAACTTTTTTACCTAAATTTAGGTCACCTAAATTCAAGTACTATTTCCTGTTATTTTAGCAGAATTTTTAACTATTTGTACCGGCTTTTTTTATGAGTGTACAATTTTAATAAATTTAATATTTTTAAAGTTTTTTTATCATTTGAAATATTAAATTAACAAATATTTTAAAATATTTATGTACTATGAAAATAAATTTTAATAAATTTTGTTGTTGTTACGACTTTTTGTTTCAGAAAAGCCAATGTCAAAAAGGCGTAACAACCATAACTTGAAGAATATTAACAAAAAATAAAAAAAATCTTCAGAAATAAGTCTTTAGTCGTGTTTTAAGCAAGAGAAAAAAATATGTCCTTTAAATCTAAAATATCTTTAATTCTACAAAGTTTTTTGCTTCTCCTGTAAAAAAATAAAAAGTGTTGTTACGCCCTTTTGCATTTTAGGTGACGATATACATTTATATTAACACTTTGGTTTTATAAATATGTTTGATATGACGTTATATATAATCATATGCGATTTGGTCTCCAGCTATATATTAAGAGATCTGCAAATATAGTTTATACATAATTATATATAATGGCGTATAAGCTGCCCTAAACAATCTTATATCAAAAAATATAACAAAGTTAATATAAAATTGTATTAATTTTATGTATTAATTTATCTGACATGATATCTAATTATACAAAATTTTATAAAGTTTAATTGCACTATTAAAATTAAAAAAAACTCCGAAATTGTGGATCTGGTTTTGAAGTTTGCACTTTGATATATAAATAAATGTTTATAATTGAATTTAACATATATTTTTCAAATAGTTGGCGAAAAACTCTTTATTAAACTAAAAATAATTTTAAAGAAATAAATAGGGGAAACATTTTTTTTCATTGTGGAATTAAAGATCGAAATAATTATTTTTACTTTTAAATTTAAAAATTAGACAAACATATGTTGAAATAAATATGGTTTAAGTTCATTTATTTTTCCGTAAAAAAAATTAATTGTGAAAGTTAATTTTTTATCATGTTGATTTTTAATTTTTATTTAAAAAAATAAAAATTGTTTTTTTCGACCTTTTTAATTCATTAATTAAAAATTTATTAATTCAGTTCGAGGCCTATTTCCTTATTATGAATTAACATAATAAGTACTTTTTTCAAAAACTGTTTTTTATTCTACATCAGGATACTCTCCTGACAAATACTTTTGCTTTCAAAAAACCTCTACACTTTCAGGAATGAAAAGACGATCGTTTCGGGGATTTTCCAGGTCCCCTTCATCAGTTATCTTTAGAAAGTGGTGGCGTAATCCCCGAAACGATCGTCTTTTCATTCCTGAAAGTGTAGAGGTTTTTTGAAGGCAAAAACTCTGTGAAGTATTTGTCAGGAGAGTATCCTGATGAAGAAAAATAGCAGTTTTTGAAAAAAAGTACTTATTATATTAATTCATAATAAGGAAATTGGCCTCGAACTGAATTAATAAATTTCTAATTAGTTAATTTTTTATTTTATAAGAAAGACACACATTTTATAAGAAAGACCAAAACTCTAACCTAGAAAAAGTTGTTCCGACAAATTTTTGTAATGTTTTATTTTGTCAGCTATTTCCAAGTTTATTAGCAAAAATTGTTCTAAACATCTAGCATTAGTATTTAATATGAATGAAATAAGTGATCTCAATAATATTTACTAAAATTTTCTTCGAAAATCTTCATAAAATTATATGTATTTATATATAATTTGATGCAGTTAGATAGACCCATTTTTCGGATCAAATTGTATCAGGTGAGATAACATGCTTATCTCGCTTGATATAATTATATATTCCAATATTCGGATCAAATTAGATATGGACGTATATATGGGTTTATATATGGTGATATATGATTATATAACATCTTTTTTAGTCGGGTATTTATTATTTGTAGAAAAACATTAATGTTTGATAAAATTTTGTGTTTTTCGAAGAAAAATCCATGGTAATGGTCAAGTGTTCTCCACCACTTTGCAATTGATATTATTTTGACGTTTCTCTGCAATGGTTTTGACATTTCATATCATTTAATTTATTGCATTTGAAGACACCGGGTAAACCACAAAACTTCAACAAATTTTATCCAGTTTTCATCAGATAGCGCGCAACAACGGTTCTAAGATTCAGCATCTTGCGCAATTACAGTGTTGCCATATTTGAAGCCCTTCATCTTGCACCACCTTTATTTCTTCGCTGTCCTTTTCCAAACAAAGGAACATGTCAATTAATAGGAAGAATTTACTGAGTGTTGTTTCTCTTAAAAAAAATATGTAATATTTTGAATTAACTTAAATTTGGCTCCGTTCGATTTCTTTTTAAACGAATTAATTCAACTGCAGTTCTTCACATTAAATCATATGCATAAATAAATTCACTGGTGCCGTTCGATTTTACAAATCAATCGGATAAAAATTAAATTTAATTCCCTACCGAATTAATTCACCATTGACTTTGTTCAACTGAATTTTCGTTCAGTGAAATAAATCAAATTTTTCCCGTCGGTGTATTGAAAACAAAAAAAATTACGTTCACTTAATTGAAAAGCCAAATATTATTCTATTTATACAAGCAAATAAATTCAATTTGTAATAAAAACCATACGATTAATTACTAAGGACTGTTATTTGTGTTATTAAAATGATTTAAGAATTAACTTTCTTTTTTTTTCATTTTTAGTAAAGTGTTTGTAACCGTCGCATAGGACATTCTTAATTAATATTAGATATAATTGAGAGCAGATATTTTTCAGCCTCTAGTTCGATGTTTTTATTTTTTATTTATTTAAATAAAAACAGTGAGTATTAGTTTAAAAATTTTGTTCTGGCAAACAGGATATATTTCAATTCACTGAACGTAATTTTATTTTTTTTAATTCACTAACAAAAATGAAATTCAACGAATTCAGTAAGGAATTAATTCACTTTTTATCCGTTCGATTTATAAAATTGAACGCGTTCACCGGTGAATTAATTCATCTGATTTAATAAAAAGAACTATTGCAATTGAATTAATTCTTTGAATTTGTTGTTCGATGAACGCGTTCAGTTGAACGAATTCAGTGAATTACTTAAGAAAAGGAATTCATTCAATTCTAGAGAAAATTGAATTCGATTGGTAGTGAACTCATTCAAAAAGGAATTAATTCTTCAAAGCTCTGGCGGTACACCTTCAAATATAAAGTTCTTTTGCAAGGGAATTAAACAAAAAATGTATTTTTAATTATAGTCTAACCAAATTTAAGTGACGTTTTTCCGAAAACTGTGTAAAATTTGATGAAAACATTCAAATTTTGTTTAGTTTTTGACAAAATGAGCAGTTTTTGTAAAATGTCCTGGAAAGCAGTCGCTCCAAACACAAACTCGAATTATCATTTTTCCAATTTATTTTTTTTCGTTAATATAAACTATTATGTGGTACAAATAGCAATCGACATCTCCAAATTAGGCATTTTAAAAAATCTTTAAAATTTAAAAAAACACGTTTTTGCATTTTTGTCAAATTCGTGGGTCATTTTTGATTCCAGACTAAAGTGGGTTAATGGTATCCGATGAAGTCAAAATTCCATGTCTGAATCATTTTGACTATATTAAATGAATAAATGGACTAAAAAAAAATTTTTTTCGAAATTTCGAATTTTGGGAATTTTCAATAGTAATACACTTTTTTCCAAAATGGGCCATTTTCTTCCAACTTTCGGCACGGGTTAACGTTTTCCAAAAAAAAAAAAAAATCGATTTCTTCCATTTGGGACCATTTCAAATAAAACTGGGGGGGTGTAATGACAAATCTATTTTTAAGGGACACTAGTGCATACATATATGTATGTATATAGCGCATGCTGCCGTGACATTTTTTCGATCCACAGTTTAGTATGGAGACATTTGGTTAGTGTGGGGACTGTCCTCAAACTCTTCCTAAGCCTTGCGAATACTTTGAAGACATTCTTTTCGATATAGCGTATAGTTTGGGGCACTTTTTTTTGGCTGTGTCCCTGAACTATGCGCAATACATACATATATATTTATATATTTACTAATTATATTATTATATTTACTAATTGAATTAATTTTTTAGATTTTGTTTTACTTGATCGCGTTCAATTGAAAAAAATTCAGTGAGCTACCTAAAAACGAAAGGAATTCATTCAATTTAAACCAAATTTAAATTCTGATGTTAAAGTCATGCAAAAACGAATTAATTCTTCAAAGCTCTGCATATTGTATATAGCATCCAAAATATTTTATACAAAAATTGTTGCACATTGCCACAACAGAAAAGGCAAAAAAAGCTCAAGAGCAGGAAAACTTAATGCAGTTAAAGTAAATGAAAATAATGATTTATATTTACAAAATACTTATTGCTCATATTCTCTAAGGCCAAAGTAAAATTTAACCAACGGGAGCGAAATATTTATAAAAACAAATAATTAATAACGATATCTCAAATCTAAACGAACTTTATGAAAGACTATAGTCTATACACAGAGTGAAAAATCATAGTTAAATCAAGTATTACATCATATTTGAATTAATATCATATATTTTTACAAACATTTTTAAATTAAGTATGAATTTTTTAAAAGTCAATATGATTCTAATTAAAAGGAAATTTTTCATATTTAAATTAATGTGTAAGCTTCCCAGCAAAACCTTGGTAATATGTTGGTATTACAGAACACATTACCTGGTAATACCATACCCCTTACCATTGCATTATTTCATAACTAAAATGTAATGTCTTACGTACAATGTGCTGCATAACTACTGGGTAGTAATAGCAACTTATTACCAATGATTTATTTAAACACCTCAAAGAAAAGAGTTACTTGTAATACACAACATGAGTTCTAAATAATAGCAGCGACTTATTACAGATGGGATATTTTAAAACCGTAAAATAAGGAGTTACTTTTAATGTGATTCGTGATCACTTAATAGAAATAGCCACTTATTACCGATGGTGTATTCAAATACCTCAAAATAAAGAGTTATTTGTAATGCGATACATGAGTGTTATTTTCTATTTAAAATATTCGATACAAATAATTTATATGTTTTATACATATTGACTGAAATATCTTTTATGTTTTTTGTTAACTTTATATTAATTTGAGTAAATATTAATTAAATATGAAATATGCTTCGTTTTAGCATTTATAAAAAACTAACACGATAACGTCTTATTTTAATTTTTTTGTAAGAAGTAAGTATATATTTTTATGCAGTAAGTGAGCGCATAATTTTAATGTGTTATTTCAGACCTGTTTGTAACACATTTTCTTGGCCTTACTTTAAGCTGTTATGTAAGTAGTATTGTGCTCAGTATCGGTTATGTAAGTGGTTACGTAACTCCTAACATGTAACATTACAGTAACATGTTCTTATGTTGTTACCTAGCCCTCTTTTTGAAAGTACATACCTCCAATGACATGCCCTTGTTAAAATAATAGCTATTGGAATAGCAAAGTAAGAGGTTACATACCTTAATTTCTTCTTACAAACCTTATTACCAGGTAATAGAAAGTTTTGCTGGGATTTTATACTTTTTCGGAAAATTAAAGACGTTTTTTTTAATTTAATAAAATTAACAAATTTATAAATTGTAGGTATGTATTTTTACACATATTACACAATTATTTATGTAAGAGAAATATAGCCACTCTCTTCTTGTGAAGTTTCGAAAGAATACATTAAAAATCTGTGATGTATACTAAAAGGACAGTAAAGAACTACCAAACTACTAAATTTGTTATTAAATGTACTGGGATAATACCAAAAAAATAAAATAACGAGCCTGCGCCAACATTGGGAAATAACTACACTGATAAAATTTTGTGCATAGTATTAATGAATTTGTTCATTAATCCTATGATTTTTTCATTGAAAAGTCCCCAAAGAACGCGTTCATTAAATCAATGAAACGTATTCATTAAATAAAAACTAATTGAAAAAAATATTTTTTCTTTGCGTTACTTTTTTATTTATTATTTATTTTTATTTTATAAATTATACCCTACACCACTATGTGGTCAGGTTATTATAAGTTTGTGCTGATGTTTGTAACACCAAAAAATATTTGTCCTAGACCCACCTTATAGTATACCGATCGGCTCAGAATTTTTTTTATTTCGATTTAACGATTTCCGTCTGTCCGTCCGTCCGTCTGTCTGTCTGTCCATGCATTCTTGTGCGCACTCTACAGGTCGCAAATATTAAGATATTTTGATGAAGCTTGGTACACCGACTTATGTCGGCCCAAGGACGAAGCCTATTGATTTTGGTGAACATCGGTCCATATTTAGACCTAGTGCCCAAATATTAATATATTTTGATGAAATTTGGTACACCGACCTATGGCAGCCCAAGGACGAAGCCTATTGATTTTGGTTAACACCGGTCCATGTTTAGACCTAGTGCCCATATAAGGGCCCCCCAAAATTGGCTTGGGTACAAACTGCAGGTCGCAAATATTAAGATATTTTAATGAAATTTTGTTCGCTGACTCACATTATAGAAAATTTTGACACAAGTCCCATTTTAACCCATTCGAATTTCGGATCCAAACAATAGTTGGCTTTTAACCAGACTGGTGTAGGGTATTGTATAGTCGGCATGCCCGACTTTAACCTTTTTACTAGTTTTTATTTGTACATATATTTCTTTTTTGTTCTTATAACGTTTTTGACATCTCCCTGAACTCGACATGAACCCGCAATCACCGCAATGTAAACATTACCGCGTTACCGATTGATGTAAATAGCCAAAACAAAATGATGTCATCATTCGGACTTTTATATTTAAATAATTTCAGTTTGCAACCCTAGCGTTCATTACTGGAACATATATCTATTTTAGTAATTAGCAAATTAATGAAAAAATTTATTAAATTAATGAATTTTTCATTAATTCAATGAATAGTTTTCATTAAATCAATGAATTCAGATTAATGAAATCGATTCATTAATAGTATGAACGAAAATTCTATCAGCGTACGGCCAAGCGTTTATTGGTGTTATCATTTCGACAACATGCCAGTACAGTGAAAGTTGAAAATCAGACTCATTGCCAGTACATGCACTACCGTCTCCAATACCGGGCCGACATTGTGCCGTTTGTATTTTTCTACTTGGGTTGTTTTCGCATTTTAAAAGTAAATAGAAGCATATTTAAATTAAAAAGAAAACAAACTTTTTTTATTTCAAAGCTGTTTCTACTTAATTTAATGTTTTTTTCTTCTTGATTCAGACTTTTTTTTTTGTGTACTTTAACGAATAATTAATACAAATCGAAGTACAAGGAGTAGGCCGAAAAATAAAAATCGCATTGTATGGTGTTTCCCCCCATTTTTGGTACTTCAAAAAAACGCAATTTAATTTTATATCATTATGTTGAGATGCAGTGTTATGGGACTACCGGATATTTAGATCTTGGAAAACTTGGTCATGAAAAATTTGATTTAAAAATTTTAATTTTAATATCTAAACGTTTCGAGAGGAGAATCTTTCGCAAAATAGCAATTTTGTCTACGTAAAATCTTATATCTGCAGTGGGATTCTCTAACTTTTTAACGACAAAATTCGGTAGTTAAATTGTCAGTTTACTACACTGATAGAATTTTCGTTCATACTATTAATGAATCGATTTCATTAATCTTAATTCATTGATTTAATGAAAAATTTTCATTGAATTAATTAAAAATTCATTAATTTAATGAATTCTTTTCATTATATATTTTCAACTAACCCGTAAGATATGCTATAATTTTTATAAGGTATATGTTATTGTTAGAGCTGTGTGTGTTGCAAACAGACCTTTAAGGGGTTAAATACTGTAACAACACCATTTTAAAGGGCATATTTGAACGATTGTCAAAAATTCAATTAACAATATTTTTAATATTTTATTTTTTTATTTAAAAATCATGTTATTGTAGTATTTTCAAAAAATATCAGTTTTATATTTCCCCAGCCAAAATCGCCAGAATTGCCACTTTATTACTGGCCTTATTTAAAAAAGGCAAAATCGGCTGCCTTTATTAATAATCGGAAAATAAAAATGGAAAGTGATTCTTAATCCCAGATAAATTCTCTAGTCCTTACCGTGGCCCGATTTTTATTTTTTAATTTTTTTTTTAACAAAGTTGCCACACGAACTTAAAAATTCCAAAAAAGGCAAGAAAAAACACATTTGCTCGGGGATATAAAATTTATGTGACTAAAATTCAAAAAAGGGCCACGATAAGGACTACAGTTTTTTGTTGCCTATTAAAAAAAACCCGGATCGAAATCGGTTAACCCGCCTTGGCTGTACAGTGGCAGCCGCAATAAATACATTTTTTACTAAGAGTCTTTAGTACGATACTAACCTTAGTAAAAAATGTATTTATTGCGGCTGCCACTGTACAGCCAAGGCGGGTTAACTTTTGCAAATGGAAACTGTTTTGCTTGAAATTTTGCAAAAACAATTTTTAGTGGTCACCCCATATTATACTAAAAGTTGTCTGTAGCTGAAATATTAAGTTATCTGCTTCAATAATTTAAAGAAAATTAAAGATGGGTTTTTTGAGATATTTGCAAATTAAGGATATTTTTCAAATTGTATTATCCTTTTTCCATTCAACAATTTATTTTTGCAATTTATTTTGTAAGTAGATTAGTAGCATTACTAGGTAAAAATTTTATAACAATCGGATCTCACGTTCAAAAGTTGTAATCATTTGAACATCATGTATTTTTCAAAAATTTACTGAAAAAAATCAACTAAAAAAGGGGAAAAAAGCGAAATAAGACAAATTTTACAAAAATTTAAAAACAGCAAATTTCGTGATAACCTGAGGATCTACAAACAGATTTTTGTCGAAATCCAGAGACCTTTTTCCGATAAGTGTCCCGGTTCCCTTTGGAATGATTCTATATTAACCCAAATAGTCTTAAAAACGATGGTAGAGAATTTATTAAACATTTCATTTCGGTCAAAATCTTTTGTTTCGTACATTTTTGAATTTGTTTTGTATTTGTTTTTTTATTTTTTATGTACATTGATTACTTTTACTATTATTAACGTGCCTTCGCCCACCATCGAGGAAGCGTCATTGGCTTTTCTTTAAAGACTGCGTGAAATTCTTGCATCTTTGGATGTACTTTTTTCCTTTTTGTTCTGCTGTATTATGCGAAATAAGATTTATAATAAAGACAATAGCCGTTTTTTCTAATCACTTGGATTTAATAAATCCAAAAAGTATTTCTAAAAGTGCTCAACAGATGGGGTTAGATTCTCCCTATTTTAAAAAGAATTTTCTGTCCGACACTTCTTTCACCCTAATTTTTAATACCGAATTCGATGATGAAGGATTTTACTTTAACTTTTAATTTTTAATTATATTTTCTATAAAACAGCGATAAACAGTCTGCCTTTTCAGTTTTATGACTTCCATTTATATTTTTACACAATTGAAAAACTCCATTGCAATATTTAATATTCACTAATTGGATTTAATTAAATTACTTAATGTAGAGTGAAAAATTGCCATTTCTATTTCAGCTATTTCTCCATGTCCAAGATCGAAAATATGTATTTGGTGGGGTGTAGTTTTTTTTCTAAACATATTTCATAAAAAAAGTTAATAAAAACCTTTTATTTGTTAGTTTTTCAATTTTTTTGTTTCTTTTTTATTTTCATTCGTATTTTTTTCTGTCATTAAATTAATAGGCTGTTTCATATATTTGTGCTTTTATTATGGATTTATTAAATCCAGCTTTTTTTGGATTTAACAAATCCACTTTTTGTATGAAAAATTCTAAATCCAGGTGATTTAAAAAAAAACGCTAAATGATAAAAAAACGCTCCTAAAAAATTTGGTGTACAAATTTAATGCATGGAATATTACTTTGCGACTAAAATATATTTTACAAAAAAACATGTGGAAATTTTATTTCTTCGAATTATTAATTGATATTTTCTGAGCATGTACTGAAGAGTATGCTCTATCCAAATAAAATATAAAAAAAATTTAGAAAATAAAATTTTTCCTAGAGTCGATACCCCCCTTAAAAATATAATTCCTTAATAGACTTTAAATCGAATCAAACGAACTGATTCACTTTTAACAAATCAATTTAACCAAAAGTGGTATTTCGCGAATTAAATCACAAAAAATATCAAAATGAAATTAATGTAAATTGAACTAAATAGTATCGCCTCTTATTCAATACCAAATAAGGAGTGTGCTATTAAAAAGTGTAACAGATAAAAAGATTAACAAAAGACCAAAATAAGTAAAACTTAAAAGAAAACTACTTGTTGTTGCATTTTTTATATCTTTATATTCTGGGTAATTTTACATAATATGTATTTGAATCTGATGATATAATTTTTTTCATTTCACTTGATATGTCCTGATAAGCAATGTTACAGTGTCTTCGGTGAATTTTTTGGTACAATCTGCCTATTTGTATCCAAAATGAGTAATGGTTTAAGCATTGATGCGGTCTTTGGTCGTTTTTCTGAACCTCAAATGTTTTAACGCCAACGTTAACTTTAACTCTGCGCACAGAAGTTTCCGAATATTGCACGTGCCGTGCTACTTTGCGGCCAGAAATGTAGCTTCTCCACATTTTTGATTTCGGTTTCGTTCCTTGGTCCTTTTACTTTACCCGTTCCATGCTTTCTTTCAATTATTATCCCACTCTTTTGACCACTCTGGAAACACAATACTTCTGTTAACAAATTTTTTATAAGTCCCCACAAGAGGTTATTTCAAATAGTTTTAATAATTCTTTTGTGCCAATATAATGAGTTAAGTTATTCACTGATTTTTAAAATGAATCCGTTTTTGCCGATTTGATTAAAAAAAAACATCTTTTTAACGTCTTTATAAAATAATTATAATTTTGTGCCACAGTAGAAGTAAAGGATACACCGTAGGATTCTATGAAGAAACAAACAGATGGTTGTGTTGTTTGGTTGTAACGTTTGAAACAAACTTTAACCGGTGGCTAATACTTCCTGGTGGGATTCTTTTTGTTGCATTTTTTTTTTCTTTTATAACAACCACACTCAAAATAAATTGTGATGTTTGTGAGACAACAACAGAAACAAAATCTGTAATTAAATTCTTAAGCGTTTTATATTTTAACTGAGAATATCAAGCTGAAAATGAAATAGCACAACAGCAAGAACAAGTTTTAAGGAAATATTACCTGTCACAAGTTTATTTATTGCTAAAAGCGTACAAAGTCATAAACAGACCACTCACTAAGAAGTACTAGATTAGAGTCGTCCAAAAAAACATGAAATTTGGAACTCGCATTCTTCACAATGTTCCTTTTTCCTATTACTTGATGTTTAAGAACTTCCTGTACCAAGTTTCAGCTAAATTCGCTTTTATTTTGAGGTCGCAGAAAAAGTTATATCCTAATAATTAATATTTGTTTCTAGAGTAATTTATAAGGAAAGTAGGGTTGAGTTTAAGTTGAATTATTTCGTAACCTATACGCTATGACTTACACTGAACTTATCCTTCATGTTATGACTTATCCTTCATGTTAATGACATAATTGAATAGAATTTTTCCGTAAATTTAATAAAGAATTTCATTAAATATATATATATTAGGGTGGCATCCCCCCCCCCCAGTTTTATTAGAAATGGTCCCAAATAGAAGAAATCAATTTTTTTTTTTGGAAAACGTTAGCCCGTGCCGAAAGTTGGACGAAAATGGCCCATTTTGAAAAAAAAAAAGTGAACCACGAATTTGATAAAAATGCAAAAACGTGTTTTTTTAAATTAATTTTAAAGATTTTTTAAAATGCCTAATTTGGAGATGTCGATTTTATTTGTACCACATAATAGTTGATATTCAAGAAAAAAATAAATTGGAAAAATGATAATTCGAGTTTGTGCTTGGATCCATGATCATTTAGGGTTAATTTTTGTACTTTCGGCCAAAAACGACTCTCTATTTACAGAATAACACCTTTCATAATTTTTGAAAAATGGATCAAAAAAATCTTTTTTCCACTTGATAAAAATTATTATTTTGTGTAACTTGATCCATATAGCGTTGATGTTTTCACTTTTCGGCAAAAAATACCCACTTTTGAAATCGATGTCGATTTTATTTGTACCACATAATAGTTGATATTCAAGAAAAAAATAAATTGGAAAAATGATAATTCGAGTTTGTGCTTGGATCCATGATCATTTAGGGTTAATTTTTGTACTTTCGGCCAAAAACGACTCTCTATTTACAGAATAACACCTTTCATAATTTTTGAAAAATGGATCAAAAAAATCTTTTTTCCACTTGATAAAAATTATTATTTTGTGTAACTTGATCCATATAGCGTTGATGTTTTCACTTTTCGGCAAAAAATACCCACTTTTGAAATTTACAGAATAAAGAGGATAAAAGGGTTAAAGATTTTTTTAAACAAATGTAAATATAATTATAGTCTAATCAAATTTAAGTGATATTTTTCCGAAAACTGTGTAAAATTTTGTTAAATTTTTGGCAAAATAAGCAATTTTTGTAAAATGTCCTGGAAAGCAGTCGCTCCAAACACAAACTCGAATTATAATTTTTCCAATTTATTTTTTTTCTTTACTATCAACTAACTATAATGTGGTACAACTATCAACCGACATCTCCATATTAGGTATTTTAAAAAATCTTTAAAATTAATTTTCAAAAAACACGTTTTTGCATTTTTATCAAATTCGTGGGTATTTTGGATTCCAGGCAAAAGTGGGTTAATGATATCCGATGAAGTCAAAATTCCATGTCTGAATCATTTTGACTATACTAAATGAATAAATGAAAAAAAATACTAAATTTTTCAAAATTTCGAATATTGGGAATTTTTAATAATAATACACTTTTTTCCAAAATGGGCCATTTTCGGCCGCAACTCGGCACGGGTCAACGTTTTCCAAAAAAAAATCGATTTTGTCAATTTGGGACCGTTTGTAAAAAAATTGGGGGTATGCGTGTCGAACCAAACACTTTATAGGGACACCCAAATATATATACTACTCTAACCAGCACGCCGTTTCTGTACTTCTCGCATTGAAAAAGTTTTCGCAAAAAACATGTGAAATGCAACCTTGCTCTACTTTATAGAGAGTGAGTCGCAGGCAATAAAATATATGTGAAACCAAATCAGCTAATAATGCGCTGCATATAAATTATTTCTAATTCAATTAGGTATTTTACAAAACTAAAAATGTTCACAGTTATAATTGTTACGATATATGAAATAATTACGACTAAAACACCAGTCTATTTTATCATCTCTTAAATTACCCTATGAAATTCAGGGTGACGATGAATTTCTCGATAAGAAAACTTCTCGCATTAGATACAGAAACGGGGTACAGAATTAATTCGTACGGTAGTATTATATTACAAGATTGAAATTTAATTTAGTGTCATGAATTCAAAAAATGAGTAATTCATGATTTTTTTTATTATTTTTCTTAATAATAATACTTAAATTTGCAACTAAGAAAATTGGTGGATTATTTTTATTTATTTAAATGCGGAACTGTTTCAAAAAAGTCCCTTAAAATTCAACGATTCCAGTTTGGCCAATATTAATTCGTACGGTATAGAAAGTTCCGTTATTTTTGTTTAAATGTTTAATTTGTGTTAATTTTCTTTTAGTCAATTATAATTTTGATTCTTGAAGTGTTGTGTCGTCAAAAAAAATACCCAAAAAAGGAATTAAACAACAAAAAAAAAAAATAATGGCGCGTGGAAATCCGATATCAGCCGATATTCGAAATCTAATAAGTAAAGTGAAAAGTTTATTTATTTAGTTTTAATAACATAAAACTTCATTCTTAATGTTAAAAACTGCTAAGCCTATGGCTTGACAGGAAAGTGGAAAAAGTTTTCAAGATATTGGTGCAGAATTGAATTTATCAAAATCTAGTGTCCAAGGTGTAGTTGATTTTTACAAAAAAAATAATTCCATTGCCCCCAATATTAAAAAGAGAGGAAATGTTTCATCAATTACGCTACGGGACTTGCGGTCTTTAAGTCAAATTATAAAGAAAAATAGAAGAGAAACTGTTAGAAATTTGTCTTCCAAGTGGTCAACAACAATAGGAAAACCTGTTGGACGGGAAACAACCCGAAAATATATGAAAGACCTTGACTATGGATTTTACAAAGTAAGTTGAAAGTAAATAAACGATTAAATACTTATTAAGTAAATTTTTACAATCTACAGGCCAAGTCAAAGCTGTTGCTTACTAAAGTTCAGAAGAAAAAAGATTGTTATGGGCAAAGGAACGGCAACTCTGGACACAAAGACAATGGGGCACTATAATATTCAGGGATGAATCCAAGTTTGAATTGGAAATAGGTGATACCCGAACTAAGGTTATACGCAAAAAAAAAAGGAAGAATACCATAGAGACTGCTTAAAACGGACAGTAAAGTTCCCCGCTAGTATTGTGATTTGGGGTTGCATGTGTTCAAAGGGTGTGGGGCAACTGTGTTTTATTGAAAATACCGTTAATGCAGTCCGATATATAAGTATACTTGAAGAACACTTGACGGCATCACTCAATAACCTAAGTTCGTTTGGTAAATACACTTTTCAACAAGATGGGGCACCAGCCCACACAGCCAAAATAACAAAAAAAAAAATGGTTCCTGGATAACAATATAAATGTTTTAGACTGGACATCATCCAGTCTAGACTTAAATCCGATAGAATCGCTTTGGGCCATAATGAAAAGACGTCTCAGAAATGACCCCCAAAGGACAATAGCTGATTTAAAATTAAAAATACAAGAAATATGGGACTCCATTACACCCAATGAATGCCAAGAACTCATTAATTCTATGAATAATATAATCAAAGCCGTAATTAGTGCTAAAGGGGACGTCACACATAATTAATTTAACATTTATATGGCGTACGAATTTAAATCATAAATCATTTAAATCAAAAAAATATGTTATACTTAAAAAGTACCTGAAGTTTTTAATTTCTCAAAATTGTGTTTTTCTATTGAATAGATTTTAAGTTATTTTTTTAATAACCCAGCAAACAAATATGATCATTAATGACTTGAGAAATGAGCTCCAAAAGAGCCCCCTGTGTACTCAGAAATGACTCAGAAAAAAGAATGTATAAAATCGAAATTTTCTTCAGAAATTTAAATAATTTTGGAATCTTCTTTAAGTCCGAAAAATGAACCCTCGTGTAGAGACAACATTTTGGATTGTTTTCTGAGGGTTCATATTTTCTACCAAAAAATGATTATTTTCAAAAAAACAATAATCATTTCTATGAGCCATTTAAAAATCTTATTTATGAGCGCTCCGAAATTGCTGGCTGGGAAAGTATAAAAATACATTTAAAATACATTTTGTTATATCGAAATCAGTTTGTTTTTTATTTAGTTATAGACCTTTAAAGTTTTTAAATAAAAACAAAATAGTACACCTAGAAATCAGATTCAGTTCTGATAACCGCATTTGTAGCCAATCGCATGGTTCGGTTGTGGTAGCCGAATTTTTCAGTTGTGGCAACAGAAAACCAATTGAGACATGACTAATTTGACTGTGGCAACGGAATTTTAGTTGTATCAAGAATAATTCGGTAGCTGCAACCGAAAAATTCATTTGATGCAACTGAGCCATTCGATTGGCAACAAATGTGGTTGTCAGCACCGAATCTGTTTTATAGGTGTACCGTACGAATTAATTCTGGTTAGAGTAGTATATGTAAAATTTAAGTTTAAACTCTTGCTTTGTGCTGACTATAAACCTCGCCCACTCAATATAAAAGTCTGTAATGGCTACTGCAAATTTTGCTGTTATTACTGGAAATTTAAATATTTTGCGCCCTTCGGTATATTTTGTTAATTTTAACAACTCAAGCCTACTGACTTGTAGTATAATGAAATTAGAAGAAAAAATTAGTTACCGCTACTAAATTCTAATAAAATTGTTGTAAGCTATAATTTAAAAATTATTTGCTAAAATTAGCATCAATTTTTACTGAATATTAGTATTTATAAAAAGGTTCATAAATGTGATGAAAAACAAAAATAAAACTTGGCAAATGTGATAAGAAAAATTTTTAATGCAAAAGGGCATTTTTTTTATTTATGAAACGATAGTTTCTTATGTACCCAGCAAAATCTTTCATTACCAAATAAGTGGTTATATAATAGAAATTCATAGCTCCGCACAACTTATTTTTTGGCGTCTAAACTCATTATTTTTGTTTGGCATGGTCGTTTTTATAAGTAGTCACGCTTACCCGCTCGCTTACGAAAAAATGAGAAGTAAGTAGTTATGAGATTCTGAATAATAAGTGGTTACAAACATGCTTACAAAAAGTTGAATTATAAGTGGTTATCTGACTGCTTACTTGAATCTTAGAAATAAGGAGTTACACAAATACTATTAGCTTCAGGAAATACATTCAGAGAAATTATAGTTTTTGCTAGAGTGTAATTTTAGAACACGTCATAAAAATTTTAACACAAAACATATTTACATGTAATAAATATAAATGTATAAAATTTAACTTTGTAAAAAGTACTTATTTAAACTATTGCGAGTAAGCCATTATTTTATATTTAAAAGCAATGACTACAATAGGCCGTTATTAGGAAGTCATTATTTTATATTACAAAATAATGCAAAAGGTAATGATATATCATTATTGGTAATGCAGACAGCAATGAGGTGTCATTACCAATATTTTGCTGGGATATAATAAATAAAAATGTATAAAATTTAACTGTGTAAAAGTACTTATTTAAACTATTACGAGTAAGTCATTATTTTATATATAGAAACAATGAATACAATAGGCCGTTTTTAGGAAGTCAATATTTTATATTATAAAATAATGCAAAAGGTAATGATATATCATTTTTGGTAATGCAGATAGTAATGAGGTGTCATTACCAATATTTGGCTGGGTACTTGTGAATGTCGACATGTCTTTTAAGAATGCATTTTTCAAATCGATCTTAGTTCCGACTTTAAAATTGGCACTAATTTTTTATCAAAAAATTTTCGAAAAAAATTGCAAAATAAAATATAAAAAAAATCTAATATGACAATATCATATTGGAATTTGGACTTGAGGTGGAAGAATATTCTAACTAAATATATGAAAAAATTTTTAAATTAAAAAGAAAATCGAAATTTGAATTTCAACAAGGGCAGCACAAAAATCAGCAAAAGGCCGCATTTGCCCACCGTTGGTATATTAGATTTGATGTGTCGTGAAGATAATAATTATATTAACATTTTCAATTTTTAATTAATTTATAATAATAGAACAAGTACATCTTTGAAACTTCAATTTTTTTTGAGATTTTTTGGCAGACAATGTTTATTTTCATGATGGCATATTTTTAGGTTTGTGGAGCTCGTAAGTTCCAACTTTTATTTTTTTGGACCACCGTAGTACTACATACACAAACACCGTTTTGCCAGTACAAAGTAATCGGGAAAAAACTTACAAACTGGAAATAATTTAAGCGTTAAATTGACCCACTTACAAGTTAAAGCTCGACAATAAATTAAATTATATATAACTTTTTCTTTTCGTAATGAGTTAATTTCGCATCTAAATTCTATTCCTATGTTAGACGACATTTAAAGTGAATATCACATTACCCGGAGTAAATATAATTGAACCCGAAAGCTTTTGGTCTTCTGATTTCAAACTGTTGAACATCGCATAGCACTTTTAAGCAAATCGCGATTGAAAATAAGAAAAATAGGGATGATTTTTGGCAATTCGAACCTGATGATTTAAAAAATGATTTTTTTTTTCATATGTGAGCACAGTTTCTCAGTCTCAAGTTCTACGCGACAAGTTTTATAGAACAAGTTTCTAAGAACGAATTTTTTATAAAATTTTACTTAAGTACTTTGTCAAACATTGTTCTTACCCAGCAAAATAAAAGCTAAGAAAGAAGTAGTAAAAACACAGAATCTACTGAACGCGAAGTAGTACAAACTTAGGTGAACCACTAATGATTTTAACACTGACGTGTCGTTGGAAGGATGTTGTTTTTCGTATGACTATTTACTTGAGTAGCATCTTAGAAAGTGATTGAATTTATTATTATTATTATTAATGTTTTTTAATAAAAATGTGTTGCCTACTTAGGGTATTCAATTAATCGGCTTTTTATTTTAATCGATTAATCGTGCAAATAATTATTCGGGTTTTTTTCTTAACCGGTTAATCGAACAAAATTTTAAAATTAATCGATTAATCGAAAAAAAAATTTCTGTAAAATAATATGCATACATTTGTTGGGTTTTTAATAATTTTATTTAAAAAAAGGAACAAAAGTGAATTCAGTAACTCTTCTGAAATTCATAAAAATAAAATAATTTAATAATTGAGATCAGATTTTGTCATTATTTTTATTTTTTCTGTCCCCTCTTTCACTTATTAAAATTTTATCCAAATCGGGGAGAACCACACCGCAATGAGTTAAAGAAGCATATAAGACCCCTACATTAATTTTTTACGTTTCCGTACAACCATCCCTTTATTTTATTAATTCAGAGTGCTACCTAAACAAGCTTTATTACATTGAGCATTAATTATAATTAATAATTCTAATAATTATTAATTACAATAATTATTAATGATTTCGTTTAATAGCAACGTTTAAAAAGTCGTAAAAAATAATTAAAAATTTATTATACGTAAATAGATACCACTACTTTACTAGATAAGTCACAACAACAGAGTAGTAATTTGGAAGGTGACAAAGCAAAATGTGATAATATTATATTGTTTTTGTTTTTTCTTAAGATGTTTATAAATGCTCCCACTTGAAAACATGAAATTCTTATTGAGCTGAAGCTAACAAATATTTCCAGAAATTCTTAAAGGTCGTCCCTTAATAATTTGTTTAGGCCAGAATGAAATCCGGATAGGTACAAGCCTACAGCAAATTATTTATTACAATTTTTTAATCGATTAATCGTATGAAATTATTCGAATTATTTGTTATTCGAAATTTGGACATTTTAAATTATTATTATATTATTATTTTTGAGAAAAATTGTTCGATTATTCGAATAACGATTAATCGATTGAATACCCTAATCCTACTCCTGGAGATGTTTTTTGAAATATAATAATAAAAATACCAATAAGAGTCAGCAGGCATTGGACTCATAATCTCCGGCCTAGTGGTCAAACGGTCTAAGTAACCAAAGTTAATTATACAACTGACTAAAACCGAAATTTGGTCGTAAATTTTATTATATTCTTATGAAAACAAGAAACATATGCCATACAAACAAAAAATTAAAATATAAGCTTAATGAATTTCAAAATATTTTAAAGTTGCTATTGGGCAGTAATGCGATTAGGTTACAAGTACTAAAAAAATCACTTAACAACTACGAATATGGTTTTATTTCTTCAGTTTTTTCACTCATGGTTAAGGTTTAAGACCAACTTCGCAACCTTAACCATGATCACATTTTACATCAAAATCACTGGGAATAGCATTACATTGAGTTTACTGTTAGATAAGTTAGCCGAAACGATCGTCATTTCATTCCTAAAGATGTAGAATATTTTAAAAGCAAAAACTCTGTGAAGCATTTGCTAGGAGAATATCCTGATGAAGAAAAACGGCAGTGAAAAAAGTACTTATTATGTAATTAAACAAGAATGAATCAATTTTTTATTTTCATATTTGTTAGAAAAAAACCACATGTAAGAGCATATTTTTAAATTTTCCATTAATTTATTCAATTTACGCAGAAAAAAATAGGCACCAACAATGGAATTTGTAAAAATAAACACTTTTTTTTTAATTTGAATTTCTTTTCAACAATTTTTTTGTTTGAAATGATAAACATTTAACCCCTTAAATAACCATGACTCGTCATTGATATATCAATAGTATGTATGAGGAAAATGCTAGCAACTCCATTGCTTGTCGATATGCCCATTTAGTATTTTTCTGTAAAACCTTTACTTTAAGAGTTATAGCGCAAAGAATTGGTCCAAAAGGACCAATTTTTGGGGGTATATTATTTTTTACGTTCGATCTGCCGCAAAAAACGTGGAGAAAAATATATACTTCATGGGTGCTCTAATGTGTAAGTTATCCAAGTTATGTAACGAAAACATCAAACCAAATCATTGCTCGACCGTGCCCAGGGCAGAGATACAAGCCAGCCGACTTTAGCCGGTCAGCCGCCGTCAGCCGCCGTCAGCCGCCGTCAGCCGACACATTTACCATGTCGAATCAGCCGCCGACAATAATCGGCTTAGCCAATTTTCGGCTAAAGCCGATAGAAAAATGCAAAAAATGTTTTTGGCTTAAAATAAAATTTGTTGATTTTAACACTTTTTTTTGTCAAATTTAACAAATCAATTTAAGTAAAAAATTTGCAAACCTTCAGTTTTATCTGTAATTATACTGAGTCGTAGAATTTATTGAAATTTAGGGTCTCGGGACCTTCCCCGGGCGTAAACCATATCATGTGAGGGCATAAAAGGGCACTCCAATGGAGCTAATATTTTATCCGCTTTGCTCTATCTCGCTTAGTTCTCGAGATATGGAAAATTTTTATTAAAAATTTCCGAGGGTCCAAGGCCCTGCCAAGGTCCATTTTTGGATAGAGATATCCCCTTTCTCTGGGGTATTACACGGTTAGAGGAAGTCGAAATTTTCATCAATTTGACTCTATATCTCTTAGTTTTCGAGATATGGGCCATTTTAAAAAATCGGGAGGGAATGAAATGGCGCCCTCTTTAAAACTTCGGATACATTGGTGTAAATTAACACTCAAAATTAGTTAAAGTACTGCGAATTTTTAGTATAGTGTTAAATGAAGATAATTAAAATCTTTGCTTAAATCAGTGTTTGAACTAAAAATTTGTTAAGAATTAGTCAAATCGATTTGAAACCGGTTTGAAAGATTTTTCTACTGACGTATTATTTTAAGTGTACCTATAAAAAAATTATAAAGTTGACTTCGATATTTTTGCAGTTGCTTTTTTGCGTGTATGTATCTGTTGAAATTCTTGGAAAATGTACCTTTTAGCTGACGTTAGCCGGTTAGCCGCCGCCAGTCGACACTAGTTTTTTAAGCCAGCCGCCGCCGATGCGTTTGCGGCTCAACTCTAAAAATCAATCGCCGCCGACCATTTTAGCCATTAGCCACCACCAGCCGAGAGAATGGACCGGCTTGTATCTCTGGCCCAGGGCAAAATGGAGGAGAGTAGTTTGTGCAACAAGTGCACTTTCATTCAGTTCCTAATCTGCTTGTTATCCCGAAGTTTCGGTAAAGGTCAAATTTGGTGTTTCATATGTATTAATAACAGTTTATTATAACTCCATATTATTCAACATTTTTGATAACCCAGTTACAAGAAAATTCTGGCAATCGAAATTTAATAATTTAATTCCGATAATAAAATAGTATACATACATAAATTAAGATTAAGGATGTTCACTTACCAAATAGCTTCGTGGCCGTTATCACTGCACGATGACATATAACACAGCTTATACAAATTGTTGACTTCAAAATGAAATTGTTAGATTTAAGCTGAAATTGATTTAAAATTAATTAGAATGATATTAAACTGGTCACAGTTATTATATCTAAAACAAATTTAGAGCAATAAGTAATCGAGATAAAAAAATATATAATCGACTAAACTAACAAGGAAGGTGTCCCAATGGATTTTCTCTGATCTTAATGATATTCGGAGGTGATAGATGAGAAAAAAATAATGTAATTGAACACGTATTTTTGTACAGGCCCAAAGGGTTCTTCGCAGAAGTGTTCGAAGAAGTGACTTCTAACGCCAAAAAAACGGAAAATCCTTTACCATGACAACGTGAGCTCTCACACATCGGCTCAAACAAGTTACTTTTTGAGCACTCAAAAAAGGGTCTCCGCCGTACAGCCCTGTCTTGGCAACAATGAATTTTTCTTGTTCCCGCACATCAACGATTTTCGTCAATAGAAGAAGTGATAAAAACCATGTTTTGGAGGTGTCTGATGAGGAATGGAAGAAATGCTATGACAAGTGGTTCGAAAGCATGCAAGAGAATACTTTGAAAAACAATGAAGACATTTTCAATAATAAATTTCTGTTTTTTCGTTTTTGGCTCAAAATATAAATAGTAATCGTCATCTGTATACTAAAATCGTTATGAGACTATGAAGCATTATGTACACTCATACAAATAAGTCCGTAAAAGTAGCAGAAAAAGTTACTAAAAATTAGTTAAAAATGATGCTGCAGAAAAAATTGCTAATATTAGCAGAATCAATTTGCTAAATATTAATAAAATGAAAACAGCAAAAAAAAACTGTTCAATTTACAGAATTTAAGTAATATTTGAGCTAAATTGTTGTTAATTGCGAATAACAATTTCACCTGCTTAAATTAACAAAAAAAATTGCTGAATAGTAGTTTAATAAAAATAGCAAATAAAAACTGTTATATTTACAGAATTTTAGTAATATTTGAGCTAAATTTTTATTAATTGGAAATAACAATTTAACTTGCTGAAATCAGCAAAAAATTGCTAAATAATAGTAGAATGAAAATAGTAAAAAAAAAAACTGTTAAATTTACAAAATTTTCTAAAATTTTCTGAAATCAACAAAACTTTTGCAGATTACTAGTGGACTGGAAAAAGGTAAAAAAGGAGCAAATGAAATGAAAATTAATAAATAAAAAATAAATTTGTATTTAAAAACATACTTGCGACCAGTTTATTGAACGTGTCAATTAATTGAAATTTTTTCAATTGGCATTGTTCAATGCCTAAATGCCCATTTATAATCGATGAAAGAAGTATTTGTTTTCATGTTTTAATAAAAGAATAAATTAAGAGAAAAAAATTAAAAATTCGCGTATTTCTTATATTTTTTTATATTACAATGCTTTTTCTTCAATTATGTGTACATTTCATTAACATTGTTTTCATCAATGCAAATTGAAAAAAATTTCATTGGCATTGAATGGTGATGAAATTTGTTGGCATTGACATTGAGATAAAGTAATGCCAATTATATTTCAATGCCAATGAAAATTTCCCAAGAATGATTTTTTGTAAAAGCGGTAATATTTATAGACAATAATATGTGTAAGGGTCCCCATTTTACATTTTTCGTTATATCTTTGGCATTTACAGTCGGATCTTAAAGTATGATATATCGATGGACCAGAAGAGGAGACCAGTGTTTTGCTCCAAGGGCCATTGACGTCAAATATACCGTTCTAGTAGTTACCCACTAGATGTCAGTTGCTACCACCCTAATGTCAGAAAATTAAAGCTCACAAAAAATAATGAAACTTTTGCTAAGGAAGTTTTTCGATAAACCCAGTAGAATTTCATTGGATTTTACCTTTATAGCAAAACACTGTTCTTCTCGAGGCAAAAAATTGATTATCACACTTTAAATGCCGAAGCTTTAGCGAAAAATTAGAAAAGGCCTACGTACGGCAAAAAAAAATAAAAAAAATTTTGAAATTGCCTTGCAAAAATACTTCATATTGGAGGGTGTACGGTGAACTTTTTTTTGCGGTACGGTCTACACCATTTTCAATTGTATTTCAGAAATTATCATTTTATTTCAGAAGTTATCAATTATGTTTTGGGTTTATCAATTGTATTTCAGAAATAATCAATTGACTTTCAGTTTTATCAATTGTATTTCAGAATTTTTCAATTGTTTTTCAGATTTAGCAATTGTATTTCAGAAATTATCAAATGTATTTCAGAAATTATCAATTGTATTTCAGAAATTATCAATTGTATTTCAGAAATTATCAAATGTATTTCAGAAATTAACTATTAAATACAATCAATAAATTCTGAAATACATTTGATTATTTCTGAAATACAATTGATAATTTCTGAAATACAATTGATAATTTCTGAAATACAATTGATAAAACTAAAATTCAATTGATAATTTCTGAAATACAACTCATAAATCTGAAAAACAATTGATAATTTCTGAAATACAATTGATAAAACTTAAAAGCAATTGATAATTTCTGAAATACAATTGATAAATCTGTAATAGAATTGATAACTTCTGAAATACAATTGGAAAAGATGTAAGTGTGTATCAATATAATTTTGGTAGCAAAATAAATTAGTACAACATTAGTACAAAATTAGTTTAGTGCTGAAAATTTAAAACTTGTCTAGAAACTACACTCATAGAAATAAATCTGTAAAAATAGCAGAAAAAGTTACTAAAAATTAGTTAAAAATGATGCTGCAGAAAAAACTGCTAAAATCAGCAGATTTTTCTCTAAATACTAGTAAAATGAGAACAGCAAAATTAAAAATGTTAAATTTACAGAATTTTGGTTATATTTAGGCTAACTTTTAGTTAATTGAAAATAGCAAATTGTACTGTAAAATCTGCAGAAAATTCTGCTAAATATTTGTAGACTAAAAATAGCAAAAATAAAATGTTAAACCTACAAAATTTTTGCTATTTTTAACCTAAATTTAGTTGAATGCAAATAGCAGTCTATTCTGCTAAAATCAGCAGAAATATTTGCTAAGAAATTGTAAACTGCTGTTTTCAAAAGGTTCGATTTTTATTTGCATTTAAAAAAAAAATCGAAAAAAAACTTCGAAAATTTTAAATTTTTTTGGTGATTTTTTGGCTATTAATTATTTAGCAAAATTTTTTGCTGATTTTAGAAGATTAATTTGCTATTCTCCATTTACAAAAATTTAGCTCAAATATAACTAAAATTCTGTATATTTAACAGTTTTATTTTTGCTGTTCCTATATTACTAATATCCCAAGTAAAAATAGTTATATATTGTCATATATCATGTGATTGGGTTATATCTGACGGTGAATGGAGTCACATTAAGACACATATCATTATATACAACTACATCTGATATTATTTTTTCAACGAATTTTTTGTAAGGTAATTGATATTATTACATATCCCCAAATCTGACTCCATATATAACTACATAAGCCTTATAAAACTAATGAAATTATATGTAGTGATCGATATGATTATATATGATTTGATACTAAGTTTTATAACACTGTATGTGTCGTTGTACAAAAAATATATTTTAATTTTATATAACTTTCTATATAATCCCATACAAATTAATGTATAGTTCAACATCAAATTTAGTTATCTGCAAATTTAGAGTTAATTACTCCATAGCCAAATAATTTTCACGTGATGTTTTTGCATGTAAAATCATATTAAAAAATGATGCGTACGATTTAGAAGACAAAAGTATTCAAATAAATTTTTATTTTATGTTTTAAAATTTGGGTCTTCAAAATTGTTAAAACCATAGACATTTCAATTTAATAGCTGGTATGCATAAAAAGTATGCCTACTATCAGACAAAATTTTATAAAATCAGATATTTTTATATCGAATTAGATATAATTTGATGTCCTGGATATGGACAAATCTCGGATAAAACTTTATCAAATTATATCTAATTTGATATAATTAGACACATCTAGATGACCCATTTTTCGGATCAAGTTGTATGTCGTTGTATATGGGGATTTATCAAAAAAGATATAATTATGTATGACACCATATTAAGTTTTTTACCCGGGGCATCATTTTTAACAAATTTTTAGTAGTTTTAACTAATTTTTTACGGACTTTTTTCTATTAGTGTAGTGCACATAAGACGTTTTACTAATTTTTCTACTAACTTTTATTTTGTGTATAGTGTTTTTAGCTGTGTGTTTTTCGAACAGTGAGTTCTGATAACTCTTTGAGTTTTATGTATTTATTGAGCATAGAAAAAAATACTTATGGAAATTTTAAAAAATGATATAAAAATGCTTAAAATACATATTTATTATAATACCGGGTTTATTACTTTTCGACAAGATATAAATACTTAAATGTTGTATCCTTTTTATCGCTTTAGGTTGTAATGAAGAAGAATTGGGTCTCCTCATCATCCTTCTTCTCCATCTTATTTTGTTTGTATTTTTACTTTTTTATAAACATAACAACACATAAATATCAACATAACCTTAGGTTATTCAAAAACAATTTGTCACTTTATCTGTCAGGTATGGGCACATAAATGCCTTGACGGGCCAAATTTAGGATTTCACAAACTTACGGAGGGCCGCACCGATTAATACATTAGTCGACAAAAATAAATTTTTTGTACAGCCTTCTGCTAAAAAAAAAAAAATTTTTTGAGTATTTTGGATTCCTAAGCCCGGATCTAAAGTCAAAAAAAAAATCCATTGAGTATCCTTCAAGTTGTAGGTCTTTCTTTTTTATCACCTCACCCAGGTAAATACTTTATGATTTTTTATACTTTCGATCTAAATATATTTAAAAATATAGGCACAGACTCAATAAATATTTTTAAAATATTTAGATCGAAAGTATATATCCTTAATACGAGTCTAAAGTCAAAAATCTTTGTCGAATTAATATTCGAAAATATAGTTTTCGTTATTTCAAAAAATTTGATTTAAAGTTCTCACCAATTTTTTAAATATTTTTAAATTTTCTTAATGGATTTTGATCCCTTGTTTTATTTATTCAAATGTGTAACATGAATTACGTGACGAACGGAATTTTGATACAAAACGTGGAAAAATATAAATTTTTACAGAAAATCTGAATATACATGAAATTTAAAACTCATAGGTCTACAACATTTTCGTATCGAAAATGTATAACAAATATCAAACCTCTAAGGCTCCCATTACATTAAATTAATTCTTAAATTTTAAAAATTTAATAACAAGACCGATAACCAAGCCAGGAAATTTAGATAGTTTTATGAGGGTTCTTATTCAGTACGTCAAAAATTAATGAAACAAAGCACAAATATATTTTTAAATTTTAAGCCTATTTGTCAAAAACTGCTCATTTTTTAAATCCAAAGATGATTCAGAAACGACTCAGAAATGTAAATACATAAATTTAAATATTTTGTGAACAATTCAAAAATTTTTAAGCCTAAAGAATTTTTTAAAATATTTCTTTGAGTCATTTTTGAATCGAAAAAGAAAGCTCTTTTGGATGTGCCACTTTCATCAAGGAGAATAAAGGCTAAAGAGTTCACATACGAAAAAAGTACACTCTTTGATTCCCTTAAAGTTTATATGGATTGTGATCCTGTTAATTCCCTTGAAGAATAAGAGAAACAAAAGGAAAACCGAAAAAGTTAAAAGTGCACTGTTTTTATTGTTTCTTATGATTATTGATTAAAGCGGTAACAAAAACAACTTTAAGAATGAAATAAATAATAAATAATCAATTTCAATTTTAATTAGTTTTTTATTGTTTTTAATATTGTTTTTTGCTTGTAAAATCGTTTTTATTAAATTTATTGTTCTCGCGACGTCATAAAATATTTTTCCCAGGCTTAAGGTTGAAATAAAGAAGAAGGAATTTTTCACTTAATAATTTTATGTAGGAGGCGAAAATGCTTTAAAAAGGTTTATAGGAAGTCTGTACAAAAAAGTCGATATTTTTTGTTCGGTGCAATTTTTTGAGGCTCCATTGAATGTTTATTTTATTATCACTGTTTTCTATATTATGTATATTTTTAAATTCTGATTTTATTTTTTTTTTAATTCAATTTAAAGTTTTATTTAATTTTGCTTAAAATTTAAAACAATTTTTTGACTGTTTTAAAATTAATGAAGGGCCGCACGATATTTGTTGACGGGCCGCATTTGCCCATGTATGGTATATGTGTTTACATGCCCACACATACAGAAATGTTTTTCTACACATTGGCATACGGATTACATCAAACTCACATACATCCTTACAAAACACAAACACCCGAACACAACCTTGAACCATCTTAAATCAACAGAAATTTAATAGATTGTTTTTTACTTGTTGTGTTCGTTGGTTTTGCGTATTTGTTTGTATTCATTCATTCATCCTAACATACGAGTATGATGATGTTGTTTATAATAAAGAAATAAAAATGAAAAACATAAATTGTGTGACAGTATAAAATATTTTCTTTTAAGTATACTTCAAGTGCTGCACAGCCTTGAAAATAAATAATTTCTTTCTTTGCTATTCCTGTTGAATTAAGGTTAAGAAAATCTTTTAACAAAAATATAAAAGTTCCAAAAACAAACCAAAAAAAAGTAAAATAGTACTTAATTTCTTTGTTTTGTTTTATAACTATATTGAACGTCTTCCTTTGGTAGAGAAAGCAAAGCTTTGTAACTGTTATATTTCAAAGATAACTAGAAAAAGTTTTTACAAATACAATAAAACTGTACTACACAAGTTTTCACCCATGAGCAAATCCAATATATCGTCGACCGGCCTGCAAAATGTCACATGTGTTTTTTAATAGATTTTCAGGAGAGCGAAAAAACTGTTACAAATCATTTCATCTCAAATCGACCAATGGTTGGACTCGACCCTTTCGATTTGGATGAATTTTGTTCAGAACTTTTCTTTCATCATATAACGAAGTTTTACCAAAGGAAAAAAATTACATTTTTTTTTCAAAAGTTATGCAATATTTAAAATTTTAAAAAATGTCATAATTTTTCTAATTTTTTGGTTTGTTACGAGGTTATTTTTTGAATATCTCGAAAACTATAATAGCTACAAAAATGGTTCTTATCTTGTTTTAAAGAGGATAATTAGCCGTATTAAAAAAAATTAAAAATTTTTCAATTTTAAAAATCCAAAAACTCAAAAACCTATTTTTTTGTTCAATTTTGCTCTAACTGATCTCAAAAGATCCTGCAATTTTTAAGAGCGCGTTTTTTTTTTTTTTTTTAAAGATATGAATTTTTTAATTTTTTTATTCTCTTTTTTTAAGTTGAATCTTAATAAAATTAAACAAATATCCAATTTTGAAATTTTGAGCAATAAACAACAAATTGAAGGCTTTAGAAGCACAGAAAAATTTTTTAAATCGAAATTACGCTTTTATTTTTTTGGTACTAGTTGAAAAACAAATAAGCTAAAAAATGGCACATACACAAACACACACACACATGTATAAATAAATGGAAGAGTGTGCCAAATGTATTTTTTTGTTAATAAGGACAGTCTTCTTAACAAATATATTAACTGAATATTAATTCGCGACTTAAACGGTTAAACGAATTGATCTAGAAGAAGTGGGAAGACACGTGTAATTTATTTTTAAGCCTTCTTTCAGAAAATGTTGCATTTTCTCATGGGTGAATCCATAAGTTGAATTTTGTCTATGTAATTTATAACAGGAATATAATCGGAAAACTTGTAGTAATTACCCAATAAATACTCAAAAACTAAAATTTCAAGTACTATAAACTTTGTTTGAATTCAAATTTATTTTAAATGTTTGTTTCGATTTAAAGTCCAGCTCATACCTAGGAATTTTTTTTACAATCCGTTGCCAGCCACACCAATTCTGCAACTGGTTCCATATATGGATCTTATATGGAAGGTGTGACTGACGGGGAATCAGTTCTAGCACTAGGTTCAGAACTGATTCTAGGGCAACCGGTTCCACTTTGCTTCTATAGACGCTTTTGCTTTTGCAACAATTTCAAACAAAAATCATCGGTGCTAGAATTGATATTAGAAGGGGTTGTAAAGGAAAAGTATTTATTGTGCAACCGATTCTTTGGAACAGAAAATTTTCCTGGGTACAAATTGAAAACTAAACTAGCTTTTAATGATAATTTTTAGTAATGTGTGTTTCTTAATTTTAAAAAATTTTGAGCTAATTTAAACCACAATTATTTCCAAGTAATTAAATCTTTGTGCGTCTGATATCAATAACACATAGAGATGGCGCTATATTTTCATATTTTTTATTGTATAATCCTAAAATGTCTTGGAAACTAAGCGAAACAGAGCAAGATGAACAAAAATTCCTTACTCTGTACTTATTAATTTTTATCGGCCACCTGTACTCCCAATAATAAATACGGGCAAGTCTCTGGACAGATCCGGTGGGCCCTTTTGGATTGTAAGCACCCGACTAAAAAAGTTTTCATATAATCTTATATGATTTGATATAATCATAAATGTTTATATGCGTGGCTTTATATAACCATATACATTTATATTAACACTTTGGTTTTATAAATATGTTTGATATGACGTTATATATAATCATATGCGATTTGATCTGCGATGTAGTTTATATATAATTATATGTATATAATGGCGTATAAGCTTCTGTAAACAATCTTATATGAAAATATATAACACACTTAATATAAAATTGTATTAATTTTATATATAATTATGTCTGACATGATATCTAATTATACAAAATTTTATAAAGTTTAATTTCACCATAAAAATTAAGAAAAAAAACTTAGAAATTGTGGATCTGGTTTTGAATTTTGCCCTTTGACATATAAATTAATGTTTATAATTGAATTTAACATCTATTTATCAAATATTTGGCAAAATACTCTTTATCAAAATAAAAAAAAAATTTAAAGAAATAAACATGGGAAAAAAATTGTTTTTCATTGCGAAATTGAAGGGCGAAATAACTATTATTTTTAAATTTTAAAATAAAAATTAGACAAACATATGTTGAAATATATACGATTTAAGTTCAGGGCGGTTACCGCGTAACTCGATTCGAAAAAAAATTTCGAATTCGTAAATTTTGTACCTTATATAAAAAGAAAAGCTTTTGCATAAAACTTACTGCCTGTTTTTATAATCAGACGAATTCGTTAAAACATTTGTGTGAAAAACACAAACTTGAAAAGATTTACCTTTAAAACTTTTTAGCCGTATTTGTTCTACATAGAAGTCCTAACAAATTTCTGCAAAAATTTTGAAAGAAAAATGTTTTTAAATTAGAGTTTTTCACGCAAATTTGTTAACGAATTCGTCTGATTCTCTTTATAAAAACACCCAGTTACTTTTTGAATTTTTATATATAGTTTACAATACGAAAATGAATGAATACGAACATTTTTTTTCCAATCGAGTTACGCTGTTAGCCCCAGTTATTATTTCCGTGAAAAAAAAAAAAATTAATTGTGAAAGTTAATTTTTGAATTTTTTAAGAAAGACACACATTTTATAAGACCAAAACTCTAAACTAGAAAAAGTTGTAATTTTGACTTAAACTGAAAATTTATTTTGTCAGCTATTTCCAAGTTTATTAAGAAAAATTTTACTAAACAACTTTTTCTCGTTTTGAATTTTGGTGTTTATTGAAATAAATCAAAATAAAACACATTTTAAAAGAAGGATTTCATTTACAAACTGCGTTATTCTAAGTTTAACGACAATCTGCGTCTAAAAACGGCGTAAATCGCATTTAATCCTCATTTCAAACATCTTTCCATCAATAAAACTTTTCTGTATTCCATCAAAATACCAAAGATCGGCCGATACCCACTTTGTTAGCCAAACTGTTCTGGGCATTAGTATTTAATATGGATGAAAATAAGTGATCTCAACAATATTTACTAAAATTTTATTTGAAAATTTTCATAAAGTTATATGTTTTTATACCCTACACCACTATGTGGTCAGGGTATTATAAGTTTGTGCTGATGTTTGTAACACCAAAAAATATTGGTCGTAGACCCACCTTATAGTATACCGATCGGTTCAGAATTTTTTTTTATTTCGATTTAACGATGTCCGTCCGTCCGTCCGTCTGTCTGTCTGTCCATGCAATCTTGTGCGCACTCTACAGGTCGCAGCTATTAAGATATTTTGATGAAATTTGGTACGCAGACCTATGTTGGCCCAAGGACGAACAAGTTTGATTTTTTTGAACATCGGTCCATGTTTAGACCTAGTGCCCATATAAGGGTCCTACCAAAATTATATTGTTTATACGCTGCAGGTCGTAAATATTCAGATATTTTGACGAAATTTGGTACACAGACCTATGTTAGCCCAATAACGCAGCCTATTGATTTTGGTGAACATCGGTCCATGTTTAGACCTTGTGCCCATATAAGGGTCCTACCAAAATTATACTGTTTATACGCTGCAGGTCGTAAATATTAAGATATTTTGATGAAATTTGGTACACAGCCCTACATTGGCCCAATAACGCAGCCTATTGATTTTGGTGAACATCGGTCCATGTTTAGACCTAGTGCCCATATAAGGGTCCTACCAAAATTATACTGTTTATACGCTGCAGGTCGTAAATATTAAGATATTTTGATGAAATTTGGTACACAGACCTATATTGGCCCAATAACGCAGCCTATTGATTTTGGTGAACATCGGTCCATGTTTAGACCTAGTGCCCATATAAGGGTCCTACCAAAATTATACTGTTTATACGCTGCAGGTCGTAAATATTAAGATATTTTGATGAAATTTGGTACACAGACCTACATTGGCCCAATAACGCAGCCTATTGATTTTGGTGAACATCGGTCCATGCTTAGACCTAGTGCCCATATAAGGGTCCCCCCAAAATTATATTGTTTATACGCTGCAGGTCGCAAATATTAAGATATTTTGATGAAATTTGGTACATAGACCTATGTTGGCCCAAGGACGAAGCCTATTGATTTTAGTGAACATCGGTCCATGTTTAGAACTAGTGCCCATATAAGGGTCCCCCCAAAATTGGCTTGGTTACAAACTGCAGGTCGCAAATATTAAGATATTTTAATGAAATTTGGTGCGCTGACTCACATTATAGAAAATTTTGACATAAGCCCCATTTTAACCCATTCGAATTTCGGATCCAAACAATACACCAGACTGGTTTTTATTTCGATTTAACGATGTCCGTCTGTCCGTCCGTCCGTCCGTCCGTCTGTCTGTCCATGCAATCTTGTGCGCACTCTACAGGTCGCAACTATTAAGATATTTTGATGAAATTTGGTATGCAGACCTATGTTGGCCCAAGGACGAACAAGTTTGATTTTGGTGAACATCGGTCCATGTTTAGACCTAGTGCCCATATAAGGGTCCTACCAAAATTATATTGTTTATACGCTGCAGGTCGTAAATAATAAGATATTTTGACGAAATTTGGTACACAGACCTATATTGGCCCAATAACGCAGCCTATTGATTTTGGTGAACATCGGTCCATGTTTAGACCTAGTGCCCATATAAGGGTCCTACCAAAATTATACTGTTTATACGCTGCAGGTCGTAAATATTAAGATATTTTGATTAAATTTGGTACACAGACCTATATTGGCCCAATAACGCAGCCTATTGATTTTGGTGAACATCGGTCCATGTTTAGACCTAGTGCCCATATAAGGGTCCTACCAAAATTATACTTTTTATATGCTGCAGGTCGTAAATATTAAGATATTTTGATGAAATTTGGTACATAGACCTATGTTGGCCCAAGGACGAAGCCTATTGATTTTAGTGAACATCGGTCCATGTTTAGAACTAGTGCCCATATAAGGGTCCCCCCAAAATTGGCTTGGTTACAAACTGCAGGTCGCAAATATTAAGATATTTTAATGAAATTTGGTGCGCTGACTCACATTATAGAAAATTTTGACATAAGCCCCATTTTAACCAATTCGAATTTCGGATCCAAACAATACACCAGACTGGTGTAGGGTATTGTATAGTCGGCATGCCCGACTTTAACCTTTTTACTCGTTTTTATTTCGATTTAACGATGTCCGTCTGTCCGTCCGTCTGTCTGTCCATGCAATCTTGTGCGCACTCTACAGGTCGTAAATATTAAGATATTTTGACGATATTTGGTACACAGACCTATATTGGCCCAATAACGCCGCCTATTGATTTTGGTGAACATCAGTCCATGTTTAGACCTAGTGCCCATATAAGGGTCCTACCAAAATTATACTGTTTATATGCAGGTCGCAAATATTAAGATATTTTGATGAAATTTGGTACATAGACATATGTTGGCCCAAGGACGAAGCCTATTGATTTTGGTGAACATCTGTTCATGTTTAGAACTAGTGCCCATATAAGGGTCCCCCCAAAATTGGCTTGGTTACAAACTGCAGGTAGCAAATATTAAGATATTTTAATGAAATTTGGTGCGCTGACTCACATTATAGAAAATTTTGACACAAGCCCCATTTTAACCCAATCGAATTTCGGATCCAAACAATACACCAGACTGGTGTAGGGTATTGTATAGTCGGCATGCCCGACTTTAACCTTTTTACTCGTTTTTATATAATTTGATGCAATTAGATAGACCCATTTTTAGGATCAAATTGTATCAGGTTAGATGACATGCTTATCTCGCATGATATAATTATATATTCCAATATTCGGATCAAATTAGATATGAACATATATATGGGTTTATATATGGTGATATATGATTATATAACATCTTTTTTAGTCGGGCAACATTTTAGCAGAAACTCTCAGTTAAATCAGGTAAAGTTTCTGTTGAATTTAGCTCAAATTTCTTAGCTGAGTAAAATTTTCTGTGTATTTACCAGTGTGCAAAATGCAGCTTAACTAAATTTAGCGAACCATAAAGTCAAATCATTTAAAATTCTGCTGGCGCAACTACAGCTACTATTTCTTGTTATTTTAGCATAATTTTGAACTATTTTGACGGGCTTTTTATGAGTGTATGTATGAGAAAATAATTGTATTAATGTGTTTTAATTAGCTTCCCTGTGGGAAAACAGGGGGCAGTTGTAATGCGAGCACCTGTCCCGTGACCGGTGAAAGCAGGACCGGTCTAAAGGACCTATCCTGTGACCTGTCTCGTGACATGTGAAAACAGGACCGGAATGAAAGGACCTGTCCAAGGACTAGTGAAAATAGGACCAGTCTGAAAGTACCCACCCGGTGACCTGTTCCGTAACCGGATACATTCTTCTCTTAAGATCGTTATCATTTTTCAATAATTTTGATTAAAAAAACAATAATAAAAATTTTTAATTTGTTTAAAACTTTGTTTTTTTTTTTGTTTTAATGTGTTAGTACAACACAGCTGTCAAGTTTTCACTCCTGTTTTCTGTTTTAAAATAACTGAAGCTAGGCACGCTACTAACGCGAACCACTATTATTACAGCAAAGCGTACCTACAACAAAACCACCAGATAAGAGCATTAAATATTTTTTGACCCAGTCTTAAAGAACAAAATTCGTTTATGTTGGTAGGGAAACTATTCAATAACCTTTATACCGACACAGTTGATAGAGTAAACCACCACCACTACCACCACAATCAACTACCAATAGTGAAATCTTCGTCATCATGGACATTATAGCCACTGCCAACATTATCAACACCTATTGTAAAACGTATACATCTATAGCCAAACCAACCAAGTAACGGAAATGTTAAGCGAGTTTTCAATTTCATTTATCAAACCAACTGACATCTGAAAGGCGCTAGAGCACGAGCTAAAATTATAACAAAAGGATACAAAAAACGAGAAAAACTGCATGTAGGGAGGAATTACAACAACAACCAAAAAGAGACACACGCCAACGCAATAAACATTTTCCTTACCAACAGAAAGAACCTTTTTTCCAGTTTATTCGAACAAAGGAATAAGTGTCCCTTTAACAAGATACACTTCAGTGCCCACATATAAGATATAATAAAAACACACACACACACACACACACACATAGGGAGGCAAAACAGTAGACTATTTTTACTTTAAGTCTGATATGATATTCAACTTATGCAAAAATAAACAGGACATTATGTCCTTACAAATGATTAGCATAATAATCATAATGAAGAGTAAGTCAAAAGAGGTCCCATTTTACATTCATTCATTGTCAGTAAGAAAATGAATATAATAAAAAAAAATTGAATAGGCAACAAATATAAAACACATTATTAATATGTACTTTAAGGACCCAAATACGCCTGCTAAAAAGGATCACCGGAAATTACATAAAAAATCCCATTTCCATACACTATAACGTTTTTTATTATTATTAACTCATGTTCATGTATATAAATTTTATAAAGGGTCTTTATGCACCCAACATCACCCAAAAATTAAGCAACAAATATGCGGCACTGTGGCCCAGAATCGAAATATATCTGGATAAAATAAAAAAGTTGGACTAAAAATACTTTTTTTTAAGCGTCAACTGCAAAATATTTTTAAATTTTACGGTTTAAGAGACAAGTTTATTGTAATTTTCTACGCTACTGTCGACAACAATCGACCGGTTCTGCAACTTTGTTACGGGAAAACTTTTTGTCATGTAAAGTTATTTTTTACTATCATTGAAAATATATAAGATAGTGTTTCTGTAAATTTGTCGCTCGAAAAGTATCTGATCTGTTAAAATATCTATCAGTTTTAATTCTTCTGATATAGAAAAACAAACGAGAATGATTTTTATTAGAAAAATTGGTAATAACGTGTTGTAATCTTACAAAAAGCTTATTGTAACACTATTATGACTTTTGATATTATATACCCAGTGTAGAAACGGTAATGACATATCATTATTTTTTAAACTGCTTGTAATGACACTGACTTACTTTCTGCATTATTATAAAACATATACTAGTGAGTTACTAATAATGACTTATTGTTATCATTATTTCAAATAGAAAGTAATTTTCGAGATTTTTTTGTAAATTTTTGAAATATATTTTTAGACTCAATACTTTTTTAACACTGGTAAGGATATATGTAACCACATATTTTTTGATTTTTTGTATGTTGGCGCGTAAGCATGCTTGTGCGCAGCAGGTCAATATGGTGGAGCCTGTCGACTGGTAATCTAGAGTCCCAGATTCGATTCCAGCACGAGCCTCTTTTATTAAAAAAATTACAACCAAGTAAAAAAAACATATAATTATATAAAATTTTACGACATTATATCCTAAATATATAACTATATCTTGTTATATATTGCACAATATATAGTGCAACATATTACAATATCCAGTTATATATAGACCTATATATAGTTACATATGCCTCATATAATTATGTATAATTGTTTCGAATTATATACGGGAGAGTTGGTACTTTTGAAAATCCTGTGTCAATATCTCTAAGATTAAGATAGCTGCGAAAAATCTTTTAATGCAGAAATATTAGTGTTGGTGTTGTTATAGATTGCATATAACATACATGGGTCAACCAATTTCGTGCGGCCCTTCATTAACTTTAAAACAAAAAAAAAAAAATTTTTTGATTTTAAACAAAACTAAAAAAAAATTAAATCAGAATTTAAAAATATACATAATATATATTTTTGCAAGTTTTAAGTCAATGTACACACAGAAAATAAAGTGGTTGGAATTCTATCGGAACCAACGAAATATTTTCATCATTCAATAATTTTAATTGCAGTTATTTAAAATACATCATCAGGAAAGTTACATTTATTTGTGAACAGAAAATATATATGATGAATAGGGTTTGGGATTTCCCGGACTTTTTTATTTTCCGGGAAACGGGAAAAAAAAACACTATTTCAGTACAAATGCAGTCAGTCTGTGTAGTGAGAATTCAAAGTAAAAAATATCAGAATGTTGAACATTTGATTTCACAAAAATTACTCGCAGCACTGCCAAATGAATTGCATGATTCCAGCAGAAAGCACCTACTACTGGACTGTCGGAAACAAACCGTTTCATCACACTTGGCCCATTAGATATGGTGGCCACAATGTTATTTTCCAAAGACAAATAAAACTCTTCTAGTCTTATTTCTACAATTCTTCTTATTTCATCAGCAATACATCTTTCTGATATATAAACCAACCCCAGGTTATAAAATGAATTATTTCCGTTTATACATATGTTCAAAAATCTCTTTTGTGATATTCTTGTCCATTCATCTAAGATTATAGTAAATCTCCTATTGTTAGAAATATTGCTTGATATTTCTTTTATCATGATATCTTTCACATGATTGTAGTAATTTAATATAATGTTCTTTACATCGGTTTCATTTTTTGGCAGTGCGAGGTTTTTATTATAAAAACTTTCTCGAATAAACGAAGATCTAGTTATGGTGCGGATTGACATTCCGCCGACTGCGGCTAATTTGGATACCATTTCAGGATATGTTTGCCCTACCATAAAACGTTCATTGCCTATTCAGCTTACACTTTTTTCTTGGGGTACTTTGCTAATTTTAGCTGGAACTTTATTCTTGTTGTTGTTTTCTTCAAGAGAAGTTGCATGACCATCAATTATTTTTTTTTGTGAACCAAATTTAGATGTCGGATAACTAAATTTAAATACCTCCGTTAACCATTAGTCTTTTAGGGTAAATATTGCACTGCGCTGCATTGTCCTCTTTTGTGAAGTATTTCCATACTCCTGACATTTTATTCTTTAATATAAAAGAAAGCAGGTGTATTAAAATAAAGTAAACTTACTTCAAAATATCACATTTATTAATGAAAACGTTACTTATAAAATTATTGGCCCTTTATATAAAGGAGTATTTAAAATTTAAAGTTGACTTTATTTTTAATCATACGGTTTTGTTAATTTTGTGTATGAAAACCTTAAAAAATATTAATATTTTCAAACATTTTGATTGGTTGAATATAAATTAACAAATCAGAATGCTCCAAAAATAAACCAAGTCAAGGTATACTGCCACCCAATATTTTAACTGAAAACGACTTTAACTAAAATATACATTTGAAAAATTTAGAAAGTAAGGGCGATTATTTGTAAGAAACAAAACTTTTTTTTCATATTTCTTTAAAGATTTTACCAAGTTTTTAGGTTTTACTACTTAAATTTTGAATAAGTTATGCGAAAAATCTTTAGTAGTTGAAATCCTCCTAATTACTTGCAGTGTTACCGTTGTGCGACTTAAGTTGCAATTTGCAACCTTTTTGACGGCATTTGACTTTATGTGCGACTTTTTCAAACTAGCCTAATTTTGCCACTTTTCCTAACTTTGTGCGACTTTTTCCCCCTTTTTTGTAGTCACTAATAAAATAATTATATTGAATGATATTTAATTAGATCTAACAGATGAGGTCAAATCTATCCTTTTTCACACGTGTAGACTAAATTTCAGCAAGCTGCTAAATATATGGAGAATTTAAGTAAAAAAATTTGGCTAAATTCAAGAGAAATTTTACTTGGTGTAAAAAATTTCTAGTAAAATATCGCTTAAAATGTGGATTTTTGGACACTCCGGATCCAACCCAAGATATCACCATATTTATTATTGAGAGTTGTAGATTATAAAGACACTTTTGCACGCGAGAAAAAACTACTGGAGATATAGAAAAATACACTTTGAAATATCTCTATTGTGAATGATTTAAGCAAATTATAGGTGTTTTTTGCTCTATCTCTAGCAGTTTTCTCTCGTGTGTAAATGTAGTTTAAGGAGAAATTTATAGGTGCGGAGGGACGAATTTTTGGCCACTGTGCTGTATCTCGCTTAGCTTCCGAGAAATAAGGTATTTTCTGATTATGAAATTAAAAATATGGGAAATATAATAAAGGAATTCAAAGTTTAAGTGTTAATGTGCTATCGTTTTAAAATACACAGAAAGAATTCCTTGGACGAGTTTTAATGAAATTTTTTCACTAAACTAATGAAGTGTTCTTCACAATGGAATGAGAAACTCTATGAAAAAGCTTCATAGCTTCAATGAAAATATTTTTAATGAAACTTTTTCATTAGTCGTATTAAATTTTTAATAAATAATATGAAATTTTTCATTAACTTTTATGAAAAATTGCATTAATTTAATGAAAAGTTTCAATGGACGAATTCCAGTAACAATTCATAGATCTAATGCAAAAATTCATTGATATCATGCAGATAATTCTCTCAGTGTAGTAAGAGTTTTGAAGTTTAATCCATAGAAAAATATTAGTTTAATCCTAAATTTTAAGACAAAATAACATAAAAATTCGTTCAATGGGATAAGAACGCATTTTTAATGAAAATTAATTTAACCAATATCGAGAATATTGTTGTATTTGTTGCACCACAATTCTTCACCAATTCAATTATATATATATTTGTTCCTTTTACTCCTGCAAGGAGCATAGGGCCGCAATTCAATTGGTCTTTCACTAATTCTTGTTGGTTTATATTTTATTGTATTTCATTTTGCTTTTTTGCCGTAAATTATGTATTTTAAATTTCAATTATATTTCTTCTGTCAAAAACAAAATTTTTTGTAAACAAAGTACGAATTTTTGCAGCTCTAATACGAATTTCTAACAACTCTGTTCTAATGGCAATCTTTAATTAGTTAAAAATATGGCAACAATTTGACAAATATTTTAAGTGTGCATTAGTGTGTCGTCACGAAAATAGAATAGATTCTATTCCGATGACAAATCGCCGGACGACATGACGACATTTTGCTTCCCATACAAAATATATGAAAAAGGAACTCTCGTTGTCGTTGTCGACCCAGTTCTGATTAATCTCTTATTTTGGTAATTGTAATAATATATTGAGACAAGAAACAGAAATTTTATTTATCATAATAAAATTTTGGAATCTATCATATTTTTTCGTTTCATACCTAGGCGTGTTTAAATTCTAAGTTAGACAACAACTAAACGTAAGTATCTGTGGCGCAGGAGGTAGAGACACAGCCTTAAAGAAATAAGAGATTTGAGTTCAAACCTCAACCACGGCATTACTTCTTTTTGAATAATTTTTTTATTGATTCAAATTAAAAGACACAATTGATTTTCTGTTGTGAATATAATTTTATTCAAAAACAAAATATTCAAATTTTCAATCTGAATAAATTCAAATTTGAAATTTGACAAAAAAAAAATTTATGTCGAGTTTAGCCTAGAGGAAAAGCAATGGGCTGACAAACGGAAGGTCGCCGGTTTAATCCCGGTTCGCGATATAAATTTTTTTTAAATTTTTTTTTACTCAAATTAAAAGACACAACTGATTTTCTGTTGTTGATATAATTTTATTTATAGACAAAATATTCAAACCTGAAGAAATTCAAATTTGAAATTTGACTAAAAAAATTTAAATAGAGCTTAGAGGGAAAGCAATGGGCTGACAAGCGGAGGGTCGCCGGTTCGATCCCAGTTACCGACATAAAAAAATTTTTATTTTTAAATAAATTTTGTGGAACGTGTTTTTCTATTTATAGAATTTATAATCCACAAACATTATTACACAACAAAAATTCAAAAATTGTAAATAAATTTCGGTAGTTACAATGGTATTAAAAATAAATAAAAGTGATTGTACCTGGAACTACAAAAATTCGGTTGGCGAAAAATTCGTTTCGAACTACGAATCTGTTTTCTGTGTGTACACTAGGGTGTTCCAAGCTTGTATGGATGAAACTAAATTTTCGAGTTTTTGACCGGGCTACCCCTTGGAAATATTTATTTGGGTGTAAAACTACGTCCACCAAAAAATTAGGATAATCGGATATCCGGAAGACGTACCGCATCGGCCCTGAAGTTTAGAACACGGATTACAAGGGGAAAATATGACTTTTTGTGCATTTTCTCGAAAACATTGATATTTTAAAACTAATTCAAATTAAAAGCATTATATAATCGTAATTTGGAGTGTAATAAAGCAATAAAAATTTAAATCGGTTAAAAAACAGCCGAGTTATTACAATTTCCCCAGGCAACTGATGTGTTGCAGACCACTTGATTAAGAAATTCGGGTCCAAATTTTAAAATTTATTGAAAGAATCTACTACAGAAACATTTCTTTATTCTATAAGTTCCAAGTACTCAGATAGGAATTATTTTTTTCTATTTTGTGAAGCTAACTCGTTTTAAATTTGTGCCAAAAAGATCGGAATTCTTAAACACTGTTCTCAAATCTACAATTTTACATTTTCAAAAATTTTTTTAAAGAAATTTTAAAAAATCAACGATTGGACTTTAAGGTTTTATTAAGAACATATTAGAGATTAAAAACTACAAAAATTGTGGGAATTCCTTTTTTCGTTTGGCTGGGGCAGAGATTTTATTTCAACGGATTTCGGAAAAACAGCGATTTTAGGCATTTATTTAGCTTTTAGGCAAGTTTTTCTTTTTTCTTCTTTTAATTCCACATGATTTTAGTCAGAATATAACAACACAAGATTAAATACTTCAATCCCAAATAAATATTTCCAGGAGGTAGCCCGGTTAAAAACTGAAAAAAAATTTTGGAGCGCCTAATGTACACGCTCCTATTATTCTCATGAGGTAGGTCCGAAAGCGAATCCCAGGAATCAATTTTTATGAACAGTCACGACGACCCACATGGCTATTTTATAGAAATGGATCAATCGGAAGCGTTACAAGACCTGGCCTATTTGTAGTATTGGGGTGTGTTAATACTTCATAGCAGCAAATATTTCGTCCATTTTACAAAATGGCTTGTAACTCGAAAACTAATCGAGATAGAGCATTGAGAGATGGGCATTAAGTGAAAATTTAAATTCAGGGAATTAAACAAAAAAGTTAAATTCCTTAGGGAATTAAAAGAAAAATTTAATTCCTAAGCGAATTAAACGAAAAATTTAATTCCTTAGGGAATTTAACGAAAATATTAATTCCTTCAGGGAATTAAATGCACAGTTGATTGGATTCCATGACCAAGAATTGAATGAATTCCTTGTGAATGAATGCATTAAATTTTATGAAGGAATTAGAAAAATATGAATGAATTTCTTTAAAATAAATTGAATGAAAAAAAGGAATTCCTTGAGTTCATTAAGTTTGGTCAGGGAATTCATTCCAAAAATATAAATTCTGTTCAAAAAAGAGAATTAGGGATTTAATTCTTCGAAGCTCTGTTCACAAAATATTAAAATTTATTTACATTTCTGAGTCGTTTCTGAATCATTTTTGGATTTAAAAATTTGCTTCAAATGTTTGTGCCTTTTATTACACACATAGCAGGTTAATTTGCTATTCTCCATTTACAAAAATTTATCTCAAAAATAACTAAAATTCTGTATATTTAACGGTTTTATTTTTGCTGTTCCTAAATTACTAGTATATGGCAAAAATAATCTGCTAATTTAGCAGTTTTTTTCTGAAGCATCATTTTTAACTATTTTTTAGTAGTTTCAACTAAATTTTTTACGGACTTTTTTCTAAAATTGCGCTTTTTAAAAACAGCATTTTACAATTTTTTTGCAAATATTTTTGCTGATTTTAGCAGAATAGATTTATTTTTGCTGTTTTTAGTCTACAAATATTTATCAAAATTTTCTGCAGATTTCATAGTACAATTTGCTATTTTCAATCTGCTAATTTTAGCAGTTTTTTCTGCAGCATCATTTTTAACTAATTTTTAGTAACTTTTTCTGCTATTTTTATAGACTTATTTCTATGGGTGTACAAAAAGGATCATAACTGTTAACTACAACCTGTTTTGAATGTAGAATAGCACCAAAAAAACACTTTAACAATCACACAACTACAAATAAAGTTTTTCTTCCAAAAAATATATGAAAAAATACTTTTACCAGAAAGTTTACAAACACGCCAGAATTTTAACAAAAATATTATAATAATAGCACCCAACAATAGCATCGTTTTGTGATTTTTTTTTTAACAATATAATAAATTATATTAACTGAAAAAAGAAGAACCACAAATAAACAAACAATACAAAAATCAACATAAACTTTTTTCTCTGCTTTTGTCGGCCGTTATATTTTGGATATAAACTCGTCGTTTATGAATGGAGTGGCGGGACCATAACAAAATGCAGACCACAAACCGCTTCGCACTCTATTAACGAACACAAAAAAACACCTTTTTGCCATATTTAAAAGGACCTTTATGAAAATTGGTAGAAGCCTGAATATTAAAATTAAATGTGTCTTTCGTTTAAGAAACGAAAGAAAGCCATAAAAATGTGGAGTTCATTAAAATAATTTATGATATTCCGCAGAAAAAAAATAGTAAAGTATCGACACAATGACCTACTCTAAGCAAAGAGTGTGGCGCGATTTGGAGGCACGTTTGTTTTCTATTTTTTTTTTTTGTAATTTTTTTTTTGTTTATGCTGCATATGAGATTTGATGCATGCTCAAGTGATATTTAGTTTATAACTTATGTCATTTTTGTATGAATTCAAAAATTCAAGGAATATTTGACAAATTGTCAAATATTCCATGTAATGGAACTAACAACAGATGCCAACAAAAACACGTAGGTCAGCGACAGGCGTGTGTATTATATTATTATTCGACAAAAATAACATGTGAAACAATAACAATTCTGTACATTGACGTACGATTTTCTTAGATTTTGGAAGAGGATAACAGTTGAGAGTACATTAAATCAATATTTTACACCATACTGTATGAAGCATTAAACTTATATTTAAGAGACGTAGATAACACTATGGAACATTTTTGGGATTATTGTCTGGGGGGTGAGAAATTCCAAGTCAGGGTGATGGTACTAGGTCAGTATAGTAAAACCCTCAAAGGGTTTGGCGTTCGTATGTGTCATTTTTTTTTTTATGACCTTTTAAATTTTTTCCCTATCTTGATGTTTTTTCGCTTAGTTGTAACATTTTGGCAAAAACGTAGTTTAACATAACTCGAGAACCACTTGTCTGATGAAACAAATTTAGAAAAATTTAGAATTACAATTTCTCTAATCTGTTTCTATACCGTTTTCCTATATGTGCAACACTTTCGAAGTTAAAAATGAATATATGAAGGGAAAATAGTATTTTTTGCCTAAAAATTTAAATATTTTTTTTTAAAAATTCATAAAAAATCCAAAATGGAAAAAGTGCCAAAACTAATTACTTTCGCGTAAAGTCAAAAACTCATGAGCAAAAAAAGGCATAGATCATGAAAATCGATGCACGCGTTTCTCATTTATTCACAATTAGGTAAATGTATGAATTTCAAAAATTTGCTCCAGATATGCACAACATTATTTGGAGAAAACATTGACACTCACAAGCCGAACTCTCTCATATTTTTCTACTGTACTAAAAGAGAAATATTGATGTGGCAACACTGGTTCTGTAATGTTCACATAAAACATGCATTGTCATTATACTTCTTCTCTTTCTCACACTGGTTCTGTGATTTTTGTCATTCAACAAGTGCCGACGAACGCGAACAGTAAAAGTGATTTTTCTCCAGTTTTTTAAAAGTGAACAAAAGAGAACAGAATATGGAACTGTGCAAGCCAGATATAAATATCTTTTGCTACTGCTGTGGTCAATATGTCTCAACACATAAAAAAAGGGGAAATTTCAGTACTGATTTTGTTCAAACATACGAGATGTACTTCAACCAAAATGTTATAGTGAACGAAAATTGGGTACCAAATATAGTGTGTAAAAGCTGCTACAACCGTCTAATGGATTGGAAAAATAGAAGACGTGAAAGTATGCCATTCGGTATCCCAATGACTTGGACTAATCCTGGCGAAGGTCACAATCCATTGAATTGCTATGCATGTGCGAATAAAGGAGCCGCAAAAAGGATAAGAAAATCGTATAATTACGTTGGTGTTGCAAGTGCCGCAACACCATTGCCTCATTCGGACCACATTCCTGTGCCAAAAGCTTCTAGCCCAGATATTTTCTCTTCTACGACTGCTCCGACATATCATGCACGTGATGATTCCCCATATGAGCCATCAGTATCCAATGAGCCAATTTTAATAAATCAAAATAAGCTTGATTCAATTGTTGCCAAGTTGGAATTAACACAGCATAAATCGGAAGAGCTGGCTTCCATTTTGAAATCAAACAATTTGTTGGCACCCGGTGTGAAAGTCACAGCTTATCGAAGTCGTCAGGCAACACTCCAAAGTTTATTCCTTGTGAATGATGAAAAAACTTCTGCATATTGCCCGGATGTAGGAAAATTGATGGACGCAATGGAAATAAAATATGAAGCAGATGACTGGAGATTATTTATTGACAGTTCAAAACTCAGCTTGAAGGCGGTTTTACTGCATAAGACCAATAAAAAACCTTCAGTTCCAATCGCCTACAGTACAGAAACGAAAGAAACATATGATTCACTGGAAAATATTTTAAAAATGGTTAACTACGCCAAACATATGTGGCGCATATGCTGCGATTTAAAAGTTGTAGCAATGCTTTGCGGTCTTCAAAGCGGCTATATAAAATATATGTGCTTTTTGTGCGATTGGGACACACGATTTTCCGGTGACCAATATGCATGCCACGGATGGAAACTCAGAGAGCACAGCAGGTTACAAACGGCCAATATTATTCGTGAGCCTCTAGTGCCGAAGGAGAAGATATTGCTGCCTCCACTGCATATTAAACTTGGAATTGTTAAGAATTTTATCAAAACTGTCGCCAAAAGAGATGAAGTTTTCTTGTGTTTGAAACTAATTTACCCGAGACTCAGCGAAAGTAAAATTAAAGAAGGTAAGTTATAATATCACATTCATTTCCCATGATTTTCCATCTTAACAAATTAATTTTTTCCAATCAGGCGTACTAAATGGTCCAGATATACGAAAGCTGATTAAAAGTGACGCATTCAACAATATTTTGATTGACGCTGAATTGAATGCATGGCAGGCAATCAAAGAAGTAATAGAAGGCTTGTTTGGAAAGCATCGTTCTAACAACTACGATGTTTCTGTCGCAAGGATGTTAAGAGCATTCTCGGAAATTGGTGTCCACATGTCCCTGAAAATCCATTATTTACATCATCATCTGGACTACTTCAGCAAACAATTGGCTACCGAATCTGATGAACAAGGTGAACGCTATCATCAAGTTGCTATGCCATTTGAAATGAGGTAATACTGATTTTTTATTTTTTCAAACTCATTTTAATAAAACAAAAACTTACAGATATAGAGGCAAAAAGTCGCCGAGTGCAATAATTGCGGAAATTTGCTGGTGGAGTAAGTTAATGTGGCAAGACAAGGATGATCTTGATGATAAAGAATTTTCAGGAGATGCAGAAGGGCCAACAGTGGAGTCACACATTGACATTACGTGTGGTTCAGAAACTGATGATAGCGATGAATGCGATGCCAGTAGTCCCGAACAACCACCATCGAAAAAGTCTAGGCAATATTTATTAAAATAAATAAAAATAAATAAATAAAATAAAAATAAAAAATTATAAAAATGTTTACTTAATTTTTTTAGTAGTTTATGGCCAGAAGTCTGGAGTTATTGGGGAAAATTTATGAAAAAGGCGATAAATGACACTTTTTTGAATAAAAACAAATATCAATATTCTTGTCAAAATGGGATACCTTCACTTAATTCTAAATAAAAGCAGAACGCGTTAAATTTTATTTATAGGTTATGTGACTTTACATGAAATTAATAACACTTGATCCTTTTTTCCGTTTTGGATTTTTTATGAATTTAAAAAAAAAAATTTTTAATTTTTAGACAAAAAAATATTTTTTTTTCTCCACAAATTTATTTTTACCGGTAAAACTGTTGATTATAAAGAAAAACGTTATATGAACGGATTAAAGAAATTGTAATTCTAAATTTTTCTAAATTTGTTTCATCAAAATCGGACAAGTGGTTCTCGAGTTATGTTAAACTACGTTTTTGCCAAAATGTTACAACTAAGCGAAAAAACATCAAGATAAGGAAAAAATTTAAAAGGTCATAAAAAAAAAAAATGACACATACGAACGCCAAACCCTTTGAGGGTTTTACTATACTGACCTAGTACCATCACCCTGACTTGGAATTTCTCACCGCCCAGATTGGCTGTTGTACTGTGTAATAGGCTGAACTGACCGCTAAATACCTTTAAACAGTTTGGTGAATTTGCTTCTCGAGGCACTAAAAGCACATTATTATTTAAGTAGTACTCCAAGGCCGCTTTGCTGTAATGGCAAAAGGCTTAAGTCGCTGCATTCCAAGCACTCTTTGATAACTCAAGATAAGGAAAAAATTTAAAAGGTCATAAAAAAAAAAATGACACATACGAACGCCAAACCCTTTGAGGGTTTTACTATACTGACCTAGTACCATCACCCTGACTTGGAATTTCTCACCCCCCAGATTGGCTGTTGTACTGTGTAATAGGCTGAACTGACCGCTAAATACCTTTAAACAGTTTGGTGAATTTGCTTCTCGAGGCACTAAAAGCACATTATTATTTAAGTAGTACTCCAAGGCCGCTTTGCTGTAATGGCAAAAGGCTTAAGTCGCTGCATTCCAAGCACTCTTTGATAACTCAAGATAAGGAAAAAATTTAAAAGGTCATAAAAAAAAAATGACACATACGAACGCCAAACCCTTTGAGGGTTTTACTATACTGACCTAGTACCATCACCCTGACTTGGAATTTCTCACCCCCCAGATTGGCTGTTGTACTGTGTAATAGGCTGAACTGACCGCTAAATACCTTTAAACAGTTTGGTGAATTTGCTTCTCGAGGCACTAAAAGCACATTATTATTTAAGTAGTACTCCAAGGCCGCTTTGCTGTAATGGCAAAAGGCTTAAGTCGCTGCATTCCAAGCACTCTTTGATATACATTTTTGAGTTTATTATACCTGTGGTCACGAAAGACTTGCTCCCCTCACCACAAGTGCAGATGGCTTGCTATACCAGGAATTTTCTGAAATTTATCGTCCAAATTCCCTCGTGAGTCTGCAATGTACAATAGAATTCCTAGCCTGAAAGCAGTGAGAAGTCGGCGTCCTCTTTGACCTTGCGTACAAAAACTCGGAACAATCCATTTTTGAGCGACTTTTCTTCCTAAAATATTGGGATTCTTCTTCAACATTGCACCGATTTTGTTAGCATTATTCTGATCCCAGATGCCCTTTTCTCTTTATAACTTTCGAAACCATTTTCGGGTCAACTTTTAATTCCCGCTGAGGGTAGTTTTGAAAAGTTTTCACAATGTTTTTTGGCACTTCCAATTTTCGCCTGCAATTTTGAATCGAATAACAGCTTTTATCGAAAATATTTAAAATATGAAATTCTCTTACATTAATTTCAAAGCCTACTAAAAATGTTCAATTTAAGTGATTTTTAAAAAAGTTTTTGCAAAAAATGTGATGGACTATTTATTCAAACGCTGTCATAAGATTAAGTCCTTCAAGATTTCTCAACAAGATTTTGAATCACAAATTTATATACTTTAGGAATATGAGATAAAATCTATTAAGTTTTTAAGTCTTTTCGAGGTATTCGAGTTTTTTCACTGAAATACTATTTAAATAACTAACAAATTCTGACTGCAAAAGTTGCCTGAGTGTAGTAACATTGATGGGGCCTTGAGGAGCTGGAAAATTCGAACGTCTTGCAATTTGAAGAACCCTAAAACCTCAAAAACGAATCAATGTCAGACTGTCTAGACATATACACCATAAACGATTTAAAACGTGTATGCCCGTGTAAAAAAGTTCTGGTATAACGATTTTTTTTTTTTTTTTTGATATACAGTGCCCCTTGCTTAATGCAAAACTCGATTAACACAAATCCTCGCTTATCGAAACTCGTAAATTATTAGCATTGTTGACTCAATTAACGCAACTTTCCTAAAAAACAAAGCTTAGGTAACGCAACTTTTTACTGAAATTTTTTAATTTGACAGTACATAAAAATATTTCATTAAATTAAAAGTTACAAATAGTAATCCGCAGTACATTAGAATGTATATTTTTTAATTTATTACTTCAATTAAATTTTATGTATTAATTGTTTATTATGTTATTAATTTTTAGTAAAAAGAACGAATTTATTTTAAAAGCAATTTAAACTGTATAACCAAATCTATTTTTCAATTAAACTGGCAATTACTCCTAAAATCGGATAGCTGCCTAAATGAGAAGGTGCCACACATACCCAGCAAAACAAATTGGAAGTCATGCTTTACAAACCACTTCCTTCATTGCTATGAAAGTATCTGTAAGTGTATTTTTACTGCTTTTTTAGCAGCAATTCTGAACAACTTCAAAAAACTTACTTTCTTTATTGCTTCCAACGTATCCGTTAGTATATCAAATAACCACTTTAAAAGGATTACTTAGCTTTTAAAGCATTATTGCTCTAAAAGTGGTCCTAAAGTGATTTTGATACAGTTTATTTTCAAACAGATGATCGAGAGTTCGATTGTTTTCAGTGTTTTTAATATTTTTTTTTAATAATTTGTTTTGAATTCAATATTAGCGATTAGCTGCGCCTACAACCAAACCCATTTGCATGCAATCAACTAAAACTGAAGCAAAATTTAGTAGATTTAACAGTATTTTTTGCTGTTTTTATTTCACTTATATTTTGCAAACAGATACAGCTGGCTTTGGCAGTTTTTGCACTTAACTTTTAGTAACTTTTTATGCTAGTTTTGAAGATTTATTAAATGAATTTACTATTCATCAAATGTGTTAACCATATACACCACCCAGTGTAGAAACGGTAATGACATATCAAAATTTTTTGGAGTAAAAGTAATGACACGACTCACTTTCTGCATTATTTCAAAACATATAATAATGAGTTATTAATACCTAGTTACTTGTTCCATTATTTCAAATTAAAAAAAGAATGCGTTACCAACTACTACTACTGGTTAAGTAACTACACCTCGCTACTGTGACAAAGGCATCACTTCCCAGTGTAGAAAATCATTACCAGATATGTGGTTATGTGACTACATACCTGGTAATGGTAACGAGTTACTTTTATTATTACATTTCTTATTACCTTTGTATGGCGATGTCGCGAAAAGTAATGAGTTATAGTTACACACCACCATACGAAAAATCAAAAAATATGTCGTTACCTATGTGGTTACTAGTATTGACAAAAATAATGATTCTAAAAATAGATTTCTAAAAAACTAATTTTATAAAAAAATATTTTTTTATTGTAAAATTTTATTTTAATAAAATTTGCTCCTGCGGGAATCGAACCCGGGACTCAGGGTTGTCAGTCTATAGCTCTACCATCTGAGCTTTCACGATATTTTATATTTGATAGATAAAAACATAATTGACTTGACTCAGCTTACTCGCCAACATACAAAAAATCAAAAAATATATGGTTAGATTAGATTATATTGATTCTAAAAATAGATTTCATAAAATTTCGAAAAAAAACTAGAAAATTACTTTCTATACGAAATAATGATAAAAATAAGTTGTTATTAGTAACTCATTATTATATGTTTTAAAATAATGCAGAAAGTAAGCCGGTATCATTACTGGTAGTTTAAAAAATAATAATATGTCATTACCATTTCTACGCCGGGTTGCTTTCTGATAGTTTCATGGATGAATTTAACATGATATGTGACGGGACGGAAGTGTTCAAATATATCTGCTAACAACGACTTATGCCTCATTTTGAGGACGTAATGAAAACGCAATGCTTAGATATTCCCTACACTAATAGAGAAAAGTCCGTAAAAAATTTGGTAAAAACTACTAAAAATTAGTTAAAAATGATGCTGCAGAAAAAAACTGCTAAATTAGCAGATTATTTTTGCTATATATTAGTAATATAGGAACAGCAAAACTAAAACTGTTAAATATACAGAATTTTAGTTATATATGAGCTAAATTTTTGTAAATGGAGATTAGCAAATTAACCTGCTAAAATCAGCAAAAAGTTTTGCTAAATAATTAGTACCCTAAAAAATCACCAAAAAATTAAAAATTTTAGAAGTTTTTTTTCGATTTTTTTTTAAATGCAAATAAAAATCGAGCCTTTTGAAAACAGCAGTTTACAATTTTTTAGCAAATATTTCTGCTGATTTTAGCAGAATAGACTGCTATTTGCATTCAACTAAATTTAGCTTAAAAATAGCAAAAATTTTTTAGATTTAACAGTTTATTTTTGCTATTTTTAGTCTACAAATATTTAGCAAAATTTTCTGCAGATTTTACAGTACAATTTGCTATTTTCAATTAACTAAAAGTTAGCCTAAATATAACTAAAATTCTGTAAATTTAGCAGTTTTAATTTTGCTGTTTTCATTTTACTAGTATTTAGTAAAAAAATCTGCTAATTTTAGCAGTTTTTTCTGCAGCATCATTTTTAACCAATTTTTAGTAACTTTTTCTGCTATTTTTACGGATTTATTTCTATGAGTGTAGTAATATATATATTTTTGTAATAATAAAATTGCGATGAAAATTGTGGAACAAATTTTATGTGAAACATTTGTTTTGGAAACCTCCTTGAATCTTATACTGCGTTTATGAATTAACACTTAAATTTTTAAATCGTATTGAACCCAAATGTGTACATCACTAACCATACACTTCGAAATTCATCAGAATAACTTCAAAAAAAGCAATAAAAGAAAACTAACTGAAACTTAGGAAGCAATGGGGGAAGTGATAACCAAAGACTGACTACCATTATTTTTTGTTGGGTAGTTATACTAAATATTTGGAGTTCATAAAGGAAAGCATGCTTCAAAACATACTTGTCATTCTTACAATGCTTAAATAATGGTCAGGTTGCATGTCATTCACTGCCAGCCATCATCCAAACAAGGTACTCATAATATAAAAATATATGTACAGGGTGGCGCAAAAGTAATGTCATAATGTGAATGAGCTTTAATTTTTGAAAATGGCGTCAAATGACATTGTGCTTTGCCAGCAATGTTGTAGACAGATAGAGAATTATTTGACAACAAGCAATGGAGCGATACACACCTGAAGAACGTGAAATATTGTTACTGCTGCTTGTTTGACCAATTTTCGGTCTGTTGTTTTAACGCAAAAATCATAAAATCATATTGAGCGACGAAGCCCATTTCCACTTAAGCGGTTATGTTAACAAACAAAATATGCGTTTCTGGGGCACAAAGAACCCACATGAAATGCCAGAAGAGTCGTTGCATCCCCTCAAAGTGACTGTTTGGTGATGTTTTGCGAGCAACAATGCAAAATGCCGTAAAATGAGCACAAATGTGCATCAACGCGGAATATAATTTTTTCAAGTTAATGTAATAAATTTTACATCTCCAACTAAACTTTTCGTGAAAACAGAACTCATTTCTAACAAAATGGTAGGCAATTCACATTATGAAATTACTTTTGCGCCACCCTGTACTTAACCATATATTAAAAAGGTGTGAAATCATGATGAGAACTATGTTGATTGATCGCAAAGAAGCGGCAAAAAGGGGCATTCAAACAAAAATAATTTGGTAAGGGATTGTTCTAACTTTATTCAATCTAGTATACTCATAAACAATTCCAGTTATGAGTTTTAACTGATATTTTCTGAATTACAATTGATGTTTTCTGAATTTCAATTAATAAGTTAAGTGGAAAGTGTTGCGGAACTAGTTCCATGAAATTGGTTTTAGTGAAATCAGTAGTAGAATTACAATTAATATGTAAATCACCCTTTGTTGGAAATCCTTTCTGACCAGTTTTTTTTTTTAAAGGCACCACAACGGCCAGCAGTCTTAAATGTGGCTAATTTCAAACAAAATGTCATTAACACACGAGAGGGGTAAGTGAAATCAGTTGGCTGATTTCATCTGGATGTAGCCTATAAAAAAATACTCAAATTATTATTTTTTTCCAACGGAAGCTCATATGAGTTTTTATTACATTTTAATTCAATTTCCACAACGGATTTTTCATAATAAATTCACACAATCAAACAAAACTTGTAAAAATGTATGTAGAAAACACTTTTATAATGTTAACACAACACGGATGCAAGTAATTATAGTTAGTAGTGATTCCAACAAAGATGCAGTACAACAATGAGGAGTACGTTATAATACACACCTTTTTGTTATGAATTGACTATGATATACTGTTGTTGTTTGCATTTCGTAGATGTTAAAATCAGTTGAGGGGAAAAACACCCCTTGGTGTTTTAAAAGCGGCACGGGAAAAGAATTGAGTGAGAAGAGAAAACGGAAAAAAAGGATATCAATTATTGTAATATTTGTATATCCTTATGCTTATGCATGTCCTATTTTTGAAGGGTAGAACAGTGAAACTAAATTATATTTAAAACGTTTTTATTTGAACTGCACAGCACATCTGCCTTATAGCGTTGATTTTTTTTTTTTTTTAATGTCTAGACTCAATTTTTGTTCAACCAGGAGGGTTGAAAGTTAGAAGCACATAAACCCATATGTACACATATACATACATACATACCTTTTCCTTGGATGTATTTTCATATCATTAGGAATAGTAAAATAATATAGAAGCATATGTGTTTATAATTTGATAAAAAAAAACCGTTACTCTTTATATATTTTAAGATAAGATAAAACGTGTCGCACTACAAACACTATTCGAAAAACTCTGTAAAAATGTTTGTAATTTTTCGTTATTCAATAATTTTAATTGCAATTATTTTTAATTTTAAGTAATTTTAAATGCAATTTGAGTAATTTTAAATGCAATTACTTAAATTTCATCATCAGAAAAGTTGAATTTAATTATCAACAGAAATGAGGCAGAAATGACTCAGAAAAAGGAACGTATAAAATAGAAATTTTCCTCATAAATTTAAATAATTTTGAAATCTTTTTTGAGTCTCAAAAAATTAACACTCATTTTGAGACAGCCTTTTAGAGTGTAGAGACAAGTTTTTGGATTGTTTTCTGAGGGTTCATGTTTTCTACCAAAAAAAAAAAGTGTTTTTCAAAAAAACAATAATCATTTTCACAGGTCAATTAAAAATCTTATTTATGAGCACTCCTAAATTGATGGCTAGGTATCACATTATCCAAAATATTGGCTTTTCTAATCAATATTAAAAAAATACTAATTTCTACATTACCTTCAATACCAACAACCAGTCAGTTGAGTAAAATATCGGTAGTAAGCTTTAGTGCAATCAACCAATTTTTGTGTTCCATGCGTATTTAACCCATTTCTCACCAATGTGACTTCAAAGTCATATCTACTTTAAGAGCCTATAACTTTTAACAGGAAGTCGATATTACAATGGCGTATAAAGTATGTGGTACTTTGAGGCCTTGCCTATTAATGATATTTATTGTAATAAATTACAAAACTTTGACTTCCAGGGTTGCCATATACTGATTTAAAAAAAACCATTTCTGACTTTTTCTCAGAGCAGTTTTTTCAAAAAATATTTAAAGAAAAGCTGCCTAATAAAAGTGATATGTGACCTTCTCCGAGAAAAGGAACCTAGTGTGTGAAAATGAAGTTTTGAGAAGAACGCGTTTAGTTTCATAACGCATTATCACTTTGAATACACCTTTTTTTGTACGTTTTTATGGGGTAATTAAATTTTTATCAGAAATCTAACTCATTTCATCTTATTCTACACCCTTTTAGGTACCAGAATCCACTCTTAAGTCCAAACCCGTTTTTTGACACACTAGGTCCCTTTTCTCGGAGAAGGTCACATATGTTGATTACGATAAAGACATATAAAAAATATTTAAAGGAAGAAAAATTCTGAGTTGTGCAGTACAGTGTACACATCTTTAAAAGAATATAAGAAATTTGGTAATACAAAAAACACTTCACACTTTTTATAAAAAAGTTTATTAGGATCTTGGATTTCAAATAAAAATCATTATAAATATGTATAAACAGTTCAACATGGCAATATAGTCGCGGCATCGCGGTAGGGACTTATCATTACTTCAGTAATGAATTTCTTCATAGTTTCAATGAAAAATGTCACTGGAACTCGTCCATTGAAACTTTTCATAGAATCTATGAAACAGGTTTCATTAAAATCAATGTTTATTAAATCTTCATAAAATTAATGAAACTCTTCATAAAATGAATAGGCCACTCCTCCAAAAAATAAATCATTCAGCCAATGAAGAATTTCATAAAATCTATGAAGCAATTTCATTTATGATTATTTTAGATGGTTGTTGGCGTTGCGAAGCTGGAGTCGATAAATAAAAGGTATTTGGAAAATATAAAAAGCGTAATAAAATTGTAGCATATTTTACGGATGTACAAATTATATCCCATGAAAGAATTCATTAAATTAAAAAGTTTTACAACATTTTAAAATAAGCTTAATTCAATTAATGAAATTCCTTATTAATGTTTCGAAAAAATTAATATGATTTATAAAAGAGTTTCATAGTCCAAAGTTAATAATAAAAAAATAATTAAAAAACAATAAAAATTGTAAAAGATAATTCTTACAGTACCGAAATTAATGCACATCACTAAAACTCGGCCTTATGACATAAAACTATTGTATTTGAGAATTAAATGTTTAATATAAAATTCTAATTGTATGAAAATTTTTAAAAATTGATGAAATGAAGATATTGTTACATATTTTTTTCTAATTTGAGGACTCTTAACAAGAATCTGAACTCAAAATAACGATACACCCGCAAACAAAAAGTCGGTAGTGAAAGGGTTAAAAAGCAAATTGAGTGAACTTATAAAGGGTTATTCGTATTTGTAAAATTGTAAGTACCTATGTAGAAAATTAATCCGTTTTTATTTGTTATATTAAAAATGTGCTATTTTCTCTCAACTGCCAAAGAAGCATACAAATCTGAGCAATTAGCGTTTCCAAATAACAATTTAAAAAAACGTCTAAAACTGGCAGAGTTAAATGCATGTTCAAACGATCAAGATTAAAAACATGGATTAACTTTAATCAAGTTGAGTAATTTAGCTGTCTAAACGATCTATAACATATTGTGATACTTTTTTCTAAGTACCTAATCAATCGTGTCTTGCACCAAATCTTTTCCCTGCGTGTAATATCATGAAGATGATTTTCGCAGTATACAGAGCGAGTATTGGTTTTATTAGTACAAAAGGCAAAATAAGAATCTTATTGTCCCAGTCACAAAAAGAGAAAATCCTCGCACAAAAAATAACATATTAACCTGAACAATTCAAAACCAACCAAAAAGCAATGGCATACTTTTAGGTGCTTTAAAGAATCCTAAATACTTGTTAAGTTTAACATGTCAGTATGAATTTGTTTGTTAGCTGTGCATATGTTTGGTGCTCATAATTTCGCAAAATTGTGGTGTTTAAATTTGCGAAATGTAGCTGAACTTTTTTGTAGTGGTATTAACTGTAGCAGCAGCTATAGAAGCTAAAAAAGAAGTACAAGTAATAAGTAGGGCAAGGAACTTTTTCAACAGGAACAGTCACTTTTTTCAGATCAACAAGATTTTCAAATTGAAAAAAGAAAGGTTTTGCTTCAATCAAACCAAAAACATGCATTTTTTTAAATACGTCAAAATAAGCAACAACCAATCAATGCCATTTTGTCCTAAATTTGGTGAATTGGCTAAATATTCGGTCTACATCAGTTTTGAACAATCGAGGAAAACATATATTTGCATGGAATTCCTTGCCCTAGTAATAAGTATAGATAGTTGTGGCAACAGCAGCTTATTCATGATACTTAAGCTAAAAAAGTGGTAAGCTTTAGAAATAGTACTGCAGCATCCAGCAAATAGCGAATAAGTATGTTAAACGTAAAAAAAGAAGAAAATACATCTTTATAGAGCTCCGTAAGTATGTCATGATTCCATTTTTTCTGCTTTATGAAAAATATAACAACTACATGGAGAGAATTTTTGGTTAAAAATATTAATGCAATAGTTCGTTCTGTAACTGAATGAAACGTTTCTTCATGCTGAATTCCAACGAAACTTTCTCGATTTTATGCAAACAATTATAACTGTCACGAAGACAAATCTCTCAGTGTATGTGAGTGTGTATATGAATCATAATTTACTCTATATTTTACCCTAAATACACACACATGGCGAAGTTTATACACAAACTTAAGTTTTGTAAATTCTCAGTGATTCTTTTTGTTATGCCAATAAAAAGTCTGCATTTGTTTGTGTTTGTTCATATACTTGTACAAGTTTAAATTGTTCTTATATTTATATAATTTTTTTTTTTTGCAAACTAAAAACCACTAAAATAACATTTTATAACAAAGGCAAAGATGTACTGAAAAATTTTACAACATTGGCAGATTTTCTTTTGTACCTTTCTACACACACAAATACACACACACACATTGACTCACACACTCTCACTTCAGGCCATATTTCATGGAGCCATAAAAACATAACCTATGTCAGTCAATAATGTATGTAGAAGAACGACTTAAAGTAGGAATTCGTACAATTCGATTTGAATGAAACCTTGAATGCTCAAAACTTTTCATTTTTCTTGATTTTTTATTGCAGACTTAGAATAATACGTAGAAAAATCTGTCAAAAGGATTTCAAATAGATTTGACAAATTTCAAATTTTTAATTGAAACACTAATTTAAACAAAGATTTTAGTTATATTGATTTTAATTTTGAGTGTGTTAATTTTCAAAATTATTTGTAACTAATTTTTAATAACCCATTCGTTAAATTTTACATAATTTATTGTTAAAATATTATATTTTCATGTTACTGTTATTACCCGGTAGATAGCGCCACCAGTGCATCCGAAGTTTAAAAGATGGCGCTATTTCTTTCCCACCCATTTTTTTTAAATGGCCCGTATCTCGAAAACTAAGCGAGATAGAACAAAACGGACAAAATGTGTCTGCTCCATTGGATGACATGGACTAGGCCCGAAAAGGGTCGTGAGACCCTAAATTTTAACAATTTCAATGCCAGCAGGCGCAGACATTTACCAAAGACGTCTTAAAGACATGTCTGTACTTTTTTCTTAAGTGACGCTGACAAACTGACTATTTGTCATCATCACAATACAAAAGTACAAAATTCTCGTGCTGTGGAATTTTTGTACCTTATGTAATGTCGCGGTTAGTATATTCCAGCTAGGGATGCCAATCGAGATTGGTTTTCTAAAATCCCGGGATTCGGGATTTCAAAATAAAAAAACGGGATCCCGGGACGGATCGGGATTTTTCGGGTTTTCGTAATTTTTTCCTATTTTGGGAATTTTTTATTTAAAAATAATGTGTAAAAACTTAAAATTTACAATATGTAAAAGAAATATAGGGTCATATGTATAAACACTTTTAAAATTTATAAGTGACTTATAAAACAAATTTTTCATACAAATTTCATTTTATAAACATGTTAAAAGGTTTTCAAATTATGCATGAGCACTGTAAAATATAACTATTTTATAGGTTTTTCACATACTCCTGTTTATTTCTAAAGAACGAAAGAATTGAAAAAACTCAAGACTTAAGAATTTAACTCCGTTCATATGTTGTGTGCTATTTTTGTTTATAATAATTTTATATTGACTATTCTTATATCATTTTAATTTAAAATTGTCAATTAAATTTTAGAATTTCCAAATAGTTTTAAAATTTTTTTTAATTATTTTCTACATATAGTGCAGAAATTCGATGAAAAATTCTGAAACACAACTTTTTATTCCGAATTTTAATCTATGATTTCCAAAATATAATAAGAAATACTGCACAAAAATTGCCATATTTGAAGCCCTTCTCATTCACCACCTTTCACTTCTTCTCTATCCCCTTTCCAAAGGAAGCAACACGTTAATTAATAGGAAGAATTTCCTGAGTGTTGCTTCTCTTTATATAAAAAAAAAACCGTTTAAAAACATATTTTGCAATTGTGAAAATCCCGGGATTCGAGCATAAGAATCCCGAGATTCGGGAGTCATTTTTAATTAATAATCCCGGGATTTAGGGACTCGGGATTGGCATCCCTAGGTCCAGCCATCATTTTCTTATTGCGAACAACTGAAGGGTTGGAGTGATGCCCACGAAACAATTGTCTTGTCTATCATGAAAATGATCAACTTTTTGAAACAACAATTAAATCTAATCTGACAATATCATATTATAATTTGGACTTGAGGCAGAACAATATTCTAACTAAATATATGAAAATACAGAAAGTCCGAAAAAACAATTTTTGTATTTCTTAATGCAAAAATTAAAATAATTGTTAAAAAATTATTAAACTTTATAAAAAAAATTAATTAGAAATTTAATAATTTAGTTCGAGGCCAATTTCCTTATTATGAATTAACATAATAAATAAGTACCCTACGGGAAATTTTAACAAACTGTCACCGAACTGTCCCCTTTATATGAAATAGACTGGTCACTTTTACATGGCGTTGTCATAGGAGGGGGAAATTGGCCCCTTGTGACATGTCACAAGACAAATCCCAGGACAGGTCCCTGAACTTTGTTTTTTATGAGAGTTCAGTAACCTGTCCTAGGATTTGTCTTGTGACATGTCACAAGGGGTCAATTTCCCCCTCCTATGACAACGCCATATAAAAGTGACCAGTCTATTTCATATAAAGGGGCCAGTTCGGTGACAGTTTGTTAAAAGTTCCCGTAGGGTACTTTTTTCCAAAAACTGCTATTTTTCTTCATCAGGATACTATCCTAACAAATACTTCACAGAGTTTTTTTGCTTTCAAAAACCTCTGCACTTTCAGGAATGAAAATACGATCGTTTCGGGGATTTTCCAGGTCCCCTTCATCAGTTTTTTTAGAAAGTGGTGGCATTACTGCAATGCGAATTAAAGCATCAAAATCTCATTAAATGTAGTCTGCTACATCAACAAAATGCGAATAAAGCAAACAATAAAATATGTTTTCGAAGTCTTCCACAAGCATAGCCAACAATAGAAGTATTGGTCAGGAGACTATCCTGATGGAGAAAAATAGCAGTTTTTGAAAAAAGTATTTATGTTAATTCATAATAAGGAAATTGAACTCGAATTAAAATTAGGTGTATAATTTGTTAATTCAATTATTATTTCCTGAAGATGCTGCACAATGGAGTAGCGAAATATCGAAAATAAAGAACATTTTATATATAAAAAAACAAACCTTACGCTCAAGAAAATTGTGGAGTTAAAAATTAAAAAAGAAGGTTAAATAAACGACAAGAAATTATTTTATTTATTAATTTGTTTTGTACTAAATAGGACATTTTCCGAGGTAAAAAGTTATTTTGCCAGTATGACCGACTATTTCACAATGTAGGGTAACCACTTATATCCTAACTTCTGAGTAACCGCTTATTCTATCTTTGTGAGTAACTACTTATTCTTTCACTATGGGTAACCATGCTGGTAACTCATTATTATCACTTTCTTGTAAGCGAGATGGTAATGACCACCCATGAATTTTTGCACATCGCGAATAAAGGTAATGCAGCGAGTAAATAGTATGGTAAGCAGTGAAACCCTGTGCGTGCTACTTACTCGCTTAATTACTTGGTAATGTCTGTTTTTGCTGGGACTGACTAGTCTTAGGGTGAGACGAAACTGAGGCAGTCTGGTGTTCCCTTATGTTTGTTAAATTTTTCAATAAAAATGTTTTCTTCTTTCTATGTATAGGCTTCAGAAAAAATTCCCAGTCTATTATATTTCGAATTTTATTACGATTGTGTCCTGTGCGACAATTACAAACAGAACTCAAAAGCAATCTTTACATTTTTTAATTTTGTTTAAGAAAATTTTCGTGAATTTTAAATTTGAGTATAAAAACCAATTTAATGTAGTTTTGGATTTGTTTAGAGTTTGCTGTTCGGTTTTAATCGAAACCGAAACCGCGGTTTTCCAAGCCTCAAAACCGAAACCGAAAACCGACAAAAATAAGTCGGTTTTTAACAAATACTTTAACCAATTAAAATAATTTATTAAATTGCATATTATTGAATCTTGAATTTCGAAAAGACTCAGCTCCTATTTTACAAAATTTTGTATTTAATTGTAATCAAAATTTTCTCCATTAAATACTGCTTTAAAGAATTTTTTGTTTTTGTTATTACGGATAACATAAACTGAGGCTTATAATTTTAGTAAAAAAAATTGCACCAAAAAGTCAAGTGGTTTAAGAGATATTGAGTTTCACATATTCAGTTACGATTTTCACCGCGTATTTTTCAAAAAATCTTATTTCGTATTCCGCGAAATTTATAAAATTTTAACTTTATATTGTTTTAAACAATTTGCTAAAATTTGCTAAAAAAGAAAAAAACATTAATTTATAACGGGTTTCCGCGTTTATTTCTTCTCCCGGAAAGGTTTCGAAATGGCGTTAATGCCTTTAAATATTCGAGCGAGAAATTCAATCGAATTTTAAAAGATATCTTGGAACTATTAAACTATTTATTTTTATGCAAATTTAATTATCATATACACTAAAACTCATTTAAGACGAACTCCGGGGGACTAGACAAATTAGTTCGTTGTATACGAGGTTCGTATTAACCGGGGTAAAATTTATTTAAAATGTTATAATTATCCACAAAATATTAAAATTTCCTTGAAACAACTTTAAAAATTTTACAATTTTTTCATTTGGTTTCCTAAATATATTGTTTGCAATATATTTAAGAAAAAATGTCTGTGTGTTCGGTTTAAAATTTGTCAGAAAACAAAAAAAAAATATAGAAAAAATTGTCGAATTTTGTAAAGTTCGTATTGAAAGTGGAAAATTATATAGAAATTTGTTTGTGGGACCATTACAAACAGTTCGTTTTAATCGGGACTTCTAAATTAGTTCGTATTAACCGAGAATTCGTCTTATCCGAGTTCGTATTAAGCGAGTTATACTGTATTTAGTTAGAATATTGTTATATTTAATTATTTTAAAACAATTCTATTAATATCACAAGAAAACCGAAAAATAACCGAAGCCGCGGTTTTTATAATTTTGAAAAACCGAAACCGCGGTTTCCAAATTTTTCGATTTTTAGCAAACTCTAGATTTGTTTATTGTATGACTTTCCAGTCTTTGGTATAAATATTATCGCTAAAAGAATAAACTGTATTTATAGGGTTAAACTATCAGTGGGACACCAGCGATATTCGAAAATTAGATTTTCACTACCGCCCTAGTGTATTATACATACATTAGGGAAATAACTGTTCTCATGTTTTGAAAATACCAAAAGCATAGCGATCTCGACCTTGGGAAAATATAAGTAATTATACAATTAATATCATTATGCTGAACCGAAATTGGGTAAAAGTTTAAACAAAATCGGATAGTTTGCATATTGTAGAGATTTCTTATATTTCGTTGAGTATTCAGGTTTTCATATTGGAACTTTTAATTCGAATTTTTGACGAATTTTCATGTTTATAGAAATTGACGTATGATTTGAGTATAATCATGTGTGCATTTGTTCAAGAATATTTTAAAAATATTTCAAGAAATCGCCAAGGATGTGATACAAATTTACCTCGGTGCAGAAAGTTTTTTTTTTCTTTTTCAAAGTGACCCAAGAAACCGATATCGTGGAGTTATGTAATTTTTTCTCCTCAAAACGAAGTTTGTCATGCTAATAATAATATACATACTAATGGTTTTTTATCAAACAAATACGACGATACAAATAAAGTCATGTGTGAATGATGTTGATCATTAACTTTTTTCTTTTCTTACTAAATTTTAAAGTAATGGTCTTCAGTTGTTAGTAAAGTTAATTTAATATTTTACAATAATTTGTTATATTTTCTATTTCAAAGAAAGTTAATAATTAAAAGGCGAATCTGTTTCGTAGAAAAACCATTGTTGGCAAACACTGTCCCTAAAATAGGAATAACGATTTAAACCACTTCCAAATGACTACCGTCTACCTTAAAATACCACAACGAAACAACTCAAAATACCGTTAAGCTTAAAACACCCTAAAGAAATAATTTAAATACCGTTAACCCTAAAATACCCTAACGAAATAGCTTATAATACCGATAACACCCTAACGAAATACTTCTGAAATAACAAATAACGTTACCCATTATCACTAACCTGGTGAATCGGTTGCCAACCCTGAGAAAAAACTAAATTGAATAAAATTTCTTAAAACACAACAATTAGCAATTTGTTACAAACCCCCTTCAGAGATAAACAAATGGAAATAAAACTAACATTTGTTTTTAATTAAGATGATTGCGCTGGAATTAGTTGATTTAATTATATGTTTTCTACATTTGGTGGCATCATTAGAAAACAACAGCTTAAACTTAACTGGAATAGACAGTTTCATGTGGTCAACAGAAAGTAAAATAAACCTACACATTTTAATAACATACATATTTATATTTTTAATATTCCTAATAACCGATATCACGATACTTTGTCAAGCTGTCAGAATTGTAATTTTCGCTAAAAACGATATTTAAAACTGATAAATTGAAATTTAAAATCAACAGTGAAAATGGACACTGACAGAATTGAATAGCCAAGTAAAAAAAATTTATTATTGTTTTTATAGCATATTTTTTGCTGAAACGTACAAAAAAATTGAGACATAAAATATTGACGGACGATGTAGAACTGATTGCGTGTAAACAAAAAGTGTTTATTATCGAATCTAAACTCAAAGCCATAAAATAAAATTAGTTTTGATATACAACATAATTTTAAACAAAAGTGTGGTACACTCAATGTATTATGTCAGTATATTTTGGCAATTTAAAATAAAATTGTTAATAGCAAATTAATTTAAATTAGTCTGTCAAAAGTTTAGTGCATCATGTTCGACGTCTTCAATTGGAGAGTTAAAATTATTTACATTATTTACTCTTTGTCATTACTGAGGATAATTCGACAGAATTTTAAATCATAATATGGGATAATTCACAAGGTTTTTAGCTTTTAAGAAATTTTATTAAAAAAAAAAAAAGAAAACATTTAATAAACAAATTGAAAACAGTTCTATAGACTGAGAGAGTTATCTTCATGATATTAATATTCGTATATTTTTGAGTTCATCATTGAAGTTTCACTCGAACTAGTCTATTGAAACTTTTTATTAAATTAATTCAAGTTTTCATATAGTTTTCTGAAAATTTTAATTATAAACCGATTTCGGTCGCCTCATAGATCCGCTAGATTTTTGTTAACCAAAATTTTTAGATACTTATGTACACTCAGATAAAAAAGTTAGTAAAAAAATTTGTAAACAGTTTCCAGCCGCACTTTACTATTTTAATACTGATTTTAAGTACAATTGTATTTAGTAATCATTTTTGCTGTTCTCTTATTACAAATTACGGATTTTCTTAATAATTCTCGCTGCTGATTTCAGCAAAACATTTTACTAATTTTTCAAAACCGAGCTAAATTTAGTAGAAAAATATACTAATTAAAAACAATTTTTTTTTATTTTTTACAATTCTTGTTTAGTTTATATTTGTTACTATTGATATATTCTTAGTTCGAAAATAACACTCAGAAAATTGCATTGTATCTCCAATGCATAAAAAGGTAATAACTGGAGAACTGTTTGCAATTTTGACTCCAAATTTCAAGTACGAGGCTTGTTACAACCCTATAAACAATTTCACTGGAATTCAAGTGTAAATAAAATTCAATTCTAGCCCTGTTTTCCAGTTTCAAGGCTTGAATACAACTTTAATTACATTTTATTTCAATAGCATACTCCAGCAAAAGGGAAACAAAAATTCAAGTTTGAAATATTTTTTTTAAATAAACAAGTGCTAGAATTTGAAATATACTTTACTTCAAGCAAAATTTAAAGCACTTGAATTTTTAACACCTATGTGTTTATTGGGAATCGAAAGAAAAAGTTTTTTTTATAAATTTTTTATTTAGATTTTACAGTTTTTTTTTTATTTTTTGGTATACTTTTTGCTAATTTCAGCAGATTGATTTTAAATTACAGTTTACAACAATTTACTGAAATTTAGTAGCTGCAACTAGTTATTTATACTAATTTCATTGTTCTAATATTATTGATATTTAATAAGTTTTTTAACTGATTTTAGCAAATCTATTTTAAATTGCAGTTTACAACAATTTTTCTAAAATTTAGTAGCGACTACTAATTTTTTCTACTAATTTTGTTGTACTACAGATCAGCAGACATGTGTTGCTAAAATTAGCAAAAATACCGCTGGGCTCAAAACAGTTAAATTTCCCGTAATAACAGCAAAATTTTCAGTAGCCATTACAGACTGTTTTGGTTGAGTGTAGAACAATGCTTTATTTTTTTATTATTAATGTAGTTTTCTTTTTTGTCCAAAAGCGCCTTCTATCGGAAATATCAGCAACCAGAGTTAACACTTGACAGGATATATATGCTATAGTTTCAATTTTGGTTTTAATCGTAACCATAACCGCGATTATTTGCACTATTTAACCGTAACCGCAAAAACATCGTGCGGCTATGGTTAAAATGTAATGCTTTCAAAACCCGGTTTCTGTAATTAGATCGATATTAAATATATATGAAAAAATTACTGTTTTTTCTATTTTGCAACTTTTATGTTTATAAAAATTCCTTAACGTAATAAATGAATAATTAAGGGTATGCGTACCCGATCAAAAAAAAAAAAAATTGTGCTGGCGCAAATACATGTACTAGTTCCTGTTATTTTAGCAGAACTTTTACCTATTTGTACCGGCTTTTTTAGAGAAATTAACAGAAAAATTAGTTCAATTTAATCAGAACAGTAAAGTGTTGTTTTTTCAAACGCGTCGTATAGACCAAATACAATTAATATTGTCATTAATATGTATTTTTATTAATTCTAATTTAGTAGGTTTGAGGTTTAGCAGACTTTTAAACTAACTTCTTTTTATGAGTTTAGTCATGTCTCATTTGATATAGATCGACATTTGATCTTATCCAAGTTTATCTCAAAATTGGGGTATCCAGTAATTTTCAATCAGGTCCCGCAAATATATTACAGGATTAAATTAGATCCAAATAGATCTCAAAATTGGGAGATCCAATAATTTCCAATAATATCAAATTGAGATCCTGATAGATCCAAAAATATCCCATGGAATTAATTTAGATCAAATTAGATACAAGATCAAAACAAGGCTAATTTTGGCAGATCGAATTGAATAATTTGAGATCAAAATTTATCCTATGATATATTTGCAATTATTTAAAATTTAATAAAAATTAAAAAATAACACAAAAAATTAAAAAAAAAATATTTATTTCATAAAAAAAAAACGCCGTCGGCAGGATTCGAACCCAGATTTCTGGAGTTGTAGTCGGCCACTTAAGTCACTCAGCCACACACTGCTATACAAAATGACTGACTATATGAGATAACATTGTTCGTGTCATTGCGTTATATATAGTTATAAATAAATTAACAACATTCTTGCAAAAAACAAATCAAAAAATGATATTTAGACTTTTGACATGGGTCAAAAGTCTAAATATCAACAGTCTGTATTTGCAAAATTAATAATGGGATAAAAACAATATACATGTTGTTGAAAAGGTAATATAATTGCCTTTTAAATAACGTATGACATATATAAAATTAGCAATCCTTCGGAAAAAAATACCCTTATCCAACACTTTTTCACAAGTTTTGTTGGTATAAAGGTAGGAATAAAAAAATTAGAATATTGGCAAAATTTTTTGTAGAAATATTACAAAAAAAAAAAAAAATCTTTTTCGCTCTGGAACTCAAATTCAGAACTTTAACGAAATTATTATATATTACGATATCTAATTATATATTTAAAATACTATTGATTGAAAACATAATTTGCAGATGCTGTTGACACAAAATGGTACATATAATAATGTGTGGACTCAGTCCATATATAATAATGTGTGGGATTATATATGACAATATATAATTACATATTAAAATATTATTAATCCCAAGTTGCAGTAAAAATAACTTTCAGGTGCTGTTAACAGAAAATGGGTTAATTTTTTTAAGATCTGTAAAAAAATATTTACAAGTAAATTAAATTGAGTTAAAAAAGTAAAAAAAAAAACAATTTTTTTTTGTGCCCGAGCTGGGATTTGATAGTTGGGCCTCTCGCGTTATATGTGACTATATATAATTATATGTTAAACATATAAAAAATATTATTGACGTGGGACCATATATAATCATATCTCAAATTATATTGTTAATCTTGCGCCATATATGAAATCATATATAATTATATCTTGTAGCATCAAACAACCAACAAATTTTTATAAGAAGGCATATAACAACCTTTTTGACTCCCGACGGTTCTAAGCAACAAATCATCAATCAATTTAAATACATATTTTATATATATATACAAATACATATTTTTATAATGCTGTAAATAGAGGAATAGACGAAGATTTAATGAAATTGAAGGGCTTATTTTTTAATTTTAGCTGCTTATTTTAATGTTTTTTCGTGCTGTTTTAAGAGCTTAACACATTTGTTACAGGGTTGTTTTTTTTTGGTTGGCCTAGTTATAACAAATTTATGGCTACACCCAAAGAAATAAGTAAAACATTTTGTATCAAATCTACTGATTTTCAGCAACTAATTTGAACTAATGTTTTACTAATTTATTTTGCTCTAATGCCAAAATTGTGCTGATAAAAATACAATTCCTGTATATATTTTATATATTTTTAGAATTAGAACCAGCTGCGACACTTTAAGAATTAACCCCTTGTGGACCAAGACTCGAAAGCGTTGGAAACTTTGTATTTGTTTGACTAAATCTTAATTAATATGCCTTCTTAAAGTTATATACAAGTTTAAAATTTGGCAAGGACCTGCAGGGATATTAGTTATGACTGGTACTCCTAAGTACCGTTGGGTCAGGATGAATTAAAAAGTAAGAAAGAAACATTGGTTTTTTTGTACTTTTAATAAATTAGTATTAAATCATTTCTAATTAATTAATACCATGATATTAAGAAAAACAATTTATTTATCATTATAACATAAGTATTTTTCATTAATCGAAATTAGTGCCACCATATCTTAACCAAACAGCTGAAATACATTTCGAATTACCGTTATTCTGTGAAGACGGGGTCGCCAATAGTCGAAAAAAGATATTATTAGAAAAATCATAGAGTACTCTAATATAGCTATGGCCCAAAGGTATAAAACAACTTTTTTTTAAAGATTTTATGAGCTCGTAACTGTAAGGTACTTTTAAGTATCGTCGGTCGACATGGGGTTAAAGTTGAAAGCAAAAACAGTAATAACGGAGGATAAAAATAGCATTGTTAGAATTTCCTTGATGTTAGTCTAATTTCCTTATTTGTTTCACATTCAACATAAATAGATCATGATCAATTATTAACCCATAGAGGCATAGGATACTCAGGATTCGTCTGTAGCAGGACCCGAAAATATGTATTCTATCCTGCTATCGCTGTTATCGATTTTTTTTTAATTTTTATTCTCCGTGATTTACTTGTAAAAATTTTTATCATCTTTCTATAATATAAAATTAATTTAAAAAAGAAAATGATATAATATTTGATCTCAAATCGAATGAAATAACATTCACTTATTATTAGATTTTTAATTAAATCATATTTTTAATTTTTAATTAAATCACGTCTACTAATATGGAAGTCTGGGTATTTTGATATTTTACAAAGTTCCCTAAATAATTGTCAAAAGAATCAAAACACACTTTGTAGATTTCAATTTTCAGCAAATAAATTAACTAAAGTTTGATTTTTCTACTGATATTCAACAAAAAGTTTTATTGACTTTAGCAAGAACTTGTTTCATTCCCAATCGACAAAGCGTTAGCATGACTTTTGCTGAGATTACTTTTTTTTTAATCAGCACGCTGATTACACTGCTATACAAAAAAAAAAAGGTGGATGTTATTGCAGCGGTTTTAGGATAATTAGGGGGTGCTGATTTCGAATCTGCTACCAGTTTGTTTAAATTGGCTCTAGGTTTTCAGCCGATTTTTTCAATCAAAAATTTATAATTTAGTAACTATAGCTTCGGCAAAAAAAACGCTTTACACATTTTAAGCATTATTCTGTGCCCTATTTTTCAAACTTAAGTGTGTGTCAATATCTCAATAACTTTTCTAAATATAGTCGCGCAAAATCAAAATATAAAAATTTTTTAAGGTTTTTTTTTAAAAAAAAATTTTAAATATAACACGAAGTCCGATTTTAAATATCAAAGCCAATTTGGAAAGAAAAAGGTCCAAAATTTATATATATGTCATATTGCATTAACAAATTGTGTGCAGTTTTAGAGCCTTTTGTAATTAAATTTAGACTTAAAAAATGAACAAAAAAAATTTTTACTGTACTAAAAATCTACTGTAGTATTACAGAATTTTTATACCCTACACCACTATGTGGTCAGGGTATTATAAGTTTGTGCTGATGTTTGTAACACCAAAAAATATTGGTCGTAGACCCACCTTATAGTATACCGATCGGTTCAGAATTTTTTTTTATTTCGATTTAACGATGTCCGTCTGTCCGTCCGTCCGTCTGTCTGTCTGTCCATGCAATCTTGTGCGCACTCTACAGGTCGCAGCTATTAAGATATTTTGATGAAATTTGGTACGCAGACCTATGTTGGCCCAAGGACGAACAAGTTTGATTTTTTTGAACATCGGTCCATGTTTAGACCTAGTGCCCATATAAGGGTCCTACCAAAATTATATTGTTTATACGCTGCAGGTCGTAAATATTAAGATATGTTGACGAAATTTGGTACACAGACCTACATTGGCCCAATAACGCAGCCTATTGATTTTGGTGAACATCGGTCTATGTTTAGACCTAGTGCCCATATAAGGCTCCTACCAAAATTATACTGTTTATACGCTGCAGGTGGTAAATATTAAGATATTTTGATGAAATTTGGTACACAGACCTATATTGGCCCAATAACGAAGCCTATTGATTTTGGCGAACATCGGTCCATGTTTAGAACTAGTGCCCATATAAGGGTCCCCCCAAAATTATATTGTTTATACGCTGCAGGTCGCAAATATTAAGATATTTTGATGAAATTTGGTACATAGACCTATGTTGGCCCAAGGACGAAGCCTATTGATTTTGGTGAACATCGGTCCATGTTTAGAACTAGTGCCCATATAAGGGTCCCCCCAAAATTGGCTTGGTTACAAACTGCAGGTCGCAAATATAAAGATATTTTAATAAAATTTGGTGCGCTGACTCACATTATAGAAAATTTTGACACAAGCCCCATTTTAACCCATTCGAATTTCGGATCCAAACAATACACCAGAGTGGTGTAGGGTATTGTATAGTCGGCATGCCCGACTTTAACCTTTTTACTCGTTTTTTTCTAAAAACATCAGATTTCATTCCCTATTAATTTTTTTCCGATATTATTGCGATTTGCAAAGTTTATATTTAAATCACAATATTTTCGTACACATTCAAAATGAGTTCGTCGAGAAATAATTGTGAAAAGAGTGCGAAGGCATTATTTAAATATAAACTTGGAAAATCGCAATAATTTCGCAGAAAATCCAATAGGGAATGAAATCTGATGATTTTGGAAAAAAAATGATGTAATAGTACAGTAGATTTTTAGTACAGTAAAAAATGTTTTTGTTCATTTTAATTCTCAATTTAATTACAAAAGGCTCTAAAACTGCACACAATTTGTTAATGCAATATGACATATATATAAATTTTGGACCTTTTTCTTTCCAAATTGGCTTTGATATTTAAAATCGGACTTCGTGTTATATTTAAAATTTTTTTTTAAAAAAAAACCTTAAAAAATTTTTATATTTTGATTTTGCGCGACTATATTTAGAAAAGTTATTGAGATATTGACACACACTTAAGTTTGAAAAATAGGGCACAGAATAATGCTTAAAATGTGTAAAGCGTTTTTTTTGCCGAAGCTATAGTTACTAAATTATAAATTTTTGATTGAAAAAATCGGCTGAAAAATTGATTAAATTTAAATCGCGAATTACGCGAAACCTAGAGCAAAATTGAAAAAACTGGTTGCAGATTCGAAATCAGCACCCCCTAATTATCCTAAAACCACTGCAAAGTTGTGCAACTTATAAATATTGTAATATTTTGTAGAGCTGTGTTATCAACTTTTTTGCAAGCGCGCTGCTAACTAAAAATTTGCTGACACAGTAACATTTTTTGCCGACTTTACAACTTTACTGACTTTTTTTTTTTGGAGTTTAGTGTCAATTAGTTTATTAAAAAATTGTCTCCAATAAAATTCTATGTGTGCAGATTTTACCTACTTATTATTTGAGTGCAGGTAATAAAAACCGAAATTATAACTTTGAATATCAAATAAAATACAAACAAATTAATGAAAAATCTGCTTAAAAAAGAATTTTTTGTTCACACACACTTAACAAAAACACATCTGTAGTCAATTTAAATGTTTTATTTCAATTTTTTTTTTTTTTTTTTTGTAATTCATTTACTCTTTTTTATGCACTACATATTTTGCATACATAGTTAAGCCTTTTATGTTTTATTTTATATTATTTTTTACCTTTAACCCTTAACTTTATTATGTTAATAGCTTGTACATAAAAAAAGTTCAAGGTTATAATTTGCATCATCGTTTTAAATACAACACATTTTCCTAACACACATGTAATTGAATCCAAAGCTTTGTTCGAATTTGTATGTTAAATCATGACTTTGTATTCAGCAAGCTGAAGAAAGAAAAAAATGAAACAAAATTACGCATTTAGGATGGATCGATTCTGAATTTTGATGAAATTTCCCACACGGCAAAATACAAACAAGACAGGAATGGCAAGATAATTTAACAGGCGGTACAAGAGCTGGTAAAAAGTGCTTTCCTGTTCCATCATAGCATAATCGAGCGACTGTTTAAAAAGTGTCAGAAAAACACTGAGAAATAAAATTTCCCACGTACACTAAAAATAGTTTGTAGTTTAAATTATAATATATACCAAGTTTGGCTACCGATACCTTTATAATACCGTTATCCGTTTCAAAACCCTTTTAAATTGATAACCGATACCAATACCGAAACTCTTTATTTTAAAAAATACCGGTGTCCAAAAACCTGTTCCCTTAATTCCGGTATCGTACCGGTATTGAATCGGTTTCTAATAAAATCATTTTTTTTACGTTTTTCACAAAAAATATAAAATATAAATACAAAACACCCAAAACATTTTTTTGGAACCCGTTCTAATATTACTACCCAGGTAGAAATTGCCGACGTTACAACAAAAGTTGTACTGGGAGAGCACTGTTTTTTACGAAATGCCGGTACTACTTAAAACGTGCTTTGCCAGTACTGTTTTCTGAAAATTAACGAGCTTTTTTTAATTTATTAAAATTAACAATTTCATAAATTTTACGTATTTTTACATCTATTACAAAATTATTTATGTAAGAGAGACATCGCCATTCTTTTCTTGTGAAGTTTCGAAAGAATACATTTGAAGAAATTACATCAAGACTTGACAAAAAAAAAATAAAAAAAAAAATCTGTGATGTACACTAAGAGGACAGTAAAGTTCTAGCAAAGTACTAAATTTGTTATTAAATGTACTGGAATAATACCAAAAAAATAAAATCCCAAGCTTGCGCCAACGTTGGGAAATAACTACGGCCAAGCGTTTATTGGTGTTATCATTTCGACAACTTGGCAGTACAGTGAAAGTTAAAAATCCGACGCATTGCCAGTACATGCACTACCGCCTCCAATACCGGGCCAACATTGTGCCGTTTGTATTTTTCTACCTGGGTAGTTCTAGAACTAGTTCTCAGGGAGTTACTACACATTCTCGAATAGAATCCTTGGAATTAGTGATGGTGCAACTAGTTCTAGAACCCATGCAAAGGAGTCCTATTTACCATTTTAAATACATCCTTGGAATGTTTTGGGAACTATTGATTTAGAACTACTTATACATTACTTCTACATCGGTTCCCGGGATCTAACACTAGTTCCAAAACCGCTCCGTAAAGCTATTTGAAAAACTAAGAAAATTTAAGATATTTTTTTTTCTTTAAATTAACAAAAAATTCTCTTAAACTGTTTCCTATCAAAATGGAAAACAGGCCAAGAATTTGGCATGAAAATAACCGTTAAAGAAAATAATTTATCTAGAGTTGATTTATAGGAAGAAGAAGAAGAAAACATTTTTATTGAAAAATTTAACAGACACAAGGGAATCACCAGACTGCCGCAGTTTCGTCTCACCCAAAGACTCGTCAGTGGTTAGTTTATGTGTCAACTGATCAAAGTAATTTTTAATTGTTAATTTGTCTCTATATGACGAAAAAAAAAAGGTTAAAGTTAAAGTCGGTTAAGGTTAAAGTCGGGCATGCCGACTATACAATACCCTACACCAGTCTGGTGTATTGTTTGGATCCGAAATTCGAATGGGTTAAAATGGGGCTTGTGTCAAAATTTTCTATAATGTGAGTCAGCGCACCAAATTTCATTAAAATATCTTAATATTTGCGACCTGCAGTTTGTAACCAAGCCAATTTTGGGGGGACCCTTATATGGGCACTAGTTCTAAACATGGACCTATGTTCACCAAAATCAATAGGCTTCGTCCTTGGGCCAACATAAGTCGGTGTACCAAGTTTCATCAAAATATCTTAATATTTGCGACCTGTAGAGTGCGCACAAGAATGTATGGACAGACAGACAGACGGACGGACGGACAGACGGACATCGTTAAATCGAAATAAAAAAAAAATTCTAAGCCGATCGGTATACTATAAGGTGGGTCTAGGACCAATATTTTTTGGTGTTACAAATATCAGCACAAACTTATAATACCCTGACCGCATAGTGGTGTAGGGTATAAATAGACAGTTTTATGATTTTATATAAAGTAACCTTTATTTATGAAATAATACGAGGTTGCCGAACTTAGTTTTCGTAAAAAACTACTTTTTTTTCGTCGTTGCCGAGTATAACACTTTGTCCTGTCTTGGCATTTAGGAAGTGTTCAGAAGTCGAGGTCGATTAGGGCGTCCTCAGTATCATGAGAGGGTGATCGACCCTCGACACTATATATACTCTTTAGTGCAACTGCGTTACTGAATACCTACTTTTTAATTTATTTTGTAAAACTTTTGGAGTCTAAATTTGGGGTTGGTATCAATGCACCGGGTTGTATTTAATAGAGAGTGCACCATTAAATATCTAACACAGAAAAGTTTTGCTCATTTTTGTCGTTAACGTTCTTCTTCTTTAGAACTCGGGAAACCGTTTTCGGGCCAACTATTAGTTTCCAAGATATTTTTTTATATGTCCACTGAGGGTGGTTTTGAAAAGTTTTCACAATGTTGTTTCGCAATTCCAATTCGCTTGCCATTTTAAAGCGAATTAATGCTTCTAGCAAAAAAATTTAAAATATGAAATTTTATTACATTCAGTTGCAAGTCTAATTAAAAAAATTTCAATTTGAGTGATTTCTAAAAAAGTTATTGCAAAAACTGTGATGGACACTTTTTTAAACCCAGTCTTTAATAGAGAGTGCGCCATTAAAATATGTAACAGAGAAAAGTTTTAATCATACCTCTTAGTATTTCTGTCTGGAACTTTCTGAACTTTAAATTTCTTAAGCCCAATGTTTAGAACCGCCATCAATATGTTCTCCACCTTTTTGGCTCCGGTTTCGTTCCAGGGTACTTTTTCTTTACCCGCTCCAGGATTTCCTTTTGTGGTATTATGTTATGGAAATTTTCTCTGTTTCTCTGTTGCTTTTATTTTTTTAAGACCACGATGGATTATTCTGAATTTGAATTTGATTCTCCATTGTAAACTAATAAACGACTCGAATTTAACAAACCGATGCGTTTTAAAATCGGACGTATTTCTCAAAGATATTTTGATAAAGACAAATTATTAAAAAAAAAAACAAATCATTTGGAAAAAGTTACTAAGAATAAAGTGTGTTACACTTTTTAATGGCACACTTCTTAATAAGAAGTAAAACATCACCAATGACTAGGAGTAACATTAAAATAAGTATAAAAAGACCCATTCCTTATGGTTTACAATGTGCTTAAATGTGATACGCATCATGGGGGTAGCAGTGCAATATGCACTCTCAAGCAACGTGCTACATGATGCAGAAAAAAACCTTTAGTTAGCAGATGTCTTACTTCTTTCTTAAAGAGGGCAGAAGGGTGGTTGGTGTGTAGTTAGGATAAGAGTGAAAAATAAAGAATGCTTAAGTAAATTTTTTTACAAAATTAAATGTCAATTACTAAGTCCCAGAAAGAGCAATGGAAAAGTTAAGTTACTTTTCAAATTCCTTGGTATCAGTACTATTTAAAAACAAATACGTGTTTATTTAAACACAACTTTTCAAGGCGATGGTATCGATCGTAGAAGAAAAGAGAAAAAAATGGGCAAAACTGCAGTTTATGGGATTTCGTCAAAAAATATAAAAAAATGCCCCCCTTGAATTAAAAAAGAAAAAAACAAAATTAAAAGAAAATTTTCTCACGATTTCAAAAATGAGGTTTTTTTTTACTAATCCGTTGGACGTGAATCGAATAAAGAAGCTGTGTTTTCGACTTAACTATATCCGTTAACTTTGAAAAAAAACACAAAGTGCATAAAAATGTTTTTTGGACGAAAACTAACATATTACTTTTCGTATGCACGTTAACTTAGAACGTGGATAATTATCAACGTTGAAAACTTAACGTTTATACATTTTCATACCTAGCGTAACTTCTTCGCGTTACCACCTAAAAAGTTTTGCTGACGTATGTTCGATTATAACGGAACAATTATAAGCATAACCTATTTCAAATTTTTTTATACTACGATCGGTTTAACGTAGATTTGCTTTAAATACTTAACGTTGATAGGCATGAGACAAAATACAGCTAGAGACATTTTGTTAAATTTTAGACCTTCGAAAAATTAAAAAAGTCTAAAATCACATTATTTTAGTTTTGGTAAAACCCTGTACATGTCCATTTTTTGTTGTTTATTGGAACACAAAAGGCAGTTGGAAGTGGAAATGACAAAAGGAGTCAACTTTTTATTGATGAGAAATGCAAATTTAGAATTGCGCGATTTTTCATCATTTTCAGTCCCCCCTCTTAAGGGACTAAAATGGCTCTAGGTAAGGCTACGTTTTATGCATTTTTGAAATCGTGAGACAATTTCCTTTAATTTGAGTATCCACTGTTACTATGGCCCTCCGTGTTTTGCCCCCCCACGGGCCTCACGGGTCCGAGCCCCTCCCAAAATTAATTTCGGTTTTTTTTCTTTTTTAATTCCAAAGGGGGTCATATTTTTATTGACGAAACCCCATAAACTGCAGTTTTGCTAAAAAATTTTGTACATTTTTTTAAACAATCAAACTGCTTCGTTTGCAGCCCGGGCGAATACTCGAAATGTTATCAATCGATTTAAACAGACCAAGACGTATACTAGAAAATCAGGATCAGGTCGAAAAAGTGAATTTATAAACCCAAAATTGGCTGAAGAAATAGCAAAAAATTTCAAGCGAAACCCTGGTCTATCTGAACATTATTTGGCAAAAAATATAGTGTGTCACCTGCATATTGTATTTTGTATTGTATTTATTTAATTTGGCTTTCTAATACAACAGGACATAATATCTTTTAAATGACAGCATTAGAATCAGACAAGTTATATGTACAACTAGCGGGCGCAGCCCGCTACGTTGTTAGCGTGCCTTAATGGTTAAGGGGGGGGGGGGGGGGCTGCGCCCTCCCCCCGGGGGGCTGCGCCCCCCACAATTTTTATTAAATTCGTTTTTTTATTTAAAGTTTTTTTATTTAAAGCCTTCACCCAGCCACCACAAATAAATAATTCTGCACAACAATGGGTTTAAAATAAATAAATATTTGATCACTTTTTCTCATGAAAGTGGATTGTTAGTAATGAATCCATAATAAATTGCAATATACGTGTGTATGTTAAGATAATTTGGTAAAGTGCGAACTTAGGTAGATAGACCCGTAAGTAGTTTTGTTCATTTGTGTTTTGAATGAAAATAAATAACGTAAAGCAGGGTTGGAAAGCATTTTATAATATTAAAAATAGCGGGCAAAGCCCGCTACGTTGTTAGCGTGTCTTAAAGTTTTTTTTTTAATTCCAGTTTATGTAAATGTAGACCTGGCAATTCAAGTAAATTCACAAATTCAGTTGGAAAATTTACTGCGTCGGTTTCTTCCACCGGTGCTTCGTTACATGAAGTTTAAATATCGGAATATATAAGTTCCATTCCTTTTCTAAGGTTTTTTCTCTTTCAGAAAATTTGTTTAACTTTTTGGGGAGTATGTTTCAATGCTACATAAGTTTCATATTCCGTTGATAGTGTTTGAACAGGTAATTCCCTCTTCCAATCCATTTGCATTGTCTATAATTTCAATTCCACTCGTTCAACGTTTATATCCATTTCATTCCACTTGTGTAGTGTTTCAATCCCACTCGTTTCCTATTTAGTTTCTTAATTTTAGTGTTTCATATACACTTGTTCTTTAAGTTTTAGGTTTCTAGCTAAAGACGCAGACGTTAAGGGGGGGGGGGGGCAATTTTCCCCTTTTGAACCACCATTTTTACCACGTTCCTGTCCAAAGTCCTAGAAATGCCTTGTCGATAAGTTAGCCCATACTCCAAGGAAAACATATTATATATTACAGGTTTCTAGCCGAAGGGTTCGGTTAGGCCATCAAGGTGGAGAATTATTCCGTTTTTACCCCTCCCGGTAGGAATTTCCAAAAATTCCGTCTTAGAGGACGTCTGCGTTGGAGGAGGAACCTACTACATACATAATTTTAGGTCTCTATATCCAGCAGTTTGGCCAGGCCATCAAGGGGGAAGTTTTTTCACTTTTTACCCCTCCCGGTATGAATTTCCAAAAATACCATCTTAGGGGACGTCAACGTTGGAGAAGGAACCCAATTTAAGATCCCTTGTTCCAGCAGTTTGGCCAGGCCGTTAAGGAGGAGACTTTTCCTGTTTTTGACCCTACCTGTAGAAATTTCCAAAAATCTCATCTTAGCGGATGTCTACAATAGAGGAGGAACTTTAATACCAAATTTCAACTTCCTACCTCCAGCGGTTTGGGCAGGCCTTTAAGCGGCACTTTTCGCTTCATTAATCCCCATTTTTGCAATGTCCCTGTCCAAAAAGCACCGTCTCGGTAAGTGAGCAGATACTCCAAGTAACATATGTTTTACATTTCAGGTTTCTAGCCAACTTTTACTATTTGTGCCCCTCTCGGTAGGAATTTCCGAAAATCCATCGACATGGAATTCCAGTTTCCTAGTTCCAGCAGTTTGAGCAGGCTGAGAGGAACTTAAGTACCGAATTTCAGCTTCCTAGTTCCAGCAGTTTGGACAGGTCGTTAAGGGGCAACTTTCCCTTTTTGAGCTCCCATTTTATAACGACCCTGTCCAAAATTCAAAAAGTATCTTTCTAATACGTTAGCCCTCACTCCAGGGACCCACATTTTAAGCTTCAGGTTTCTAGCCGAAGGGGTTTTTACCGGCCCCCAAGGTGAGGTTTACTTCTTTTTGCCCCTCCCTTTAGGAATTTACAAAAATTCCATCTTCGCGGCTATCTGCGATGGATGAGGAACATTCATACCAAATTTCAACTGCATTGCCTAAGCGGTTTGGGCAGGCCGTTAGTGGGGACATTTTTCCCTTTCAACCGCCATTTTTACTATGTTCCTGTTCCAAAATAGAAAAATTACGTTGCCGGTGAGTTAGTCCTACTCCAAGGAATACATATTTAAAATTTTAGGTTGGCCAAAAGGGATTGGGCAAGCCGTCAGGAGGAGACTTTTACCTTATTTCCCCTCCCGATAGGAATTTCAAAAATTCCGTCTAAGCGGACGCCTACACAGAAGGAGGAACTCACATACCGAGTTTCCTTTTGGGATATCCGGTAGGGAATTCCAAAAATACAAACTTAGTCGATGTCTACTACAGTGGAGGAACCTTTATACCAAATTTCAACTTCTTACCTCCAGTGGTTTGGGCAGGCACTTTTCCAATTTGTGAGACTGTTTATGGGGAGACTTTTCCCCTTTTTGCCCGTTCCGGTAGGAATTTCCAAAAATCCCGTCTTAGCGCACGTCTATGCCGAATATCAAGAAACCTTGTTTTAGTGGAGATATCCGTGGGTGGAGGAAAAAAAGTAGTTTTTTTGAAATTATATATTATTTTAAATGGTACTTTTTGGAAAAACGAAATTTTTTGGAAAAAGATACTTTGTTTGTACTTCTTTTGGAAAAGGTATTTTTTTTTTAAAAAGGTGTTTTTTTTTGGAAAAATGTATGTTTTTTGGAAAAAGGTACTTATTTTGGAAAAGGTACTTCTTTTGGAAAAGGAAAATTTTTTTAGAAAAAGGTACTTTTTTTTGGGAAAAGGTACTTTTTTTTGGAAAAGGTACTTTTTTTGAAAAAGGTATTTTTTTGAAAAAATGTATGTTTTTTGGGAAAAGGAACATTTTTTAGAAAAAGGTACTTTTTTTGGGAAAAGGTACTTTTTTTGGAAAAGGTAGGTACTTTTTTTGAATAAGTTATTTTTTTGGAAAAATGTATGTCTTTTGGGAAAAGGTACTTTTTTTTTTTTGGAAAAGGTAAATTTTTTTAGAAAAAGGTACATTTTTTGGAAAAAGGTACTTTTTTTGAAAAAAGGTACTTTTTTTGGAAAAAGGTACTTTTTTTGGAAAAATGTACTTTTTTTGGAAAAAGGTACTTTTTTGGAAAAAGGTACTTTTTTCGGGAAAAGGTACTTTTTTTTGGAAAAACGTACTTTTTTTGGAAAAAGGTACTTCTTTTGAAAAAAAGGTACTTTTTTGGAAAAAGGTACTTTTTTTGGAAAAAGGTACTTTTTTTGGAAAAAGGTACTTTTTTTGGAAAAAGGTACTTTTTTTGGAAAAAGGTACTTTTTTTGGAAAAATGTACTTTTTTTGGAAAAAGGTACTTTTTTTGGAAAAAGGTACTTTCTTTGGAAAAAGGTACTTTTTTTTGGAAAAAGGTACTTTTTTTTGGAAAAGGGTACTTTTTTTGGAAAAAGGTACTTTTTTTGGAAAAAGGTACTTTTTTTGGAAAAAGGTACTTTTTTTTGGAAAAAGGTACTTTTTTTGGAAAAAGGTACTTTTTTTGGAAAAAGGTACTTTTTTTGGAAAAAGGTACTTTTTTTTGGAAAAAGGTACTTTTTTTGGAAAAAGGTACTTTTTTTTGGAAATAGGTACTTTTTTTGGAAAAAGGTACTTTTTTTGGAAAAAGGTACTTTTTTTGGAAAAAGGTACTTTTTTTGGAAAAAGGTACTTTTTTTGGAAAAAGGTACTTTTTTTTGGAAAAAGGTACTTTTTTTGGAAAAAGGTACTTTTTTTGGAAAAAGGTACTTTTTTTTGAAAAAAGGTACTTTTTTTGGAAAAAGGTACTTTTTTTTGGAAATAGGTACTTTTTTTGGAAAAAGGTACTTTTTTTGGAAAAAGGTACTTTTTTTGGAAAAAGGTACTTTTTTTGGAAAAAGGTACTTTTTTTGGAAAAAAGTACTTTTTTTGGGAAAAGGTACTTTTTTTGGGAAAAGGTACTTTTTTTGGGAAAAGGTACTTTTTTGGAAAAAGGTACTTTTTTTGTCCCCTTTTTGCCCCTCCCGATAAGAATTTGCAAAAATGCCGTCTCAACGGACGTCTACACCGGTCGAGGAACCTACATACCAAATTTCAACTTCATAGCTCCAGCAGTTTGAGCAGGCCGTCAAGGGGGAGACTTTTTCCCCGTTTTGCCCGTCCCTGTAAAAATTTCCAAAACTCCCGTCTTGGTGGATGTCTACGATAGTGGAGGAACCTTTATACCAAATTTCAACTTCCTACCTCCAGCGGTTTGGGCAGGCCGTCAAGGGGGGCCTTTTTCCCCTTTTTAACCCCCATTTTTACAACGTCCCTGTCCAAAATTCTAGAAAGTACTTTCCAGAAAAGTTAGCCCCTACTCCAAGGAACACATATCTTAAATTTCAGCTTTCTAGCCAAAGGGGTTTTGGCAGGCCGTCAAGGGGGACACTTTCCCCCTTTTTGCCCGTTCCGGTAGGAATTTCCAAAAATCCCGTCTTAGTGGACGTCTACCCCGAAAGAGGAACCTACATACCAAATTTCAACTTCCTAGCTTCAGCGGTTTGGGCTGGGCGATGTTGAGTCAGTCAGTCAGTCAGTCAGTCAGTCAGTCAGTCACGTTATTCTTTTATATATAGAGATATACAATATATACATAAAGTGAAAAAGCAATTCATATTAAGATCATTTAAAGTAATCAAAGTTCCAAACACAAATGATATTTAAAGTGGATAGAAGAGCCAAGACGAGAGCGAGGAAGTTGCTGACGTCAGAATTGAACAATTTTAACGGGTGCATATTGATGGATGACGAGACGTACACTTGTGCCCACAAAATTAAGTCAATTCAATTTTTTTTTTAATTTTATTGTTGTTGCCTTTATTTTTAAAGATCAAAATAGTGGCTAAATTCGCCACGAAAGGCAAGGAGACGGTTCAGAAAATTGTACAGAATTTTATCGTAATGTTTGTTTTTTCATTTTGTCACTGATTTTAAGTGGGCGTGGCTTTTAACGAAAAATTAGCGATATCAACCTTTTATCAAATTACATAGTAAAATTTAGGCAGTACTGATCGGTTCTGTACAAACTGTATATTTTTGAAATTCCTATAAAATATCCTTAAGTCTTGCATTATTTTTATCTACAAATAGTCGCCAGACTTAAAATTGCAGCACGTTAAACATGACCAAAATTTTTCTTGTTTTTAGCGATTTTTAATAAAGTTAACAGCACTGAAATTGTAAAGTGAATATTTTTATGCTTTTCTTACCACAATATAACAAATCAGTCAAGATTTTTTTTACGTTATAGCAAAAAGCATTTCATGTTAAAATTTCAGTGTTGTTAACTTTCTTTTAAAATCGCTAAAAACAAATAAAAATTTGGTCATGTTTAAAGTGCTGCAATTTTAAGCCTGGTGACTTTTTGTAGATAAAGATAATGCAAGACTTAAGAAAATTTTATAGGATTTCCAAAAATATACAGTTTGTACAGAACCGATCAGTACTGCCTAAATTTTACTATGTAATTTCATAAAAGGTTGATATCGCTAATTTTTCGTTAAAAGCCACGCCCACTTAAAACAAGTGACAAAATGAAAAAACAAACATTACGTTAAAATTCTGTACAATTTTCTGGAACATCTCCTTGCCTTTCGCGGCGAATTTAGCCACTATTTTGATCTTTAAAAATAAAGGCAACAACAATAAAATTAAAAAAAAAATTGAATTGACTTAATTTCCTGAGCACAAGTGTATGTCAAAAACGATTTCAAACAAATCCCCGGTGTTCAATTTTATACTGCTCATGTCAGATGTGGTGTAAAGAAGATGTTTAAATATAAAAAGGTAGACAAATTTGCTAAAAAAAATTTAGTATGGCAGGCCATATGTAGCTGTGGGCTTTGCACCAAACCGTATGTGCTTCGAGGCTCTCTGAACAAAAATTTGTATATAAACTAATGTCTACAAAAACGTTTGTTACCCCTGTAATCAGTACTCAACTCCACCGTTATTCTGGCCAGATTTGGCTACAATACATTATGCTAAATAAACAATAGATTGGTTCGAGATTAATAATATAAAATATGCACCAAAACTGTGCAACCCATCAAACTGCCCTGAGCTTCGACCAATTGAAAAATTCTGGGCACAAATGAAGCTAATTTTAGGAAAAACATCCAAAGTAGTTGTTGATGAAAAAAATTCGTTACTTCATGGAGCAAAGAAGTGAAAAAGATGTGCAAACCCTAATGACGAGTTAAAAGGCAAGAGTGCGTAAATACGTCAGAACGCCGATCGAAGATTAATTTTTTTTTTTATATATTATAAAATTTGATACTGATGTTCTCATTATGTGATATGAATTTCGAATTTTATGTTTGTTGGTTTAAAAATATGAATAAAATAAAATGTAAAAATTTTTACGTAAGCATTCTTTACTTTAAGGAAAAGTGATATATGCGGGCTTAGAAGTTTTAAATATTAACTTTTTTTTTTTGTTTCATTGACAGTGTAGAATATGTAAAGAAGATACTAAATAATAAATTAGTGATAGGGAGAACAACTAACTCAAATATTAAATTTACAGTGAAAAAAAAAAAAAATAAAGATATTATATAAAAAAGTAAGCACAAAGCACAGCTAGAAGTCGTTTTTTCTATGGTTATAAAGTGATTAAGCTTTGAAAACTTTTTATAATGTAATTCTATGAAGGCACCTATTCCATTTTATTGGGAATTACGAAAATATTTTCGAGTTACTTATGTAAGGTATTCGGTTATTTTCGATTGCAATAAAATTTCGCACAGCCTTTTCCAAACTTATGTTGATAATGGGCAATGTTTCCATATAAAAAATACATGAATAAAAAGAACTCTAACATTTTATTTATTTACTGAAAATAGAAATCACAAAATTCTTCATCATTGCGGTTACCATCCATGTTCAAAACAGATAGCATTTTCAATGAAGAATAGAAGCCCTATCTGCTCCACGCCACGTCGAAAATAAAGTTAAGATTTTTTTATATTTGCACTTGAAAAGGACCTGAAAAGGACTTTCATTTTCAATTTACCAACTTTTAAAAATTTGCGAAAATTTAAAAAAAAAAAAAAATACTTTGGTCACAGACAAAGCTGTATAGTTACTTAAAAATATTTACTTAAATTAATAATTAGAAATATTTTTCGTAATTATATTAGAAAGTTCAAGTATAAGTATTTTATTACTTACTTAAAAATGTTTTTCAGTAAGTAAACAAATATTTATATTTGAGTTTGGAAATATTAAAATTTTTTTATTTATTTCAAATAATTTGGAGTAAGTAAATAAATATTAATATTTCAAAGCTGAAATAAATATAAATATTTTGAAATAAATGAAATATGTAGTTAAGTAAAATACTTAACTACATTTTTGAAATATTTTGAAATATTTGAAATATTTGAAATATTTAAAATATTTGAAATATTTGAAATATTTGAAATATTTGGAATATTTGAAATATTTAAAATATTTGAAATATTTGTAATATTTGAAATATTTGAAATACACTGAACATTCAAAATTATTATTACTTACTTAAAATTATTTGAAGTAAATTATAGATTATTAATATTTGAAAGCTGAAATATTATTATTTTCTTACTTACTTATGTGCGTATTTTAGTAAATAAAATTACAAATATTAATAAGTGGTTATTTCAAAAATATATTTTAAATAAACTTTTATACAGGTCTGGTCTGAAAAAACGGCATTTTTAGCAAGAAATCAAGTTGCAATATCTCGAAAGCCGTTCGTACGCTTTTGAAAATCCTAAAATATTCCTGTTTAGCATGCCAGAATTAAGCAAAAATTATCGTGTCTATTCCTAAGAGTCACACTCTTAGTTGTGACTGTATTCCCCTTGTATTTTTGTTGAAAAGTCTCAATAAATTATATTTATTAAAATTTTTGTGTGAAAAGTTCAATAAAATTAAGGCCAGGTATCGACACAATCTTAGCTCTGACAAATAAAATTAGAACATTTTGAATTTCATTAGCCCTGTTCATGTGGCATTCCTATCAACGTTATCTCGAACAATTTTGACAGGGGAAAGCCTACATACGTTGAAAAACTGTCAAAGTTGTTCTTGGTAACACTGATAGAAAGTCACACAAACAAAGCTATTGTTGTTTTGTATGGAAAGTTGTGACTTTCCATACAATCTTGAAAATAGTGTTATGACAGTCACAAGTAGTTGTAGATAGGCAACTATCTACAACTTTATATATCAGGGGTGGGCACATAAATTACTCAAAGGGCCAAATTTGAGATTTCACAAACTTATGGAGGGCCGTACCATATTTCATTACGCAATACTAGGGTATTCAATTAATCGACTTTTCATTTTAATCGATTAATCGTGAAAATAATGATGCGGGTTTTTTTCTTAACAGATTAATCGAATAACATTTAAAAATTTATCGATTAATCTAAAAACATTTTATGTAAAATAATATACATATATTTGTTGTATTTGAAATAATTTTATTTAAAAAAAGGGACAAAAACAATTTCAGTAGCACTTCTAAAATATGTAAAAATAAAAAAATGTAGTAACTGTGATCATAATTTGTCAAAATTTTTATTTTTCTGTCCCCTCTGTCACATATTAATTTTCTATCCAAATCGGAGAGAACCTATCTGGTAAATTTTGAATATTATAGTTAGTTAGCTGGAATTATCCAGATATATAGCCGCATTATAAAATGTTCAATGAGTAAAAGGGAAATAAAACAACTCGTACATTAATTTGGATCTGTTTCGTATGCATTGAACACATAAAAAACGTAAATTTAGAGAGAAAATCTGTCTACGCTTACGACCCTCCCTCCATCCCTTTATTTTTATAGGATACTATAAATGCAGAGTGCTCACAAGCAAGCTTTATTACATTGAGCATTGATTATAATTAATAATTATAATAAAAATTTAGCAGCGTGCCTTAGGCTTAGTTTTTGGGATGTCAGTTAAACCGAACCCGAATTTTGTCGTATCGGACAAGCCCGCTACGTTATTAGCGTACCTTAAATTTTACAATGTAATTTGTTTTTTATAGGAATGAAATATTTTTATGAAAATAAAATACAATGTTTTTTATTAATGCAAAAATCTTCAAAATAAAAGCCCCCTTCGATGAGAATGCTTATTAGGAGCTTATATAAAAAAATAAATAATTAAAAAAATTAGTATTCAGAAGAAGCTTAGGTTAAATAAAGTTTTCTAGTTTTTAAGTAAAAATTAAAATCAAATAGACACACTTAATAATTAACAATAAATAACGATGACGATGTGAGAGCTGTGGTGTAATGGTTAGCGCGTTGAACTGTTATACATGTGGTTGCGGGTTCGATCCCCAGCGACCGCAACATCAATTTGGAAAAATAATGTGTATGATTTTTTTATCCCCAATACAGTGTCCTCCTTCACTATTCCCATAGCACTTAACCCCACCGAAGTAAAATAATATAACAGGGCTATGAAATAAACAGCCTCAACAAAAGTTCGACAACTAATATTTTGAAACTAACACAATTTTCAAAAATCTGAAAAATATATTTTAGTTACTTTTAAACCATTGATAATACACACAAAGTAAGACAGCTTTAGCTTTTAAAAAAAGTCATTACTTTGGTCCATGCACATACAGGATTCTATCAGGATACCTTTCTGGGACATCGTCTTAACTTGAAAACGAATTATTATAAAATTTGACAAAAAGAATAAATTTAGTAATAGTACCAATATTTATTAAAATTAAGACCCGCTTTCGCTCAATTTCGTAGTTTCCGAAAAACGAAAATCGTTACATCTTCGTAATCAAAGGCACAAAAAATTTAATTTTTGGATTTTATTTATACTTTGGTGAAAAAGCATAGGCCGGTTAGAGGGTAAAATAAGTCAGTCAGTCACTCTTATATGTAAACACTATGACTCTCTTTGCGATTTGTTTATTGTCATTGCGAATCCATTCGTTCCCCGTTCTGTTTCATTTCGTTCCGCATTCCATTCAAATTCGTTCTCTGTTCTATTGCCATTTTCTCGAGTTTCAATTCCACTTGTTCCCCGTTCTTTCCCGAAAGTGTGTTAGAAAAAGTGATTAAAAAACAAAAAAAAAATGGTCTTAAACAAACTCTATATCACTCTCCTTAATAAAAATGTGTGTTTAAAAAAAAAAATTTGTTTAAAAAAAAGTGCGCGTTTAATATCAACATTAAAAATATCGTAATAAAAATAAATACTGATATTTAAGATTTTTATTAATGTTCCTAGATGAAAACAAGAAATTCTCATTGAATTTCTTGTTTTCATCTAATATTACTAATATTACTAATATTTCTAACGAATATTACTAGAAAAATAATTTCCTTAGGTCAGAATGAAATCCGGATATGTACAAGCCTACAGCAATTTATTTTCCACAATTTGTTAAACAAGTTTTGGGATTTTAGTATATTTACTTTAATAAAAAATATATATTTTTTAAAGATTTTTGTAATTTTTTACCAATTTCGATTAATCGTATTAAATTATTCGAATTATTTGTTATTCAAAATTTGGACATTACAAATTATTCGAACAATTTTTGAGCAAAATTGTTCGATTAATCGAATAACGGTTAATCGATTGAATACCCTTAGCAATACAGATCAACTTTGGGAACAGCCTTCCACTAAAACTATTTTAAAGTAGGTACTTCAGTCCTCTAGACCAGAATCTGAGGTCAAAAAAGCCCAGGTCCATATTGCGGAAAAGAATGTAAAGAATTTTTTAAATCTGATTCGTATTTAGGAGGTCAAAAATACTCATAAAATGTGGTGGTTGGTGAATAAAGTATGTTGCCTAGAGGCAAATAATATTTTAAATTCACATCAAATTTGTTTTCACCTCAAAAAAATTTTATTTCTACTAAAACATTAATTTAGCACTTTCGGATTTTTTAATTAATTTGATAAATTGTACCAATTTTCTACAATAATTACTAAACAAATTTTATTTTTAAAAATGTTTGGAATTACTGCTTACTCCAAACAAAATAACCTCCTAACAAATAAACTGTAATGGTTTTGATCGAATTCCAACCAATCTTTTCCCCCCTGTGTGTGAATAAAAAGCACATGAGTTAGGACAGCAAATTCAGTCATATTGAAATGTATAAAATAATGAAAGTAAATTAAATAATAAAGTCATTTAAGTCTCTGCGTTGTAACAATCAAAATAAGATTAGGTTCATGCAACTAAAATAAATAATTGAGGAAATTTACAAAAAAAAAAATCAGGGTTGGCAGGCAATACCGCTAAAATACCGTTATCGATTCAAAACCCTTTCAACTGACTACCGTTACCCCTAAAATACCGTTACCGAAATACCCGGAATACCATTATCCTTAAAATAACGTTACCGAAATAACTGAAATACCGTTATCCTTAAAATACCGATACCGAAATAAATAAAATATCAATACCCTTAAAATACCGTTACCGAAACAAATGAAATATTGTTATCCCTAAAATATCGTTACCGTTATTTTTAATTTTCTGATTTTGATAATTTCACGTGGTTATTGAGTATTTTTTGTACATTAAGTTGATAAATTGGTTCTGTTTTTAATCTCGTTTGTTTTTTGTAAAAAAAAATTGTGAGTTGCATCGAAATAACTGACTACCGTTGCCCCTAAAAAACCGTTACCGATATAACTGAAATACTGTTAACCTTAAAATACCGTTACCGAAATAACCTAAATATCGTTATCTTTAAAATACCGTTACCGAAATAACTCAAATACCGTTATCCTTAAAATACCGATACCGAAATAAATGAAATAGCGTTACCCTTAAAATACCGTTACCGAAATAACCTAAAATATCGTTACCCAAACGATAACCGCATTCGTTTCGGTTACCATCCATGGAAAAAATACAACAAACTTAAATGAATGAGGAGCATTAAACTCTAAAGAAAATATATGATATACAGGATATTGAGGAAATATATTTTTAAGGTGCAAACAATGAGTACAATCTTCAAATTAAAGGCAGAGATTGAGCAAGAAACGCCATATGCAACTGGTGACACAAATTACTACAATAAATATCGGAGCAAATGCCTTCAAGTTATATAAAACTCAAACAATTGAGCAATTGTGTGTTGTAATAATGTTCATACAGACATTCATGATAAAATTTATCAGAGGGTTACTTTGACAATGTTCACATGGACGATCGAACATCTGTACAATTGTACTTTCATTGTACATTATGTATGTAGTAGTTTTTCTTTTTTGATTTTTTTATATCAAGATTTCTTTTTGGCATAAAATCTAAACTGACAACCAGCTGTTTGCTGTACAAAACTATTCTATGCATTCCAGTTATGAATTGAATGTTCGTTTTGTATGTATGTTACACTATTCCGCACAGTAGAATACAGTGATTCCTAAACTTCAACAAAAAATATATCTTAGAAGGAAAATCTCCCAATGCCTAAATGTTTTTTTAACACAGATATGTCAAAGAGAATACAAATCCAAGGTTGACCCCACTTCTCTTATGTAATATGTCTGATGTTAAGGTGGTCAAAAAAAAAGAAGCAAAACCGTAGCATGTGAGGGCTTCTTATTAATTAAAGAGTCGAAATCAAATAAATCAAACCTCATAGCATTCCCATGTTGTTAAAAAATGATTATTAATTGAATGCTTCACTTGCCAATCGATTTGGCTCCACTTTTTGAATTTTTTTAAATTTTAATGTCAAAGCACTCTCTTAACTCCCAACTGTATAATATTCAAAACAAATTACTCTGATAATAAGTTTTAACAGTACTAAGGTCGGCTAACTTATCTAAAAGTACTTATCAGACTATCCAGAGTCATTTTAATGCAAATTATTCGTGGTTAAGATTAAAGGCCAACTTAACTACCTTAACCGAGAGAAAAATTCTCCTCAATATAACTCTAAATAGTGTTAAAATAACCATTCTTTTAGATAAGTTAGCCGATCTAAATGACAAATTGTTTTGGTCATTGAATAATAAATAACACAATACAACAGTAAATATGCATCGACCATGCGACATATCAATTTCTGATAGATGAATATCAAGAATGTGAGCACCAAATTTTAAAATTAGATCTACTTTTTGAAATATTCCCAAATTTAAGTTTTAGCAAAAGGACAATTTTTTCAACAATTATTTTAATTTTTGCATTAAAAAATACAAAAATTGTTTTTTCGGACTTTCTATATTTTCATATATTTAGTTAGAATATTCTTCTACCTCAAGTCCAAATTCTAATATGATATTGTCATATTAGATTTTTATTTGTTGTTTCAAAAAGGGGTTGATCATTTTCATGATAGACAATACAATTGTTTAGTAGACATCACTCTACTCTTCAGTTGTCCGCAATAAGAAAATGATAACTTTCTTACTCAAACCGAGACATTACATAAGGTACAAAAAATCAACGGGACGAGAATTTTGTACTTTCGTATATGAACTGTCTGATTTGGTAAAACAGCTATAAAGCAACTCCTTTTTGAAAGCAACAATTACATAAAAGTACCCTACAACTAATTTTAAACTCAAAACAAAATAAATATTTGAATGAGATTTTAGCCGTGCTGAGTTTAAAATTAGTTGTTTTTACAAAATGTATTGACAACAGACATACATATAAATAGTACCCAAAGGGTACTTTTATGTAATTGTTGCTTTCAAAAAGGAGTTGATTTATAACTGGTTTTACCAAATCAGACACTTCATATACGAAAGTACAAAATTCTCATCCCGTTGGTTTTTTGTACCTTATGTAATGTCTCGTTTTGAGTAGGAAAGTTATCATTTTCTTAGCGGACAACTGAAGAGTAGAGTGATGTCTACGAAACAATTGTATTGTCTATCATGAAAATGATCAACCCTTTTTTGAAACAACAAATAAAAATCTAATATGACAATATCATATTAGAATTTGGACTTGAGGTAGAAGAATATTCTAACTAAATATAGGACAATTTTTTCTGTAAAATTTCTTATTTATTCATATACTTGACTAAACCTCGGATAATTTCTAATACTTTTTAAAAGTATAGACTTTGAGCTTTTAGAACAATATCAACTTATTTTGATTAGATAACGGATCTAGGATATAATTGCAATTAAAGTGAAAACTTCACTTATTTTCCTATTTTTCAAATCTAGTAAAATCGGATTTGCAAAATCTTAACGTATGGCATAAATTCATATTCCACTAAATTCAATTTATTAAAACAATCACAACTTCTGCGGCAATATTTGCAGAAAATTCAATCTGAAATACAAATCTTATATCTTCCCTACGGGGTATGAGGAGTCAATTGCCCTCCAAAGACATATCCCGTGACCGCTCTTCGCGGCATATTTTTTAAAATATTTTTTTATTTATTTTGAACTTTGTTTTTCTACGATTTGCTTATTTTAGCTCTTATTTTAAATTTTTATAAGTTTTTGCTAAAAAATTTTAAACAATTATTTTAATTTTTGCATTAAAAAATACAAAAATTGTTTTTTCGGACTTTCTATATTTTCATATATTTAGTTAGAATATTCTTCCACCTCAAGTCCAAATTCGAATATGATATTGTCATATTAGATTTTTATTTGTTGTTTCAAAAAGGGGTTGATCATTTTCATGATAGACAATACAATTGTTTAGTAGACATCACTCTACTCTTCAGTTGTCCGCAATAAGAAAATGATAACTTTCTTACTCAAACCGAGACATTACATAAGGTACAAAAAATCAACGGGACGAGAAGTTTGTACTTTCGTATATGAACTGTCTGATTTGGTAAAACCAGCTATAAATCAACTCCTTTTTGAAAGCAACAATTACATAAAAATACCCTACAACTAATTTTAAACTCAAAACAAAATAAATATTTGAATGAGATTTTAGTCGTGGTGTGCTTATTTTCAACAATTATTTTAATTTTTGCATTAAAAAATACAAAAATTGTTTTTTCGGACTTTCTATATTTTCATATATTTAGTTAGAATATTCTTCCACCTCAAGTCCAAATTCTAATATGATATTGTCATATTAGATTTTTATCATGAAAATGATCAACCCCTTTTTGAAACAACAAATAAAAATCTAATATGACAATATCATATTAGAATTTGGACTTGAGGTGGAAGAATATTTTAACTAAATATATAAAAAATTTTAAGTTTTGTATTTTCAACGTTTTTTAATGTCAAAGCTGTTTTAGTTTTAACAATTTTCATTTAATTTTCTTTTTAACTTAAGGGCAATTTTTTAAATTTTTATTTATATTATTAGAGTTTTTGAAGTAATTTTCTAATTTTTAATTGATTTTTTAATTTAATTATGGCCAACGCAAAAAACGAGTCAACTGCCATTAAAGGACCTATCCCGTGACTGGTCAATCGGGGGCATACTGAAGGCACTTGCACTATATTTGTGTGTGTGTTAGTGTTGTTTTCTTTTCTATTTTTTTCTTTTCCATTTTTGTATTTGCTTGTAGTGTTTGTTTTTTCTTTTTTATTTGAACAGAAACGAAAAATATATAACTTTGCCATCACGCATAAGCAACGTTAGCTCAGACGGTAGAGCGTTAGCCTTAGAAGGAGAAGGTCGTGTTATCGAGCCCTACTTCGACGCCAAGATTATTTTTAATTCTTAATTTTTTATTAGTTTATTTGAAAAGCTATTTTTAGACACACCACCTTACTGTCACAAGGTATCTAAACTGTGGCAATTGGTCCTTTCCAATGGCAACGCCATGTTAAAGTGATATGTCTCTTTCAAACAAAAAGACACAGATCAACGACCGGTCTCCGCCCCCTTGGGACCAATCCTGCGTGTCATCTGGGACCGGTCCCTTTCCCCGTAGGGATTCTTATTTCAAATTAATTTTATATGAATTTACTATGGCAAAAGGAAATTAAGTACATTTTTGAACATGTATAATTTAATTGTTATTTTTTAGGAATTTGCAGTTCAATTATCTAGAACTTCGTTGAAATTGATTAGAAAATATATGTTTTTCATTTCTGAATGGTTTTATTTGGGTTTTATAATTTAAGATTTGTCACAGACCCCTTAATTTTTAGGTATTAAAAACGTCGATCTTTTTCAGTTTTAGTTAATATTAACTTAAAATTAAAACAGAAAATCCGAAATTTTTGTGATAAATTAATAAACATGAGATGTTTACTGAAGGTATAAATTCAAATATTGAATATTCCTTTCATAGCACATTCTTTATTAACGAAATCGTGAAAAAAGAGAAATTTCAACTTTAAATTCATGTATAGAGAATATTATCGCGGCTGTTAAAACGTGCAATATATCCCAGCAAAATCTTTCATTACCAAATAAGTGGTTATATAATAGAAATTCATAGCTCCGCACAACTTATTTTTTGGCGTCTAAACTCATTATTTTTGTTTGGCGTGGTCGTTTTTATAAGTAGTCACGCTTACCCGCTCGCTTACGAAAAAATGAGAAATAAGTAGTTATGAGATTTTGAATAATAAGTGGTTACACGCATGCTTACAAAAAGTTGAATTATAAGTGGTTATCCGATTGTTTACTTGATTCTTAAAAATAAGGAGTTACACAAATACTATTAGCTTAAGGAAGTACATTCAGAAAAATTTAAGTTTTCTCAAGTGTGTAATTTTAGGACTCGTCATAAAAATTTAAACATAAAACATATTTACATATAATAAATAAAAATGTATAAAATTTAACTGTGTAAAAACTACTTATTTAAACTATTACGAGTAAGTCATTATTTTATATTATAAAATAATGCAAAAGGTAATGATGTATCATTTTTGGTAATGCAGATAGTAATGAGGTGTCATTACCAATATTTTGCTGGGATCAAATAAAAGACCATAATTCATCATTTTAAAATGTTGCAAAAAATAGCGTTATTACTTTCAATTTTATATTTTTTTGCAAAAAGTTTCTTAAAAATTCAATTTTCCTACAAAAACGGTTTTGCAAATATTTATCAAACTATAGCTAACTTTAAAATTCTAGGGCCATATTCGTGATCTGCGTCTCAAAGTCTTTAGAAATAATATGTCGCAATACCGATGCATCACATTTTTCTTATTTTGTTGTACTGTGTAATTCATTTCAGAAGCCAATTTGATTAACTTCATACTCTAATGTAAATCATAATAAAAGTTTAGTTAAATCACTTTATTAATTAGAAATTTACTAATTTAATTCGAGGCCAATTTCCTAATTATGAGATTTTGATGCTTCAAACTGCATTGCACTACTGCCACCACTTTCTAAAGAAAACTGATGAAGTGAACCTGAAAAATCCCTGAAACGACTGTCTTTTCATTCCTGAAAGTGTAGAGGTTTTTGAAAGCAAAAACTCTGTAAAGTATTTGTCATGACAGTATCCTGATGAAGAAAAATAGCTGTTTCTGAAAACGTACTTATTATGTTAATTCATAATAAGGAAATTGGCCTCGAACTAAATTAATAAATTTCTAATTAATCAATTAAAAAGGTCGACAAAACAATTTTTATTTTTTAAATAAAAATTAAAAACCAACCAATATTGGCTGAATACAATGACGTAATATGAGATAACGGTAAATTGTTTATTGTTGGTGTCTCATCCCAAAGAAAGAAAAATTATTAATTAGTTGCATTATAATTGCCACAGAAGCAAGTATTGATAAATTTAAATTTCAGTGTAAGCTGTGTTTTTTTTTAACAAACCGTTATATTAACCCTTTCGGTACTTCTTTTTTGCTTTTGACTTAAAAAATAATTTTTTTAAATTTTGTTACTATTTAAGCCTACATTATGAATAATCAAAAGTAATTTTTTTAAATTTGGTTTCCAAAAGTGGTTTTTGGGCATCATTCCAATATGGCATAGAATGTAATTAAAGGACAAAAAATACAAAAATATAAATTTTAATTTTCAATGCAATTTTAAAGATCTTATGTTTGGAAAGATCTAAATATACGTTCAAATGCATTCATTTTATATTATACATTAACCCTTTCACGACCACATGGTCATATGTGTTCCAAAGAAGAAAAAATAATTGTTTCCATATTTTGGCTTAATTAAATCGAAATAAGACTAAATTATTAAAATATTTTCTATTTGTTCGATGTTTAGTCTTTTAGACATGCTAATTACGTTCAGCCGCTGCGACGCGATTCAATCAAATAAAAAATGTTCTTTCCGTTGGGTAAAATCTATACACATGGCTTAGTACGAAATAAAAAAATCGTACATCCTTATTGAACTATGTTTGGGATCCAACTTTTTTTACATTTAATAAAGCAATAATTATCCAGAGCTTTGAAGAATTAATTCCTTAATTCAATTTTTCAATTCTGAATTAAAAATTCGATGAATTAATTCACTAAGCAATATATATTGAATGGAATTAATTCATATTTGCTTTTGTTCGATTTATTTTGTTACGAATTAATTCAATGGCAATAGTTCTTTTTATTAAATCAAATGAATTAATTCACTGGTGAATTAATTCCTTACTGAATTAATTCACTACTGAATTCGTTCAATTTCATTTTCGTTCAGTGAATTAAAAAAAATAAAATTACGTTCAGTGAATTAAAAAAAATAAAATTACGTTCAGTGAATTAAAAAAAAAAAATAATAAGTTCACTGAATTGAAAAAAAAATAAAATAAGTTCACTGAATTGAAAAAAAATAAAATAAGTTCACTGAATTGAAAGCCTGTTTTCTGCCGTTCAGTAGAAGAAAACAATAATCTACAAATAAATTTTTTAAATAAGCAGTTTTACAGCGTGTGCTAGTAAAAATAAACAAAATAGAAACTGGATGCTGTTTATCAACCTACATGATTCAAAAATAAAGCCTTTTACTATTAAAAATAAAGACTTTACAGATATAGATAAATTTGGAAAAAAAAAATAGAACTATTAATTTTTCAAACTAGTTATATAGTTATATTTTTTTTCCAAATTTATCTATATCTGTAAAGTTTTTATTTTTAATGGTAAAAGGCTTTATTTTTGAATCATGTAGGTTGATAAACAGCATCCGGTTTCTAATTTGTTCATTTTTACTAGCACACGCTGTAAAATTGCTTATTTAAAAATTTTATTTGTACATTATTGTTTTCTTCCACTGAACGGCAGAAAACAGGCTTTGAATTCTGTGAACTTATTTTATTTTTTTTTCAATTCAGTGAACTTATTATTTTTTTTTTTAATTCACTGAACGTAATTTTATTTTTTTTAATTCACTGAACGAAAATGAAATTGAACGAATTCAGTAGTGAATTAATTCAGTAAGGAATTAATTCACTTTTTTTTCCGTTCGATTTATAAAATTGAACGCGTTCACCGGTGAATTAATTCATTTGATTTAATAAAAAGAACTATTGCAATTGAATTAATTCTTTGAATTTGTTGTTTGGTGAACGCATTCAGTTAAACGAATTCAGTGAATTACTTAAGAAAAGGAATTCATTCAATTGTAGAGAAAATTGAATTCGATTGGTAGTGAATTCATTCAAAAAGGAATTAATTCTTCAAAGCTCTGTAATTATCTACTAAATTACTTACATAAAGCTATCAAATAAAGAATTTTTGTAATAGAATATATAAAAGTACGAAGTGACCTTTTCTTGTTAAACTCGAAACTCGATAGGCACGATCGCTTTCTGAACCTTCACAATTTACTGGGTCCACTAATCAATATATTTTTTTCATTAATTTGTACGCAAAGCTTTAAAGAAAAATATAAAAAAAAAAATAGTATCCATAACTTTTTTGACTTAAAACAGACACTAAAAAGTGACTATGCCATATGGCATAGAATAACCGAAAGGGTTAAGATGGGAGAAATTAAAAAAACACTGTACGAAATCCAATTTTTTCCAAAACAACAAAGTCCTCACAATTTATTCTGGTAGAGTCGACCAAAGAAAAATATATGTGCATAGGCCTCTTAAAAGTTCACATCTTACCCTATGTTTTTTTTTTTTGGTGGTTAAAGTTTCCCCCCTTTTGTAAATGTTTATTGTGAATCGGCCTAGGAAACCATGTGAATATTCCATTTTAGGTATAGGATGTGTACAGCGAAATTATGTAAAACACTACAAAGAACATTTTTGTGGAACATTTTAACCCTCTATCTCTTCAATGTAACGGACTTTTTTAGCCTCTTTTTAAAATGGGACAAAAAAGACCAGTAGGTTGAAGAGTTAGAGGGTTAAAATGTTTCACAAAAATGTTCCCCGTAGTATTATACATAAATTCGCAGAACACATCATATAACTAAAATGGAAGATTCATATGGTTTCCCACTAAAATCCATGTTTGTGGGACATTTGAGCGCCAATTCTGAATAAATATGAAATTAACCCTCAAATACATTTTAAGTTTTGACTCATTTATGGCATTGAAATTAAGTATTCAACTTTTATATATTCAGAATTACAGTAGAATTTGATGACAAATATTTTTCCGGAAAATTTTAACCCTCTAACTCTTCAACTTTTTTTTGGTCCCCAATGCCAGAATTAGTTGTCAGAACTTTATTTTTTTTGTTGTGTTGTACAGTGTAATATTAACGATATATTCCATCTTATACTTTCAATATGTCGTTAGATAAAAGATACATCTGCAGTAATACAGTCTACATCTATTTATAATTTAACAGAAATTTTAAAAAACAAAATATACTATTTTCTTTTTTTTCTCAACTTTCTGTTTTATGGAGTTAATCGATTTGGCAATTGAAGCATCCAATTGTTCATTCTTATTTAAAAACCAACAGTTAAGTTACATGAATATCCAAATCAGCGAGTAAGCAGGATTAATATGAGAACATTCTGAATCTGGGCTGCAAAATACAACCTATTATAACCATTTTTGCAATCTATAAAAATAACTACTTACTGCCAAAGCCTCATTCATACACTAATAGAAAAAAGTCCGTAAAAAAATTAGTTAAAACTACTCAAAATTAGTTAAAAATTATGCTGCAGAAATAAACTGCTAAATTAGCAGATTATTTTTGCTATATATTAGTAATATAGGAACAGCAAAAATAAAACTGTTAAATATACAGAATTTTAGTTATATTTCAGCTAAATTTTTGTAAATGGAGAATAGCAAATTAACCTGCTAAAATCAGCAAAAAATTTTGCTAAATAATTAGTAGCCTAAAAAATCAGCAAAAAATTTAAAATTTTCGAAGTTTTTTTTTTTGATTTTCTTTTAATGCAAATAAAAATCGAGCCTTTTGAAAACAGCATTTTTTACTGCTATTTGCATTCAACTAAATTTAGCTTAAAAATAGCAAAATTTTTGTAGATTTAACAGTTTATTTTTTTCTATTTTTAGTCTACAAATATTTAGCAAAATTTTCTGCATATTTTACAGTACAATTTGCTATTTTCAATTAACTAAAAGTTAGCCTAAATATAACTAAAATTCTGTGAATTTAACAGTTTTAATTTTGATGTTCTCATTTTACTAGTACATATTTAGTTAAAAAATCTGCTAATTTTAGCAGTTTTTCTGCAACATCATTTTTTTAAACTAATTTTTAGTAACTTTTTCTGCTATTTTTACAGATTTATTTCTATGAGTATACTTAACCCGAAACTAGAAGTTTTTGTTTTTTAAGTTTTCGATTTGAAATTTTTATGGGATTTGAAAATCGAAAACAAAATAAATTTGAAAACTACTAGTTTTGGGTTCAGTATGAATGAGGTTTACACCGTTTACGAGTAGAATACGAGTTTATATGAAAATCCCTATTAAGTTTTTATCGAAATATATAACATAACAAATACAATTATCTAGCATTTTCACTAATTTCGTCTATTATTTTTTAATTTCTTCCCAAATTTCCCTAAGAAATATGGAAAACATTTTGTCCAGCTCTAACTTTTCAAAAAAAAAGTTAAGCGATGTGGCATTTTTTATCAATACTGATAGCGGTAGAAAATATGGAGCAGGTAAGGTTTAGGTCCTGAGCAGAGATACAAGCCGGTCCATTCTGTCGGCTGGCGGCGGATAATGACTAAAATGGTCGGCGACGATTGATTTTTAGAGTTGAGCCGCAAACGCATCGGCGGCGGCTGGCTTAAAAAATAGTGTCGACTGGCGGCGGCTAACCGGCTAACGTCGGCTTAATATTAATTTTACAAGAGTTTTCAACAGCACACGCAAAAAAAAAGCAACTGCAAAAATATCGAAGTCAAGTTTGAAATTTTTTTATAGCTACACTTAAAATAATACGTCAGTATTATTCAAACCGGTTTCAAATCGATTTGACTAATTTTTAACAAATTTTAGTTGAAATTTAAGCAAAGATTTTAGTTATCTTCATTTAACACTATACTAAAAATCCGCAGTACTTTAACTAATTTTGAGTGTTAATTTTCAAAATTATTTAAAACTAATTTTTAAGAACCCATTCGTTAAATTTTACAAAATTTATTGTTAAAATATAATATTTTCATGTTGCTATTATTACCCGGTAGATGGTGCCACCAATGTATCCGAAGTTTTAAAGATGGCGCTATTTCTTTTCCTCCCGATTTTTCAAAATGGCCCATATCTCGAAAACTAAGAGAGATAGAGCAAAATTGATGAAAATTTGCACTACCTCTAACAGTGTAATACCAAGAAGGGGTTATCTCTATCCTAACATGGACCCTGGCGGAACCTTGGACCTTCGGAAATTTTTAACAAAAATTTTACACTTCATAAAATGGCCCATATCTCGAAAACTAGGTGAGATAGAGCAAACCGGACAAAATGCTTGCTCCGTTGGAGTGCCCTTATATGCTCTCGCATGATATGGATTTGGCCCGGGAGGGTCCCGAGACCCTAAATTTGAATAAATTCTACGACACAGTATAATTACCCTACGGGAAATTTTAATAAACTGTCACCGAACTGGCCCCTTTATATGAAAAAACTGGTCACTCTTACATGACGTTGTCATAGGAGGGGGAAATTGACCCCTTGTGACATGTCACAAGACAAATTCTAGGACAGGTCACTGAACTCTCATAAAAAACAAAGTTCAGGGACCTTTCCTGGGATTTGTCTTGTGACATGTCACAAGACGTTTTACAGGACGTTGTCCTATGACAACGTCATGTAAAAGTGACCAGTCTATTTCATATAAAGGGGCCAGTTCGGTGACAGTTTGTTAAAATTTCCCGTAGGGTACAGATAAAACTGTAGTTTTACAAATTTTTTGCTTAAATTGATTTCTCAAATTTAACAAAAAAAGTGTTAAAATCAACAAATTTTATTGTAAAGCCCGGTATTTTGTTCATACTTTTGCGAAAAAAAGCTGTCAACCTCCATATAAAAAAAATGATTTTTCACTTGCGTGGAATTGTTGCAAAATTGCGTTGGAATTTTTTTGCATCAATTTAATAGACAGGGCCATTTGAAAAAGTGACTTTTGAAAATGTAGCGAAAAATTTGTGCATTTTAATGTTTTTATTATAGTTTTTGAGCTCCAAACATACTTGGTGGCTAAAAACGTAAATGAAAGATAACAGCTGAACAACTACTGGCTGTACTAAAATTCTAGCACTCGCAAAACGTTTTTTGGGAAAACAAAAGTTGGACAAAAAGGGGCTTTTCCACAAACAAAAAATTTAATCTTATAAAACAAAAAGTTTAATTAAAAAAAATGTTTTTTTGCTTGCAACCGGATGTGAACTAGGAACCTTCTCACTACAAACCTTTTTTAACTAAGCGTCATCATTTTTATAAAATCATTCCAATACCAGGGAATTGACTTTTGTACCACTGCAATTTTTGATAAGGTAGCACTGGATAACCACTGGTTGCTAACGTTGGCATAGCACTCTAAGCCCACTCTTTGTTTTATAGACCTCCGAAATTTTTGTAAAACAAATACTGGCAAAACCCTTTTTGCAAACGTTGGCAAAGCGTCCAAAATGAATAAATGCCAGTCATTATTTTTAACACAGCGGTTACCCAGTGGTATGCAGATACTTGATTTTTTATACCACTGGCAGTTTCTGACTGGAATGTTTTAATATTCATAAAATTTACCACATTATTAATTAACAACTGTTAAATAATTATTCTGTAAAAAGCATTAGTTAAGTACATAACATAAAATTTTTATAAATAAAGGAAAATTGAAATCCCGGAATCCCGTAAATTCCCGGGATCCCGAAAAATCCCGTAGTCCCGAAAATCCCGAGATCGGGATTTTCAAAATATAATAGACAAATGTGCAGATCTTCCATGCTAAAAATTTGGAATAAATCGAACAAAGTTAACCCATTACTTGTCAATTCATTCCTTCATACCATTCGTACCTTTCATATCATTCATACCATTCATAGCATTTATACCATTCATACCATTCATACCATTCGTATTATTCATACCATTCGTTTCATTCATACCATTCGTATCATTCGTACCATTCATACCATTCGTACCATTAATACCATTCGTACCAATCAAACCATTCGTACCATTCATATCATTCATACCATTCATACTATTCGCAACATTCATAATATTCATACCATTCATACCATTCAAACCATTCGTACCATTCATACCATTAATAGCATTCATACCATTCACACCATTCATACCATTCGTACTATTCGTACCATTCATACCATTCGCTCTTCAAACCATTCGTACCATTCATATCATTCATACCCTTCATACTATTCATACCATTCATACCATTCGTACCATTCGCTCTTCATACCATTCGTATTATTCATACCATTCGTTTCATTCATGCCATTCGTATCATTCGTACCATTCATACCATTCGTACCATTCGTACCAATCAAACCATTCGTACCATTCGTACCATTCATATCATTCATACCCTTCATACTATGCATACCATTCATATCATTCGAACCATTCATACCATTCGTACCATCATACCATTCGTACTATTCGTACCATTCATACCATTAATACCATTCGTACCAATCAAACCATTCGTACCATTCATATCATTCATACCATTCGTACTATTCGTACCATTCATACCATTCGCTCTTCATACCATTCGTATTATTCACACCAATCGTTTCATTCATGCCATTCGTATCATTCGTACCATTCATACCATTCGTACCATTCGTACCAATCAAACCATTCGTACCATTCATATCATTCATACCCTTCATATCATTCATACCCTTCATACCATTCATTCCATTCATACCATTCGAACCATTCACACCATTCGTACCATCATACCATTCGTACTATTCGTACCATTCGCTCACTTATAGAGAAGGTACTTTTTGGAATTTTTGACAGGGACATTGCAAAAATGGGGGTCAAAAAAGGAAAAGTAACCGTTTAAAGGCCTGCCCAAACCGCTGGAGGTAGGAAGTTGAAAGTTGGTATGAAGGTTCCTCCTCCATTGTAGACATCGGCTAAAACGGGATTTTTGGAAATTTCTACAGGTAGGGTCAAAAACAGGAAGTCTTCCCCATAACGGCCTGGCCATAATGCTGGAACTAGGGAGCTAAAATTCGGTATCTAGGTTCCTCCTCCAACGTCCACTAAGGCGAAATTTTTGGAAATTCCTACTAGGAGGAGTAAAATGGGAGAAAGTCTTCCCTTTGACGGCCTGGCCAAACTGCTGGAACAGCGAGGGGCAAAAAGGAAATAATTTTTCCACCTTGATGGCTTGCGCGAACCCCTTTGGCTAAAAACCTGAAATTTATGTGTTTGCCTTGAAACTTGTAGACAAGTTAGTTTTTGGGACTTTGGACAGGAACGTGGTCAAAAGGGGATTAAAAGGGGGAAAATTGCCCCCCTTTATGCCTGCCTCTAGGAACCTAAAATTTTAAAAACGAGTGTATTTAGAATGCCAAAATTAAGAAACAAAATGGGGAACGAGTGGAATTGAACACTACACAAGTGGGATGAAATGGAAATGAACGGGGAACGAGTGGAATTAAAACAGTGAATTAAAACGAGTGGAATTAAAACGGAATGTGAATATTTCGGTACATCGACGAAATGATTTAAAAATAAAAATAAATAAAAAATCAATTTCTGCTGACATGAAAATGTCTGTGGAAGATGTGAAGAAAAAAATAAAGTCTTTTCGAACAGCCTACAGTGCGGAAACAGCCCACAGAGTCGAGCATTTTTAGTTCTTTCCTTGACGACGGCATCTTGAAAGCAAAATTGACTATCAAGTTGCATGCAGCCTACGTCACAGCTTCAAGTTCAACTGAATTTGACAAGCAGTATGTGTTATCAACTTGAAAGCAAAATCTTGATCGTGTAACCTCACTGTTACATATTCCCATATATCGGTGGATGAAACCGGCGCAGTAAATTTTCCAATTAAATTTGTGAATTTACTTGAATTGCTGCTTTTATATGAACTGGAAATATATATAAACTTTAAGGCACGCTAACAACGTAGCGGGTTAAAAAAAATACGGTTATAAAATAGCTTTTATTTTCAAAATTGAATGACTGTTTCATCATTTTTTTTTGGATTTTGTGATGGACATTTTTTTCAAACGCAGTCCTTATAATTCCGAAACCTGTAGAGTTGTAGTATCAACAAAATCGCCTAGTTGTGCTACCGCCAGTTTGATGCAAAACATTTTAAAAATCAACCATATCTCAAAACAAGAAATTTTTACTTTTCAAATAATTATGTATATCTAAACAAATTTTATAAATTTTCAAAAAATTAATATTTTTGCATTTTTCTATCGGCTTTAGCCGAAAATTGGCTTAGCCGATTATTGTCGGCGGCTGAATCGGCTTGGCAAAGATGTCGGCTGGCGGCGGCTGACCGGCTAAAGTCGGCTGGCTTGTATCTCTGGTCCTGAGAGCTTAAAGCCACATTCACAATGATAGAGTACTCCACTCTAAAGAGTGGATTTTGTTCCTTTCTTTTTCGCACTCACATATTTTTTGTATAATACCATCTCTATTTTAGTACACTCCACTCTGCAGAGTGGAGTATTCCATCAGTGAGAATGTGGCTTAAAGCTAACATTACAATTGAATACTTTAATTACTATTTATTACACCGTCCAACACAAATTTGCAACTAATTATCAAATCTAGTATATTCTAAAAGAAATGAAAATTAGTAAAGTGCACGTGTTATCCAGTTTACGAGTATCTGGATCGCATAAAGCGCAAATTAATATTTTTTTAACACATAGGAGCAACCAAAAATTTAATTTTATTGGACGGTGTAACGAACCGAATTTCAAAATATTTTTCTTTAGTTAATTTATTAAATTAAGTTCGAGCTTAAGATTTTATTTTATTCTCATACCAAATAAAGCGATGGTTTTATCAGATTTTTTCACTGAAAATTAACAGTCGTTTCATTTAAAATAATTTTATTTTGGGCCAGAAAATTGCAGTGTTTTCAGTCTAATCCGTTTGTTTTAATAATATTTTAAAATATCCTGAAATATCTGTTAATAAGTGGGAATTCACGCGCGCGTGTTTTTAAAATATAATCCTAACGATGCATAAATCACCGATTGAGAATCGCTGAAATACAAGTTTGTTTTATACTTCATTTGCCACACAAAGACGTTGAAAAACAAATAAAAAATATATTGCTGCAAAAAAATTGCAGACAAAGTAAATGTTGAAATTTAGTATTACTTCTCTTTTACTTTCAATTTGGTATATGTATGCATCTGTGTCACTCTTTAGATTTTTTTATGTTGTTTTTATATTATTTTCGGCGCTCGCTATAAATAAAGGTGAATTTTATTTACACATAAACTTCAAGTTTTTAACATTTTTACTAATACTGTTTTTTACGAACCCAATGTATTAAAGCACTACAGGAATATTTAAGGTTTCCTATATTGTTAGTAACACTTAAAACGAATAGCGTATTCATTGGTCTAATCGTAAAGTACCAAAATGTATCTATAAATAATTCGAATGTGTTATAGTAATTAAGAAAATATTTTTCTTTTTTCTATGCACTAAATCTGTTGTCAAGTAAAATCGTAAAAAAATTCTGTTGACAATACAAATTTTCTACTTTTTTTATTTGAGATTTAAGTCTATGCACAAGAAGTCATTCCAATAGTACTAACAAGGAAAGACTCCCAAGGCTGGCCGGCAGATCTTAATGAGCATCGCATATGTTGTAGAGGAGAAAAATTTCAAGGTCACGTATTTTTTTAGGTCAAAAAATGGCCCAATTTTTAATTTTTTCGAGTTATTTTATGTTTGTTTCAAAGTAACTATAGGAAAAAAATTTTGGAAAAAAAAATTTTTTTTTTAATTTTCACAAAAAATATTTTTTAACCCCTTTTGATTTGGCCATACACTACTCGTTGAACCTTTTTGGACTCCGCAGCGCAAGGTTAACGATTTTATGAGCGACGCTTTATATATAAAAGACAATATAAAGTCCAACGGAAAATTCTAAGTTATATATTTCATCAAAAACTTTAATATTTGATACGTATTTGACATCCAACAAGGATGGGTTAGTAATGCCTTAAAAAGTTTATATTAAATACACACAAAAAAAACTATAGGTAATATTGCCTAAAACTACAGGGTGATTTCACCTATTTTCAAAGGTAACATAGAGTTTGCTATGTTTTACGGCAATATTACCATAACAAATAGGTAATTTCCTTTTGACGGCTATGTTCGAAAAATCACCTATAATTTTTGTTAAATTAACTATCAAAGAAAGGTGTATTACCTATTTCAACGTAGGCGAAATATACACCGCTATTGGTAGTATAACTTTGGTATTAGTTATTTTTCATTGTAACCAGCCCCCTAGTAATATATATTTTTTATTTAATTAAATGTGAATTTATTTATTGAAAAATAATTTGTTATACATACAAATTTTAGGAAGGATTTACAACAATAAATTACAGATACCCTACTATAAAATATTATATTTAACGGTTTTCTATAGGAAAAATTTGAAATTTCAAAATCTCATGGTTTTTCTTTAGGAAAAAGCCCAGAGAATCTGATGGTTTTTCTAATAGAAAAGGTCCTGAAGGTTTTTCCGTATGAAAAATTCCACAGTAACTAAAGGTTACCATAGGAAAAAGTCCTCAGTGTCTAAGGGTTTTCCGTATAAAAAAGTGCTCATTATCTGAGGGCTTTTCTGTAGGAAAAAGTCCTTAGCATCTGAGGGGTTTTCTATAATAAAAAATCTATAGAGTCTGAGGGTATTTATAGAAAAAAGTCCTCAGAATCTGAGGGTTTTTATTATGAAAAAGCCCTAAGAGTTTGAGGATTTTTCTACGGAGAAAGCTCCCCAGAGTTGAAGGATTTTGCAGTTAAAAAAAAGTCCTCAGAATCTTAGGGTTTTTTGGAGAAAAAAGTCCTCAGAATCTGAGTTTTTTCCAGAGGAAAAACTCGTCCGAATCAAGATCAAAAGATTTATCTAAAAAGTCCATAAGAATCTGATATTTTTAGGTTTACAAATAACGGCAACGGTCAACTATGCTGAAACCAAATCTGATATGAATATTTTAAAACGCCGATGCTCTCAGTGGTCATTGTCCTCATATTTGTGTTTATTTCTCTATTTAACCATTTCAGTTTCGTATATTAAAAGTAATGTTTAACGATATCTTGAGCATAATAAGAAATATTTCCGGTGAAAGAAAGAACTAAAAACGGTAAAATAGGAAGACATTTGCTCCTTATAGCATCGGGATTTTAAAATGTTGATATCGGCTTTGCGATCGGCATAAGACAATAGCAGTTATTTAAAAACTAAGCGGAGTCCAACGTTAAAAACCCGACAAAAATTGGTAAAAAAAAGATAAACTAATGCAGATTTGAATAACGCTTAAGTCATTCCTTGATTATAAAGGACCAATTCTTTGATCGCCCGATTATTTCTTCTTGTATCGGTGTACCATTCAGCATGTCTTGAGAAATAATTTTGAATTAAATATCATATAATATCTTGAGTTTGATGGTTCATCTAAATTTTAGATATAGTGAGAGACCTGCTGACAGGATTAGAACAAGCGTTGCTATGGTATTTGCACTAAAATACTATTCAGCATCTCTTCACAGTACCATCTGGAAAATAAAATTATATGCTCTATTAATTTTTTTTTAACAATTAGCAATCCGTTACCTTGCTGATCCTTTTAATGGTTTATTTTATAGTAAAAAAAATATTTTTTTATTAAAAAATGAATTTATAAAATAAATTAATATTGGTTCTTAAAAAAATGAAAATTAAAAACAAATGATTTTAAATTGTGACATTTCGAATTACAAAACAAATTTTCGAAGGGTTGCCTATCTTCATTAGTTGAATTTACAATGTGGATAGGTAAAATAATTACCTTTTGGCATAGGTAATAAAACTACTTTTATTAATAATTTACTAAAATGGAGTACCTATGCCAAACAAGGCAATATACCCTCTAATATTTTTTTGTGTGTAACATATAAAATCAACAATTGAAATTTCCGCACTCTATTTGAATTGTATGAAACTTGCTATAACTTGGAATACTTTGTATAGCTAAAATTGGTGTTCAATTTGGGGAAAATGATCAAATTTGCTATAGACTTCCCGTACATATTTGGGTCTAACTTTTGTATTATTTTAGCTATGTGATTGGTTGATATATCACTTTAAAGCTTCTGAAAGAGTGCCTGAAGTTGGTCTGCAACTCATTCTTTAATTTGATAATTTCTGATCTACTAAAAACAATTTAAGTTTTTGAGAATTTTTGTACTATTAATTAATTGTTTATATCCTTTTATAATTGAAGCCATGATTGAGCCACGTGAATAGTTACTATTTTGAAATGAACTTTATCCATTTATCGTTATCAAAGGTCTAAAGCCATTTTATCTTAATACGCGGTTCGGGATACTTTATCGTAGCCTTTTAATATGTTTGTATTAGTTATTAGTTTTTTTTATCAATGACACTGTCAAATATCAGTTTGTTACTCCTTTTGGTTCCTGAGTTATAGTATTAAATAAAAAAACAGTTCGATTTGTCAGCATTTGTATGAAAAAAGACCCAATAAGTGGCCAGTATAAGATTTCGTAAAGGCAAAAATAAAATAATGAGGAACAACATAAGCGTGTTCGTTTACTTACTACAAGTTACTACTTTTACTACAGCTGCAAATTTTCAATATAAAAAGTAAACAAAACTTTCCAATTGTAGTAAAAGCAGAGCTTTGAAGAATTAATTCCTTAATTCAATTTTTCAATTCTGAATTAAAAATTCTATGAATTAATTCACTAAGCACCATATATTGAATGGAATTAATTCATATTTGCTTTCGTTCGATTTATTTTGTTACGAATTAATTCAATTGCAATAGTTCTTTTTATTAAATCAAATGAATTAATTCACCGGTGAACGCGTTCAATTTTATAAATCGAACGGAAAAAAAAGTGAATTAGTTCCTTACTGAATTAATTCACCACTGAATTCATTCAATTTCATTTTCATTCAGTGAATTAAAAAAAAATAAAATTACATTCAGTGAATTAAAAAAGCCTGGTATTCTATACCAAAAGAAAGATGCCAGATATTAGTTGAGAGTATGCAAAGAAGATGCGAAGCGGTTATTGATATTAATGGATACAGCACAAAATATTGGTGTAATATTAACGCTAAAAAAATAATAATTGTTTTAAAAACCCAAAAAATTTACGGTTTTTTGTAAAAATATAAAATGTGTCCTATTTAGAAGTCCAGGTATTTTTATAACCCAGTGTAGAAAATCATTACCAGATATGTGGTTATGTAACTACATACTTGGTAATGGTAACTAGTTACTTTTGTTATTACATTTCTTATTACCTTTATATGGCGATGTCGCGAAAAATAATGAGTTGTCGTTACACACCAGCATACGAAAAATTAAAAAAATATATCGTTACCTATGTGCTCACCAGTACTGACAAAAATAATGAGTCTAAAAATAGATTTTCTAAAAAATAAATTATATAAAAAAAAATATTTTTTATTGTATTTTTTTTTTTTAAATAAAATTTGCTGGTGCGGGAATCGAACCTGGGTCTACTGATTGCCAGTCAATAGCTTTACCAACTGAGCTATATCGACATGTAATATTTAATAGATAAAAACACAATTGACCTGCTGCACACAAGTTAGCTTACTCGCCAACATACAAAAAATAAAAAAATATGTGGTTACATATATCCTTACCAGTGTTTAAAAAATATTGAGTCTAAAAATAGATTTCAAAAAATTTTCAAAGAAATCTAAAAAATGATTTTCTATTTGAAATAATGATAAAAATAAGTCATTATCAGTAACTCATTATTATATGTTTTAAAATAATACAGAAGGTAAGTGGGTGTCATTACTGGTAGTCCAAAAAATAATGATATGTCATTACCGTTTCTACACTGGGTAGTTTATACATATTTACCAATATATATAAAATAGTTGAAGGATTTTTATTTAAATAAAGAATGAATTACAATCATCAATAATAACACTTCCCGTATATGAAATAAAAAATTTTATTTTTGTTTTTTTTAACAAATAGGATTTGGTTAATACAAGTCGTTGCAGATCGAAGAAAAAGTCCTCGTAGCTATTTAAAAGTTTTTTTTCTTTTGTGGTCTTTAATCGTTTACTTTTTGGTAGTTTTGCTGCAGCATAATTTATATGTTTCGCGAGACATTACGGAGTCTCACAAGATTCTACAATTTTGTATGTGTATTTGTTGTGTGCATTGGATAACGTTTATAGGAAACTAGCACTTTTGGCTGTTCGTTTAATGTTGTTTTTTTGTAACAGTAACATCCTTTCGTCTATATGTATGAGTTGAAATTGTGTTTGTATTTGTACGAATGTATATTTTTTACTCCGGTATTTGCTAGGATACAGCAAAAATCTATTTTTGTTTTCTTTTTCTGTTCCATCTTGATGTAGATGCCAGAGACAAAAAAAGGTAAATTAAGAGTTCATTCAACTGTCTTTTCGAATATTTATTTGGTTTTGTTAAGTGTGGAAAATAACATGTACTTAATAACATGAAAAATAAAATAAAAATACAATAAAAATAGTAATATGAAATCCCACAAAAAGATTGAAATGATATTATGTTTTTCTTTTTTGTAAATATTGTTGAAATAACATTTACTTATCTTATTTACATTTTCAATACAACTGACAAATGCATTTCAAGTTATTTTCATTTGTTTGTTTTTATATTGAATATTTTGCAAAAACTTTATCTGAAAGTTGATATCAAAATTTTTGACTTTTTTTGTTTTTTGTACGAAAACATTTAAATGCATTCTAAATAATAAGTAAATATTATAAGATGGTAAATAAATTTTTGTTTGTTTCTTTTGCAAAATGTTTACATATACGTATGTATCAGAGAACGGTTTGAGTGCCTTATTTTATGCTTTTGAATGCAATCACAAAAAATGTGCATATTGTTGTCAATACACATCATTTCAGTAAAGCAATACAGACACAATTGAAAAAAGTGAGTATGACGAAAGCCATGCATTGCACTGCATGTCTTCTGGTAATCTTACCTCACACTCACAAAAGCAACGAATATAAAATGATTGGTATGAATACAAACCGATTGTTACGAATGGTCTCAATGTTGGTTGTATAAAAATTTAAAATTTTTTCCTGTCAAATATTTTAATATTTTTCGTGTTTATTTTTTTCACTTAAACATTAACAAAATGAGAAAATATATACATGTTTCATATTTAAATAAAAACGAGTAAAAAGGTTAAAGTCGGGCATGCCGACTATACAATACCCTACACCAGTCTGGTGTATTGTTTGGATCCGAAATTCGAATGGGTTAAAATGGGGCTTATGTCAAAATTTTCTATAATGTGAGTCAGCGCACCAAATTTCATTAAAATATCTTAATATTTGCGACCTGCAGTTTGTAACCAAGCCAATTTTGGGGGGACCCTTATATGGGCACTAGTTCTAAACATGGACCGATGTTCACCAAAATCAATAGGCTTCGTCCTTGGGCCAACATAGGTCTATGTACCAAATTTCATCAAAATATCTTAATATTTGCGACCTGCAGCGTATAAACAGTATAATTTTGGTAGGACCCTTATATAGGCACTAGATCTAAACATAGACCTATGTTCACCAAAATTAATAGGCTGCGTTATTGGGCCAATATAGGTCTGTGTACCAAATTTCATCAAAATATCTTAATATTTGCGACCTGCAGCGTATAAACATTATAATTTTGGTAGGACCCTTATATGGGCACTAGGTCTAAACATGGACCGATGTTCACCAAAATCAATAGGCAGGGTTATTGGGCCAATATAGGTCTGGTTACCAAATTTCATTAAAATATCTTAATATTTACGACCTGCAGCGTATAAACAGTATAATTTTGGTAGGACCCTTATATGGGCCCTAGGTCTAAACATGGACCGATGTTCACCAAAATCAATAGGCTGCGTTATTGGGCCAATATAGGTCTGTGTACCAAATTTCGTCAAAATATCTTAATATTTACGACCTGCAGCGTATAAACAATATAATTTTGGTAGGACCCTTATATGGGCACTAGGTCTAAACATGGACCGATGTTCACCAAAATCAAACTTGTTCGTCCTTGGGCCAACATAGGTCTGCGTACCAAATTTCATCAAAATATCTTAATAGTTGCGACCTGTAGAGTGCGCACAAGATTGCATGGACAGACAGACAGACAGACAGACAGACGGACGGACGGACGGACGGACAGACGGACATCGTTAAATCGAAATAAAAAAAAATTCTGAACCGATCGGTATACTATAAGGTGGGTCTACGACCAATATTTTTTGGTGTTACAAACATCAGCACAAACTTATAATACCCTGACCACATAGTGGTGTAGGGTATAAAAATGGAAATTTCTTCACACTGCATTTTTCAAAATACTGCAACTGGTCAACGAATACTAAATGAATGTTGTGATTGATTTTATTTTTTTAATGCGTCATCTCTTCATTTTGTTGCTTGACATGACCAAACCACTCATCAAAAACAATGAATGTATATAATAGCAATAGCATTAGTTATTGTTGTTGCATGAATACATGGCAAAAGCAATGAATGGTATGACTGCACAATAAAAACGAATGTACTCAAACCGTTCTCTGGTATGTATACATATATTTACAGTTAATACACTGAAAATATGTTGGGTTATTCCTGGAGCAATGCTGAAGGTAGCCAGCTCGACCCTTTCTAATTAGCATCCCGACTGATATATCGACAGATACAATTTTGTATTAAATTTGTATGTACATTAAGAGTTTGAACTAGAGGAGTTTTTCTATGCAAATCGCAATAAGAAAGTACACTGGAAATAATACGCCTGTAATTTAAAGGAATTTTTTTTCTAATTTTTGGCATAAAATAAATGTTCACTGTATATACTGTATATACAGTGAACAAAAAAGAAAGTTGGACACTATATAAAATAAAATGAACAAAGAGATGACAAAGCAAATTGTGGTGAAATTTTTTGTTTTTTCGTTCCAATTTTTTTTTTGTTCACTGTATATAGGAACAGCAAAAATAGAACTGTTAAATATAGAGAATCTTAGTTATATTTGAGTTAGTTTTTTGTTAACATAAAATAGCAAATTAACCTGCTAAAATCAGCAAAAACAATTTTGCTGAACAATTAGTAGACTAAAAGACCACAGTTTTTTTTCGATTTTTTTTTAATGCAAATAAAAATCGAGCCTTTTAAAAACAGCAGTTTACAATTTTTTTTAACAGAAAAATAACAGATTACCCCTTCATTAGAAAGCTCTTATTTTAATAACCAAAACTTATCAAGAATTTAGATTGCAAATTTTTTTTTTACAAATATGTTAATTTAAATTTAACATTCAATATAACAAATTCAAATTTTAAGAAAAAATAACTCATTACTTTGAGGTTATTTGTAATCTAGAGGTTATAAGTGAGAGTAACATGTAAGTGAAGAATAATATATTACAATACTTTGTAAGGAGTTACCTCGGTGGATATGCCCTTTTTAAAACAAAAGGTTTTGTAATTGAAAAGTAAGAGAGAGGTTACCTACCATTATTTCTTCCTACAGACCTCATTACCGGCTAATAGAAGGTTTTGCTTCAAAGAGCCTGGTTACATTGACAATTATTTCGTTTTTGTGCTGATATGTAATTTGCAGGGCACGGAAGTCAAGCGCTAAAAACCGAGTTTTATGTAGATACAAAATGTATTAAAAATCAGAAGCTTTGTATTTAAAGTTTCAAAAATATGTTTTCAAGCATTAAATTTTAGCAAAGTACGCAAAATATGCATTTATTGACAAACATGCAAAAAAAAATATAATAGCAAAAAAATATGTAATATCCCAGTCAGAAAAATACAAACGGCAAAGCGGTGGCAAAGCACTTTAACAGGTGGTACAAGTAGTGGCAAAAAGTGCTTTCCCATTGCCAAAATGATAAAATCATTAGACAAAAGGACTGGCTGTTCAAAAAGCGCCGGAAAAGCACTGGAATAGAGTTTGCTGTTCGGTTTTAATCGAAACCGAAACCGCGGTTTCCAGGCCTCAAAACCGAAACCGAAAACCGACCAAAATAAGTCGGTTTTTAATAAATACTTTAACATAATAAATAAATAATTTATTAAATTGCATCCCAGCAAAAAAAAATCATCAAAAGAAGAGAGAAAGAACCAGTGATTTAGATTTCAATATTGTGAAAATTTGGATCGGAACCAATGAATTTTACATAGGCTTGTCATAGGGTGGAAGTATTCTTTTATGATTCTTTTGATTTTCTTTTTAATTGATGAAAATGAATTAATTTTTATTCGTAAAAAATTTAAGCAAATAACTTAGACCAGGCAATTTGTCTCAAAATAATTAAAGTTAAGTGCTTAACCATAGTTATAAATATTAAATTTATATGGAAATATCTGTAGTTAAATAGATTTGAAAATATTTGATTTCTTTCAAAATCACATTTTTGGAAGTTGTGAAAAAGAACTGCTTTAGAAGCGGAAAATCAGAACTTAATGATACTTTGGAATCAATGAAATATTGATTCCTTAAGATCACTTCCACTTTTTTTTGCTGGGATATTATTTAATCTTGAATTTCGAAAAGGCTCAGCTCCTATTTTACAAAATTTTGTATTTAATTGTAATGAACATTTTCTCCATTAAAAATTACTTTAAAGAATTTTTTGTTTCTGTTATTTAGAAAAAAAAAATCCACCAAAAAGTCAAAAGGTTTAAGAGATATTGAGTTTCACATATTCAGTTTCACCGCGTATTTTTTAAAACACCTTATTTCGTATGCCGCGAAATTTATAAAATTTTAACTTTACATTGTTTTAAACAAATTCCTAAAATTTAAATTTAAAATACAGCTTTAGTTGCCGAAAAAAAATTAATTTATAACGAGTTTCCGCGTTTATTTCTTTTTTTGGAGAGGCTTCGAAATGGCGTTATCGCCTTTAAATATTCAAGTGAGAAATTCAATCGAATTTTAAAAGATATCTTGGACGTATTAAACTATTTAATTTTTATGCATATTTAATTATCATATATTTAGTTAGAATATTGTTATATTTAATTAGTTTAAAACAATTCTATTAATATCACAAGAAAACCGAAAAATAACCGAAACCGCGGTTTTTAAAATTTTGAATTTAAAAATTTATTTTTCAACCACTGGCTGGATACGATATACAAAAATGCAAAAATATGCATATTCATGTGTATTGCAAAAAATATTTTTATTTATGTAAAAACGTAAATGTAAAAGCAATAAACGAAGTAAATGTGCAGAATTAAATGGTGTTACAACAATTCACATATTGTGAAAATGAATTGAAGCATTTGGTGTGAACAAAAATATCGCATTTCGAACATTTGAATGAAGAATGTTTGTGACAAACCCGCCAAATCAACATTTTTTGCATCACAAATAAGAGTTTCGCTTTCTCTGCAGCTATTGTCAAAATGTTAATAACTGCAGCTCTTAAAAAATATCGTATCCAGAAAGTTGTCAAAATCCCTAATGCGTTTTGCATTGCCTCTAGGCTTACCAGACGTACTGTTTTCAGCAGTACGTGTACTTTTTTTTAATAATTGTACTGCTTCCTGCATAACTCCTAAAGAAGTACGCAAAAGTACTTTTTTTAGCTGCTGTTCTTCTTTTTGTACTTTTTTTTTTGTTAACAACATTAAATAAGAGAAAACTTTTTCTTATTTGATAACACTATCAGATTATTGACGCTAAAACAAAAATTGTAAAAAAAATTAATCGGTAGGGCTGTTTTTGAGATTTTTCAACTATTAGATTTCATTAAAAGCACAGTTTTTCAGAAGTTTTGGCCCAATTATTATATTTTTTAAATCAACAGAAGTTAAGCTTTCATTTGAATTTACTAATGTCTTTTAATATTTAAGAATGTATCCAGAATTTTGTAAGAATTCAGAAAATTAAATTTTTTTTGTTTAATCCTTTTTATTTTTAATTTTGATGGATTTCGTTGCTTTTTATTAATATATAAACAATACACTTTAATTAACTACCCTACAGGGAATGAGGAGTCAATTGCCCTCCAAGGACCTATCCCGTGACAGGTCAACCGAAGGCATATTACTAAATTAGTACAAATATGAACCAAAGAGAATGAATTAATTTTCTAAGTATTTTCTGATTCGTTACTTTCACTGTTGCTTTTAAAAAACTTGACCGATACCGAAATAAAAAACAAAATTCGCGGCATATTTTTTTAAATATTTTTTTATTTATTTTACTCTTTTATTTTTTTTGAACTTTATTATTTACGATTGGCTTATTTTAGCTCTTATTTAAAATTTTTATAATTTTTTGCTAAAAAATTTTAAGTTTTGTATTTTAACGTTTTTTAATGTTAAAGCTGTTTTAGTTTTAACAATTGGTATTTCATTTAATTTTGTTTTTAACTTAAGGGCAATTTTTTAAATTTTTATTTATATTATCAGAGTTTTTGAGGTAATTTTCTAATTATTAATTGATTTTTTTAATTATGGCCAACGTAAAAAACGAGTCAACTTCTATTAAAGGACCTATCCCGTGACCGGTCAATCGGGGGCATACTGAAGGCACTTCCACTATATTTGGGTGTGTGTTAGTGTTGTTTTCTTTTCTATTTTATTCTTTTCCATTTTTTTTATTTGCTTGTAGTGTTTGTTTTTTCTTTTTCTTTTTTATTTGAACAGAAAGGAAAAATATATAACTTTACCGTCAGCTAGCCATCACGCATAAGAAACATTAGCTCAGACGGTAGAGCGTTTGCCTTACAAGCAGGAGGTTGTGTTATCGAGCCCTACTTCGACGCCAAGTAGATTATTTTTAATTCTTAATTTTTTATTAGTTTATTTGAAAAGCTATTTTTAGACACACCACCTTACTGTCACAAGGTGTCTAAACTGTGGCAATTGGTCATTTCCAATGACAACGCCATGTTAAAGTGATATGTCTCTTTCAAACAAAAAGACCGATCAACGACCGGTCTCCGCCCCCTTGGGACCTATCCTGCGTGTAATCTGGGACCGGTCCCTTTCCCCGCAGGGTATGTTTATTTTATATCAAAGTTGCAAAACCATTGGATGTGTTCTAAAATATTTAAAAGGCAAATCAAAATTTTAGTCTTAGTATTAATGTTTTGTTTTTAATTTATATGAAAACTTGATTTTATTTGTTAAAATATTAACTGAAAACATTAACATATACCCCAATTTTTCATGAAGAAAAAAAAATATAATTTTGATTGAAATTTCGATTTATTTTTCAAATATTTTAGGATATATCCAATGTATTTCGACACAAGATTAAAAACGTTATAATACCCAAATGGAAGCTTTACTACATAGATTTCAAAACCATACATTTTTTTAAAGATTTTAAGTTGCAATTCCACGAAATCGAAAAATCTTTAAAGCTGCGATTTTATGTTTATTAGACTCTTGTCAACGAAGTTAAATATTTTTAATCTGCCATTACTGTCTTGAAGAAAAGGGGATTTTGTGGTATTTATAACAAATCCAAATAAATAGGTTTCGGCTATTCGAATGTTTTAGGGGTAAAAAGAACGCTAAGAAATTTCAAATGGTGTTTTTTTAATTGAGGGCACTTAAAAAGATTCTGAAGTTAAAATATAAATATATTCACAACTGAAAAATAGGTAGCGAAAAGGGTGATTGGCATATTTTGTTAAAGTACATAAATACTTAATTTTAAGATATTTTTAATGAAAAAGAATGTACTTCTTTTTTAGTAATTGTACTGTCTTTTTTTCCTGCTATGTACTTTTTTTGTCGATTTCATTTCTGGCAACCCTAGTTGCCTTTGCCAGCAAATAAACCACGAAACACGTTCAAATAATTTTTGCTCTAAAGTATAATTATAATACAAGTTAAAATTCAAAGACTAGTTTTTTCCAGGGACCGTAAATAACAGTTATCCAGAAAATTTTAACTCAAAAACTCTTCATGTTAGAGTCAACGGAGACCTATAGATTCGTATTGAAGAACCAATAGATTCGTATTGAAGAACTCATGATCTTAAAAAAACAATCTCAACTCCACAGTTAAGAGTTATTTTTCAACGAAAAAATAAAATATCGGATGAAACTGTTAAAAAGAGAGTCTTATTTCACCGTCATAAAATAAAACTCTTTTGAGGAGTTTTATTTTTTCCGCCTAAAATAATACTCATTTTGTTTATTTTATTCATTTTTGCAGTCTCTTTTTATTGAATCTACCTAATAAAACGTGTGAATTTATTTGTTTAATTTAATAAACATAATTTTTTCCAAATTTTTCCCGGAAAGATTTGAACACAGGTCGCTCAATACAAATTTAAGAGCAGAGAATGCTCTTTCAACACTTAAGCCCCGTTTAGATTATCACACAAGTGTGTTATACATGTCAGAAATGTGTTGTATAACAAAAATGCATAATAGTGTGAACACTGTTCGTTACACACATGTCAAAATGGGTGCACACATTTTAAAAAGCGGTCACACTTTTTTGACAAGATTTATTTTTTAAAATATTTCATAAAGTTACCACTTGTCTCAACACAAGTGTTGTGTTATTCACAAATAAATGTAAACAAAGATTAAAAACAACTAATGATGAAAAAAAGTAATAATAGAAGAAAAAATAACTGTTTTAATTTATTTGTTGTGTGTGTCGATAACAGTCTGAACACTAAAAGATTTTCTTTTATACTTTTTTGACAACCAGAAAATGTCAGCATACTTTTTGTCATACTTGTGTGAAGAAAAGTATAAGCGTTTGTGTGATAATGTAAACTGGGCTTTAGTTGGGTTGCACAATATTCAAAGTAATTTTTTGTAATATTTAGTTTAATTTTTGATGGGGGTGTCAATTTACATGAAATGAGTTTTAAATCTCTGACGGGAAAATAAAACTCTTCAAACTGACCGAAACGAAAAATAATTTAAGTTAACAAAGGTGTAAAATAACTTATTTTCTGCGTTGCTAAGTTATAGCCATTTCCCGCTTACCTACAAAAATCTCCTGGTCGATTTTTCGATCACTGGTTGGAAATGGGTTAAAACTAAAATCAATTACTCATTAATAGAAGACGTTTAATTCACAATTAATTCAAACATGAATGTTGAACAAATATTTTATGTTAGAAAAGACTGTTTTCGTTCTACTATGCGTCTGAATGAGATACAAATTAAGTGTTTGTGTTTTTTTTTTGGAAAAAAAACTTAATTGAAAATTCTTATCACACATACAGTAATAAAGACAACTAAAGATAGAATGTAAGAAGCAAAGAAATATGTATAAAAAGATTTTTAGGTCAATTTCGAGGTATAAAAAAGGAAAAAACATATAAAAACCAATCAATAATAAAATTGTTTTGTTAGAACCTTAAAGAGAGGCAATAAAAACAAGAGATATTGAAAAAAAAAATCCCATATGTAAAATCACATGTAAAAATAATATATGTAATGTATATGAATTTTATGTTATCACTAGGGCTCGGATTTTCATGTAAATAACATCAGAAAACAAAGAAAATTTTTTTCACTTTTCAAAAAATTTTCGAAAGAGGCGGGCTAAAGCATGGCTAATTGTTAGAGTGGGCCGAACTTTGCCGAATTGCGAATTTCAAAAACGGGGGGTGCGGAAAAGTTGCGTTTGTTTCCAGTAAACAGTAAAAAATAAGAATTTTGAAAATCGGTTGAAATTTCGAAATTTCGGAAAGTTTAAAAAAAAATCCTTAATTTTGTTAAAAAATATTTGTTGTTGTGATATATTATTTCTAATAAATCATAGTTCGCTGAATCCAAAAAAAAATAAAAATTTTTTAATTGGCTAATTGAATTTTGCTGAAAAACACGTTTTTCATTTTTCAGTCGAGCCTTCAAAAAGTTAGTCTAAAAATGTTTTTAATTTTTTTCATTTTTAAATCTAAAGGGTTCTTCAGGGACGCTACAAAAGTAGAAAGACAGGGACAGCAAACGACGCCATATTTCTTGCCGCTCTTTTGACATTTCTCTTCAATAAGGTTTGCCATTTCATGATGGAAGATATACGAGCCAACAACGAGTCGAAATTATTAAAGTTTACTACCGAAATTCGGAGTCAGTGGCCTCAACGTTAAGAGCGCTACGTCCAATTTATGGTCGTCATAATAAATGGCTTCGTCAATAAACAAAATATGCGTTATTGGTCAGACAGCAATCCACACGTACTCCATGAGTCATCATTGCATCCCAAAAAAATTACGGTTTGGTGCGGTTTATGGGCCGGCGGCGTCATTGGGCCGTACTTCTTCCGTGATTATCAAGACCAGCACGTTACTGTGAATGGGAATCGCTACCGTTCAATGATAACCGAATATTTTTCGCCCCAATTGGATGATATGGACTTGGAGGACATGGAGGAGGACACAAGCCACACAGCGAATGTCACAATCAATTTATTGCAAACCAAGTTTGGAGAACGTGTTATCTCACTAAATGGTCCAGTCGATTGGCCGCCTCGGTCGTGCGAATTGACGCCGTTGGACTACTTCCTGTGGGGCTACGTCAAATCGATGGTCTATGCCAACAAGCCAGCGACGATTGATGAACTTCGTACGAATATCGAACGTGAAATTGCAGCAGTATCGGCCGATTTATGCTTGAAAACCGTCGAAAATTGGGTTCAGCGTCTGGACTTCTGCAAGCGTGCCCGTGGTGGCCATGCAAAAGAAATTGATTTACATACATAATGGCATCGAACGTACTTTCACAGGAATAAAGAATTTCATTGATATCCAAAACCGTTTTATTTAAAAAAACTTTTGTAGCGCTCTTATTGAATAACCCTATCTATATAAAATTAGCTTCCATTTGAGTGTAAAAAAGTTGAAAAATGTTGAAGGGTATTCCAAGGACCCTGCGACAAAAGTTGTAAAAATTTTCAAAGTCAAAAGTGATTATTTTTTGTGATCACTGTTTTTTTATTAAGTGATCAGAGTTTTACCCATTTATTGGTTTGGATCAACATAAAATAACATTTTTATGACTGGTCCATCTTTTTTAATAATTTTGGGTATTTTGATAATAAATATTAAATAGTGTGATCGAATCTCGAGATTTGGGACACAATGCTCGAAAAATATCCTCTTTTTTGTCCACATTATGTTCGAAAAGTATCCTACTTTACATTTTTTGTTGTATTAAAAGAATATTTTAGAATAAATAGTTTTTTTTTGTAAAAGTTTTGAAAAATATTTTATTCACTGTGCCCCAAAAGTATATATAAAAAAATGTAATTGAATATAACTTAATACATTAATGTCCAGTAAATATTATACAAAATTAAATTGCGTGCTTGTATTTAGAATTTTGTAACACAATGTTTTGTCCACACAATATTCGAAAATTATTCTACTTTATATTTTTTGTTGTATTAACAGAATATTTTAAAATAAAATTAAACACTTAATAGTTTCTTTGTAAAAGTTTTGAAAAATATTTTATACGCTGTGCCACAAAAGTATATATTCAAAAATGTAATTGTTTATAACTTAATACATTAGTTTTTAGTAAATATCAAAAAAATTAAATTGCGTGCTTGGATTCAAAATTTTGTAAAACAATGTTCGTAAAGTATCCTATTTTTTATCCACACAATGTTCGAAATGTGTTTTACATATACTTTTGTGGCACAGTGTATAAAATATTTTTCAAAACTTTTACAAAGAAACTATTAAGTGTTTAAAATTTCATTCTAAAATATTCTCTTACTACAAAAAAACAAAAATAAAGTAGAATATTTTTCGAATATTTTGGGGACAAAAAAGGGCGTACTTTTCGAACATTGTGTTACAAAATTTTAAATTCGAGCACGCAATTTAATTTCCACTTCTAATATTCGAATATTTATTCAGATCTTTAAAGTACTACAAGTTCTTTAAATAAAAAAATTTTAAGTTTAAAAAATTTTGAAATTGTACCAAATGGATCTCGGCAGTACCATGGTATGTAGCAACAAAGGTCAAAATGTACCGAAAAAGTACAATTGCAACAAGTTTTTCATCCCTGGTTTGAACCCGTTGATAGCTTTTCTCTTTTTTAGGAAAAATTACTAAAAAAATAAAGCTAAACAAGAGAAGAACTCTGTTCTTGAATTTCGCGAAAAAACAATAGGCACCAACAATGGGAATTTGTAGAAGTAATCACATTTTCTTTTAAATTGAAATTTTATTTCCAACAATTTTTTTTGTTTGAAATATTTGTAACTCGTTTGTAAATTGTTATCTTTCATATAAAAATTGTTTAAAAATAAAAATTCAAAGTTACAAAAAAAAAACAGAAATTTTTTTTGGATTTTTAAATTTCTTTGTTGGTGCGTTTTTAAAGTTTTTTTTTGTATTTACAAATTTGGTATGAGAAAGATGTTTAAAAATTTAATTGGAATTTTGTAAATTCTTTCTGTGTTAGTTTATGAAGTGAAATATTTTATGAAGTGGAAAATTTTTATTAAAAATTTCCGAGGGTCCAAGGCCCCGCCAAGCTCCATTTTTGGATAGAGATGACCCCTTTCGCTAGAGTATTATATGGTTAGGAGTAGTCGGAATTTTCCTAAATTTTGATGTATCTCTCTTAGTTTTCGAGATATAGGCCATCTTAAAAAATCGGGAGGGAAAGAAATAGCACCATTGGTGGCGCCAACTACCGGGTAACAACAGTGACATGAAAATATTACATTTTAACAATAAATTTTGTGAAATTTAACGAATGGGTTTTTAAAAATTAGTTTTAAATAATTTTGAAAATTAACACTTAAAATTAGTTAAAGTACTGAGGATTTTTAGTATTGTGTTAAATGAAGATAACTAAAATCTTTGCTTAGATCGGTGTTTCAACTAAAAATTTGTTAAAAATTAGTCAAATCGATTTGAAAGCAGTTTGACAGATTTTTCTATCGTATAAAAAAAATATAACGAAAGCCACCACTAACAAGGAAAGTACCTAATTCTAAACACCCCGATTTTGATGAAATTTGGACATGTAACAGAGAAAAAATCTAAGATCGACCTCTCTCAACTTATCGGCCACCTTGAAATTTTAAAGGTTCAAAAAGGGGTTCAAAAATGTTGCTTTGTATTTTTTTGGCTTTTTAAAATATTTTGATCAAATATAATGCAAGTACAATATTGTTGGAAAGAGATTTTTGAGGGCTTTTCATTGGTACCTTTGTTTTGGTACTTTTTGCTCTTTCGAATTTGCTATTTAGAATTTTCTAAAGTTTTGGGTTCTTTATGTACACGTCTATACTGCAATTGCTGCTAAATTCACATAAGTCATTCCTATTAAATTTAAGCGGACACGTATTTCTGTGTTTTCCAATATTCTCTCTACATTAGGTTTGGAACCATTTTTTCCCGAAACACCTTTTTTGGTGTATTTTTAAAGAATTTAGGCCGCTCTCTGTGCTAAAAATAGGAAACACGTATATCTTCATATTTTGGCGGATACATATTAATACTGTGAAATACTTTCTTTTTAATTTCGTAAATTTAAAATGTGCTTCCATCCAGAAGAAACAGTAGGCACCAACAATAGAATTTGTAAACACAAACACATTTTCTTTTAAATTCAAATTTATTCCCAAGAATTTTTTTGTTTGAAATATTTGTAACACGTTTGTAAATTCCAAGTAGCAAAAAATACTAGTTCAGAACCAGTTTTATACTAGTTTATTTAAACCAGGCAACTAGTACGAGTTCTACCGCCTCTCCATACAAACAACTGTAGAATTTAACATGGAGATGTCATAGGATTGGGGGCAATTGTCGCCAAACTCACATTTTGGTACTAGTTGTAGAACTAGTTTGAAAATTACAATTTAAGGACGAAAAAAGGGAGCAAAACTGGTGCTAATATAACACTCGCGGAACCAGTTCTGAAGTGACTCTTTGGAAATAGTACTGTACTAGTTGGTTAAAACCTGAATTATATAGATAAAAACCAAAGATTTTTCTTTGCTGAAACGTAGATTAGACCTATAGTTTCCCCTTACTGAGATAATTAGGTCCATTTACCTAACGGAATTTGAAATATTTTATGTTAACGATTTCTAATCGCAATAAAAAATGTTAGTATTTATTTGAAAACTCAGACTATATTACTAAAATCAAATGTAAACAAAACTAGAATTTCAAAACTCTTATTTAAGTTCAATCTTTTGAAAGTCTCTGCACACTTTTAATAAAAACAGTAAGTACACAAATGGTTCAAAATTATTGTTGTAGGGAATAAAACAGAAAGCTTTATTGGTACTTATGAGAAATTTATCGAACTAGTTCTGGAGTGACTCTTTAGCACCAGTACTACACCAGTTGATTTGCACCTAAATTCAATTCACAATGCAAAATTAAAGTGTTTATTTCCAAACTCTGATTGTTTTTATTAAAAACAAATGCAAATAAAATAAGAATTTCAAATCTCGCATTTTAATTTATGTTATTTTTTAAACAGGTCCCACATAGATGGGGTTTAACTAGTACACAACTAGTTCAAAATGATTATTTTGAGAACTAGTTTCGTAATACTAGTCAAAAAACTAGTAATTTTTAGAACTAGTTCGACCATTTTCTACTCGGTTGTTATTTTTCATATAAAAATTGTTTAAAAATATAAATTCAAAATTACAAAAATAAAAACAAAATTCTTTAGATTTACAAATTCCATTGTTGATGCCTTTTTAGAGTTTTTTTTTGTATTTACAAAAAAAAAATTTAATTAGAATTTTATAAATTCGTTATGTGCATGCAAAAACTTCCGAAAAAAATAGGTTTTTGTATAATCCGTTTTTTTTTAATGGTTCACTTATTTCTACATTAGATCATGTATTTTTTTATAAGCTTTCAGGTGATATATAACACGATATATATATAACTATATTTTCCTCCGGAGAATAATTTTTGTTAAATGTTGTTTTTGAACATCGTAAAGACTACTGCTAAATAAAACACAGTAGGCAACAAATGTTCGTTGATATTTTTTAAATGAAAAAATTGTTTCAAAGAACCGTGTGTGATGTTCATCTCTTATAACATAGAGGAGAGAACTGTAAATTTTTTCTCCCAAAAATCACTACATTTTAGTGATAATAAACATCTGCTGTTTATTATCGCACAAAACCTCAGCATAATTATGTTCTGGTTTAAATCAACTTACCGTTTCTTTTCATTCACAGCTAATGAATGATTATTGTTTATGATCATCAGCTGTATAAATGTGTCATCAATAGAAGAGCGCGTGCGCCAAAGAGCAGTTGTGTTGTACTACTTGGTTAAGAACCTAAAAGTAAAAAATTACAACAAAGAAAATCATTATGCGGAACAGTTAGTTCTTATTTTAAGCATGTTTGTATGTGCGAATGAGCTCTTTGGATATCTAAAACATAGTAAAAGGAAGGAGGGTTGAAGTTATTAGTAAATGTAATGAGTGAAAATAAAAATAGTGATAAAGAAAGGCAGCTGTCTATGATAATATTGAGTTCATTTGTTTTATAGCTCAGGTAAGCCTAAAACTACTAAATGTGTATTTTGAGTGTAAAAGTTTAAAAATCATGCCGGTTTATTTACTAACAAACCATAAAGGTAATGCGTCATCAATAGTAGTGTACTAAAATAATAACATTTAACTAGGAATAATCTGATAGTCAACCGACCGACTATATGATACCCTACATGCTGCACACAGAAAATTCTGTCGGATCCAACGAAATTTTTTGTTTTTGCAATTACTAAAATCTATCGGCAGCAAAAATCTTGTTTCAGTTCTGCTTTAATAAAATATATCACTCCATCGAAGGTATTAGTTTTTCCAAACAATTTAAAATTGTTTTGTCAACTTCAGTGCAATAAACCATTAATTTCCATTATTTTAGTAATTATAAAAATATATGGAGATAAGAAACAGAAACTTTAATTATCATAACAAAATTTTGGAATGTACCATATTTTTTCGTTTCAAAGTTAGACAACTAAATGTGAGTGTCTGTGGTGCAGGGGGAAGCCTGATAAGCCTCAGCCAAGACCATAGATTACATAGATATGTTACTCTTCTTCTTCTTTTGTTAACAAACACATTTAAATATTTTTTGTATTCTCATGAGATACGTCCACTGGTATCGAATGTCAAAGAGTAAGAAATCTATGTAATCTATGGCCAAGACATCATGCCTATTTTATTTTTACAATTTTTTTATTGATTCAAATTAAAAGACAAAATTGATTTTCTGTTGTTGATATAATTTCAATCAATTAATCGTTATTCGATTGAATACCCTCAAATTGTTCGAATAAATTAAAATGTCCAAATTTCGAATAACGAATAATTTCATACGATTAATCAAAATTGGTAGAAAATTACAAAAGTGTTGAAAAAATATAAATTTTTTATTAAAGTAAATGTGCTAAAATCTCAAAACTTTTTTAAAAAATTGTGATAAATAATTTGCTGTAGGCTTGTAGCTATCCGGATTTCATTCTGGCCTAAGAAAATAATTAAGGAACGACCTTTAAGAATTTCTAAAAATATTTGTTAGCTTCAACACAATGAGAATTTCATGTTTTCAAGTAGGAGCGTTAATAACATCATAAATCCCAAAGAAAAACAACACAAAATACAAAATAAACAACAGTTTGCTTTGTCATCTTCCAAATTACTACTCTGTTGTTGTGACTTATCTAGTAAAGTAGTGGTATCTATTTACGTATAATAAGTTTTTAAATAATATTTTTTACGACTTTTGAAACGTTGATATTAAACGAAAGTATTAATAATTAATGTAATTAATGATTATTATAATTACTAATTATAATTAATGCTGAATGTAAGAAAGCTTGTTTAGTGAGCACTCTGAATTAATAAAATAAAGGGATGGAGGTACGGAAACGTAGAGGGAAAATCAATTCTCAACAGAATTCCTCTTTACATTTACGTCTTTAATGTATTAAATTCATACGAAAGAGATACAAATTAATGTATGTGGTCCAGTGTTGCCAACTCCTGAAGGCAGGAAAGCACCGTAAGCATTATGAAAACGGGTAAAAAGGGTAAAAATTTACCAAAAAGGGGGTAAAAAAGCACGATATTAATTTTTTGAAAAATTTAAATCAAGAATTCAAAAACACATTTTAACTTTGAAAAATCGTGTAAAAAAGGTTCAGAAAATTACCTAAAAAGGGGTAAAAAAGCACCAAACTAATATTTCAATATTTTGAAGTTTAAATGTAACGAAGTTGCTATTTAAAATTGTACTACAAATATTGTGCAAAAATGAAGTTCTTGTATAGTTCGTATTATTTTTTTTAATTTTGACAGATAATTCAAGAAAAATGTGAAAAAAAACGATAGCAAATACCAAAAATATAAACTGTAAAAAAGCACTAAAAGCACTGCCAAAAATCTGAAAAAGCACCGTAAATACCCGGGTACAGGAAGGAAAAAACACCAAAAAATACCCCAAAAGCACTGAAATGGCAACACTGATGTGGTCTTATATTCTTCTGTAACTCTTTAACTTATTGCGGTGTGGTTCTCCCCGATTTGGATAAAATTTTAATATGTGGAAGAGGGGACAGACAAATAAAAATAATGACAAAATCTGATCTCAAGTACTAACTTTTTTTTTATTTTTATGAATTTCAGAATAGTTACTGTATTTATTTTTGTTCCAAAACACAACAAGTGTATGTATATTATATATTATATAGAAAATTTTATCGATTAATCGATTAATTTTAAAATTTTGTTCGATTAACCGGTTAAGAATAAAACCCGAATAATTATTTGAACGATTAATCGATTAAAATAAAAAGCCGATTAATTGAATACCCTAGTTTATACAGGGATTTTTCTTGGACGAGTTCTAATAAAAATTTTAAGTAAACTAATGAAGTTTTCTTCACGAAGTAAATGAAAAATTTCTTCAATTTAATAAAAAAGCTTCATATATTTTATGAGTCCCGTTTTAATGAAACCTTTTCATTGGGTGTATGAAACTTTTAATAAATAAAATTAATTTTTTCACAACATTTTATGAAAAATTCCATTAATTCAATGAAAAGTTTCAATGGACGAAAATTGGTATGAAATGACTTTTCTCTGAATGGATTTTTCTGTAATTGTTTATTACAGGGTTGGCAGGCAATACCGCTAAAATATCGTTATCGATTCAAAACCCTTAACTGATTACCGTTACCCCTAAAATACCGTTATCGAAACAACTGAAATACCGTTGTCCTTAAAATACCGTTACCGAAATAACTGAAATACCGTTATCCTAAAAATACCAATACCGAAATAAATGAAATATAGATACGCTTAAAATACCGTTACCGAAATAACTGAAATATAGTTACCCCTAAAATACCGTTACTGTTATTTTTAATTTTCTGCTTTTGGTAATTGTACGTGGTTACTGAGTAATTTTCGTACATTAAGTTGGTAAATTGGTTCTGTTTTTAATCTCGTTTGTTTTTTGTAAAAATAAATTGCGAAATGCACTGAAATAACTGACTACCGTTATCCTTAAAATACCATTACCGAAATAACGGAAATACCGTTAACCTTAAAATACCATTACCGAAGTAATCACAAAACCGTTATCCTTAAAAAACCGTTACCGAAATAACTGAAATACCGTTAACCGTAAAATACCGTTACCGAAATAATCAAAAAACCGTTACCCTTAAAATACCGCTACCGAAATAATCTAAAATTGCGTTACCCGTACCGATAACCGCATCGTTTCGGTTACCATCCATGGTTTATTACCTGCAAGCGATTAAAATAAAACTTTTACCGGTTACAATTCCTTTGTTATAAATGTTAAAAATATATGTTTTTTCTAAAGCTAACGTCAGAGGTCCATCGAAACAGCTGAATGATTTTAGTCGGAAAAAATATAAAATGAATAAACAAAATAGATTCAAACAACAAATAAGAAATAGAAATTAACAAATAAATGGAAAAATTTAGAATAAAATATAAATACACATGAAATAGATGCTAAATAGTAATGTCGTTTATGGTATTCTATAAGTGTACTTTTTAGCTACGGCACTCTTGCAGTTATATCACATTTACGTTTACGGTCACATAATCCAACCTTAAAGTTGTTTCGGGGGCATGTCGAAAATGTATATGGGTGATATCAAAAAATGTGATAAAAACCGTGTAACCACCTAATTTCTAATGCACGGATTACATTTGAGTTACATATTTCGATATATATCAGCGCATTGTCACCTGTTTTACAAAATTTATAACAATCTGACCAATTTTTGGTTAATACATAAAATTTGTGAACAATTTTATAAGCCAAATGTAAACTCCGTAACAAGTAACTCATAAGGTTTTTTAACTTTAATAGCTTATATTTTAATAACCAATAAAGCTAAACACTAACTGTAAGAATTTTTATGAACAGGAAAAGTGCCGTTTTTAATAAAAATTAATACATTTTACAAACTTTTTCGTATATCTTAAGCTAAAATTAGTTTGGAAGTATCGTAAAAAAAGTAACGTATCATCCTCATAATGAATAAAAAGAGTATAAAAAATAAAAATATTGTATTTTTTATCTTTTTCTTGTGCATAGAATTAAATGTCAAGTAATAAAATAGAAAATTTCTATTTTCAACAGAACTTTTTTACGATTTTACTTGACAACAGTTTCAATGCATAGAAAAAAGATAAAAATATATTTCTATATTATTTTAACACATTGAATTGATTACAGATACGTTTTTTTACTTTACGATTAGACTAATGAAGCCTTTAGCTATCACGACTTCAAATCTGTAACGATTTTTCGTCATAATTTTTGATAAAAAATGCATATACCAGAATTTTGGAGTTATCTATTATTTATATTGCGAAAAGTATAATGTTATTTATACTCAAATGATCGTTGGACTGTAAGTAATCATCCAGCATAACAGACTTGAAGCTTTTCTGCAGCATGTAACATTCTCGAGATGAAAAAGGATGTCTTTAATAAGATTTGAAAAAATGTTGTAAACTCCGTTCCTAATTTTTACACCAAACTATTTAACGAGTAAGAAAAACAATGTCATATTTGGATTCACCTTGTAGGCATCATGCGATTTTGTTTCGTAAAAAAAATTCTGACAAAGCGTTTCTGAAAGAAAACGAAAAAAGTAACCAAATGTAAACTCCGTAACTGTAAACTCCGTAACCACAATTGTTTGCATCTGGTTTCATTCAAATAAATGTAGATAAATGTTTAATTTTTATGCGTCAAAAGACGATTCAACTAATAATTTTGCGTCAAATCAAAAAAAAGTTATCAGTTTTTTACCCTAAGCTGCTGGAGCGAAAAACGATTGATTTTGTATTTCATTGGTTTTTAATCGATATTTCGAGTCATTACTGACATTAGTTTGACAAATTAAATTTATTTCACACAATTTAAGAATTTTTTGATCGCCAAATGTTATGTTTTTAGTATATTATTTTGTAACTGCGCAACCGCCAATTTGATAAACAGAAATTATATATCATTGGAAAGCAAGTTGAAAACCCAAATACGAAAAACTAATAAATTGAAGAAAATTCGTACGCATTTTTTTTTTGATATATCTTTTGCTAGCAGAAATGTAAACTCCGTTACAACAAAAAAAATTAAAATTGTGCAAAAAAGTTATTGCGAGAACTTGTAGATGAGATTTTTTGCAATTAGGTTTATAATGACTAAATTTACTGATTCCATTAAGAGAAAACGGAAATATTAACACTTTTTGCTTCTCACAAATTTGGCCCAAAAATTCATCACATTTTTTGATTTCACCCATATGTATAAAATCGTTGAAGTTAAAACAATTGGTATAGTAAGTAGATTTAGGTAAGTACATAGAAACATGTGGACAAAATCAGTCTCTATCACCACAGCGTAGTGTAGGGTACAAAGAGTTTCTCATTTTAATACACTCATTAACCCGTATGAGTCACAAGAGTGTGTATTTGTGTTGGGTTATCAACATCAATGTACTCTCATATAAATTTTTTTTACCTTTGAGTTAAAGGCATATGAGTTAATATGAGTTTAAACTTTAGACATACGTTACTAAACATTGCTATCGGTAGGAAGTGTGCGCACGCTCGTTGTAAAATCGAAAAATACATGGGATTTATTATAAGATACGCGTATTTATGAAAAAGAGGTTTTTGTTTGCGTTACAAAAACAATGAAATTATTACTTTAAAATTTTTTTATAATTAAACGTAATACTAAATGACTTAAAATCGTTACATTCGCCGTTTTTAAGGTTGAGAAAAATATATATTTTATTTATTAGTGATATGTAAAAACTAAAGAACGTGTCAAAAATACATTAAAGAACAAAAATAAGAAGTTTTATTAAAAAGATTGTTTAAACAAAATTTAAAATAAATAATATTGTGACAAACATTGGATTAACATTGGATTACGTGGCGACAGTCTGAAATTGGATTATCTTTTAATATATATTTTGAGGTAGGTTTTTTATTCATTGTAAGTAAATATTAAGTATTTGAGAATTTCTATCTAATTCCCCCTTGGGTAAAGTTCTTAAAAAATTTTTGAATCCCCGCCTAAACCCTCAGGGAACTTCTGCAGTCAGAATTTGGTTGTTATTCAAGTAGTATTATTGTTTTGTTATTTTAAATGAAAATCACATTCATTTGTAGAAGACAGAGCTTCGAAGAATGAATTCGCTTTTATTTGAACTGAATTTATATTTTGGGAATGAATTCCCTGACCAAACTTAAGGAATTGAATGAATTCATTTTTTTCCATTCGATTTATCTTAAAGGAATTCCTTAATTTTTTTCTAATTACTTCATAAAATTTAATGCATTAATTCACCAAGGAAGTCATTCCAGTTAATTCAACTTTTGATTAGGAATTCATTCCCTAGGTAATGGATTCCCTGGGAATTCATTCAATTCTAGTTAGTTCAACTTTTGGTCAAGGAATTATTCCCTAGGGAATTCATTTATTAATTCCCTAAGGAATTAACTTTTTCGTTTAATTCCCTAAGGAATTAACTTTTTCGCTTAATTCCCTAAGGAGTTAACTTTTTCGTTTAATTCCCTAAGGAATTAACTGTTTTGTTTAATTCCCTAAGGAATTTACTCTTTCGTTTAATTCCCAAAGGAATTAACTTTTTCATTTAATTCCCTGAATTTAAGTTTTTCATTAAATGCCCAAAAGGACATGTCTTTTCACCTAAGAATATAAAATGAAAAACTAAATATTAGGCATTTTTTATTTTAACACTGGATTTATTTTATTTTGCTAAAAAATCCACATTTTGTTTTTTTAATTTTCAAAATTAAATATTTTTATCAGAATCTATTACTTATTGGTGAATAAATGTAAAAGAAAATTTAAATTTTTTCTTTCACATTATATTAGCGAATAAGTGTTAGATTTGGATAAAAATATTAAATTTTGAAAATTAAAAAACAAATTGTGGATTTTTTAACAAAATAAAATAAATCCATAATAACACGGTTATATGTGTTAAAATTTGCTACATTCCTTGGAACTTTAGGAATCAGACAAAGTTGTGACATTCTTAAATTTATTTTCATCCGAAAATACATTAATTGCATTAAAGGAATTAAATGTGCTAAAATCCTAAAACTTATTTAACAAATTGTGAAAAATAATCTGCTGAAGGCATTGCCCTATCCGGATTTCATTCTTACCTAAGGAAATCGTCGTTGTCGGACATGTACTATTAGAATTCAGGTTGAAAAATTAAAAATTTATTTTAACAAGAAGAGATTTTTTAATTTAAAATAAATTTTAGAAAATAAATTATAATTAAAAAAATTTATGGCGACTTAAAATAATGTTTAAAATAACAGATTTTTTGAGAAAAAAAAAAAAAAAAAAAAAAAAAAAAAAACAAAAATATGCTAAAATAAGCTTAATATTTAAACAAAATAGCAAAAATAAGCCGATATTTACAAAATAAGCAAAAACAAGCCAAATTAGATAAAATAAGAAAAAAAAAACAAAGCTCTAACAAATACAGCTTAAAATTCTTATAAAGATCAGAACTTGCATTTAATCTAAATTGTTCTATCTTTTCAAATAAAAAACATGCTCTGGCTTTTACAAACATATTAAAGACGATAAATTTTTTTTTAATTCTTAAATTAAATCCAGTTTATAGAAATAGACTTTTACTAATTATTGAATTGTTTTTAAAGGTCTGTTACAAATGTCATAATACCATTAACTAACAAATTGTATTTCATTCTTTGTTTTTCCTTGTGGGTTAGGTTTTGTCATACTTCACTACACTAAATAAATGATATTAAAGATGTAGGTATCACTAATTAGTAATATGTTGAATGAATAGAATTTTTGATTCATTCAAGTTACGAATTCATTTAGTACCAATTCAAGATTTTCTAGTGAAGTTTTTTAGCAATGCAATGGTTTAATATAGAGACGGGAACGAACATTTTTAAATCTGAATTCATTCTTTTGTAAATTAACCCATATTATCCTAGCATCGTCATATGACGACATGAAAAGGCCTCTTTTTGAATATGCATAATACCGTTACTTTAAACATGAAAGGACTTCTGTTAAGAGTTTTGTAAACAAAAAATGTAAAAATTTTCATTCTGTGTTTATTTTATCCACTTTAGGTATAGTTTCTGGACACAGTGAATGACCGAAAATCACAAAAATTTCAAAACTGCAAAAATTATGATTTCTTTCAATAAAGAAGGAAAAAATTGAAATTTATTAGATTAATATATTTTTCTTGTTTGGTTTTTCTAAAAGCCAACTAAACTTGCGGCATATTGGTAAAACTAAAATGTTCTAATCGAAATTTGGAAAAATTATATAATTTAATGAATTTGGGTGTCGTCATATGACGACGCTAGGAGAATATGTGTACAAAATGTACAAAACTTTTATATTTTTTTTTTAATATTTACTTTACGTTATGGTCGAATATAACACTTTCTAAAAATAACCCACAACGATAAACAAAGACAATGTCGGGGCCTCGATATCAAACCGACAGGTCAGGCAGTGTTCCAAATGCGATGCTGAATCTTCCTTTTAGATATGCCACGAGAGTTACAATTTTTATTTTCTCTCACTATTCAATGAAATAATGTTAGTTTATTTAAGAAATTGAAGTATATTTGAATTTATTTTGAAAAATAATACTAATTTTTTATACCTTTAATGGAAAAATGTAGTTTTTAATAAATATTTCTGTTTTTCTTAAAAAATTTTTGGATTTATTTTTGTAACAATTGTACACATATTCTTCTAGCGTCGTCATATGACGACAGTCAATAACTACGGAACTATATAAGACAAAATAATTTCAACTTCAGTTTCGTGTTCCTAGGGCCCTCAGTAGCAAATCATGTAAGTTTCAAACAAGTGGCAATATTATTTCTTAATTCAGGAGAATATGGGTTAAGTTCAAATTTAATTCATTATTTCGAAGCTCTACACATGATGCAGCATCCAGAAATTTTGGAACTTTGATTTAGAAATGGACGAGTATGCTGCTCGCACGCAATTAAGTAGGTAAATTAAGAATTAATTCTTTCGAAGCTCTGCTAGAAACATATGTAACTAATGATTAAGTATATGATTCATGTTATTCATAATAGAAACAACAAAATATAAATTTAACAAGAATTTCTGGAAATTCTTATGAGAGTTAAATTAGACAATCAAAAGATAGCCAGACAGACGGCTTGTTATGTGTTACTGGTTTTGCGTGTTATTCAAAATATTAAATGTATGACGTATGTAGAATACTAATTGGAATGTAAGGAATTCCTCCAACATTCTCGAAGATGTAATAATAGCTAGGGCAAGGAATTCAATGCACTTAAAAATCGAAATTGTGCACCAAAAACGGATAAAAGACAAATAAATATGCATTAAAAATATAAAAAAATATGCACTAAAACAATTATTTTTGCAAAAATAACGCATAATTAAAACATAAAATATATGTTAGGTAGATTTTTGTAAATAGACTCGAACCTTTTTCATAGTTCAATAAAGTTTTTAAGAATTTTTATATTAATACACTTTTTTACAAAATGGGCAATTTTCGTCCAACTTTCGGCACCGGTTAACGTTTTCCAAAAAACAAAAAAAAATCGATTTCTTCCATTTGGGACAATTTCCAATAAAACTAGGAGGTGTAATGAACGAAAGCCAGCGAAGCCAATAAACTGCCTATCAGATAGGAGAAAAGAACTTAGTCCGGCCGTAGGCCGGCAACACAGAAAAAGTTTACTCAGCGAAACCACTAAACTGTTCATCACATAGGAGAAAACCCCTAAGAAAAAGCCATGCAAAAAGTCAATGAAAAAAATCAAAAATGTTCATTTAGTCCACAATGGGTTAATATTTGGGATTATATTGAACTTTATAAAAAAAGGCATTTTACAGACCCTTCAGTTGGTATGCAATTTGTTCTGATCCTGATAAGTCCGACATTTATAATTTTGAAATCAGCTCAAAAACCACTACATTGGAAAAAAAAATTAAATAAATTGGGGGTATGCCTGTAAACTGCACTTGTTCCAATATTATTTTGACAGATCAAACTTTTTGCTGAAGGAAGTTTCCAAAAATCTCACGGAAACGACTTTAATCTGGTAGTGGCCTAATCTACGTTGTCGGTGGTTTTAAAAGAAGTCGTACAATTAACGAACAAAAACTTTGTATAATTTTACAATAAAAATACTTACATTTTAACGTTCCCGGCTTTTTATTTTGTTTTAAGCAACTACAGCAACCAAAACTTCGCGGTTGCCAATATAATCACTCCGGCATGTGATGATGAATATCGAGAACGCAAACGATCTGATTTTCAATGTTTAATATTTTATGATCTGTGCAATACCAATTACACAGTACAACACTAAAAATGCATCGGGCATGCGACATATCAATTATGATAGATTTTAGGATGAATATCACGAATGTGAACACCAAATTTCAAAATTAGCTCTTGTTTTTGAAATATTTGCAAATTTAACTTTTAGCAAAAAGACAGCTTTTTTGTTAAGATTTCTTATTTATTCATATACCTGACTAAACCACGAATAATTTTTAATATGATTTAAAAATATAGACTTTGGGGTATTAGAAACATATCAACTTATTTTGATTAGGTAAAGGATCTAGGATATAATTGCAATTAAAGTGAAGACTTCACTTATTTTCCTATTTTGCAAATCTAGTAAAATCCCTTAATCGGATTTGCAAAATCTTTACGTATGATGTAAATTCATATAGCACTAAATTCTTTTTATCAAGAGAATCACAACTTCTGCATCAAGATTTGCAGAAAATTCAATCTGATATACACATTTTACATCTTTATTATTTCAAATAAATTTTATATGAATTTACTATAGCAAAAAGGAATAAAAAACATTTTTAAACATGCATATTTTAAAATCGTTATTTTTTTCGAAATTTGCATTTCAATTGTCTAAAACTTGTTTGAAATTGATTAGAAAATATACAGTCATGTGCAATATAATAGGGACATTAAAGTTTTTTTCTAATTTTATTCTCTTTGCCTTTATTTTTAAAGAGATAAATTCGCCCCAAAATGCAAGGAGAGAGTTCAGAAAATTGTGCAGAATTTTAATGTAATGTCTGTTTTTTTATTTTGTCACTTGTTTTAAGTAGGCGTGGCTTTTAATGAAAAATAAGCGATATCGACCTTCTATCAAATTGCATAGTAAAATTTAGCGAGTACTGATCAGTTCTGTAAAAACTGTATATTTTTGGAATTCCTATAAAATTTCCTTAAGTATTGCATTATTTTTTTCTACAAATGGTCTCCACACTTAAAATTACAGTGCCTTAAACATGACCAAATTTTTCTTTGTTTTTAGCGATTTTAAAATAAAGTTAACAACACTGAAACTTTAAAGTGAATGGGCTTATTCTATACTTAGCGCGGTATAACAAATCAGTCAAGGTTTTTTTACGTTATAGTATAAAGCATTCCGTTATAGTATAAAGCATTCCGTATTTAAATTTACTTAAATAACAGATCAACTAAGAACATTTCCCCCATTCATCTTAAACACATTGACACGGTGCAAAAATATAATTTATTGACATACATTTAAATTTAAATTTAACGGTTCGTTGTAATTCAAAAATCTGTGTTTATCATACACAGAGTTGAATAGAATCAGCTGAGATATCTTAAGAATTTAGGTTCAAAGCAAAAAAGAGTAATAATAACAAAAGGATAAAAATAGCATTGTTAAGTTTCGTTGATGTTAGTCTAAGTTGAGTTGTTGATAACAAACTCGATTTGCTTTCAACAGTCACATAAGTAGACGATTATCAAAATATTAACCCACTCAAAGGCGAAAGGCACTGATGAGGCTTTGTAGCGAAAGCTGAAAATGCGCATTCTGCCTTGCTGGTCTTATCGACTTTTTTCAATAATTTTTATTCTTTGTAATTTACTTGTAAAAATTGTATCATCTTTCTTTGATTTGAAAATAATTTAAACAGAAAGTGATATTAATTTATGATCTTGAGTCAAACTAACATAACATTCATTTACTTAAATAACAGATCAACTAAGAACATTTCCCCCATTCATTAGAAAAAAACTTTAATGTCGCTATTATATTGCACATGACTGTATGTTTTATATTTCTGAATGGTTTTATCCAAGTTTTATATTTTAAGATTTGCCACAGACTCCTTAATTTTCAGGTATTAAAAAAGTCAGTCTTTTTCAGGTTTAGTCAATACTAACTTAAAAATAAAACAGGAAATGCGAATTCTTTTTGCTAAATTAAGTAACATGAGATGTTTACTAAAGGTACTATGTAATTCAAATATTATATGTTCCTTTCATCGCAGATTATTTATTAACGAAATCGCGAAAAAAAAAGAAATTTTAATTTTAAATGCATATATAGGGAATATTATCGCAGCAGTCAAAACGTGCAATATATCAAATTAAAGGGCATATTTCATCATTTTAAAATGTTGCAAAAAATAGTATATTATTTTTTTTTTTGCAAAAAGTTTATTAAAAATTTTAATTTTCCTACAAAAATGTTTTTGCAAATATTTCTTAAACTATAGCTAACTTTAAAATTCTAGGGCCATAATCGTGATCTGCGTCTCAAAATCTTGAAGAAATGACATATCGCAATCCCGATGCATCAAATTTTTCTTATTTTGTTGTACTGTGTTATTTTTTATTTCCTAATTTAGATGTTCTGAGTCAAATAAACCGATAAATTCATATATTTAGTTATAACCGATAAATAATAATTCGAAGCCAATTTTATTTTCGCGAAACTAATTATTCTATATTGAAAACCTGTTCGTTTTCGTTTCCGATTTTCATCACACCCCTGACTTTTTGGCAATTGAAATTGACAGCTGTTAGTTGCCAGTTGCCATACGTAATATCTTTTCGGCAACTGGCAATGCCAATGCAATGGCAATGGTTGCCATCGGTAATCGACCCATAAGTATTACTTACTCATTTAAGTAATACTTAATTATTAATTGTGACGATTTTTTTGGGAAAAAGTGCCGATTTCTCATAAAAATTATCTGGCAGCCCTGCCTATTACTCGTAATCACTGATGGTATTTGAGAATTTTCGTTTGGTGCCTAAATAATGCCAAAAAAGTGCCAAAAAAAGCTTTAAAAGTGCCAAAAAAAAATTTAGCAACATGCAAATATTTCAAAAAATATGTTCAGCTTTTATTTCAAATATTTATACATTTACACACTTATTATAAACTTTATAACAATAACAAAATTGTCACAAAACTGGTGTGAATGGAAATTATTATAATTTTGGTATTCTAAGAAAAATTGTCACAGCAAAACCTTGACAAAATTCTCATGTAATAAAAAGCACATATATTTTCATTCGTCAACAATTTAAAATATAAGTTTAATTTTTTTTTGAAGAATTTTATAATTTTAGTTCACAGAATCACCTCATTCATATTTTGAGATATTATTTTAAGATGCATCGAACCTTTTACCGATTCTAAAATTCCTCCAAAAGATTACGTAGTAACATGGGATTTTTGGGGCTAAAGTTGTTAGGAATAAGTTCAAAATACTTGATGCTAAAATTTAAAGGAAGCTCCAAGTGCTTAGAACTAGTTCTCTCGTGTTTTGAGGTTCCTGGACATTTTTTTTTAAGTTTTCATTTCATTTAAGATTTCATAAAACTATCGAAAAATCGTAATTTTTCATAAATTACAATTTTTGATAATTTTATTTTATTTTTGGCAGAAAAAGCTTTCACCATTGTATGGTGAAATTTTTAAAACTTTTGCTTCCCGAGTAAAAAAAATTGATCTCGCGCAATATCAAATTAGATATAATTAGATATTGTTTAAGATCTGCTGTAATATCTAGCTGATCCAATTAGATCTCAAAATTGGGTGTATCCAATCATATCGTATTAGATCCCATTGTATATATGGGGATAAACTAAGATCAAGTTATATCTCAAAATTGGGAGGTCCAGTGATATCTTTGGGGATAAACCTAGATCTATTTTGATCCGAAAATTGGCGGATCCAGCTATATATTTGCGGATATTTTTAGATCTAATTTGATCCGAAAAATGGCGGATCCAATTAGATCCAGCTATATATTTGGGGATAAACTTAGATCTAATTTGATCTCAATTTTGGCAGATCAAATTAGATCCCGCAATATATTTGTGGATAAACGTATATCTAATTTGATCCGAAAAAGTGGCAGATCGAATTAGATGTAGCTATATATTTGGGGATAAACTTAGATCTAATTTGATCCAAAAAATGGCACATCGAATTAGATCCAGCAATATATTTGTAGATAAACTTAGATATAAATTGATCTGAAAAATGGCAGATCAAATTAGATCCAGCAATATATTTGTGGATTAACTTAGATATAAATTTATCCGAAAAATGGCAGATCGAATTAGATCCAGCAATATATTTGTGGATAAACTTGGATATAAATTGAATAGAAAATTGGCAGATCAAATTAGATCCAGCAATATATTTTGGGATTTAGTAAGACCTAATTTGATCCGAAAAATGGCAGATCGAATTAGATCCAGCTATATATTTGTGGATAAACTTAGATCTATTTTGATCCGAAAAATGGAGGATCGAATTAGATCCAGCAATATATTTGGGGATTAAGTAAGATCTAAATTTATCCAAAAAATTACAGATAAAATTAGATCCAGTAATATACTTCGGGATTGCGTAAGATCTTAACTTTTCCGATAAATTGCAGATCGAATTAAATCCAGTGATATATTTGGGGATTTGGTAGGATCTTAATTTATCCCATAAATTACAGATCGAATTAGAAACTGCAATATATTTGGAGATTGACATCTAAAACTATCCAGAAAAATTACAGCTAAAATTAGATCCCACATTATATTTGGGTACTACGTAAGATCTCCATTTATTTGGGATTAAATAAGATCCCAGACAGATATTGACAATAGTTCAAAAAATAATACACTGGAAGAGCACTGATTTTATAAAAATTACAATATTTTGTTAAAATAAGGTTTAAACTCAGAAGGTCTCGAGTTCGATACCTTTCACGGCTATGCATTTTTTTTATAAAAATGCGCATTCTCCTTGCTGGTCTTATCGAAATTTTTTCAATAATTTTTTTACTTTGTAATTTACTTGTAAAAATTTTAAATAAATTGTAAAACAGAAAGTGATATTAATTTATGATATTCAGTCAAACTAAAATAACATTCATTTACTTAAAAATAACAGATCAACTAAAAACATTTCCCCCATTCAAAAGAATTTCTTTTTATAAAATTATAATTTTATTTTCTATAATTGTTTTTATAAAATTTTATTTTTTTTATTAAATTGAATTTTTTTTTAAATAATTTTATTTACATATTTTTAACGCTCTACACCATTTCCAATTGTATCAATTGTTTTTAAGATTTATCAATTGTATTTCAGAAATAATCAATTGAATTTCAGTTTTATCAATTGTATTTCAGAACTTATCAATTATTTTTCAGATTTATGAATTGTATTTCAGAACTAGTCAATTGAATTTCAGTTTTATCAATTGTATTTCAGAAATTATTAATTGTATTTCCGAAATTCACAACTGTATTTCAGAAATTATCAAACTGTATTTCAGAAATTATCAATTGTATTTCAGAAATTATGAAATGTAATTTAGAAATTTTTCTCTATTAACTATGATAAACCATTAACAAGTTCTGAAATAGATTTGATTATTTCTGAAATACAATTGATAAATTTCTGAAATACATTCCATAATTTCTAAAATACATTTAAAATTTCTGAAATACAATTAATAGCTTCTGAAATACAGTTAATATTGTAGTTGCTGATGAGTTACCATATATGATGGCACCATATATGACAATATATTGTTTAAATGGCACCAATATGGAGCTTTATATGGTAATATATAACTTAGATTCATCCATATACCATTTGATCCGAAAAATGGCCCGATAAAATTGTATCAGTTGTTTATCAGTTTTTAACTTATTGTATCAGTTTAGATCTGACCTGATTAAATTATGTGTTAATCAGATGAAATTGTATCTGATTTTTGACCTGATACAATTTTATTGGTTTATATCACATGGTATCAGTTTAGGTCCAAATAGATATATTTATATACAAAATTATATAGTTATATCCATAGTTGTTAAGTAATGATTACTAATCATAATAATTAGTAATTAGATTACTTTCTTTTTAAAGGTGAAGTAATGATTAAATTACGATTATATTCAGTTTCGGACGATTACTAATTGATTATGATTCCAAATAATCTAAAAGTAATCAGGATTATTTGTAATTACGACAAAATATAATCAAAAAGAATCATAAATAATAAATAAAAGAAAACAAAGTAATTTCTACATTTTTACCATGAAAACTTATCCAAAATGTTTTTTCAAATTTCAAATGACATTTCAGAACATTTCAATCACGCAAAAATTCTACTAAGGCATTGTAACTCCTACCGAATATTTTTGAAAATAATCAAAAGTAATCTTTGAAAGTAGTCGAATTATTTTTTGATTACTTTTGATTCTTTTTGATTATTTTATGGTAATCTCAAGTAATGTTGATTACTTTTAGATTATTTGTAATCATAATCAATTAGTAATCAGAAATTGTTTAATAGAGAATTATATAATCAATACAATTCTTTTCAAAATGTAATCTAATTGATTAGTAATCGTAATCGAAATTTAACAGCTATGGTTATATCCCAATTTTGACCTGATATCAGTTTAAAATTTAATACAATTGTATAAGGTAAATGTCGGATACAATTATATTTTATTTATATAAAATTGAACCAATTACGATCAAACCTGACACCATTACATATAAACCGATAAAATTGCATCAAGTCAAAAATCGGATACAATTTCATCTGATTAACACATAATTTAATCAGGTCTGATCTAAACTGATACAATTAGATAAAAATTTATAAACAATTGATAAAAATATATCGGGCCATTCTTCGGATGAAACTGTATATTTATACAGATATAACTTAATCACATATATGACTATATGTAACTATTTTTATTCGGGTTGTTTAAATGATACGATATATCAAAGTATATGGTACTATATATGGTAGCATATATTATCATATCTGGAACTGTATTAAAAATGTTGTTGAAATGGCACCATATATCATAATGTATTGTTTAAATGTCACCACATATGGTAATATATTGTTTAAATGATACCATATATCAATATATATTGCACCATATATAGTAGCATATATTATTATATCTGAAACTGTATTAAAAATGTTGTTCGTGAGGTCCCATATATGAGCATATTTTGTTGAAATGGCACCATATATGATAATATATGGTTTAAATGGCACCATATATAGTAATATATTACTTAAATAACACCATGTATAAATATATATGGCACTATATATAGTATCATATATTATCATATCTGGAACTGTATTAAAAATTTTGATCATGAGGTACCATATATGGCCATATATTGTTTAAATGGCACCATATATAATAATATATGGTTTAAATGGTACCATATATGATAATATATGGTTTGAATGGCACCATATATGATAATATATGGTTTGAATGTCACCGTATATGATAATATATTGCTTAAATAGCACCATATATAAATATATATCGCACTATATATAGTACCATATATTATCATATCTGGAACTGAATTAAAGATTTTGTTAATGAGGTACCATATATGACCATATATTGTTTAAATTGCACCATATATGATAATATCTAGTTTAACTGTCACCATATATAATTATATATTGTTTAAATGATACCATATATAATTATATATTGCTAAAATGCCACCATATATATTAAGATATAGTTCTATATATAACTATATATGCAATAAGATCAACCATGTCATGTAATATATAATTATATATGCCATATCTAATATTATGAAGGCCGATATCTAATTAGATGAAATTATATATGGCATAATGTAAGGAAAATTTTTGTGAAAAAACGTCATATATAATTATATATGGATATACATAACGACATGTATAATTATATATTGTAATATATGCTATATATGATTATATATAATTTTTTTTACTCGGGTTGTCATAAAAAAACTAGAATACCATAACAAATTTTTGAAAAATTCCAGTGACGGACAATACAATAGAATCAATTAAAGCTTTTCTAATTTTATCCCCATTGCTTTTATTTTTAAAGATCAAAATAATGAATAAATTGTCCCCAAAGAACTGGAAGGTGGTCAAAAAAATTGTAGAAATTTTAAGTGTGGCGTTTGTTTTTTAATTTTGATACCCGTTCTAAGTAGACGTCTCTTTTAATAAAAAAACCAGCGATATCGACCTTTTATCAAATTATATAGAAATTTTCTTAAAAAGTGCCAAGATTCTATGAAGAGTGACAAAGTGCCATTGAACATTCAATAGTGCCACAAATGGCACTTTTGTGCCACTTTTACCAACAGTGCTCGTAATGTGTTGCTTTCTTTGGAAAGGCGAAAGAGCATACATAGATGGAAGGTGGTAAAAAAGGAAGTTCTTCAAATATGAGAACCATGTAATTGCACGAGGTGTTGAATGTTGGAAAACTTGTTGTGCACCATCTGATGAAGAGTTGGCGAACTTTGTTGAAGATTTTTAGTTCATAGCTCTGTTATGTTATTTTTCTTCGGTGGGGTTAAGTGCTATGGGAACAGCGAAGGAGATCGCTGCGATATGTTTTGATGTTACCGTCACTGGGGATCGAACCCGCAACCTTATAGGTAACAGTGCAACACGCTAACCATTACAACCCATCGTCCAATTATCCTAATAAAATTAAAAAAAAAAAATATTTGCTGAAAAATAGCAGAGTGCTGATTTCAGAAGGTTTAATTATTCCCATTAAAAATATCTAAAAAAAAATTATAAAACATACTTTTTTTTGTAATGTTGAACAAATTTATTTGCTGATTTCAGCAGGGTAAATTGTTGTTTAAAAAAAAATAATGAATAAAATATAGCTAAAATTTTATAAATTCCACAGATATTTTTTCGCAACAGCAAACAATATTTTTTTGCTGTTCCGAAATATTATATTTTGATTAAATTTTGTTCACCGAATTATATTGGCACAAGGACAAAGTCTAATAATTTTGGTAAAAATCGGTCCATCTTCGGACCTTGTGAACATATGAACTATATTTCCGACTTTCTCTTACTAATTTCCTAATTTTTAACCAATTTATATAATTCCATTTCAACCCTTTACAATTTCGGATCCAAGCATTTTCAATCAGACTTGTTTTATCTTAATAATTTTTAGCAGATTGTGCAGGTTTTAGCAGTTTTTCCGCTGGGCCCTTTTATACTAACTTTAGTAGCTTTGGCAAAATATTTTATAGATTTTTTTCTATTAGTGTAATTTTACGTGAGCGTACAGCTCTTATTCACCATATCTACGTGCGAGCATGTCCCTATGCTCACAACTTTGTAAGGAGTCACGCTATTACATTATGATTTAAACATTAGAAAAACAATAACAATAGTACAAAAACTATAGCAATTATAACCAGAGACCCAAAATAACTGTTATCAATTCTAAAAAAGTCACCACCCAAATTTATTTAATTATAATATTTCAATAATGCATATATTTTATAAATCATATTGCACAAAAAAATCACAAAGTTTGGCAAAGATTTTAATTTTTTCAATTTTTATATTTTACTCTATAAATTTCTGTTGTTTTTTTTTTGATTTTTATTTTAAAACTTTTTGTAAAAGTTACAGAATGATTTTTTTGAAAAAATTAAGCACTAACTTTTATATTTGATAATAAAATAAAAATTGAAAATTGACCTAAATCGAATGCCGGAAGTTGCTGGAATATACATATTTACTCACTTTAAATCACTATTCAATCTTTTATTAACACTAGTTGACATCATCAGGATATTATAATTGTTGAAGTCATTGGTTCTATGGCTATTGATTTATATTCTTAACTGTTATTTTTTGATAAAGAAAAAAACTCACAAAATAACTTTTATTATTTTTGAAAAAATAAAAATCGTATTTGGATTGTTTTTGTTTGAATTAAAAATAAAAATCAAACAGAGCAAATGAACAGAAAATTAAAAATACTGAAACAAGAAATAATTGTAAAACAATAAGTTTTTTGAATAAAAGTTATAACTGTTACGTCCCTGATTATAACATAAATTTAATTTTTTAAATCTTAATAAATAATTTAATTATTTAAAATATTTTTAAACATTTGGAACAATGATTTATGTTTTGAAAAACAAAAAATCTAAATAAAACCTAAAAAATATTTAAAATAATTACCGGTCAAAAAAGTCCAAACAATAATGCCCCGTTTTTTTTATTATTTTTTATGTTGTTTTTTTTTTTTGCAATTGCCATAAACACTCGTGCCATCATACAAATACATTTAACAATTAACAATAAATCAATACAATGTCAAATAAATATAAATGGAAAATAAAACTATGTACCATATATTATGGATAAGCAAATACATATGTACATATATTAGGAAAAACAAAGGGAAAAAAAAACAAATTTGATATGTATGAATTTTAAACAATTTTCATATGTGATAAAATCAAAAAACAATTAGAAGGAATTTTTAAAACTTTACAAAAACTAAAGAAAACATGACATTTTGATATTATTTTCAACAAACAATTTAAATGTTGACAATATTTATTCAATTATACCATATTTAGGTTCGATTACTGAATGTCCAGTTGTTGTATTAATTTTGCCACCAGTTAAATTCAAATTTTATATATGAAACAACAACAAATATGCCAGTTAAAGTCTCAGCTGGTAGCTAACGGAACATTGCGAAAATGAGTCTTGGTTTATAAAAGTATAAATTCTTTAAATTTCTAAAGATAATCTTTGTCTATAAAAATACAAAATTAACTAAAATTTATGTATGTCAAAACTGTTAACGTGATTAATATTGGCTTTGGATGTTGTTTTTTTTTTATGTTCCTATTGTATTTCGAATATTCATCTATGTTCAATACAATTTGTTAATGGGGCACCCGTCTTTATGTGTAACCGTTACACAATAAGAAATTAACCATAATTATAGCAATAAATTGTTGAAAAAGAAAAATTGCTACCTTTAAAAAAACAAGAATAACAAAAAAATATACGCGGTTAAAAAAGTTCATATATGATCATATATGTATATTTTGTATATGATAATTTATGGTTATCAATATTCGTACATCCCATGTAAAACCCGAATTATATATGAACATATATGATCATACATAGACTAGTATATGATCATGCATGAGCAAACGAGATCATAGCTCATTGTATGACCATGCATGCTCTCATATATTTCCATATACCTTTGCATCCGAAATTTGAGGGTATATGACCCTATATGTCCATATAGGGCCTTATACCTTCATATACCCTATATGAGATCATGTATGGTCATACAGTGAGCTATACATGGATGTATATGATTATGTATGCCCAGGCATGATCATATACAAGCCTATGTATAAGCACGTATGTTCTTATATATTTCGATTTTCACATGGGATACTAAAAAAATGATCCTAAATCTCCATATATGGGCAAATATGGCCATATATTCTGGGTATGTCCACATATATATTAAACATATATGTATGTCCATATTTCTCCATACATGCAACCACATATGATCAAATTTGAATATATGTATACGAACATTTTTAACCGGGTATATATAAATACCTTGGCCATTTGTATTCACTGTCGAACAAAACTGATACGCTTGTCTGATATTATTCCTATTCTCTGCTCTAAATATGGCACAACAATAGTGACATTTAATATCGAAACACTTAAGTTACAAATTTTTCATTACATTTTTATATTTATATTACATTAGGGCATTTCACCGAAAAGATTTTATTGGACTTTTGCACTTCTTAGTACGGTCGTTTAAATTGATTGGGAAAATTCAGAATTTTAACCTTATGCTGCCTACACACGAAGGAACATCCGACAGAACATGTGTTTAATTTCTGTTTACATTTTTATATGCATACGATGCCACACACAACAAAACCTCAAACGAAACATCAGTTCTGTTTGTTTGTCGAACTAATCACATCAAATATGCGCGGAACAAAATCAAATTTAATTAGTTTGTTTATTGTGAATTTTTCATATGCTGCCGTTTTTTTAGTTTTTTTTTTTAGTTATCACATTTTATGCACCATAATTCTCGCAAATTTTTATATTCATTTATAAAATTAGTCGTTTTCATTACATATTTGTAATTGTCGCCACTTTCGTCTCTTTTATTTTCTTTACTACTTAAATTACAAAAGCACCTCACAGCACGATTGCTCTCAATGAACCAACACAGCAAAAACAGTAAACATCGATACACACGATGGAATATTGGGTTTGAAAATACAAAACATCAAAAATTTTGATAACACGAATTTCAACACGAAACATTGATACATACGAAGGAACATTCGTCAGAAAATGGGCATGTTCTGACGAATGTTACTTCGTGTGAAGGCAGCTTTAAACTAATGATTTTTTTTTTTTTTTTTGAAAACAAATCGCAGTGTTAAATAAAAAATTTGATATTTCAAAACCTCATTTTTGCCTACAAAAATTCTGAAAAACCTTTTTTGGGATTTACATAAGCATTTATATTCCGCTTTAAAAATAGCAAAAATATCCCTTTGGTGAGAAACCCCCTAATATACATACATATGAGTAACTTCTACAGAATTCTATAGAATACATATTGGATTAAGTATAAAAAATACATATATAAATTAAATAAAACATGAATCATGAGAAACAAAGTCTGTATTCATCCTTATAAAAACAAGTGGTTTTTTGTATTATGTAGAGAAAAAAATATGTAGGGGATAGTGCTGTACCTTGAAACGGTTGTTTCCTCAAATCATTAATTTCTAACTACACAAAAAAAAAAATAAGTTAGTAGAAAAATTTGTAAAACATCTTGTATACCAAGTGTTCTGGTTTGCAGCATCTTTTTTGATAAAATTGAGCTTTCAGCTAAAGTTTTAGATATATTTTTTCAGCATTATAACTATATTAAATAAAATCTAATTTTCATATTTGGTAAATATTAGTGTAGCTTACGAGGAAGGTATACGAATGTGTCCTCTCCGATTTTAATGAAATTTGGATATGTGATGATAGAGGGGAAAAAATCGAGACACTTATTTTGTTAGCGGCGCAATCTCACGTTTATGGGTTAAAAAGTCGAATCAAAAACTAACTTATTTTTCTATGAAAACATGTTTGAAATTTACAAGATCTAGTTTTATTTCTGCACACAGAAAACAGCATCAGTTGTGGCCACCGAATTTATTGCCAATCGAATTCTGGCGGTTACGATAACTTTCTTCATATCAAATTTCATTTTTATTGTAGTCGGGAAAGCCAATATTCAGTTGTCAGATTTGATTTATTTATTTGCTACAAGATTACATCTTATGAATTACAGCATAGAACTTAATTTGACATTATTATTTCCCATTAAAATGTTTTTGATTTATTGATCGATTACTGGTAATTCCAAATAAAATAACCTCCTAACAAATAAATTGTAATGGTTTTAATCGAATTCCAACCTGCAGAATGTAAAAATGCTTATGACCATACTGCCCATATTGTGGACCCAGGGTTGCCACTTATTTGAAATATTTGATATATTGGTGAAAAAGGCACTATGGGAAATCTCGTCCCAAAGCCGAATGATAACGATTATCGGAAAAAGCTCGGACAGCCCCCGATTAAATTAATTAGGCATTGTAATAAATAAATGTAAATTTGAACTAAAAACAGCAACAATTCCCCGTATGAATATTTCTGTTCGAAAAAAATAATAATTGAACAGAAAAAAGTTGAACATGTTCGGACATGTTTTGTAACCGGTAGAAAAAAAAGGTAGTAAAAAAAACTTTCGTTTGATACCCAATTTGACTACTTTTCATTAAAATCAATCCTTTTTGGTCCCACTTTTTAAAACCTAACAATTATATTGGGCCCGCTGAAAAAATATGCTTATATTATTTTTTTTTCTCCTCTATCATATATCCGAATCTCATTAAGAATGCAGAAAACCAATTGAAGTACCTTCCTTTTTAGTTTGTAACTAACAGACAACATATTAACTGCGGTATTCATAACCAAAATTTAGGCTCTGCATACACAGAAAAAACTAAAAATGAGTTTTAATTACGAAATTGAATATATCAATTAAATTTTTAATTGATTTTGCACCCATCACTCAAATGATAATATTAATTACTAAAAATTGTATACGATTAATTGAAACAATTAAAATATTAATTGATTCAATTAAATATTTGATTAAAAAGTTTTAATTTTTATCATACATATGTTTAATTCGATATTTTAAGTTAATTATTTTTTTTGTGTATACGCCTTATAAGGGTTTCTTCTGCATAATAGTTTTTACTAAACGACGCTCAAACCCTGCTCATCGCATAAACAATTGGTGTCATTTTGCAACAGCTGTTGCAATTGAGAAAATCCTTATTTATTTAATTTAAACTTTTCTCTCCTGGTTTAAGTTAAATTATTCCCTTCTAAAATTTTTATAATTGTTCTATATGTATTAATTTTCAATTTCAGGTTTGTATAAAGCGTAATAATACATTTCTTTTTTCAAAAACAGGGTTGGTAAAATTTTAGTTAGACGGAGTATATCCAAAAGACTTATGAATCCACTCGCGAACATCCAGTGAATAAGCCTAAAATACATTTTAGTTGTGAACTCGTTGTGTGTAGCGCACATCAAGTAGTAGTGCATGTGCCCTGAGTTTTTGGCTGTACCTTGAAACAATTTCTAATATTAGCTGTGTTTTCGACTTAACTATATCCGCTAACTCATAAAAAATCTCAAAGTTCTTAAAAACTTGTTTAAGATGAAAACTAACACATTACTTTTCGTATGCACGTCAGCTTTCAACATGTATAATTATCAACGTTCAAAACTCAATGTTTATACATTTTCGCATCTAACGTAACTTATTCGCGTTACTTCCTAAAAACTTCTTTCTGCTGACGTACGTTCGATTATAGCGGAACAATTATAAATATAACCTGTTTAAAAATGTTTTTTTTTGTTACTTCAATCGGTTTAGCGTAGATTTCCATTAAATACTTAACGTTGATAGGCATTTTGTTTGTCCACAAAAAAAAAAAAGAATGAGAAAATATAGCTTTCATCAAAATTCTTCGCGTCTTATAGTGTTAATTCTAAATCTGTCTTATTTAACTCAACTTAAATGGAAAATCTAAATCCACATTGATTTATTGTTAAAAATTAACCACTCAATTCGTAAATGCTTTGTAAAGTTATAGCAGGTTTACAAAACGTCATTTTCATACAAAATTTGTTCAATAAACCTCCTATAATTTTACAAAGCGTTTATGAATTTAAGGGGAAATTTTTAATATTTTTTTAAAATAATTATATTTTTTAATGCAAATGATTTATGTATATCAAAATAAACATCCCAGTCAGAAAAATACAAACGGGAAAGCGGTGGCAAATCACTTTAACATGTGGTACAAGTACTGGCAAAAAGTGCTTTCCCATTCCCAAAATGATAACATCATTAGACAAAAGGACCGGCTGTTCAAAAAGCGCCGGAAAAGCACTGGCAAAACCAATAAATAGGTGGTCTGGAAATATATTTTCCAAAATAAAATTTAAAAAAAGTTCATATGTATTTTTTTGGTCCTGCCGTGATTTGAACCCAGGCCATCAGATTGGCAGACGATTGCTCTACCCACTGAGCTAACGAGACATATAATATTTGATGGCTAAACACATAAATGAGTGAGAATAGCTGGACAACTACTGGCTGTGCCAAAATGCTAGTACTGGCAAACAATTTTTTGTAACTAGCATGCCAGTGCTGGGAGGGCAAAAAAAAAGTTGGTCTTGAAATAGCTTTCCCACAAACAAAAAAATAGATTTTATAAAACAAAAAAAAATTTTAAATTAAAAGAAAATGCACAAAAATTATTTTGCTTGCAACCGGATTTGAACTCGGAAGCTTCTGACACAGAGAGAATTTTGCTGAACGAATTTTGATGAAATTTTGCAGTAAACTAATGAAGTTTTCTTCACAAAGTAAATGAAAAATTTCTTAAATATGATGAAAAAGCTTCATATATTTTATGAATCTACTTTTAATGAAATCTTTTCATTTAGTGTATGAAAGTTTTAATAAATGAAATGAAATTTTTTAAAACATTTTATGAAAAATTCCATTAATTCAATGAAAAGTTTCAATGGACGAGTTCCAGTGCAACTTCATTATTTTTATGCAAAAATTCATTAATATCATGCAGATAATTCTCTCAGTGGACTACAAACATTTTTTAACGAAGCGTCAGCATTTTTATAAAATCATTGGTCTACCAGTGAATTGATTTTTGTACGCCTGGTAGCATTGGCTAGGTAGCACTGGATAACCACTGGTTGCAAACCTTGGCATACACTCTAAGCCAATTCTTTGCCAGTGGTTTTTTTTATAAACCACCGAAATTTTTGTAATACAAATACTGGTAAAACGTTCTTTTCAAACGCTGACAAAGCGTCCCAAATGAGTCTTCTGCCAGTCATTTAATTTTAACACCGTGGTTACCCAGTGGTATGCCAGTGCTTGATTTTTTGTACCACTGGCGATTTCTGACTGGGATATTTGAAATTTAAGTTAGCTGTTTCTTGAATTTACGAAAGAGATGGAGAAGTTTATATTTTAACCCGCTGTTTTTATAAGGCGAACGGAATTATGCCTGCAGAGGAATCGTGTGTATTTTGTTTTTGTTACCATAACAAAATACAAACATTCCTCAGGCGGAATTATTCCGCCCGCTTTATAAAAACAGGGGATAAATGTTTCAAGGTACAACATACTCCCATATAAAATATATAATAAATGACAAATGGCAAGTGCTTTGTGATGAAATGTAATTGAAAGTAAAAAAATAAATAGTTAATAACTACTTAAAAACAGCAAGATATATACACACCTAATACGAAACAGAAAAAGCCAGATTTTATTTTAAATTGCGAACAAAACATATTTTAAACATTCCCCCAACCCAGCAACCGAGTTTGTTGCCCATCGAAATCTCGCGGTTAAGACAATTATCTTCATCTTAAATTATATTTTAAGTTCTCTAATTTTTTAATATTATATTCTAAAGGGTGGTCCAACCGTAATGCACGATGTTAATTGTGAGTCACACCTTAACGTCAAGTTTTTTGCCCAACTTAATTTGACATTTCTTTGTTCCAGTGTTTGACAAATTCAACCATGGAGAGGTACACAATTGAGCAGCGCCTTAAGATTGTTGAAGCCTTTTACGAAAATGGGCGTTCAATTCAAAATGCATTTCGTGCACATTTCGCGACACACTTTCACCTCAGTGGATTCGTTAACAAGCAGAATTGCCGCATTTGGGCAAATGAGAATCCACGAGTGATTGTTGAAAAGCCGATGCATCCACAAAGAGTGACTGTTTCGTGCGGTTTGTCGGCTGGCGGCGTCATCGGGCCGTACTTCTTCGAAAGTGAGGTCGGTCAAGCAGTTACCATGAATGGTGTTCGGACTTCTTGTGGCCAAGAATTGAGGATATGGACCTGGACGATATGTGCTTCCAACAGGATGGTGCCACTTGCCACACAGCCAACGAAACAATGGCTCTTTTGCGAGAAAAATTCAATGGCCGTGTTATCTCACGTCGTGGCGATGTTAATTGGCCGCCACGATCATGTGATTTGACACCGTTGGACTTCTTTCTTTGGGGATATTTAAAAGAAAAATTGTACGTCAATAAGCCAAGAACAATTCAAGAGCTAAAGGTTGAGATAATTCGACACATTAACGACACTGAACCTCAATTATGTCTCAGAGTCATTGACAATATGGACCATCGGATGCCACCGAAGCCGTGGCTAGCAGTTGGCCGATATTTTGTTTCACACACAATTGTCATAGATCCTTCTATCATAATAAAAAATATTAAGATAATTCTCTGAAAACTTTTTGTTGTATTTACAATTATCATCGTGCGTTTTGGTTGGACCACCCTTTACATAAATACCTAGTACTACGTTCTACAAAATATTATTTGAGGTAAAATTTTTTTTCCATTTTTTTTTTTGGTATTGAACCAGGGTATTCAGATCCATAGTTTGCACTTTTCCAAAATCTCGTTACAAATCAATTTTCGATTTTCCAATTACCACCGTTTTTACCCCCCGATTCCATGGAATGGTTCCGAAAGCAGTTCTACGGATTTTATATGGAAGATATGACCGATGAAGAATCAGTTCTAGAACTAGTTCTGGGCAGTTCTAGAGCTTTTTTTAATTTATTAAAATTAACAATTTTATAAATTTTATGTGTTTTTGCATCTATTATACAATTAGTTATGTAAGAGATATATACACTCACAAAAGTTTGTAGGTAGAATCTACTGAAAATGACAGTTAAAACAAAGGTATATGTAGTTAAAAAGGCGACAAAGGTATTTACCTTTAAAGTAACTAAAACTTTTGTTACTTTTAACTGTTGAAAAATAACTAACAGATGCAATAAAAATAACTACCAATGTCGTAAAATTAACTGATAAATTTTTACTACAAAAATTTCAAAACAACTGACAAAATCGGTAAAAACTGACAAATTCGAAGTAAAAATTCCAAACCGTTCTCCAGTTATTATGCTTTTATGCATTGGAGATACAATACAAGTTTGCAAACTAGAAATATATCAATAATAACAAATATAAACTAAATATGAATTTTTAAAATTAAAAAAAAAATTCAACGAAATTCGAAAGGTCGAAAAAACAATTTTTATTTTTTAAATAAAAATTCAAAACCAATATTTTGAAATTTTTTATTTTTTTAAATAACTACCAGAAATAACTGTTTACTGTAGAATTACTGTTATGGTAGTTATTTATTATGATATTAAAAATAACTGCTTTAAAAAACTGTTACGAAATTACCGTACTTTTCGTTAGTCGTTTTCTTAAATAACCGTCATAAAAGTTGTTTTGAATTTTTCTATAGATAATATACAGTAATTTCTGTTAAAAACAGCAACTACTGATTACTACACAAACAACTGTGTGTAGTAACTGTCAAACTGTTTTGAGTGTAGCCATTCTTTTCTTGTGAAGTTTCGACAGAACTAGGGATGCCAATCCCGAAATCCCGGGATTATTCAATAAAAATGAATCCCGAATCCCGGGATTCTTAAGCTCGAATCCCGGGATTTTTACAATTGGAAAATATATGGTAATTTTTCCAAAATTGTAACCCTGCTGATATTTTTAAACCATTTTTGTTAGATACAATTTTAAATAAATCTATATTGTGCAGTATTACTTATTATATTTCGGAAATCATCGATTAAAATTCAGAATAAAAAGTTGTATTTCAGAATTTTTCATTTGAATTTCTGTACTATATGTGGAAAAGAATTAAAAAAATTCTGAAAATAATTGAAAATTCTAAAATTTAGTTGACAATTTTAAATAAAATAATATAAGAATAATGAACATATGTAAAATTATTGTAAACAAAAATAGCACACAACATATCGATGGAGTTAAATTCTTAATTCTTGAGTTTTTTCAATTCTACCTTTCTTCAGAAATAAACAGGAGTATGTAAAAAAAAAACTTATAAAACAGTTATATTTTACAGTGCTCATGCATAATAAATCGAAAACCTTCTAACATGTTTATAAAATGAAGTTTGTATGAAAATTTTGTTTTATAAGTCACTTATAAATTTAAAAAATGATTATGCATATGACCCTATATTTCTTTTACATAAATTTGAAGTTTTTGCACTTTTTTTTAAATAAAAAATTCTCAAAATGGCAAAAAAGTCACGAAATCCCGGGATTTTAAAAAACCAATCCCGATTGGCATCCCTAGACAGAACGCATTAAAAATCTGTGATGTACACTAAAAGGACAGTAAAGTATTAGCAAACTACTAAATTTGTTATTTCATGTACTGGGATAATACCAAAAAAATAAAATCCCAAGCCTGCCCAACGTTGGAAAATAACTACGGCCAAGCGTTTATTGGTGTTATCATTTCGACAACATGCCAGTACAGTGAAAGTTGAAAATCCGACTCATTGCCAGTACATGTACTACCGTCTCTAATACCGGGCCGACATTGTGCCGTTTTTCTACCTGGGATGTTTACTTCAGTCTTTAAATACAAAAAAAGAAACGATAATGAATTTAATAAGATTAATACACTAAGGCCCGATTACTGAATGTCCAGTTAAATTCAAATTTTTTATAGGAAACAACAACAAATGCGTCAGTTAAAGTTAATGTTAAATGCTAACTGGACATTCAATAATCGGGCCTAAAAGTTCTATGTCACCTTCATTGATTCAATTTTCTTTTTTTAAACATGACCCTTAAAGTAGGGAATACACGTTCAATATTATTGATCAATTTTTGATTGTTTACAAATTAATTGAAAGTCTGTACCATGTCTGTACCGTATTTTGAATGTGTATCAATTAAATTGAAAAATTCAAAATGTTTTGGATTTTTGTTTTCCAATTTCATATTATTGAAAAATGTGTGGCCAATATCGAAATGTTAGTTTTTTTAAATTTGTTTTTTCTTGTTGAAAAATAAATAAATAAAATTAGAAAAGCATATAAATTATTGCAAAATAAAAAAGTAATCACTTTAAACGTGGTTTTATTTTAAAATTTTGCAATTTTTCATAGGATGGAAAATATTGATCAATTTAATTTTAACTTATATTTATCTAATAACATTGAAAGTGTATGTGAAAAGATCAATAAAATTTAAATAAATTATATTGACCATGTGTGCTCGGCTTAATTAAGTTCTTTGCATTAAGTTCCAATGCTATTATTTGGAATACGTGATAAGTTAAATTATGGATGAAGGAGTTCATTTAGAAACCATGCATGTAAAGCCTTTTTAACATTTGGACTTTAATTGAAAGAATCCTCTTAACCTTTTAAAGTTGACGACAGTCATATTATTTGAAATCTATTTTTGAGTTGGGAAAATAATAGGGGTTTTCATATAAACTCGTAAATCCCTTGTAAACCTTGTATAAATACAAGCCATATTTTTTGAATGGAGTTTGACATTAAACTCATAAATATACCAGGTTTACACCGTTTACGAGTAGAATACGAGTTTATATGAAAGCCCCTAATACATTATTTTAACACTATAGAATTATTTAGTTTGATTTTACGACTTTCAAGGTGTAGTGACCATAGATTACATAGATCTCTTAAGGCTGAGTTACCCAACCGTAAACGTATCTGTAACGAATCAGCTGTTCCGATACCACAAGAAGAAATGTATACGAATGGTTACTAACACGTAAATGTAAACGAACTTGCCGGATCATTCTGTTGAAATCAGAATTTTCTATCCGGCATCGAAACAGCTGAATGATTTTAGTCGGAAAAAATATGAAATGAATAAAGAAAATTGATTCAAACAACAGATAAGGAATAAAAATTAACAAATAAATGAAAAATTTAGAATAAAATATAAAACCACATGAAATAGATGCTAAATAGTAATGTCGTTTACGATAATCTATAAGTGTACTTTTTAGCTACGGCACGGTACAGTTACATCACATTTACGTTTACGGTCCCATAATCCGCCCTTTACTCTTTGACATTCGCTGTCAGTGCACGTTAACCACAGATATTTCCATATAAATTTGACATTCATAAATTAAAGCACTAAACCCAGCTTATTTTTAGATAAGTTAGCAGGTCTAGATGAACCAATTTTTCTGACCTTTAAAGAGAGTGACAATTAAAGCATGCCGACATTTAAAGCAGGTGACATTTATAGAAGTTTTTGTGTATAAGCAACGAGTAAGAGATTGTAGGATACTCAACCTCTGTTAACAAACCTCTTGATGGATCTGTTCCGGCGGTTTTTAACTCGCTCTTTCGAAGATTGACATGTTCTATTGAAAAATGCTAGCCTTTGCAGACATGTGTAATTCATGTGGTAACATTTTTCGATAAAAATTAAGAAGAGAGTAATTTAACAGAGGTTGGGAGAGTTGGCACCTCTTTTAATGTAATAATGCTAGTTGGTATGTTTTAAACGATAAAATGTGTTAACATTGCAACAAATTTTATTAACATATTTCTTTGGTGAACAGACAGACAGCAAAAGCACGCGAGCGACTTATATAAAACCTTAACAATACATTTTAATTGTTAAGTTTTATATATTTGCATAGTCATAGTCCAAGAGATGCCATAGGATCAAATTCTTTATTCCCTTTCCTTTTTCAATAACTGAAAAATTTGTAAAAATAAAATGTAGGATTGGTTAGAAAATATGTAAATAATCGAAAATTAATAAAATAACATATGTACCATAGCTGATATCTTCAATTACTTTTATTTAAGTTTTACAGAAAAAATTAAAAAATTTAAAAATTTTTCATTTTTATTGGTTTCCAAAAAATTAAAAAATTTTTTTTTTTAATTAATTGATTGTTTTCAAATAAAAATATTAATAACCGAGGGAAATGTTTTTAGTTGATCTGTTATTTAAGTAAATGAATGTTATTTTAGTTTGACTCAAGATCATAAATTAATTTCACTTTCTGTTTAAATTATTTTCAAATCAAAGAAATAATTTAACGGTTCGTTGTAATTCAAAAATCTGTGTTATCATACACAGAGTTGAATAGAATCAGCTGAGATATCTTAAGAATTCAGGTTCAAAGCAAAAAAAGAGTAATAATAACAAAAGGATAAAAATAGCATTGTTAAGTTTCGTTGATGTTAGTCTAAGTTGAGTTGTTGATAACAAACTCGATATGCTTTCAACAGTCACATAAGTAGACGAATATCAAAATATTAACCCACTCAAAGGCGAAAGGCACTGATGATGGCTTTGTAGCGAAAGCCGAAAATGCGCATTCTGCCTTGCTGGTCTTATCGAATTTTTCAATAATTTTTATTCTTTGTAATTTACTTGTAAAAATTCAGTGTGTTCCCGTACGTTCCCAATGTTACCGAAATTTACCCAAAGTTACCGAAATTTACCCAAAAGCGTTCCCGTACTCGAGAATTGGGTAAATGAGAGCGCTAATGAGAGTGTATTAGTGCTTCTCTTTTTACCAAAATTTACCCAGACTTTTTCTTCGGGTAAACTTTGGTAAAACAGCTGATGCAAATATAAACAAAAAACAATTGTGAAATTAAATTAAAAATTGTAATTAAATAAAGAAATATGTAAAAGAAACTTGGTTTTTTGTTAAAATTAATTGAATAAAATCAAAAACAACTTTTAAATGCGAATAAATATGTCTATTTGTGCCGATTTGCAAACTGAAATTATACGTATTTTCACATCAGTGATGGGATTTTTGGCACAATCTAAGAATTTCTCTCAGACTTTAAATGCGTTACATTGCAATTTAAGTTAAAAAAATTAACAATATTTAAATTTTATAACAAAGCCACAATCACAATTAACACAAAATGTCACTTTTTCACCAGAATATGGAGTATAACAGTTTTTTCACGTGAAAACTGAACAACTTACGGTGCTTAATCCATAGAATTTTAAAAATTCAAATGCTATAAATTTATCTCAGAGCTTCGAAAGAATTAATTTAAGTTTAATTCATAAAAAAATTAATTCAGTTTTAGAAAATGTTTATATGTATACCATTCCGTGCAACCATTCCTAAAGAATTCATTCATTGGCTGAATTCCCAAATCTGTAATAAGTATCGGATGAATTTAATTTATCATTCACCTTTTAATTGAAAGAAACTTTTAATTCATTCAAATGTAATTAATTCCATAAGAATTCAAAATAATTCCATAAGAATGCATTTACAAAATGAAAGTTGAAAACACGGTTTCTAAGTGAAAATTGAGTTTTGGCACAATAAAGGCCCATTTGGCACATTTTAGTCACACACTTGGCACAAAACAAAATTTTTCAAGTCCCATCACTGTTTAACATTATTCTTTGAAATAAGTTTTTGGGCTATAAAAGTGGTTTTTTGCGTCCCTGTACTATTGGGTAATTTTGTCATTTTGTGAGAGGATTTTGTGCTTACTCTCATTTTACCGAACTTTACCCAAAAAGTAAAGAAACACACCTATTGTATCATCTTTCTTTGATTTGAAAATAATTTAAACAGAAAGTGATATTAATTTATGATCTTGAGTCAAACTAAAATAACATTGAATGGGGGAATATTTTAACATTCATTTAATATTAATAACCTTAATATTTATTTGGTATGAGATAAAAATAAATATTTTTTTAATTGTTATTTTTATTTGAGCAGAACTCAAATACTTTTTTTAATTGAAACATCTCTTCATCATATTTCAAATAAAAAATTTTAATTTCTCTAAAAATTTTATTATTATATTAAATTATTTTAATTTGTAAAAATATAAAACAAAATTTTCTAATAAATATTTCATTTGCCTTCAAACAAAATAAAAATATATTTTATTCAAATCTAATTCGATTAAAATATTTTGAAATTTTATATGAACCAAAAGCTAATAAAATAAAAAAATATTTTCCTCAAATTTTGTTCAAATAAATTTTTATTTTGCTAACGAAATGTATCAAATAAAAATTTATTTCAACATAAAATGTATCAATTAAAAATTTTGCTCAACTTTTTTTAAATTAGAAATGTATCCATTAGATCTGTTGTTAAGTTTTTTTTAGTCTAAAAACAATGTTTTAAAAAGTATAGCTTTTTGATGTAATGTACATGCAGGGTGGCACAAAAGTAATATCATAATGTGAATGTGCTTTAATTTTTGCAAATGGCGTCAAATGTCATAGTGCTTTGACATCTATGTTGCACACAGATAGCAAATTATTTGACAACAAGGAATGGAGCGATACACACCTGAAAAACGTTGAATTATTGTTGCTGCTTATTTGACTAATTTTCGGTATGTTGTTTTAACCATGGTTTAATTATAAAGGTTAGCCGATTAAGTACAATACTATTTACGAAAACACAAAAGAGAATAAGAACATTTTGTTCAGCGTAAACGACTCAAATTCACCCAAAATTTTTGTAGTATTAATATATTTAAAATTTTTTTAACATATTAATTAAAATTTTGATACCCATATTGCCCTGTTTACCACAAAGACTATCTCTTAAAATGGGACATGTCTGGACAATAGACCGTACCACCTTACACAGGCGGTACACCTTCAAATATAAAGTATTTTTGCAGGGCAATTTAAAATTTCTTTTTCTTACCGAACTGCATTTACAGTCGGATTTTAAAGGATATATCGATTTTTTGCCTCGAGGAGACCAGTGTGTTGCTATAAAAGAAAAATCCAATGAAAAATTTTAGAAAGGGAACCCCTACGTTCGCCAACAAAAAAAAAATAAAAAAAATTCTGCTGGATTTATCGAAAAACTTCCTTAGCAAAAGTTTAATGATTTTTGCGAGCTTTAATTTTCTGATATTAGGATTGTATATTAGGGTTGTAGCAACAGATCTGGTGGGTAAATACTAGAACGGAATAATTGAGGTAATTGACCCTTAGAGAAAATATTGGTCACCTCGAGAGAAAAACATCGATGTATCATACTTTAAGATCGGACTGTAAATGACAAAGATATAACGAAAAATATAAAAAGGCGACCCTAAGTTCGGCAAAAAAAATTTTTTTGGAACCTCCTTGCAAATATAATTTAGATTCGACGGTGTACGGCGAACCTTTTTTTGAGGTACGGTATACGCAACATGGTCAAGCATATACCGTTAGACGCGCCTTTCATATGATACCCATATTGTGTATGCTGTCTTTAGATAAAAATCTATGAAAATCCTTCCAAAAACTAAAAAAGATACCTTTTCTAAAAACGGTAGACAGAAAATATTTTGGGAATCATCATAAAACAAACCAAGATATATTTCGTATGTATATTAATCGTGTATCCAATCCGTAACTTTAAGTACATTTAAAAACGCAACCTTATTTTTTCCTCTTACACAAATTCACAAAATGAGTAAATATGTACCTCTTAAACTATAAAGTCAAGAAATTAACAAAAATTGTAATTTTTTTGGTTAAAATTATAAAAATAAATGATATATTTTGTATCAATTAAATCCTAGCAACAAAAGTAGTTGAAACATTTTGTATTAATTAAATCCTAGGAACAAAAGTACCCAGGTGGAAATTGCCCACGGTAGAAAAAAATAGTACTGGGAGAGCACTGTTTTTTTTGATTATGCCAGTACCACTTAAAATGGGCTTTGCCACTGTTTTCCGCTATTTTAACAAGATTTTGTCTATCTGACACTTCTTTTACCCTAATTTTTAATACCGAATTCAGTCATGAAGAATTTCAAAATAACTTTTTTCATTATATTTTATATAAAACAGCGAGAAACCAGAAAATTTAAGAAAAACTTTTTATTTTTTAGCTTTGCAATTATTTAATATTTTATTACACAAAAAACAACAGCATTAATTTGAAACAAAAATATATATTTTTTATTATTTTATTAAAATTCTGGGTGATTCACCACCAGATTTTTAATTGTTTTTATAGTACTGGCTATACACTGATTTTTTGTATTTAAAGTACTGGCAAGTTACTGAATGTTTTTAATTTATAGTACTGGGAAAACACCAGGAAGTAAAAAAATCCAACATTGGGCCAACGTGAGCAAATACATACGGCCAAGCGTATATTGGTGTTATCATTTCGACACCGAACCAGTACTGGAAACGTAAAAAATCCGACACATCGCCAGTACATGCACTACCGTCTCTAACGCTGAGCCAGTACTGTGCTGTTCGTATTTTTCTATCTGAATAGTTGAAACATTTTTGTATCAATTAAAAAATATATTCAAAATATTTCCGATTCAAATAAAACACAGCAACAAATCTATTTCATGTTTTTCAAGTTCAAATAAAATATGAAATAAATTTATTAGAAATTTTCAGGTACAAATAAAAATTTAGGAAAAAATATTTTATTTTTAGGAAACCCAAATAAATAATTTAATTAATTATTTTATTTGCCGAATATTATTTATATTAAAATTATTTAATTTTTATGAAACTCAAATTAAAAATTTTAGAATTTTATTTGAAGATAAAAAAATAAAAATAAAAAATATTTAATTTGTATTCGAACTATGTCAATCAAAATTATTATTTTTTTTTTATTTAAAAAAGATAATTTTAAAATAACAATAAAAATGTTCCGTTTCACGATTATTTTTTTAAGGAACAAAATTTATTTTTAAATTTTATAAATATAAAATAGTTTAAATCTAATTGATATTTAAAGAAAAAAAATACAATTACAAAAAAATTTATTTTTAATTGATACTTTTATTTCAAATAAACAGCTACGATATGTACACAGAAAGAATTTACAAAATTCTAATTAAATTTTTAAACACTTTTCTCATACCAAATTTGTAAATACAAAAAAAAAACCTTTTGAAAAAGGCACCCACAATGAAATTTGTAAATCCAAAAAAAAAAAATTTTTTTTGTACCTTTGAATTTTTATTTTTAAACAATTTTTATATGAAAGATAAAAATTAACAAACGAGTTACAAACAAAAAAATTGTTGGGAATAAAATTTCAATTTGTGATTGCTTTTACAAATTCCCATTGTTGGTGCCTATTGTTTTTTCTGTGTACGTGAACTGTTTTTTAAGAGATAACAAATTTAGGTGCCTATTCCCACTTGTGACTCATTGTGACCGTCATAAGACTATTTTTAAGACTGAGAGTTATAACTTTTCATACAAAACAACAATAAAATTCAATAAATTCAAATTTTATTTGTCAATTTTACGATTGTGTCGATACCAGGTCTTAATTTTTTTGAAGTATCAAATAAAAATTTGCATAAATATAATTTATTGTGACCTTGCAACAACAAATACATAGGGAATACAGTCACAACTAAGAGTCACAGACTTTTCGTAGGAATAGGCACATTAAGCTCTAAAAAATCGTAATCACAAATGATAATGTACAATATTTACAACCAAATTAGTAGGTGTGGATGGGATATGTTTTATGGTAAAATTTTAATAAATATTAAAAATTGTTCCAACAATTATACAAAATATGAAAAAACATAATACAAAAACTAAACTTATTAACTGCAATTTAACTTCTTCAAATGTCAGACAGAGCCAGTGAGAGAGCGGTTAACAGTAATTGAGCGACTTGCATAGAGAGCCTTGTCTAATAAATTTATATTGTCCGACCGAACTCACTTTTTAAGGCCGAACCGAAGCCGAAACCGAACTTCGGCCAAAATTATTAAGTTCGGCCGAAGCCGAATACTTTTGTGTTTGAATAAAAATACAATTTCATGCAAATTTTTCAAATTTAAAAATGCGGAAACCAATTTCTAAATATTTCTAAATTGCAAAAACCTAAAAAAGTTGTATTTTTCGCTCTTTAAGTAAAAATTAAGTTAAATATGTGCATATTAATAAGTTCCCAGCAAAAACATGGTAATGACAGGTCATTACCATACGGATTACCAAGTAATGATAGGTCATTACCTTTTGCATTACTTTAAAATACAAAATAATGACTTACCGATAATAAGTTATAGAAGTACTTATATATTCGTGCAAAGTAATCACTTACTGGTAATTGATTAAATAAGTACTGGTTAAGTCTTTTATATTAACATTTTATTTATAAATTTGTTTTGAACTAAATTTTCCAAGGTAAAAGTTTTTATTTCAAGGTTGGTTACCGAAACGAATGACGATAAGGGTAACGGTAACGGTATCGGATTTTGTTTGTTTAGGTAACGGTAAAGGTAACGGTATTTAAGACTGTATAATCTTGAGTGTTTTTTTACAAAAAAAATTTATAGATAATAATATTACTTACTAAAACTACCAGTATTGAACGGTATACCGTTACCGAAACAGCAATACCGGTACATACCGGTATTAAAAATTATGTTAAAAACATATAGAAATAAGTAAAAACATGTCATATTTTTAATTTAAATTACTGAAAATACAGATTTTAAGCTATAAATTCAATACTGGTAGTTTTAGTAAGTAATATTATTATCTATAAATTTTTTTTGTAAAAAACACTCAAGATTATAAATAAATAAAAAAATTGTAATTTTTATATAAAATAATAAATACCGGTAAAATACCGATAACTACCCTTAAAAATAACGGTATCGGTAACGATAAAGGTATTTGGAATTTTTTTTAGAGGTATCGATAACGGTAACGGTATTCAATTTGAAACGGTATTTTGGCGATAACGCTATTATAACGATAACGGTAACCAACCTTGTTTTATTTTGCCAATATGACCAACTATTTTACAATGTAGGGTAACCACTTATTTCCTAACTTCTGAGTAACCACTTATTCTATCTTTGTGAGTAACTACTTATTCTTTCACTATGGGTAACTCGTTATTCGCACTTTTTTTGTAAGCTAGAGGGTAATGACCACCCATGAATTTTTGGACATCGCGAACAAAAGTAATGTTGCGAGTAAATAGCCTGGTAAGTAGTGAAACCCTTTGTGTGCTACTTACTCGCTTAATTACTCTGTAATGTCTGTTTTTGCTGGGTTACTATACAAAATTAAAGAGCTAAATGTTGCAAAATATTGGTTTATATAAAAGTTCGGTATTCGGCCAAAATTTAGCCGAACACCGAACTTGGCCGAACATCACTTTTGTGCCCAACTCCGAAGCCGAATACTCGGTCGGACACTATAAAGTTATATTACGATATTCGAGTAATAAAAAAAAAATTATTAAATAGCAATTCATATTTTTTTATTATCAAGTGTAATAAAATTATATTGATATTTTTTTATTTTAAATTAAAATCCCGACCCAAATTTTGTTGAAGATTTTAGACAAATTAGGGCATATTAATTGAACATATAAAAAAAAATATTTAGTACATAATTTATTTCCGTAAACGCAATAAAAATATTTAGAGGGTTCATGAAATTTCTCGTATAACGTAGTTGGGTTAGTTCAAGCATTTTATGTGGACCTTCAAACATACACTTAAAATATTTTGTATGTATAAACCGCTGTAAATTTATTTTAAAAAATAAAAGAAATTTAACATGAAAGCAGGACTACCAACATTTCATTAAATTCAACTTACATTTTCTTTTGCTTTAGACTGTTAATGAAATGAACCACAAATAAGTCAAACCAACGAGCATAGAAACTCAAGAGGATGCATGTGTCTCTTTCAATGTTAACTGCAGAAGTTCCGTGAGTGTGAAAGATAGAATATTTACACAGTTTATACAGTTACGATATCTACGAACTTTTCATGAATCCGCTCATTATATTTTTTGTCTGTTAAAAATTAATGTCAACAAATTTGGTTTTTCTCTGTTTAAATCAAATTAACACACAAAACACCAAAGCATTTTGATTAACAAATTTGGGGTTTCTCTGTTTCAGAACAAATTAACACACAAAACACCAAAGTATTTTTATTAACAAAGAAAAATTAAAATTCAATACATGTTTCTTACGAGGAATGCCTTAAAAGATAGCAGAAATAGAAAATAAAAACTTCAAAACAAATTATTATTGGATTAGGGCTGCCTTTGTTTAGTGTAATAACAGCCAAATTGACTTTACCACGTTTCATACTACAAAAACAGGTCTATTCTCACAATTTTACATTACCACTTCACACTTTGGTTTTCTATGCCAACACCACCCATCAATTTAATAATGATGTGCACTTTGGGATTTTATGTTAAATTGTTTGTGGCAAAATATTATTTTTAATTAAATTATAATATTATATATATATATGTTATTTAAAACAAAAAAATGGTGTCATGTTTCAGTTATTTCAAATCATAGCACTTGTATTTATATATACAAAAAAAGTGTGCAAATTGAAAAAACTCAAATTATATTTAAATATTGTATATGATTATAAAAATATTTGTTGAGTCTACTAGTATTTAAAAACAAATTATTATTATTTTTTTGATATCGTTTATATGTTTGCTGTTTGAATTATTGTGATCAATTTTATTTAATTTATATGCAAATTTTCTATTTGTTAAAAAGATTTCTAAACACAACAATAGTGTTTAAATAAATACATTTTCTTTTGTATAAAATTATATATTTTAAATAATATATGTATATGCAAAATGGTGTTTAAATATTTATGAATATTTTTATTTTGTGTATAAAATTGATGAAATATTTTTTACATCACATATGTATGTATGTATGTATATAATGTATGACAACATAATAATTGCACAATGGATTAAAATTGAATTAGGAAAATATAATTTTTAGCTTTTGTTTTCAATAAAACAAGACAATTTGTTTCTTTATTATTTGCCTATAACTCCCGTTATATTTATTTTTTTTTACTCAATAGCAGTGCAGTTCCACAATGCCTGTGTATAAATTTCATATAGCAGGCTTTGATAGTATTCATTTCCGAGCTGTTTTTCATAGTGTTCACACACATTTTTTCTCACAGCAAATTTTACGGAAAAATAATTTTTTTGTTTAAATTAAGGCTTCATTAGTCTAATCGTAAAGTAAAAAAACGTATCTGTAATCAATTCAATGTGTTAAAATAATATAGAAATATACTTTTATCTTTTTTCTATGCATTGAAACTGTTGTCAAGTAAAATCGTAAAAAAGTTCTGTTGAAAATAGAAATTTTCTATTTCATTACTTGACATTTAATTCTATGCACAAGAAAAAGATAAAAAATACAATATTTTTATTTTTTATACTCTTTTTATTCATGAGAATGATACGTTACTTTTTTTACGATACTTCCAAACTAATTTGGGCTTTAGTCTCAAAAATTGTGTGATGAATTAAATTCAAAAAATCAAAAACTTTTATGTAGAGTTTAGGAATAGAAAAAATATAAAATTAAAATTTAAGAAAAAATCTTAACCCGTTCAGGACCTGCAACATGTTAATGTTTGAACTTTAATTCCAAATATTTCCGTTAGGGGGTGCTAAAAAGCCATAAAAGTAATAAAAAATAGTTTTTTGGTATAGATCTACTTTCTAGAGATGAGATATTTTCATACCGGTGATTTAATCACAGTTATTGATAAATCATTGGTAACGGTAGTGATCAAATATTTCAAGTCGCAGTTACTCGGAATATCGTTCTTTTAATATTTTTGTACTATTCTTTCTTGCAAACTTCATTGTGCACAGTAATACATGTTTTTTTTTCAATAACAGTGACTTGCTTTCACACTCTTATGAATAAAATAAAATGTCTCCTTCTATCATGTCTTTGTTACCGGTCGCAACTATTGTTCTTTTAAGGCCCAGTTTTTTAGGAAGTGGATTATCTTTAAACGCAGTTTGTAACTGGAATACTGCTTTTAAAATGTGGTTTATTTTGTTTTATTTCAATAAAGAAATAAATTATACTCGAGAAAAAGTTTTTCCTGCAAATTTTTGTTAATAAACTTTGAAATGGCTGACAAAATTCGTTTTCGGTTTAACTAAACCAAGTTTAACTGACATCTTAAAAACTCGCCATAAATATTATTTCGTTTATTTATCAGAAAATCGCAGTCTTTTCCATAGAAAAACCGCGATCACGATCACAGTTTAAAAGAACAACGATTTGCAAATCACATTCACTGAGAACAATTTTACTGAAAAATCGCCGGATCGCCCATCTCTATTACAAACCCGTGATCACGGTCACTGTTTAAAAGAACGGTGATTTGAAAATCACGATCACTGGTAGCAGCGTTATTCAAAAATCACCGGATCGCTCATCTCTACTACTTTCACACGAAGTTTGGTCATAAAACTCCCAACCATTTAAAGTTGGGGTCGAAAAGGTTAATATAATCCCAATTGAATTACTAAAACAATGTGGCAGCTCTTTACAAATATGTAATCTAAACATTACGTTTACCAACACTGATTACTGTACTATATTGGTCTCTTTTTTTCTACTACTGACGAAAACACCAATGTTCTCTCGTGTGAAACTCTTTTAATAAACTCTTACCAGGGATGGGAAAGTAAACACGATCGTACTTTATAGTGATACTTTCCGATTTATAAAAGTATCATAATACAACCGCTTCATATTAAGCGTATTATATACGAAGAAACATTCGTTAAAAAGTGAAAATTTTTTTACGAATGTTCATTTGTGTATGTTAATGTGTCGTGTTGACATTCGTGCAATTCGTGTTATCAAAAATTTCTGATATTAGCTGTATTTTGTCTCATGCCTATCAACGTTAAGTATTTGAAGCAAATCTACGTTAAACCGATTATACAAAAAAATTTTAAACAGGTTATGTTCATAATTTTTCCGTTATAATCAAACATACGTCAGCAAAAGTTTTTAGGAAGTAACGCGAATAAGTTACTTTAGATGTGAAAATGTATAAACGTTGAGTTTTCAACGTTGATAATTATCCGTGTTGAAAGTTAACGTTCATACGAAAAGTAATACATTAGTTTTCGCCTTAAACGCGCTTTTATGCAATTTGAAATTTTTTATGAGTTAACGGATATAGTGAAGTCGAAAACACAGCTATTGTTTGTTTCCCAACTCAATGTTCCTTCCTTAGATATTCTGAACATTTGGTCGGTTTTCAATTAATGTTTAATTTCACTTAGGTTGTTAACAAGGGATGTGCTATCTGTTGTATCGTCGTAACAAAAAACAGAATTGTAATTATTTTGGTCAAATTCGTTTTTTGGCTACTGCCGGCAAACAGACTTAAAAAAATTCAAGCATAAGTAACAATTCAATTTCTTGATTCGCGAATTATGTCTTTATAAATAAGATATAAACTTTTTTGCATATATTGATTTAACTATCATTTTAAATAAAAAATCAAATTTACTCCAAATCAATGTTTTAAATTGTAATGGAGTAACTTTTAATGAATAAAAAAATTGACATCAATTCGCGAGTCAATAAAAAAATAATTGACTCACAAATCAAACAAATATAGAAATAATTCACGCGAATTATATTTATATTTGTCTGATTTGCGAATTTATAAATCACTTTTCTTGAATCATCTTTAAAAATGATAGTCGCTGCATCCCATTTTTTTGAAATTGCGATAAAAACGCATAAATTTAGAGTTTATGTAATTTGTTGTTATTAAGAGTTAAAATTGTTTTCTTGAATACTCTTAAGCGTTTATGCATAATAAATTGAAAACCTTATATATAACAGGTATATAAAATTATTTTTTTTAGGAAAAATTTGTTTTAGTACCGAAATGAAAATCTCATTTCCCATACCTGATACACACAATAGGTAAACTTAAAAAGATCATTTTATAACGAAATTTTCATCGACGCAAACAACTAGCAAAGCAACTGCTAACGCAAAAATTATTAATATGTATTAATAAAAATATTTATAATTAAAAATAAGAAAAAAAATATATATATAAAAGACCACGCATGTAGAAAAAAACTGCTTTAAGTTTAAAGGAAGATAAAACAAAAAAATCTCGAGCAACGCCCCTATACTTACAAGAGTTGAAGATAAATTATCATAAAAATTCATCGAATAAAGATAAAAGTTTTTCAGAAACTTTATAGATTTTATACGTGAAAAAAAACAAGTTAAAATAATACTTTTGCGTTGGTGTACGGGTGGTGCTGTCTGCTTTATTGAAAAGTGGAAAAAAAGACTAACTTGTTGCTTCATTCATTATTTTTACGGGTGACATCAAACAAGTATTTATCGAATTTTTCATGGTCTTAAATATGTTGAGAATATTTGGATAACTATCAACAATAACCTATTTATATATAAAAGTAAGTAGAATGCGTCTTCGGTAATTGTGGCATAGATTTGTGTTTTATTTAGAAAAACAAATGCTTTAAATATAAAAGTTGCTTTTACCTTACCTTAATGTGTATTTTAATGAGCGATATTTAACGTATTTTCACTTTTTCCAAACCATGACAATTATCAAGTAAATTTTCTTACTTCCAAAATAAAAAATTGCGCACACACGTAAAAATAACATTAAATTAGCGGAGCGACTAAGCTCAGAGTTGTATTTATGCCCTTGAATTAACTCAAAAACAATGTTGCCAGAAAATAACAATTGAAACCTCGCCTCAAAAATGCATTGCCATTGACGGAGTTGGGAGTAATTATTATTTTGGTTAGAAATTTAGGGGCACAGCTTCGAAAAGCTATCGTGAGTTTTTCGGTTCAAAGTTTGAATCGGAACTTCCTTATAACTTTTTCAATAACATTCGTATTTGGACAATATATACAACATTGCAGAGGTATTTTAAGTATTATTTATATGACCAAAATATTTTACATACATTAACCCATTACGGATCAATGTAAATGAAACTAGAGTATAACATAAGTTTTTAAAAAAATATTTTATTTTTTACGGTTTTCATAATTTATCTCATTTTAACCCTACAATGGTCTGAGGAAATGGCCTTAAATCGCAAGTTGAAAAAATTGTTTTACAATTATCTGCCGAACGACCTGAGCACTAAGCGTTCAGTCTGAGCCCTTAGGTAGTGCTGTCATAATTTGGTAGCGTAAAATTTAATTCAAAAACAAAAATTTCAAAAAATCAAAGGAAACTATAGAAAAATCTATTTAAAAACAAAACAAAGAAAACATTGTTCAGTAGAGTTAGTAATCACCGGTATCAGTTTAAGGTTTCTTTGGCGACTGCTGCCATTTAATTTTTCTGTGAAGAGCATAATGATGGTGAATTTTATTAAGCTTTCAGCAGAAAAATTTTTACGAACTCTCCGGCACGTCCGGAATCATAAGTCCGGCTTTTACAAGACGTTAACGCACCGACAAAGACGTATCCGACAAAGCTTGTATTATCACAGAACTGCAAAATCAACTTTTTTCTTGATTTAATCATACACTAAAATTTTTATTCACATTTAATCACTCAACAATACTCACTGTTGAATAAAATCAAATCATGCTGCTGAAAGCGTATTTCGGATCACTCACTGTTGAATAAAATCACTATCATACTACTGAACGCGTAGTCGGCTGATCGAACATTTGAACTCACATGAATAAACCAAAGTACTGGTTGTTTTATAAAATAAAAAAAATAAAAAATAAAATCTATTGTTTTATAATGGGAATGTACACTGTACCATGTAAATGTGTTTCTACAAAATCTGATAATCTTTATTGTTATGAAATTGTTTTTCTTTTATTGGGTTTCAATGATGAATAAACTCATATGCGTTCATTTTTGTTTTTTCTGATTTATTCTACATCAAAATAATCGTCGTTGATCCGAACGAATATGAATGGTATGAAAACGACTAATGAATCAATCAAAGATGCAACAGAAATCACTTGGTTTGATTGATTTAAAATCAGCAACGAATATGTGTATTTGAGTATATTCGGCGCTTGAACGCAAACGAATGTTTATTCGGGTGTTGATTGCGTATGATGGTTTTGCAATACGCAGTTGCAATTCTTTGGTATTACTGGGCCGTAAATTCGTAAAATCATACGTTTTCTGTCCGTTTTGGTGTATCCGTTTCCGCGCCGTTAAATACGGACTTCATCTCTTAGGTAGATATAGAAGTCCGATATTATTTAAAAAATTGGTACGGATTCGGACCGAAACGGTATTCTAAAAGCGGAGTCTCTGCGTTTTTTCCACGACACAACGTTTCGTAAACGGTCCGTCTCTGACGGAGTTTCAACGGACTCATGTTCGTTTTTTACACAACAAAACGATCCGAAAACGGCCCCTCATTGACAGACTTTCAACGGATTCGAATCAGTTTCGATGTTCTTAAGATCCGTTTTCTAGTCCATTTACAGATCCAGAAAACGGTACGTAAACGGAGTTGGATTCCGTTTATGACAAATCGAAAGCGGTAAGTGAACGAAAGGGATTGCTTGTTGAGTTTATTTCCAAAGTTACAATAAAATTTTTAAAAAGTTTGACACAACTTTGAAACTCGTGTTTACCCTCTAAATATCAGTTTGATTCGATATAATTGTTCACATAATCTTTATCATTTTTATTTATGCTTCACCTTCATTGAGCTTTAAAGACCATTATTTTTTTCAGTGTATTTCCGTTTTAACATTTTGATATAATTTTTTCTAACTTTATCCCTATAAACAATTTCACTGGAATTCAAGTTAAAATCAAGTTCAATTCCAACCCTGTTTTCCAGTTTCAAAGCTTGAATAGAATTTTTTTTACATTTTATTTCAATAGCATACTCCAGCAAAAGGGAAACAAAAATTCAAGTTTAAAATATTTTTGTTAAATATACAAATGCTAGAATTTGAAATCTACTTTACTTCAAGCAAAATTTACAGCACTTGAATTTTTAAAACCTATGTGCTTATTGGGATGTTATGCCAATTTTATTTTTAAAGTCCAATGTCTTTTGTTGTGAAAAAAGAACATAAAAGCTAATTTTATAATTTTCATTTCGTTGTCAGCAAAGCAAAATTCTATTTTTTAAGCAGAAGAAGAATGTCCAAAACTTTCGTCATCGTTTTTGTATAAATTCACACGTTTTCTGTATTGTATAATAATTTAATTTTATCTCAAAAGGAAAACGCATTAATATGGAAAAAAAAAACAAGTTTTCTGTATGTTTTTCTAGAGAAAAATATTTGTTTGTGATCATAGCGTTAAAACTAACAAAATAATAGTACTGTATAGCTATTTTTTGTCTTCACCATTCCCAATTTATTTTAAGGAATTTTTAAATTTAATTTATTAAAGACTGGGAAAAAAAAGGGAAACAACAAATTTGTCAGTAAGTTAGTAGCTATTCTGAAATTCTGAAAATGAGGATATGTATTGCCATACATTGGCAATATTTTTTGGACTGTAAGGCCTAGAGTTGTCAAAACCGGTTTCCGAATTATTCGATAAACCGGTTTTTTCTATATTTCCGGGTTTTTTAAACCGGTTTTTGAAAAAGGGCGGCTATCGAATTATTCGAGAAACCGGTTATTTCATGTCGAATAATTCGACATTTTCAAATATTTACAAGGTGAAAATTTTTAATACATTTTCTTTATTTGTTCAATAATTATGCAAAGTATTTAAGTGCCTATGCATAATAATTTAAAAACCTTATAACAGATTTATAAAATGAATTTTGTATGTAAAATTTGATTTATAAGTCACTACAAAAGTTTCAAAGTGATTATGCATATAACCCTTAATGGGTCATATGAATAAAACTTAGCAATTACTTCGAAGTAATTACTTTGGGCTTAGTATTGGCTTTTAACTCCAAATCTACCAATAGGCTGGTAGAATAGCATGATATGTAAACGAAAATGAAAAAATTAAATTTCTAGTCTACTCCGAAGCAGACTAGATTTGTGAAGTAATTGCTTAAAAAACCCTGTATTTCCCCCTATTAGTAATATCTATTTTTTATTCATATGAGCCAATGTTTGATTCCCTCCTTTAGGTAGAGTTTATTGACTTTCTTGTTGCTATAACGTATATTAGTAGACAATTATCGAAAATAAATAATTTTTTCGAAACAAGTGTTGAAATTCTTTGAAGAGACTGTTCTTTTTTGCAGAATTCTATATTTTCTCTATATCTTAAAAAAGTCATAATTTTTTGACAATAAGTTTAGTAGGAAAGATCTAAAAATTTTTCCTAAAATGCTTTTCTCCCTGTTAATTAGCTTTTCTCCCCGTGCTAAAACATTTTGCGATTTGAAACCGTAAAATTGTAATAAAAATTTCAAAGGTCACAAATTGTGTTTCACATTAATTAGAAAACAAGGCCAAAGTTATTTTTTGCGAAATTTTCAAATCGTGCTGTCTATTAAATTAATGCAAAAAAAACTTCCACCGCAATTTTGTAACAATTCCAGAGCAAGTGAAAAATAATTTCTGTTTTTTATGGAGTTTAATAGTTTTTTTTTTCGCAAAAATCACGAACAAAATACTGGGCTTTTAGATCTGTCCGAAAGTGTTTTTATTTAGAAACAATTAATTTAGTTTTAAAGGTGGATTGGATTCGCACTAATGAAATAATTTACGCTCCAAATTGCTTTCAAGAAAGGAAAAAAATAGAAAGTTTCAAGATTTTTAACAATTCTTTGCAAGTTTTATAGGAAAATTTGCATATTGTCGTTGCGCCTTAGAAAATAGCTATTTGCCGAAAAACTACAGACCTACAAATCTGCTTTATTTCAGCCTTTTGCGGAACTTTTTGGAAATTATTTTTTGCACACATATAAAACAAACTTCAAGCTTTTCACTTATAAAAGAATTACTTCTAGAAACCATGGCCAAGACCCAAAATAAAGACCTCATTTAAGTGTTTCACAAATAATTTTTGAAAACAAATAGCTATTTTCTTAGGCGCAGCAACGATATATAGCAATACAAAATGATTATTTACAAAAAACCGGTTATTCGAACCGGTTTTGAATTTAAAAAAAACCGAAAACCGGGTTTTTAAAAAGGCGGTTTTTAGAAGTATTCGAAAACAGGTTTTTCAAATAGGTCGAATACTTAACAACTCTAGTAATGCCACACTAGTGGTGTTATCATATAAACTAAAAATGTACATAAACAGCGCAAAGAGAAAATTGCACATTATTCAATATTAAAAGTTTTACAATAAAAATCAAAAATATTTTGAGTAGTGTTTGTAACCGTCCTATTTTCGGTCTTACCTTTCAACGTTAAGTATTTAAAACAAAACGATTTAAGTTCAAAAACATTTTAAATAGCTAATGTTTAAAATCTTTGCGGTATAACCGAAAGTATGCCAGCATAACTTTCATTGGAAGTAACGTGAAAGAGTTGCGTTATGGGTGAAAACAACGTATAAAAGGCGAATTTTCAACATTGATAACACTGTGCACGAATCGGAGTTTTTTTCCCCCAGAGGTGGGGCACCCAGTGGGTAAAACTAATTCGGGTACGCTGAATCTAGTGGTGCTAGCCCTTTTTCTAAGTTAGCTCTTAAAAAAAGAAGATATTTTAGTTTGAAAATTATGGTTCCAAGCACGATTTTTTAACTTGTTTACCGTTAATTTTTAGTTAAGTTATTTGTTACTCTACCAAGAAGCTTTGTGTTAAAAATAATCAAAATCTGTGTTCCGGTTCAAAAGTTGTGATTGAAAATATGAGGACGAAGTGTCCTCACATTTTCACTCAGAACTTTTGAACCGCTGCACCGATTTTGATCATTTTTAACCCAAAGCTTACTGGGGGAATAACAAATAAATGGTCAAAAAAAATTTGATAGATCGCGTTTTTTGGGGTCCTTGGACCCAGAATTTTCAAACATAAATATCTTTTTTTCAAGAGATAATCTAGAAAAACCCACTGGATTCAGAGTACTTGAATTAGGTTTACCCACTGGGTGCCCCGCTTGTTGAATTTTTCAACTAGCACAGTGTAATTATCCACTTTGAAAGTTAAAGTGTACATGAAAAGCAATGTAAGTTTTCGCCAAAAACGCATTTTTGTGAACTTTGAGTTTTTTAAGGAGTTAACGGATATAGTTAAGTTCGTTAATTCTACATGACATTTTGACAGATCTTACTACTAAATATTGTAGGGTAGAAATTCCTTAGGGCAATCTACTAAAGGCATGCGTGAATGCATTTAAAACAGGCTGTGAAACATTCACTAGAGATTTATGCAATTCAGAAATCATCAATCAATTGAAATTCAGAAAATATCAATTAAAATTCTGAAAACATAATATCTATCTAAATTCATGATTTCTATATTTCAATTGATATTCTCTAAATTTCAATTAAAGATTTCTGAATTGCAAAAAGTGTAGTGAATGTTTCACAGAATGTTCTAAACGCATTCATGCAGGCCTTTACATTCTACAAATGTTTATTCTTTTGAATGTGTAATGTTCAAAAAAGCTAAAAATTCGAATTTTGTAAACAATCAATCTTTTTACCGCTCCCCAAAATTAACGGCCAGTTTAGTTTTCAAAACTAAGTACGATTTTTGTCTCAAATGTTGCTTATTTAGAAAATTTTGTTTCAAAGTTGTATATAAAGAATACTTTGAGCCTATGTGCCACCCAAGGTTGCCAACACTTGAACTGAAAAAATAGCTAGATTACGGAGAAAAAATGGCTAGAAATAGCTAAAATTGGAAATAATGCTAAAACTCAATAATTTTAATATAAATCAGTGATAATAAAGAGTTCTAACCCGAATTTCATGAAAGCAGCCTTTAAATTTTGATATTTTCCGAATTTCTAAAATATTTTCAATGTAAAAATTACATGTGCTGAGAACCCCAAATAAAAGATTCAAAAACTTAAAATTTTGTACTAAAAATTTTGATAATCATAAAAATTTAAGCACTTTTGTATGAAATTAACTGCAAAAGTGGTGTTAAAAGTAATAAAATTATAAAAGAACTGTAGAATCAGAAGGCTCAAAATGTATTCTGAATGCTAAAAAGATATATCTTTGTTTTAAGACTTCGAAAATACGGTTTTATTAAATTTCGTTTCGTTACAGAAATGTAGTCAAGTAGTAAAAAAATGGAACTGTCGAGAATTTGTATTAATTACTTTCTTTTAATAAGTAATAACCGTTTTATAAAACTTGTTAGAAATATTTCGTTTTTCTTCAACTTCACTTTCTAGGTTAAGGTTTTTTAGGAAAATCCATGAATGTTTCCTTACATAATTGATTTTATCTTTAAAAATATTTGAGTTGCATAATTGAGATATCATATGAGTGGCATTAAAAATATCTGAACAGGCAATTATTATTTTAAAAAAGTCCAAGTTTATTTTACAAGATCATAAGTTTGAAGACTATATTCCAGAGCAGAATATTGGTTGATTTTCAAAATATTTGCACACTCTTAATCTTAGCCGATCTTAATTGAACATAAAAAAATTATAATTGTCGTTATCTTCAAATAATTTTAGGAGACATCTCATGTATTGTTGATTTTATTTTTAAAACAAGTGTTTTTTACACTTTATTATCTAAACTTGTTTTAACAGCCTTTCATAACTCAGTACAGTTTGTTTTTTTACATCCAACAAATAAACATGGAGAGAAAGAACTCAAAATAACCCATCAAATAGTTTGTGACTCATCATGCATCATTTGAAAACTAATACAATGAAAAGTATACTTTCTATATACTCTGTACTTAAAAGTTTAATTGTTTAAAATATATCTATACGTATTTAAATCAGATACAAAGCCCAATAGTCAAGTTAAGCATGAGTAATTCTTCATCAATAATAAATACGAGACAAAGCACATTCATGTACATACACATACACTCCTAATTTGGTTTTAGTTCGATGAATTGAGGGTATTTCCCTAGGATGGGTTAAAACTGCAAAAATAATTAAAATGCATTTCAATACACTGTGCAATTATAACCTTAAAATAGTGACCCAATAGAAGTTTTTGAAAATGCATTAAGCGATACGGAAATATATCCGTTTTAACAGTTTTAAAAGCAACTTTTTGTTTTTTGTCAAACTTGTTTTTTGTAAAACCAACAAAGTCATAAACAAAAACAAGAACATTTTCTACAATTTCTTTTTTTCTTTTTCCAAACAAATTTCAACAGATTTTTTGCTTTAAATAATGGCCAGTGAAGATGGTGTTATGGATTCCATAGAATTGGAACCATTTAAACAACCAAACGATATCACCACCACCAGCACAAATAATAATGATGCAGATAATCTACTTTCTACAACAACAACAACCACAACAAGAACGAATACAACAACCACTGCCACTTTAACTATAATCAAACCTAACTCTACATCCATATCTCTAGCATCGGATAATGAAGAAACATATTTAAATGCCTCGCCTACCAGTATATTGCCCGCAATGCCATCGACCTCTCGACAATTATTCAAAGAGGCCGCAGCAGCCCATGGAGGTCTGGAATCAACATCGTTTTTACAACAAGAAATAAATCAACAACAACAGCAACAAAAACTCAAAAGTGCCTCCTCTACCCTGGACAAAAGTATTTCGAGAAATCCTTCGTCGGCGGGTAAACATGAAAAGAAAATTGGGCATCGTCGTGTTGATGATGAGGGCGAAGTGACTTATAAGAAGATACAGAGTAAACAAATAATGGGCTCCATACAACTCGGTATACAACATACTGTTGGGAGTTTAGCCTCAAAGCCAAAGAGAGATTTACTTATGAATGATTTCTTTGAAATGGAAACTATATCATTTCCACCAGATGGCTCTTCTATAACACCAGCACATCATTATAGCGAATTTCGTTTCAAGGTCTACGCCCCAATAGCTTTTCGATATTTTCGAGATCTTTTTGGTATTGCTCCCGATGATTTTCTAATGTCAATGTGTGCTGCTGCTCTTAGGCAGCTGTCAAATCCGGGTGCATCGGGCTCTATATTTTATTTAACCGACGATGATGAATTCATTATCAAGACTGTACAAAAAAAAGAATGTGAATTTTTACAAAAACTTTTACCAGGTTACTACATGAACCTCTCTCAAAATCCTCGAACGCTGCTGCCCAAATTTTTTGGTCTATATTGTTTTCATTACAATGCCAAAAATGTCCGTCTAGTGGCCATGAATAACTTATTGCCCTCTGATATCAAAATGCACGCCAAATACGATTTGAAAGGCTCAACATTCCGTAGAAAAGCTTCGAAGGGAGAAAGACAAAAGGCCAGTCCAACTTATAAGGATTTGGACTTTATGGAACATCATCCGAATGGAATATTCTTAGAGACAGACAAATACAATGCCCTTATCAAGACAATAGAAAGGGACTGCATGGTCTTGGAAAGCTTTCAAATTATGGACTATTCCTTACTGGTGGGCATACATAATCTCGATTTGGCAGCCAAAGAGAAGAGAGAAGAGCGCATAAGGAATGCTAGAGCAAAACTACAAAAAACTGATGAGATACGAGAAGCTGATGAGGCACCTGAAGCAGACCAAATCTACAATGGTGCTTCGAGTTCAGCAGCCGCTGGCACCGCTTTAAATCGCTCACGTAGCATGAACCGCCAACGTTTGGTGGCCCATTCCACGGCCATGGAATCGATAACGGCGGAATATGATACACCTTTTGAGGAGGATGAAGATATCCCAGCCGGCGGCATACCAGCCCGATCAGAGAACGACGAACGTTTAATCCTATTCATAGGCATCATAGACATTTTACAGTCCTATCGTTTGGAAAAGAAACTCGAACACACTTTTAAGTCTATAATTTACAATGGTGACACTGTTTCCGTATGTCGTCCTTCGTTTTATGCTCAACGTTTTAAAAATTTTATGGGTAAGACAGTGTTCAAGAAAACGCCAACATTTCCACTGAAACATTCCCCATCTAAACGAAAGACATCCACCGCTACTATGCGTACGACGCCCCAGAGAACGCCGTCGCAGAGCATCTCTTCTTCCATTAGACCTCCCCTAATGTCGGGTTCTTCCACGCCACCGCCCGCCTTTGATGATATATCCGAAGAAGATTTAACCGCCAATTCGTCAGCAGGTTTTAGAATGTCTTCCTATTCAAGGAATTTAATACCTCAAAGATCATACATGTCTTCGCACCGTAGTACAATGGGAAGCACTACCGATGACTATAGTGATGACGATTTAGCCTCGGCCACCGGTAGTACGAGGTCGCCTTTACAGAGAAAAAAACCTCAGCTACACTTATCAAAAACCAACGTGCAAGTAACCTCTGTGGGTTGCATAGACGATCACCACCAACAACCCGATTATAAACAATCCGATGAAGGTATCGAACAAGATGTGGATGGCAAACGTATCGTCACTACAAAATCTACAATAATACAAGCAACTCAAGAACAGACTTATACATCAACAATAGTAGTTAACGATGTAGTGAGATGATGTAATTGAAATGTCTTCTATTTTTTTTTTTTTTTTTTTGTGTTTGTGCAATTGGGTTACTGTTGTTTGGATGCAAATTAGGGAGTTTTATTCATTATCCTTTTTTAAAAGATTTTTTAAATGTTGTTTATTTTAATTATTTTTCCTACTTTCTTTTCTGCTTCATAATTTCGAGATCATAAATCATGCAAATATTAGCAGGAATTATTATTAATTTTTTTCTTATTGCGGCTCTTTGAATGAATTTTCACTTGGTGGAAACTAAAACTAAGTTATAATGAAAGTGCTCTTAAATAGAAAACAAACACTATACACAGTTAACAACATAACGCTAGTAAAAAATGATGTACTACTACCACATTTATGTAAACATATACTATACCAACTAACTTTACAAGGACGTGTATATTAAATGTTTTGTTGTTTTCAATTTATTTTTCTCGTTTTTTTTTTTTGTATTATTTATAGTATTTTTGTATTATTTCAGTTTAGTTTCAATTTAAAAAATATTATGATGATTTGTTGGAAATTAATCTTTTTTTGTTTCTATAAATAAAAAACAGTATTTGTTGCTTGAATTAAAAAAGTTATTAAAGCAAACAAATCTTTAAATACTTTAGTAATCAGGGACTTTTTCAGTGTTTTGTTTAGAATAAATATACAAAATTTAGCAAAATGTTTAATTTAAAACAAGGTGATGATTTTGATAATTATTGAGTTTTGCTTTTTTTTTTTTACTTTTAGGAAAACATTATTCTATGCTTTAACATAAACGTATAAAATATATATGTATTGTATAAAATACTAATAAAAGTATACTATAATTTTAGTATTAAATAAAAATAAAAGAATAATCAAATGTGTTTTAATTTACGGTTTAACTAATATGAATAATTCAAATAAACAAATATTTATATTTCTACTTTCAGTTAGTTTTATCAGGCTCTATGTATGTCGCTCGAGTGCTTTAACTGGGTCTGTCCGTGCACTAAAGAAATATGTTAATAACATTTTTTGCAATGTTAACACGTTTTAATTTCGTTTTTTTTTTTTTTTTTTTTTTTTCTATTTAAACATTGTTTTATATTTTAATTTTGTTGTAAAATGAATTAAATCAATTTTATATTTAAACATTTTCTAAAAAGTGATTTTTGTCTTAAGGTTAAATTAGACGTGCCATAACGCCATAGCCGTAACCATAACGCCATAGCAGACAACCAAAATTCAATTGGTTTCTATGGTTACGGTTATGGCGTTATGGCATGTCACCAATAATCGTATACATTGTAGCCCATAAGATTGGTTTGAACAGCTGTTTTATATGGTTATGGTTATGGCACGTCTAATTGAGCCTTTAAGCACCGTAAGTTGTTTTTCTCGTGGAATAATTTCACTCGAACTTTAAAGGCCTCAAATTGCAATTTAATTTATAAGAATTAATTAATTTTATAACAAAGACACAATCACAATAAACATAAAATGTCACTTTTTCCCAAGAAAAAGAATAGTCTTGTACATTAAATTTGCGTGAAAACAAACTCTACGCAATTTTCACGTGAAATTCATTATCCACTTACGGTGTTTTAGGCCCGTATTTTTGCGAAAAAGTTTTCAAACTCAATATAAAAAGAGAAGTGACTTTTCACTTGCGTGGAATTGTTGCGGAATTGCGGTGGAATTTTTTTCGCATCAATTTAATAGACAACCATTTGAAAATGAAGCGAAAAAGTGACATTTGTGTTGGTAATGATTGTGACTTTCTATATATTGTAAAAAATTTGTGTAGTTTAATATTTTTGTTACAAACATAGAGCGAAATTTTTTCGCTCTTGTGAGCAAAATACTGGGCTGTAAAGTTAAAAATATTTTGTTTTGTCTTTAACGTTTTTAGAGCATATCTATGCTTTTCAGAAATTCTTAACTATTTTGTCGAATAATTCAATTGAAAAAGTATATATTTATTTTGTAAAATTTGTCATCTTCAAAAGGCCTGACCAAAGAGTATACATATAGAGAGAGGCGATCCTTCTAATGACTCTCTTATATTTTTAGCGAACTCGGGCGAGCAAATAAAAACCCGGTGAAAGCAGTTTGCGCACACAAAAGATGCTGTGAGTACTGTGAGGCGAAAAATGTGATGACGTAAAATTTCCTTTTTCATTATTCTTCTTTAAAATGGGTGTTGTCAACTTCTAACACAACATCATTAACACAATGAAGTACACAATTTATACAAAACTTGATAAAATCCACGAATTTTAATGAACAAATTTTTAATAAATACCTATGCTTTCATCATTTTCCCTACAGGAATTTTTTGTGTATGAATTACATATGTATATACTCTCCATGTAAAATAATTTTCTGTGCGATTGATTTTGAAGTTAATTGATAAAAAAAATATTAAACCTAATGTGTGATGGAGACACCAAATTATTTGATAATTTTATTACGTATTTTATTTCATTTGTAGACACTACATTAACAGTGAACACATTTTATTTTGTTATTTTGCTTGTGCCCGAGTTTGCGAACAAATAAAAAGAGAGCCGATTGAGCGAGACAAGGGGGGATCGATACTGGCCTGACTGAGCTTTTTGCTTTAAAAAGATAAACTACTGTAAACAAACTACATCCAGTAGCATTGTTTTATTCCCTGCAAAAAAGAGATGCCGAAGCAGTAGAAAAAGCACTGCAATTGATGATCTAGATGTAATTCTTTTTTTAAAATAAACACTAATAATTTTAACATTGAGGTGTCATAGGAGAGGAGTACTCCCTTCAACATTTTTCCCTACTTTTTGAACGAGTGCAAAGGAAGCTCTATTTCACCAATTAAAGCACCGTAAGTTGTTTTTCACGTGGAAAAATTTCACTTCAACTTTAAAGGCCTCAAATTGCAATTTAATTTATAAAACTTAACAGTTTTCTAATTTTATAACAAAAATACAATCACAATAAACACAAAATATCACTTTTTCCCAAGAAAAATAATATTCTTGTACATTAAATTTGCATGAAAACGAACTCTACACATTTTTCACGTGAAACTCATTATCGTGAAAAAATATTTTTTTATATGGAGTATAGCAGTTTTTTCACGTGAAATTGAAACAACTTACGGTGCTTAAAAGTTTAAAAAAAATAAATTTTTTTTATTATACAAAAGTCTTTTTATTGCCGCTACTGGGTATCGAACTTGCGACCTCATGATTGCTAGTCTATCGCTCTACCGCTGAGATATTCTTTGATATGAAAGTTGACTGGCATAAAAACACCACTTTGTTACTGCGAGATATTGTTCCTTATTCTCTTCAATAGAAGTACTTATTAAACACATGTAAAAGGTGCACTCCAATTCAATACTGTTTTCAGTACTAGTTTTACAGGTGTATAGAATGCAAATTTCTCACCATTTTTTTATAAATACATATTTTTAAAAATTTTTAAATTAAAAAATATTGAATTTAAACAAATTAATTATGAATATTAAAAGAAAATTAATAGAATAAAAAAATTAAAAAAAAATTTGATCCCGCCGGGAATCGAACACGCGACCAGAGAAACAAGCCAGCCGCCGTGAGCCGTTTAAGCCGCCGCCGCCGGTCATTTTTGCCTCAGCCGCCGCCGCCGATTTTTTTCGGCTCATTTCGGCTGGAAGTATCAATTTTCCAAAATAAAAAAATTAGAAACAAATGTCATTTTTAAAACAAATTTTCTACTTCATCATTTCCTGAACCATCAAGAGTATTTTTTTTAGTTCAAAAAAAATAAAAGAACCAGTTTTATAGTCAGAGCTAAGAAGGATTTTTGTCATAAACATTTCTTAAGTTGCAAGTTTTGCTTGAAAACTTCTGACATATTTCGCTGAAATTAGGATATGCAATTTTAGCTTAATTCGCACAAAACCGAATTCAGCTTTAGAAATTGAATATATATCATTCCATCAAACCATTCCTTTATAATTAATTCATATGTTTCATTTCCAAAGTTTAATATTAAATAGAATGCATTATTATGTTGAATACATTCCTTATAGAATTACAATCAATTTAAATAATTAATTTCTTCGAGTTTATTTTGTGACCAATACTTTATTTATAGAATTTTCTATCCACGGGCTAATTATGGTCAATTAAATGTTAAAATGAAATAAAAATCAAATTATTTCATCCTTTTTACTCGACGTTTCGTTGACGGTATTTCAACTTCTTCTGGAGTGCGAATTTTATTAATTTGATTTTACATATTTACATTGTCAAGTATTTTATTTAAAATTGAATAATTACAACCTAAATAAATCACAGTTTAACCTAACGACTAGTATCACAGAATTTTCATTTTTTTTTTCATTAATTCTAATTTTTTACATATTGGCTTATCAAGTAATTTTATTAAATCCGTAAAAGACTAAGGTATGAATATACCAATGATTCTGACAACACTTTAGTTTATAATTACAAATTAAATAAAAATGTGGCTTATTTTAGGGATTTAATATTGATATCAAATAATAAAAATAATGAAGGTAATTAACCAAAATTTAAAGACGCAAACATTTGTTTTAATATTTTAAAAACCGAATAAAACGTGAAAGATAATTATAAAAATAATGAATTCATTAAAGAATTCATTCACTCTGCATACAAATTAAAAGAGTGATGCCAGTGAATGAATTCATAAGGAATGGTATAAACGAATGATATATTAGTAAATTTTAATTAAAAATTCAAAAGTGAATTAAAGAATTAATTCATTCGAATCTATGGTCGTAGGTTTGGTTAAGTAGATCACATCACATTTTTCAGAAATTTCAGTACACCTAAAATTATTATCAAAAGACACATTTTTAAGCCATTGCGGACGAAAAAAATGTTAAGTAAGTTATTTCTCGGCCGACTTATAAAATTGGGGAGATATTTACAATAATCGACGCTATTCTGAGTTCCGAATTTACAAAAAAATTCTAAAGTGAAACATTCCGGATTTTTTTGCTGTTCCGTGATCCACATCCGAGTTATTTTTTTCGTTTTATTTTGTGTAGAAAAAGCTTGATGATAGTTAAACGAATATATATTTTTTTAACAACAATTATTATATAATAATTTATTTTAAAATTAGTCTATGAATATTAAAATTTGGTAGGAACAGCAAATTTTCGAAATTTTTAATTCCGTGTGATTTTACAAATCAACTCTAATTAAAAAGTTTCGCGACTCAGAACAGGGGTGAATATCTAAATGTTTTTACTTTTCTTTTAATTTTTTCAACTTTGACATCTTTTCGAGCATAATTTTTTCGAACCATATTTTTTTGTAGTTTATTCTAAAAACACATTTAATTTTGAGTGAAAATAGAGTTTGTTTATTTCTAAGTTCCGAATCCACATAAAAAAATTCTAAAGTGAAACATTCCGAATTTTTTTGCTCTTCTGTGATCCACATCTGAATTATTTTCTTCGTTTTATTTCGTGTTGAAAAAGCTTGGTGAAAGTAAAAGGAATATTTTGTTGCAAAAATTGATATGTTAAAATTTATTTTAAAATTTTTCAGTATGCTAAAATTTGTTCGAAACAGTCAATTTCCGACATTTTGAATTTTGTGTGATTTTACAAAACTACTCTAATTAAAAAGTTTCGGAATTCAGAACAGAGGTTATAGTGTCAAAACTCTGTTTTTGAGCGACTTCAAGCACTTAACAATTTTAAATTCAGTAATTTTTCAACCGATTTTGAATCTTGGAACGTTTTTGGAAAGACAAAAAAATTAGCTTTCCAAATAGTATATGTATATAGAATTATTTATTTGTAACTGAAATATATTGAAAGTTTTTTTAAAAAATATTGACGGCTTTTTTACAGTATTAAAAAATTCTTTACTATTGTAATTTATTCTGAAAGTGGATTTAGTTTTTAGTAAAATCAGATTCTTTTGTTTAAATTAATTGAAAATTGAAAAAGTTATCGTAATTTTTCTAAACATTTAATTTCAGCTATTATAAAACATCTCGATGTTAACTTTTTCAATTTTCTTATAAATGCAGAGATTCCATGTATAACTTTGACAATTTTAAAGCGATTAAAGTAGAACTTCATTTTACTCTGAATTAAGAATAACAAATTTATTAACAAAATATTGTAATTAAAAGCCGTCAAAATTAAACAAAATAAGAAAAAATTAAGAAAATCAGTTTTATTTGAAAATATTTCCACACAATTTTGTTGAATATATAAACATATGTATATATTTGAAAAGCTCTTCTAGGTCCGTTCAAAAACTAAAAATCCTAAATTTGTAATTTTTATCGATGAATTCAACTTTAAATTATTTTTTATTTGATAATTCCAAATTTTTTGTACAATTTTCTACTGCTATTTTTTGGAAACATCCTTAAACATCTTTAAATTACGTGTATAATGTTCTATCAAGCCGATCAAGCCGCCGCCGCCGCCGATTATTTGGTTGCGCCGCCGCCGCCGATTTTTTCCGGCTCAACCTTAATCGCCGCCGCCGCCGCCGCTTTTTTGCTTGCGCCGCCGCCGCCGATTATTTTGATCGGCTTGTTTCTCTGCACGCGACCCTTTGTTTGGAAATGACAAATGATAACAAAATCACTTTTTAGGATCACTTTTAGAGCAATTACTCTTAGAAGCAATACCTAAATGGATTTTTGGATGTTGTTCAGAAGTAATTCGGATACTGAAAGAAGTGATTTTTTGAAGTTTTTCAGAATAACTTGATACTTGTGGAGCAGTGAAAGAAGTAGTTTGTAAAGCATTATTTCCAATTTTTTTTTGTTGGGTATATTTGTGCATATTATCCACTACAAGAATGCAACTATTAACCCTCTAACGCACAAGGCCGTCTTCAGATTTTAAATAGTTTTGGATAAATACCAATATTTTATTAAACAAGTTGTATTAAATCCATAGAAAACTTAACTATATACTTTTTTGCCTTCAAACTTTTTTTTATAAGGAACAGTTTTCAAACAAGAAGCATGTAAAGTGAAAATTTAAAAAATTTGAAAAAATTAACTTTTTAAAACAGAAAAAAATTTTTGAAAAATTGCCAAAAATACATTTACGATCTGGCGTACATTGCCGATAATAACAAAGCTAGTTTAAAGTCTCTAATTGTAAAATCAGTTAAAATTTTTTCTCCAGGACTCACAGGATAACGCCAGGATACGTTTTGCAAATATCTCTCTAACTCAAAAACTAGCCGATAGATTTTCTTAAATTTAAACACAGATTATATACTATGAGGTGGTAGTAAGCAGAACTAATTTCGTCAAAATTTATTGATGTTTAGTGCCAAATTCGCAAAATTTCGCAATTTTCAAAAAGCGAAAACCGCCATAACTTTTGAAATAACAACAATTGATTAACAATTTTCGGTAGGTAATTTTATTTTATTGATAGTATTATTTACAGCAAAAACCGAAATTATTTAACCACTGAGTTTCAAGATACTTTTTCAACCTTTGTTGTGCTATATCGCCTAAATAAAGATATACATTAAAATTTTAATAACTGTTCCATGGTAGATTTTCAACGCCAAATATACCATATTGCATTCAGAAGAAAGAGCATTAGAGGGTTAAAACAAACATATACATTAGAGTTGTCCAAAAAAAAAAAAAGTTGGAATTTTCACGCTCCACAACCCTACAAATATGCCACTTTGAAAAAAAAAAATGTAGCCTGATCAAAAATATCAACAAAAAAGTTTTGTTTAGAGGTATCACATCGCAATTGAAGTTTCGAGGTTGTACTTGTTCTATTATTTTTAATTAATTAAAAATAATGGAAAAAATGAGAAAAATTAAATATAATTATTATGATCGCGACATATCAAATCTAATATATTTTTAGGTGTACATTACGAATATGAAATCAAAATTGAAATCGGAGTCGCGGATTTCGCGAAATTTTAAAATTTCATACAAAAAAGGATCAACTTCGATTTACCAATTTACCAATATGAAAATTTCGTTTTTGCATTAATATATATCTCCTAAATGTCCTATTATGTGGGATAGGGTTTTTGGTAGCAATAAAATTATAGCAATCTAAATAATAGCGAAATATTAAAAAATGTCAAATTTTAACTTAATTTGCAAGGATATCTGTTATTCTTTTTAAAATTAAAATCAGTGTTATATATAATGAAGGTCCTTGGTAACTAAATTGCAAAAGTATAACAAATTGCATTTTTCGATAACACCGCTTACAGGTAATTGGGAAAATATCTCAAAAACCTTGAGTTTTTTTGAATTTTCAATAACCGCGAATAATTCATAAACAACAAATTTTTTTTAAGTTTCGATTGCTGATTCATAATCTGCGTTAAAATAAAGATCAGATTTGAGAAATTTGCGCATACAAGGCAAAAACAAGTTGAATTTTTAATTACATCTTTTCGGAAAATTTCGAAAATTTGACTAAAATATGTATTTTTTTTGTATAAATTTAAAAAAAAAACGCGAATTACTTAAAAGTTATTTAATTTTCTTAAGTTTTGATTTCAAATTCCTTATATTCACATTAATTAAGACCAGATTTAAAAAAAATTGTTAAATAATAGCGTACAGGTTAAGAAATAATTAAATTTAAAGTCAACCCTACTTTTTGTATAAATTACTCTAGAGATAAATTACTAATTCTTAAAAGACAACTTTTTGTGCTACCGCGAATTCCAACTTTCATGTTTTTTTGGACCACTCTAAGATACATACATATATTTATAGATAAATGTGTTAGTATAAACATATGTATATGGATGAAATCAAAAAATGTGATAAATTTTTGGGCCAAATTTGTGAGAAGCAAAAAGTGTTAATATTTCGGTTTTTTCTTAATGGAATCAGTAAGTGTAGTCATTATAAACCTAATTACAAAAAATCTCTTCTACAAGTTGTCGCAATAACTTTTTTTGCACAATTTTAATTATTTTTGTTGTAACGGAGTTTACATTTCTGCAAGCAAAAGATATAACAAAAAAAATTGGGTACGAGTTTTCTTCAATTTATTAGTTTTTCGTATTTGGGTTTTCAACTTGCTTTCCAATGATATATAATTTGTGTTTATCAAATTGGCGGTTTCGCGAAAAAAATACAATTCATTCCGCGAAAAAATTTTTTTTTAATTTTGTATTTTTGGTCATTTTAAATGCTTTTCAAAAATATAATATTTTTTAAAATCCAAACAGCGGTTGCGCAGTTACAAAATAATATATTAAAAACATAGCATTTCACGATCAAAAAATTCTTAAATTGTGTGAAACAAATTTAATTTGTCAAACTAATGTCAGTAATGACTCGAAATATCGATTCAAAACCAATGAAATGCAAAATCAATCGTTTTTCGCTCCAGCAGCTTAGGGTAAAAAACTGATAACTTTTTTTGATTTGACGCAAACTTATTAGTTGAATCGTCTTTTGACGCATAAATATTAGTTGAATCACCTCTGTTTATGGTTATTTTAAAATATTTTAAACATTTATCTACATTTATTTGAATGAAACCAGATGCAAACAATTGTGGTTACGGAGTTTACAGTTACGGAGTTTACATTTGGTTACTTTTTTCGTTTTCTTTCAGAAACGCTTTGTCAGAATTTTTTTTCCGAAACAAAATCGCATGATGCCTACAAGGTGAATCCAAATATGACATTGTTTTTCTTACTCGTTAAATAGTTTGGTGTAAAAATTAGGAACGGAGTTTACAACATTTTTTCAAATCTTATTAAAGACATCTTTTTTCATCTCGAGAATGTTACGTGCTTCAAGTCTGTTATACTGGATGATTACTTATAGTCCAACGATCATTTGAGTATAAATAACATTATACTTTTCGCAATATAAATAATAGATAACTCCAAAATTCTGGTATATGCATTTTTATCAAAAATTATGACGAAAAATCGTTACAGAGTTGAAGTCGTGATAGCTAAGATATACGAAAAAGTTTGTAAAATGTATTAATTTTTATTAAAAACACCACTTTTCCTCTTCATAAAAATTCTTGCAGTTAGTGTTAGTTTTTATCACATTGGTTATTAAAATATAAGCTATTAAAGTTAAAAAACCTTATGAGTTACTTGTTACGGAGTTTACATTTGGCCTATAAAATTGGTCACAAATTTTATGTATTATCCAAAAATTGGTCAGATTGTTATAAATTTTGTAAAACAGGTGACAATGCGCTGATATATATCGAAATATGTAACTCAAATGTAATCCATGCATTAGAAATTCGGTGGTTACACGGTTTTTATCACATTTTTTGATATCACCCATATGCTAGTTTCGATAAAATGTGAGATGAATCAGTTTGTTACAACGGAAATTTAATATAATTTGACGGAAATTAAATATAAAAACAGACTTGTGTTTATAAATGCACATTAGGGTCACCTTCGTTATGTGGATGGAAAAAAATGGCGCCCTGTGACCCCCCCCCCCCCCCCCCCCCAGAAGTGTGCCTTTGGGTACGAAGAAAACACCATGCAAAAAACTAAGGTGATCGTATAACGGGAACACGTGCCGCATCGGCCCTGAAGTTTGCAATACGATTTACAAGGCGAAGAAATCACTTTTTTGGCTTTTTCGAAAATACTGGCTCCTAAATAACTGTATTTTTGGAAAATATAAATAGAATCATAGTCTAGACTGAATTACCTTTCCGGTAATGTATAATCGGTTGGGAAATATTTAAGTAATTGCAATTTCCGCAGATCATGGTAGGGTTAAAATGAGATAAATTATGAAAATCGTAAAAAATGAAATATTTTTTCAAAAATTTACAATAGCTGTATTTTCGACTTAACTATATCCGTTAACTTTCAAAAAAGCACAAAGTGCATAAAAACGGCTTTTAGACGAAAACTAGCATATTACTTTTCGTATGCACGTTAACTTACAACGTGGATAATTATCAACGTTGAAAACTCAACGTTTATACATTTTCACACCTGGCGTAACTTCTTCGCGTTACTACCTAAAAATTTCGATTATACCGGAACTATCATAAATACTCACTATTTAAAAAAAATTTGATACTCCAATCAGTTTAACGTAGATTTGCTATAAATACTTAACGTTGATAGGTATGAACGAAAATACAGTTAATGTTATAATCTAGTTTCATTTCTAAGATCCACAAATATTCAGATATAGTGTTTTGTCTCTCTTGAGTCATGATAACCTAGTCCCAGGTAAGGCCAAAGATGGGATTTTTTTTTATAAATTTCCAAAACTCTAGTTTTGAGTTTTTTAAAATTTGGCTCAACAAAATATAAAAAAATAGAGGTTTATTAAATACACCTTATAGAATAATTCTACTGAAAATTACACATATACATCTTTTAACATAACAGTGACGCCGTTTTAAATTCGAAAATTCTAGTGAAAAGTATGATATTGGCCAGCAATCTAGATAATATTATTAACTGTATGAAGGTAATGTATAGTTGATCTTTTATGAATGTCCCTTGTTTGATTTGAGATAATAATAGTAAACTACGGAGAAGAAAAATTGAATTCGCCTTATCGAAGTTTTTGAAAGGATGTATCCCTTTTAGTTAAACCAATTATATGTACGAATTATCGGAAGAGCTGCAAAATAAAGAAAAAATGCTAACACTTTAAGGCCTTAAGGGAAAACTTAAATTCAGGGAATAAACGAAAAAGTTTATTCCTTAGGGAAATTAAAGGTACAAGGGAATGAATTCCCAGGGAGTTCATTCACTAGGGAATGAATTTCTTGACTTAAAATTGAATTAACTCGTGTTGAATGAATTCTTTAATACATGAATTATTTAGTTTTAATGCTTCATGCTTTCTCTAAATTTGAATGCATTGAATTCATTCACAGGAATTAATTCCTGTGAATTAATTTCTTGAATAAAATTTTAGGGAATTCATTCCAAAAAGGAATTAATTCTTTAAAGCTCTGATTATGTTAATATTTCATCATATGAAGGAAAGTTTCAATTTTTCATTTGACGAAATGAATATAAAAATAGTTCATAAATACTTCACCTTTTTATGAAATGAATTCAGGAAACTTTGAATTCATTCTAATTTAAAATGGAATTAGTTCTTATGACTAAAGCTTTTGGAAACTAAGCTATCGAAGTAATTCTATAAAGCTCAATTTACATTACATACAGCCAAAAACTAATAATTTTTAAAATTTAAAACAAAAATAGTAAAGTGCGTTTAAAAACCGCTTACAAATTTTTATACCCTACACCACTATGTGGTCAGGGTATTATAAGTTTGTGCTGATGTTTGTAACACCAAAAAATATTGGTCGTAGACCCACCTTATAGTATCCCGATCGGTTCAGAATTTTTTTTTATTTCGATTTAACGATGTCCGTCTGTCCGTCCGTCCGTCCGTCCGTCTGTCTGTCTGTCCATGCAATCTTGTGCGCACTCTACAGGTCGCACCTATTAAGATATTTTGATGAAATTTGGTACGCAGACCTATGTTAGCCCAAGGACGAACAAGTTTGATTTTTTTGAACATCGGTCCATGTTTAGACCTAGTGCCCATATAAGGGTCCTACCAAAATTATACTGTTTATATGCTGCAGGTCGTAAATATTAAGATATTTTGATGAAATTTGGTACACAGACCTATATTGGCCCAATAATGCAGCCTATTGATTTTGGTGAACATCGGTCCATGTTTAGACCTAGTGCCCATATAAGGGTCCTACCAAAATTATACTCTTTATACGCTGCAGGTCGTAAATATTAAGATATTTTGACGAAATTTGGTACACAGACCTATATTGGCCCAATAACGCAGCCTACTGATTTTGGTGAACATCGGTCCATGTTTAGACCTAGTGCCCATATAAGGGTCCTACCAAAATTATACTGTTTATATGCTGCAGGTCGTAAATATTAAGATATTTTGATGAAATTTGGTACCCAGACCTATATTGGCCCAATAATGCAGCCTATTGATTTTGGTGAACATCGGTCCATGTTTAGACCTAGTGCCCATATAAGGGTCCTACCAAAATTACACTGTTTATATGCTGCAGGTCGTAAATATTAAGATATTTTGATGAAATTTGGTACACAGACCTACATTGGGCCAATAACGCAGCCTATTGATTTTGGTAAACATCGGTCCATGTTTAGACCTAGTGCCCATATAAGGGTCCTACCAAAATTATAATGTTTATACGCTGCAGGTCGCAAATATTAAGATATTTTGATGAAATTTGATACACAGACCTATATTGGCCCAAGGACGAAGCCTATTGATTTTGGTGAACATCGGTCCATGTTTAGAACTAGTGCCCATATAAGGGTCCCCCCAAAATTGGCTTGGTTACAAACTGCAGGTCGCAAATATTAAGATATTTTAATGAAATTTGGTGCGCTGACTCACATTATAGAAAATTTTGACATAAGCCCCATTTTAACCCATTCGAATTTCGGATCCAAACAATACACCAAACTGGTGTAGGGTATTGTATAGTCGGCATGCCCGACTTTAACCTTTTTACTCGTTTTTACTAACTTTTGTATCCGAGTGCATAAAATTTCAAAATTTTAAAGTCCCACTAGTAATATTATGTTTACGTTCTAAAGTATGTGATTACTGAAAATATAAATGTTGAAATCTAACATTATTTTCATAAAAATAAAGATTCTTTCGCTCTTAACAACTGTTAAGTTTACTTATTCATACTAAAAAGGAACTTTTAACCACTAATGGCATACTTAACTTTAAACTAAATATACCAACATTCCACTGCTACTTGTAAAAGTCAAACCATAATCAGCTTCCCTTTGGAGTATTTTCTGTTTTGTGAAAAACATAGTTGGGCATAAGTCAGTGTTGCCACCAGTAAAACAAAAAAATACACAGCTGTAGGTCAAAAATTATCCAAAACCTTATGAAATTACACAAAAATGTATATATTTTTTTTATTTTAAGCAATCGTTGTTTTTATAAAAAAACGAGTAAAAAGGTTAAAGTCGGGCATGCCGACTATACAATACCCTACACCAGACTGGTTAAAAGCCAACTAATGTTTGAATCCGAAATTCGAATGGGTTAAAATGGGACTTGTGTCAAAATTTTCTATAATGTGAGTCAGCGAACCAAATTTCATTAAAATATTTGCGACCTACAGTTTGTGACCAAGCCAATTTTGGGGGGACCCTTATATGGGCACTAGGTCTAAACATGGACCGGTGTTAAGCAAAATCAATAGGCTTCTTCCTTGGGCCAACATAGGTCTGTGTTCCAAATTTCATCGAAATATCTTAATATTTGCGACCTGCAGCGTATAAACAATATAATTTTGGGGGACCCTTATATGGGCACTAGGTCTAAACATAGACCGATGTTCACCAAAATCAATAGGCTTCGTCCTTGGGCCGACATAAGTCGGTGTACCAAGTTTCATCAAAATATCTTAATATTTGCGACCTGTAGAGTGCGCACAAGAATGCATGGACAGACAGACAGACAGACAGACGGATGGACGGACAGACGGACATCGTTAAATCGAAATAAAAAAAATTCTAAGCCGATCGGTATACTATAAGGTGGGTCTAGGACCAATATTTTTTGGTGTTACAAACATCAGCACAAACTTATAATACCCTGACCACATAGTGGTGTAGGGTATGAAAAATTAATAGATGCACATACAGTAGTGGACTATAGTGGATACATATTTGAATATTTTTAAATCTGTATTTATAACTTTTGTTCAATTTGTGATATCCAAGTGTAGTTCTTCCAGTTTTTGAAGTGGCCAGGTCAGAGCCCCGATTTGAATCCCATCAAGAATTGGTGGGCAATTGTCAAAAGAAGACTCTTCCAATGCGAACGAGCACCGACCAACTTAGATGATCTTTGGTCAAGAGTTTCAGCGGAATGGGCTAATATTCCACCTCAAACTATTAAAAATCTCGTGGAAAGCATTCCTTCTCGCATAAAATCTGTTTTAAAGAACAAAGGACTTTCGACAAAATATTAAAGAAAGACAAAATATTAAAGAAATATGAACAATACTGGTCACAATTTGCAATTATTTTTTCATTAACTTCTTAATGATATTGTCTACTATATTTAGGTTTTTATTGAAGAAGAATGTTTTATTTTCATGCTTTAAAAAAAAAATCGTTTAAGTTTCTATAATAAAATAAAAATTATAACAATTTTCGAAAAATGTTGAATTATTGCATCCTCTTTAGTCCACTGCTGTATGTGGGGTTTTAGACTACGCACAGTAGGGTAGAATCGAAATAATTTGGAAATAATTCTGCCACTTCCTACCCGTTGGTTGGGTTGCTATGAAATTTCACACTGTCGTAGAGCTTAATTTTCGATGGCCGAACCCACGGACCCATCGGGAGCTATGCCATTCAACTCTAAAGAAATGCACCTATAGAATGTAAATTTAGAAAGCCTGCCAGACGTAAAAAAAAAAATTATAAAAATTTTTTCGGATATCGGAAAGTGTCATCTCATTCGGTAGGAAGGTGACAGCAGATGTTTGATTTAGATTCCACTAATATGAACTAAATTTGGAGAAAATCGTTTAATATTTAGACACAATTTACCTACAAAGGACATATAAATAATCAATTATAGGGTGTCATTTATAGTAAAAAGGGTCTATGCATGGTAACTAAGACTAAAATAATTATTTAAAAGATATTTTTATGTGCCCGACTGTGCTGCTGCTGCTGCAAAAATTTTTGTGTGATCAAAATTCAGTAACTGTTATAAAAACTCAAAAAAATACTAGATTCTTCAGTCATGAGGAAATCAAAATCATAAAAACCTCAAATATCTTTCTCCTCATTTTCAAATGGTCTTGCCTCCCAAAACAAAAATATTTATTTTGCGTGCAGTTTGACAAATATTTTTTTCAAAAAATTTGCAATATACGGGATTTATATGCAAAAAATATGCGTTGAACAAATTGAAATTTGTAGTTAATGTTACACAAACAAACTAACTTTTTCTTCTGTCGGACTTGAAAGCATAGAATTTAGTATGTTTTTCAACAAAAAGAAAATTACACAAAAACTACACAAAAATGTCATTATTCAAAAATTATCCAAGGAATGTTGAAACAGTCCCTTTTTTGAATAATTATTCAAAAAGTGGCAACACTGGCATAAGTATACTGAGGACTTTCAAGTACCTACATACATTGTACTTATACGAGTACTTGAAATTTTGTAAATACCAGTACCATATTTTACACGAGTATATTTATTAATCATTACAAAGTAGTTGGGTTGCACTTGGTACTATTTACAAATATACTATGTACTTGAAAAGTACGTTTTTAATTCCCAAGTTTCAATGGTACTATTTAAGTAGCTTGGTACTTAGCAATTACATTTATACTTTACTATCTCAAGCAAGGAGCATACATTATCTCTTGCTGGTATGGCGGAGATTTAAAGAAATTTAACATTAGATGAGGTGCTTATTATTTTAGTTAAATTTTTATAAGAAATAATTCGATCAATGTTACATAAAATGAACCTAAAACATTTCACAACAAAACAATACTATAAAACATTGTTTAAATCACAAAAAAAAAACATGGTTAGCAAACACTAAAATACCCTTAAGATACCACTAACGAAAGAATTTAAAATACCGTTAACGTAAAATGCCGTAACAAAATTATTTAAAATTACATTATCCCTTAAATACCCTAACGAAATAATTTAAAATACCGCTAAAAGTTGATTTTTTAATTTTAGTAAGGCTGAAAATTTGTATAGTAATCAGAGCTTCTGAAGACTTGAATCCATCATTCTGTTTTCAATTATGATTAACTATGGACTGATTGAATTCTCACATTGCAATTATAAACATCGAATAAATACTTAATTGGTCTCATTCGATTAAGTTTTAAAGACTTCAATCATTTTACATCATTCGATTTGTTCAATCACTGAATTCAGTGGCTACACTCAAAAAAATAAGTTAGTAGAAAAATTAGTAAAACGTCTTTTATATCAAGTTTACTAGTTTTCAGCAATTTTTTTTGCTGAAATTCCGTTTTCAGCAAAAGATTTAGTTATATTTTTTAGCACTAAACTAATTTTGAACTAATGTTTAACTAATTTATTTTGCTAAAAAATTGTGCTGACAACCGCATTTATAGCGTGTACGACAACCAGATAGACAAGATGTAGATGTCGCAGCTTGTCTGGATGTAGTATAGACAACGGCAACAAATGATAATTTTAAAAAACTCCACACAATTTCTATATTTAAATTTTCAGCAAAGAAATTAACTAAAGTAAAATTTCGCTACAAGTTTTTTAAGTTTTTTTCAGTCTACTAATATTCAGCAAAAGGTTTAGTGATTTTAGCAAGGTTTTTTTTCATTTGCAATCGACTAAGTGTTAGCAAAACTTTTGCCGAGATTACTATTTTTTTTGATAAAATCAGCTCGCTGATTTTGAGCAAACACCTTTTGCTTAAATCACCAACTTTTTTGCAAGCACGCTCCTGACTAAAAATTTTCTGACACAGCAACATTTTTTTGCTGACTTTACAGACTTTTTTTTTTTTAGTGTAGCTGAGTGGAGATGTCCTCAGAATCTGAAGGAATTTCTCTAATAAAAGGCCTTCAGAATCTGAGGGTTTTTATAGGGGACAAGTTTTCCGAAGCTGGTGGTAGTTCTATACAAAAATATAGAAAAAGCGTCAGACTCTGAGCACTATTTTCTGTGGACGAACTTTCAGATTCTGAGGATGCTTAGCTAAAGAATATTTCATTATTTTATTTATTTCTTTTTTTTTTATATTATATGGCTCTTTTATATGTATTTATTGTTTTTTATTCTACTAATTAATAAAGAAATAAAAAAAGGTAATGGGAAACAGTGTCTTGTTGAATTCTATAGTTAATTCGGTTAAGACTATCATTAAAATTCGATTGGGATAACATTTATGTTGTTTAAATATAGTGGGTACATCAGAAAATGGCGATTGTGCCAACCGAATAATGTGATAGTACATGTAACTACTAAAATTCGGTTGGCAACAAATTCGGTTGGAATGAATGGAACGAATTCCTAATGATTAAATGCAATGCTTGATAAAATAGTATGAACTATATTGATTGAACTCCTTATACATATTTCAATTCGATCGAATGAGTTCCAAGCATTATATATATATATATATATATATATATATATATATATATATATATATATATATTATGTCCTGTGGTTCCTATAAGGAATAAAGGGCCACAAGAATTGCGATTGTATTCGTATTTAATTCATTCGATTTTTTTAATTTTTTTTTATTTTATTTTTGTAGTTTTATAGTAGCATACATATATCATCATAAAGTTTTCTAAAATGATAATCCTAAACATTATATAATCAGGATAGAGTTTGCTGTTCGGTTTTATTCGAAACCGAAACCGCGGTTTTTAAAGCCTCAAAACCGAAACCGAAAACCGACAAAAATAAGTCGGCTTTTAACAATGACTTTAACCAATTAAAATAATTAAGTAGATTGCATCCCAGTGTGCAGTTGAAATCCGAAAAGAGTCATAAAAAGCCCTAATTAATACCTTCTGAAATTAACCTATATGAGGGAGTATTTCTTCACCGATGTAGCCTCTTTCCGAAAGCACTTTTACGACTCATAAAAGACGCTGAATTATGAGCATTATTGGAAAATTTAGAATTTTTTGAGCTATTATGAGTCATTTAAGATTAATTTTTGAGTAATGGAAAAATTAAAAAAAAATCGAAGACACTCATAAATACGGGTCTATTATGTTTCATTTATGACTCGAAAATTGCATCACTCTGAAAATGATCATATTTTAGAATCCTAAATTTCTGAGCGCTCAGGAAAATGTTGGTTGAATCTTGAATTTCAAAAAGGGCTCAGCTCCTATTTTACAAAATTTTGTATTTAATTGTAATGAATATTTTCTCCATTAAATATTAGTTTAAAGAATATTTTATTTTTTGTTATTACGGATAACATAAGTTAAGTCAAGTCACCAAAAAGGCAGATAGTTTAAGAGATATTGAGTTTCATATATTCAGTTCAGATTTTCACAGCGTATTTAAAAAAAATACTATTTCGTAGTTCACGAAATTTGTGAAATTTTAACTTTATATTGTTCAAAACAATTTGCTAAAATTTAAACTCTTGAAAATACAGCTTTAGTTGCCGACAACAAAATAAAATAATTATATTTATAACGGTTTTCCGTGTTTTTTTTTTCTTCTCTCGTAAAGGTCTAGAAACGGAGTAATTTTTCTTTATTCGAGTGAGAAATTCAATCGAATTTCAATAAATATCGTGAACGTATTAAAATATTTAATTTTTTTGTATATTTAATTAATTTAAAACAATTGCATTAATATCACAAGAAAACCGAAAAATAACCGAAACCGCGGTTTTTATAATTTTAGAAAACCGAAACCGCGGTTTTCAAATTTTTCGGTTTTTAGCAAACTCTAAATCAGGACAATTTTTTTTCCAAAAATTTTACTCAAGTAAGAAATTTTCAAACAAAATTTAACATATTGAGATGGCCAGCGGGCGTATAAAGCAACAGCACCCATTTTTGATAACTTTACGATAAAATTTTCAGCTTTACTAAAATCAAAAATCTAAAATTTCTTTTTAATAGTAGGGGCACACTAGCGCCTAAACGCGGTAACGCCAGCCTACAGTTATTTCATGGATGAGCATTAAAGTTGTGACTAGGGAATGCATCCCGGGATTTCCCGTCTCGGGATTCCCGGGAAATTAAGCTTATTTCCGTTCCCGAATTCCCGGGAATTTGGGTCGGAATTCCTGGGATTTCAAAATATGCAATTTAAAATAATAAAGTTAATTATTTAAAATTTTTATATGCAAAATTTTTCCAACGTTTTAAAATAGTAAAAATTTTACATTAGGTTTGTTCGTTTACTTACTACAATTTGCTACTTTTACCACTACTGAAAAATTCAAAAAGTAAACAAAACTTTCCAATTGTAGTAAAATTAATAAGATTTTCAAGTAAACGAAGACACTGATTAATTTGTGTAATAGATCCAACTTACATATCGTTAGCTGAAATGCAAAACCACGTAACTAACAAAAAATTCAAAATCGGTTTTTTGATCGATTATGAAGCATATCAACGAGGTCCACGTCTTCTCCAATTTTTACTGTCATATAATAAAAATTAGACATATTATTAGCGAAAATCGAAAGCACGTAACTACATACTTGTTGCTTGAAAATTGTAACTAACACATATTTATTTCTATTGAGTTTTATTTATTCATAGTAGGATTTGAATTTTTATATTTCACTAGCGGATAGTGCTACTACGCTCCCCTCCCCTAGTAGTCCTATTTTCTCATAATTATAGTGATTATAGTTTGAAATTTTTACTTTGTTAATTATAATAAATTTTTTTTTTTTTGGAGATCCCACAGTCAATATGATTCGTGTATTAGCGTATGATCCCTCTGGAGTAATTTATTTTAAATTAAGTGCAACAGATGAGTTTAAGGAATTTCCACAAAGAATTGGAAACAAATTAAAAGCGTTTGAAACTTTGAAGTTGCATTTACAAAGAATAAAAATTTCAAGCAAAAAATGGCAACATCTTCAGGACCTTAAACCATTTCTTCCACCCGATTGTCATTATTATTACAATGAAATTCCATTTGAGAAGTAAAGGTTTAATTTTTTCCTTTATTTGTATTGTAGTTATTGTTGTTAATTATCTTTTGCTTTTGTAAATCATTTTTTATTTTCATATTTAAAAAAAAATAATAAATATATAAAGCGATATATTAAATAACAAGAGAACAACTTCTTTTATTCTACATTTTATGAATGCAAAACAAAATTTTCCTTGAAACTTAAAAAAAATTCATTGTAGTTACGTGTTTTTGTTTAAGAAAATACGAGTTCAAAAGCGCATAACTAACTTAACTCTTTGAAACATTAATAAATTATTACTTTTATTCCAGAAATGAATTAATCAGTCTATATTTATAAAATCTGCGATATTTGATTACCAAAACTCCATTTATTTTTCAATATATAACATTTTTTGTTTCTCCTGTAAAATAGTAAAAATGTTAGTTACGTGGTTTTGCATTTCAGCTAACGATATTAAAAAAAAAAACACTCAATTAAATAGAGTTTGTATTACAAAAATTTGAATCGCAATTATTCTGTACAAAATTAGGGACAAATTTTTTCATTGATTTTTAAAAGTTTTCAAGTAAGTTAAAATTTGTTTCGAAAATTTTTAAAAAATTTTCCAATTTGATAAAATTGTTTTTTATATTAATTTTTGTATTTATGTTATTTTTTGACCGACAAGTTTTTTGGTGTAAAAATTTGTTTTATTTTATTCAATTTTTAAAAATATATAATTAAACTTATATAATTTCTAATATAAAAATAATTCTTTCCCACTGAAATTCCAAGAAATTCTAAGAAAAACCACTTACTCCAAATGTTTGGTTTAGTTTATTGATTCAAACTATCACAACAAGAATAAATCTTATAAATTACAGTGATAGCACGTAAAACTTTCAAGTAAATGTTTTGTCAAATTCAAATACAATTTATAAACTGATATTAATTATAAATTAAAAAACTTAAAAATAACATAGTGAAATTTAAATTGCACAAACATACATATAAATTAAAATAAACATTATAAAATTGAAAAACATTTAATACATTTTAAACAAATTTAATAGTTCCATTTTAAAGCGTATTGTGTTGCTAACCAATTGAATATTTAATGGTAAGTCATTCCAAAGACCTATTGTGTAATTAAAAAATTGTCTTGTAGATAAAACGTATTTATATTTTTGTGAGATCAGGCCTCTTCCACGTGGAGATTTTAATTATTATAAAATATTTTCTAATTTACTTCCCTTGCGGGATCCCGGGAATTCAAAATAAATTTCCCGTTTTCCCGGGAAATGAAAAAGTGCGGCATTTTGCATTCCCTAGTTATGACTCATTTTTAACAAAAATTTTACCCATCACCATGTGATAGTCAATACAAAATTAATAATAAAAATCGTGTTTGTGGGTCATTTTGACAAAAAAAATCTTCCGCACTAAATGCAATTTCTAAAAATAATTTTTGCTCGGGTATTTTTGCTTAATTTACATTTTTCAGCCAACCAGCGTTATTTAACCTAAAAAATGGGTAATTTTGACACCATGCTCTGAAATAGGTTAATTTGGATTTACTTTTTTCAGAAAATGCTAAATTTAAGGTTTTTATATCGATTTTCATGCCAAATGGCGATTTTTTACGTTTTAAAAATTTAGGGTCATTTCGATCCCTTGTGCCTATAAGGGCTAATTTCTAATTTTTTATTACTATGTATAAAATTTGGTATTAACAGAGTTATTTGAACAACTTTCACCAAATTCCGCAAGAAACAACACATTGTTTTGGTTTACTTCCAGGAAAAATCAAAAAATTTCAAAAATTTCACCTTTGACCTTGGTAAAGAAAGGGTTAACGTTGTCGGAATTTTACAAAATTTTCGGAAAACAATCTCCTGTATCAGGATTAAATGAAATCGGGAGTGATTTTGTTCCAGCTAGCTAAAAACACCAAAATTAATACTATTATCTAAATTATTAGCCAAAATTACACTTTTCTCTAAAATTTTCAAATTTAAAACTCCGTCACTGTTAAGTTAAAAGAGGAATATGTATAATTTTCAGCAGAATTATTCTCCAAGGTGTATTTAACAACTTTGACAACTTTTTTTTTATATTTTGCTGAACAAAATTTTAAAAAACTTAAAACTAAAGTTTTGCAAATTTATAAAAAAAAAAAACAAATCCCATCTTTGGCCATACCTGGGACTAGGTTATCATAAGCCAAGAGAGACAAAAATTTATATCTCAATATTTGTGGATCTTAGAAGTGAAACTAGAGTATAACATTGTAAATTTTTGAAAGAAATATTTTATTTTTTACGATTTTCATAATTTATCTCATTTTAACCCTACAATGGTCTGAGGAAATTGCAATTACCAAAATATTTTCCAACCGATTTTGGATTTTTATACATTACCACAAAGGGAATTCAGTCCAGATTATGATTTTATTTACGTTTTCCAAAAATACAGTTATTTAAGAGCCAGTATTTTCAAAAAAATCCATATTTCACCATATATTTAAAGTGTGTTGTAATTTTTCAACGAACTTTGGGCTGACCTTAGCGTTATCCGATCGGCCCCAAATTTTTTATTGGAGGCTTATAGGCCAAATGTAAACTTTTTCGGCCCGGCAATCAAGAATCGCAGCAACTTTCAGTTTCTGCCTCATATGCTATAAACGGTCTAATATACAGTGATGGAAAATATAATAGGGACATCCAAGTTTTTTTTTAATTTTATTCTCGTTGCCTTTATTATTAAAGCTGAAAATAGTAGATAAATTTGCCCCAAAATGCAATGAGATAGTTCAGAAAATTGTGAAGAATTTTAACGAAGAATTTAAATAAGAATTTTTACATTGAATAAATTTATATTGTACCAATGTTTTACAATAAATGTCCAAAATTTGGAAAAAATACCGCATTTTTAAGTTATACATCAATAATTTTATAAAATCTTTAAATAATTTAAAAAAATGCACTGCAAATCTTTGAATGTTATTCCAAATTTTTGTGGTGGAACAAAATTTTGTTAACGAATTGTTGAAGAAGTCGATTTCATACCTCAAGAAGTCTGGCAGAAGTAGAAAACAACTGTTGGCTAGTAGCTGAACAGACTGGAATACACATTATTTGTGTAAGGGAAGATATCTGGCATTTTTCCAAAATTGTAAAATATTGTAATCTGGTTTAATATAATCACGCAAACTCACGCACAAAAATTTACTCACTCACAACCAATTTTTTAACTCACGCACGACTGACTTGAGTGCTATAATTTTAACTCATGCTCACGCGTAAATCACGCCTGAATCACACAAATTTCATGTCACGCACCCATCTCTAGTACCAAGTAATTAATAAGTAACGAGATTCATGATATGTACCTTAGTACTTAAAAAGTAATTGAAACTAATTGTACTGAGAATTAATCACATTTGAAAACTTGTACGTTTGAAAGTAATCAATACACAAGTACAGATTGCTTCCCGACTATGGTTCAAAATATCTATGGGTTGTATTAGTGAAATACTAGTTGTATCAACTTCAACAAGGAACTGATTATATACAATTTAACTCATGCATTTATTTCTTTAAAATATCTACGTATTCGAGATTTTTTAGTAACATTTCCTATTTTATTTTTCTCCTTTATATTGCTTACCAACATCATCAGTGGAAGCCATGGCTTTTCAACGTAGTTACAGTAAAGTATGGTGGGGTTCAGATAATCAGTTACCCGTCATGAATGCCATGAAAGCAGCCAACCAGCACTTGCTTAACACAAATACAGTTAGTTTAACAAGTGGTGGCTTGTATTCATATTTTAGTCAGCAACAGCATCAACCACAACAACAACAACTACAACAGCAATATCAACAATTTGGCGGCAACACTTATCATTCGTTGGATTTAAATCAGTACAAATCATATGGCGGAAATTTATCGCGTATACAGGAAGTGGAAGACGAACATAATGTATCGAAAATATCGTGGGAGAAACATGATAGTCCTGGTAGTTTGAGATCACAAGTAAGTTAACATTAAAATATGAATTCAGAATTAACGCTTGTTCACAAAAAATATTAAAAATCCCTACTCGCTACTGTTCAACTCTGTTTATGTTTTATATTAACAACGTTATATGCTTAAAGTATGAAATGGACTTAAAATTATAGTTGGCTGACTCTTGTAAAAATTTTAAAAATATTTTTTTCAATATAATTTTCACAAAAATTAAGAAATAAGATAGATACTTTTTCTTAAGCCATTGGATCGCTTTATTTTTGTGTTTTTTTAAAACTTAGCAAAATATTAAAAACTAATTTTTTGGAATCTCGAAAAAAATTGAATTCTTAAGAAATTCAAAAGAAATTAGCAGCACATCCCAGCATAAAAATAGCGAAGTAGTTTAAAAAGATCAACATTTTCGTTATACACAAAGAGGCGACAATTCCTGATTTTTCTGATCTAATACTGGTCCTTTTGACAAGTTCGTAAACTTAACATATAATGTCCTTCCATACAAGTTTAATGAGCGAAAACAAATTCACACATTTTCATAAAAATACATATTTGGAGAAAACACAAATGTTTATCTGTTTTATTTTTAATGCCATATTAATATAAATTATAACTTATAAAACAAATTTTCCATATAAAATTAAGTTTATAAACGTGTTATAAGGTTTTCAAATTATTATGCAAAAGCAATTAACTGTTTCCAAAGTTACCACTTATATAAATTGTCCATATGTTACAAATAAAAGACTGTATACATTTCTGTGCCTATGCATAATAATTTGATAACCTTATAACACATTTATAAAATTAATTTTGTATGGAAAATTTGTTTTATAAGTCACTTATAAATTTTACAAGTCATTATGCATATGACCCATCATATTTAATTTTTCTCATTTTTTGGTTAAGCCAACACCAAAAATATCTCCATTTCTAAAGCAGAATTTCATTTTCAAACCACTTTAAACTACACGGCTAAAAGTAATTGTTGAACCAGATTCAATCAAGATACGGCTATGAATTCTGTATAATGGGATCACGTAAAATAAAATTTAAAAATATAAGTTTAATATCGGTGTCTTGTTGAAAGTTGGGGTTTGATAATAATGATGAAAAGTTGAACAAGAAAGAAGTAGTTAAATGCTTTTGGTTATACTGAAACTAATCAAATAATCCATAATAATTTTATTTACTTTTCTTTTTATTTGAATGGAAAAATATTATTATCGCTATTTTTATCGCTGTTTGAAAAGTACGGTTGATGTTAGTCGAATCGACTAACAATGCACTTCTAGGGTTAAAGAGTTCATAATTCATAACATTTAAAGAACTTCTTTAGATCAATATTTTCACTTATTAAAAACATGTGACTTATCCCCATTGGACATTCAGTAATCGGGCTTAAGACCTACAATAAGAAAATTTTCAGAAAGGAAGATAAACAACATATTTGCAGTGTCTATTACCTGGATCTAGTTAGATTTTTACTAAGATTAATGCAGGGTACACTCAAAAAAAAGTCAGCAAAAAATGTTGCTGTGTCAGCAAATTTTTAGTCAGGAGCGTGCTTGCAAAAAAGTTGGTAATTTCAGCAAAAGTGTTTGCTGAAAATCAGCGAGCCGATTATTCCCACAAAAAATGGTAATATTCAGCAAAAGTTTTGCTAACACTTAGTCGATTGCAAATGAAAAAAATCCTTGCTAAAATCACTAAATTGTTTGCTTAATATTAGTAGACTGAAAAAAAACTCAAAAATTTTACTTTAGTTAATTTATTTGCTGAAAATTTAAATATAGAAATTTTGTAGAGTTTTTTTTAATTATCATTTCCGTTTTATGTACTACATCCAGACAAACTGCGACATCTACATTTGTCTATCTGATTGTCGTCCACGCTGTAAATGCGGTTATCAGCACAATTTTTGTAGCAAAATAAATTAATAAAACATTAGTTCAAAATTAATTTAGTGCTAAAAAATATAACTAAAACTTTTGCTGAAAACTAGTACACTTGATATACAAGACGTTTTACTAATTTTTCTACTAACTTATTTTTTTGGGTGTACTCGGGTTGTATAAATGCGACGTAAGTACGCATATAAACAATCTTGTTGTCAGTTGCTATAATATGGTCGCAAATACAACTTAACATTTCTAGACACGAATTGATTTTTCGAACGCTTTTTAGGTCTTTAAGATTATCAGTTACAATAAACTTTTGGTTTAAATATTTAAATTCCTATAATGTGTTCGCAATACCACGAAAAAATATATAAAAAAATTTCCAAATAAAATGTAATGTGAACTGAAGTCGTAAATGCCGAACAAAACTTGTTTTCTTTTGGATTTCGTAAACATTTCATTGCCCAAATTTGTCAGAAATCTGTCATAGCCACCTTGTTAAATTTATTATTTAAGTACCCAATAGGCAGAAATGAGTTAAGAAACAAATATAGACTTTCTTAATAATAAACCTTTAGAACAAAGATTTCATTCAGTTATTAAAACAGCTTCAGTATACTCAATATACTTTATTTTCAGGATTCCGGGTTTTCGGATAATGATGAGCCACATAGTACACACAGCGCAAGTGGTCGTTCTTCAAAAACTGCATCTCCCAGTAACAAATCGATAAGAAGCTCCAAAAGTGACATTGGATCACCTACATCGACACGTACGGTAGAAACACCACCAACAGTTATAAGGCGGACTGCAAATTCAGGATTCTATACATCATTAGTAAATGTTTCCAGACGAATTTCGTTCTCAGGTTCACCAGCAAAAAACAATAAAATGACAGAAGCCGGCGATGATTCTAATGTAATGACAAAATTGGATAGTATACAATTGGTGCCAGACTCCCCACAGCCAGAGCAATTGAATTTCAATGACTCTTACGCAACACAAAATAGTGATTCTATGTCACCTATCAAAGGTAGTAATCCAAGAATAAAGAGACGTAGAAAAGTGCAACGTAAAGCAACATCACCACTATCACCAGCACACAAACGCCTACAAAAGCTCGCTGATAACACTGACGTAGGCGAAGAAGAGGAGAGTCACGGAACTGTGCTAGAAGAATTGCAAAATATTAGTGCAAGCGCAATACCAGAATATAACAACGAAACAGTATACCTGGGAGGAGCACCACCTTGTTCTACCCCACCACCACCCTACAACAATGAAACTGTGGTATTAGGTGGTCCTATAGAGGACAGTCTAAACAACATCACTTCAAAATATAATGAACAAGCAATTTCACCATTACGACTACATGTTAGATTTAATGGCAATACCAGTACACCAAAAGCTTTTAAAGTCCTTAACGCTGCCTGCACTTTACCACCTCTGTTTAGCTGCAATGACAATGATTTACTGCACGGTCATTCAAAAGATGTGCAAGTATGGATAGATGATATAAGAATGTCATACGATCATGAAGTTATGTCAACTTTACAAACTAAATCTATAGCTCAAGAAGCGTTTCGAAATCTCCAAATCACAACGAATACAGTGGCCAAATTTATAAGAAAACTTCAACAGAAAGCTTTACACATGCAAAGCTCCTTTGAAAAAGTTGAACGTATGCTTGGCGGAACACGGCATATCTCTCTGCATGAAGCTCTTGTGGGATCATCGCAATTGTTAGATCACGTTTCCGAATTCACGCTTATACTAGAACGTAGATCAGTGTTTTTTGCCGACTCACGTATAGAACGCAAACGTTATGATGACTATTTGGATCAGATGCGTATGGTCAATAAGGATACGCGCTACTCTTTGGAGAACCAACACTACATCAATATTGAATCTTTACTAGAAGATTTACAAGTTTTAAAACGTATTCTCTTGATTAGCGTAAGACAGGTTTATGAGAAACTTGTACGGATTTTAGTTCAAAGCATAGAGAATGGACGTTGTGATTTAATGTTGAAGGCGAATATTAATATGATAGCTACTCTCATGAACATCGATTATGATGGCTTTGCTTCACTCACAGACGCTTTTGTGCAATCAGAGGCGATTAGAACGTTGCTGGTAGTTTGTTTGGATAATAAGTTGAGCTCTGTGAGAGCACAGGCCCTACGAGCTTTGGCTACCATATGCAGTTCTCCTGAACCTATAGCTCAGTTGAGTTCTTGTGAAGGCATTGAAATCATTAGAGATATTTTACAAGTTGGCGGTGCTGGATCTAAGAAACCTCAAAATGTTATACAAAGAGGGAATATGGAAAGAAGAGAAGCGGTTTCGCTATTGACTCAAATTACGGCTGCTTGGCATGGTCCCGATCATAAAGTTAATGGCTTAAAAGATTGCGTCGAGACTGTGGTGGAGGGTTTAACTCAACTGTTAGTGTTCACAGAATGCTCGCAAACATTGTTGTTGTGTGCTGCAGCTTTAAGCAATTTGTCACGTATGGAAATCACTTCACATTATTCGATAATGTCACACGAAACTATTTCCAAATTGATTACTACCATGGAAAGACGAGATGAAGGAATTACGATATTTCTTTATGTAAGTATTTAGCGAAATTTTTTCAACAGTGTGAATATTTTTTATTATACAGTGTTGAAGTTTAAATTTTAAGTGACTCCTAGAAAATACCATTAGTTGTGCACTCATGGGTTTCATAGAGCAGTTCGTCGACCGGCCTGCAAAATGTCACATGTGTTTTTTTAATAGATTATCAGGAGAGCGAAAAAACTGTTACAAAATCTACTTTTAAGATATTTTATTGGCATCATATGCCATACTGATGATTTTACTAAATGAGGTCGTGAATCATTAAGGCATATGATGCCAATGAAATATCTTAAAAGTAGATTTTGTAACAGTTTTTTCGCTCTCCTGAAAATCTATTAAAAAACACATGTGACATTTTGCAGGCCAGTCGACGAGTTGGTAAACTTTTAAAAATATATTGGTATGATTTTGTCTTTTTTTTATTTTATAAGTCTAAATGAAAACATTAAATTTTGCCCGTAAAAAAATACTTTGCTCAAAAAATTGATTTCTGCATTTGTGAAATACATACATATATGTGGTCTTTAGAAAAAACAATCTAAGTGGACTTTAGAAAATTTGTAAAGATTTTTGGAGTCAACATAAAATAACCACACGTATTTATGTCTGGTCCTTACATTTTTACGCTTTATACACCAAAAGATGTTAGACCCGTCAGATAAACTTTTTTTTTTCGAAATTTTGTTAATTTCATTTGTTTTTATCGGGAATTCAGATTTTCCATTTGAAATTCAGAAAATGTCAATTGAAATTCAGAAAATATCAATTGAAATTCTGAAAATATCAATTGAAACTTAGAGAATATCATTTGAAATTCAGAAAATAGCAATTAAAATTCAGAAAACATCAATTGAAATTCGGAAGTGTAAACAAGATGTTTAAAAGAAGCCGGTGAGGTAGATAATGTAATAACTAGGGCAAGGAATTGCATGCACTTAAAAATGGAAAATATGCGCCCAAAATATGTGGATAAAAAAGAAAAATATGCATTAAAAATATAAGAAATATGCACTAAAAACTATAATTTTTGCACAAATAATGCACTTTAAAACTTAAAAATATATTTAAGTTAGTTATTTTGAAAACAGACACAGAACTCGAAGATAAGGTTTTTAAGAATGTTTATTTTGATTGAATCAAAATATGAAAACGTATTAATTTTTTATATTTTTTTACAAAATAAAAAATGCTCCTAAAAATGAAAAATATACCCAAATTGCATTAAAAAGCACAAAATATGCATTAAAAAGGCACCAAATATGCATTTAAAGTCAAAATATGCAAAAACATGCATTTACGACAAAATATGCAACAACAAATCGATGCCATTTTGTTCCAAATTTAATGATTCAGATAAATATTTAGTCCATATTAGTTTTGGACTATCGAGTAAAAACATGCATTTGCATGAAATTCTTTGCCCTAGTAATAACCTACACTCAAAATAGTTTGTAGTTTAAATTAACTGAAAATGTAATTCAAAATAAATGAAAAATCACTTGAAAACCGGTCTACTGACTTTTCATTTAAATCAAAAGAAATTTTCATTTATTTTTAAATGTTAATAAATAAACTACAAAATCCTTAAAGAATAATGATTTTTCATTTATTTCGTTTTTTTAAATTTCAAAAAATTAACTACAAAATCCGTAAGAATAAATGATATTTAGTTTATTTCGTTTTTTTAACTGACCTAGAAATCGAAAAGGAATTCTTTTATTAACAAAATATTGTAAATGAAAATATTAACTGTATGTAATAGAAAATCCGTATTTATATGTAATTTATTTTTTAAATAAACGACAAAAACAGTTAAAAAATATACTTCTTTGTATTTTAACTGAATAATAATTTAAAAATAAATGTACGGATAATTTTTTTAATAAACTACAGTCAGTTACTGTAATAATATTTTCAGTGTATAAATGTAGGTTTCATCAAAATCCGGTTTATTACTGAGTGGGAGTAAAATTTATCTTGCCCACGCGAGTGGGAATTATTTAAAATTGTGTACCTGAATGATTTCATGTAGGCTAAGTTATTTCTAACTAACTTTAAATTAACTAAACACTGTTTTCAGATCACTTAGTTCTAGAATATCAATGTAATTGAGAAATCCGAGATTATCCTCATTTTTTGGGGAACGTAGTCTTACATCTAAATAAATATTTCCAGTTTAACCCCTAAATTCATAAACGCTTTGTAAAATTATAGAAGGTTTATTGAACAAATTTTGTATGAAAATGACGTTTTGTAAACCTGCTATAATTTTACAAAACGTTTATGAATTGAGGGGTAAATATTTATTAATCTTGGACCAGCTCAATAAGTAATCAAAACAGGGCTCAAAAACTAGTACAAAAAGTTAAAAAAAAATTGTTTACTTTGAAAATTTAAATAAAGAGTAGAAAGTTCGATTTTTTCGTAAAATATTGAATTTTTTTTATTTACTTTCCTGAGTTATTTCTGAATGATTTTCTAGACTTTGCTTCTATTATTTCTTCTACAGTGGGGTTTTGCTTTAATTAAAATGAATTTGGTACAAAATTGGCGATTTTTGGGGATTTCAACTTTCAAAATTGTTATATGAGCTGAAACGTTTCTGGAAACACTGCTCATCAGCGCCAACTGTTGCATTAAAAACCGGTATTTCCCTAATTCAGGCACATGAGAAACCCCTCATTTTAGAAAAAGGTATTTATTTCTACTTAAGCCATTAAATTTTGTCAAAATGTTAAATTCTCATAAATAAATAAATTTTTCTAAGTATTTATCAAAATTTCTTTAAAAAAAATGCATTTTTGGAGGAATTTTTGAAGAGACTATTATGAATAACACAAAATTTATTTATTCAGTCTACTGATACATAATTATCTTACATGTAAAAATGTTTATAATTAATACTTTCCCTGCAAGCATTTGGATGATATTAAAGCGATATCTTATATTTTTCATTAGAATGAAAATAATCATGTAGTATTTTGAAATTGTCTTCTTTTTATCATTTGGAAGATAATTCGGGGATATTTGAAAAAATATAATCAAAAATTGAATTTGTTGTCATAATTTTTTATGGACAAATAAAGTAAATTTGAAATTTTTTGTCATTTTGAAAAAAATTAAAACAAAATTTGTACAAAAACAATCAGAAGATATAGGGCAATTCAACGTAAAACGGCCCAACACAGGAAAAAAATAATTCACTTATTTTTAATAAAAATCGGCGCTTTGAGTAGGCTAACCAAAAAAAAAGCTCTAAAAACAATGTTTAAATCGGCTATGATGAAATCAAGATAATTAATATGTATGTTGGCCAATGGATTATGTGTGCAGATATTCTTCTTTAGGCTTAAATTTAATAATGAAAAAAATAAATCGTATATTTTGTACCGGGGAGTTTATTTAGCGATATCACCTTTTTATCTTCCAGTTGACAAATTAGTGACATCACCGATTCATCTTCCTGGGGCATTGCTTTCGTATTGCCTGGAAGTATTGATTTTGGGTAACAGTTGTTCTCGACAGAGGAAACTTCCGCAATAAGAAATTGATATTGCCGGCAATAAATGTTTACTTCCTGGCGACATGATCGGGGAATCTTCTTCGTATTGCCAGATTTCTGGGTTTATATTCTTCATATTAATTAAATATTGAAAATAAACTTAAATTTAGTTTTATCAACATTATAATCTAATGGTCAAAAACTGTTACATAGTCTCAAACACCTGCACTCACAATATTTTATCGTTAAGAACAACCTAAAATTCATATTAAATTAATTGAAAACACAATTAAAATGTGGACTACTTATTTTTCATTAAGCTGCCTACACACTAGGGAACATACTTAAAAAAAGAGAGCATTTTTTGTGAATGTGTGAGTGCGTTTTTGTGTGTGTGCGTGTTGAGAGCGTGCATTTCGTGTTTACAAAATTTTTTGATATTTTTTGTTCCCTCAACCATGTTCCCTAGTGTGTAGGCAGCTTTATATTCAAACCATTTTGCTATCTATTTTCAAACATTGTTTAAACAATCCATACATAATCGAAAAATCTGTTAACCCTTAAATGTATGATCTCTTCGATTTTGACCATTTTTTCATATATAATTTCTAAAGGCGTGTACATTTAAAAAAAAAATACTAAAAAAATTATTTAAAAAAAAAAAGATGATTTTTATTGAAAAATATGGTTTTTTGCCAAATAGCTAAATTGTGATTATTTTAACGTGTATGAAAAAAAAAAAAAATCTGTAAACTATAATTTATACATTTATTGTCGCCAAAATGAATTTTATTGCGAGAATACCACTTTAAATATTTAAACAAATATTTTTGAATATTCTACTTTTTTTTATTGTAGATTTTTAGTTGATCTGAAGATGTTTTACAATGAGTGTTATTTTTGTTCGGTTTAAGATCAAATATTACAAATTCTAAATGGAATTTACAATTTTTATTTTACAACCAATAGAGAAAAACTTATGAAAAAAACTTTCCTAGAACCAATGGTTGACAATTAATGCATTTTCAAGTGACACCGCTCACTATCATCAGATTGTCTTTATGGGGTCCTCTCTAGGCTATAATGTAGATTTTAGTTTTTTGTATATATGTGACGCGAAAAATAGAAAGCGACCTAAGGATAGAAAGGCACCTAAGGTCAGGAGAGCATGGGATCGGTCTCATTCGATGCTCAGATGTTGCCCACAAAAAAAAAAAAAAAAAAAAAAAAAATTGATTTTTTTACCCTTAGGTCCCTTTTCTATGCGCTGTCACATATATGTTCAATTTCAAAGAAATGCATTTTGAGAAGTAAATTCAAACATTTTTACTTATCCATTTTTCATTATTATTATAACTAACGAAAACCACATGTCTTTAACAAAGCTATTATTTTCCCTATGTTGTAGTTGTGCTTTTTCATTGAAGTTCCTTCAATATGTAAAGCAATGATTCTTTTTGTAAAAAAAAACGCCTGTTTTAGATTTTTCACAAATATATGGACAGAGCAAAACCTGTAGGTTTAACTTTAACTTAACTATAAACAAAAGAAAATGTCAAAAGAATGTACACAAAACAACAACAAATTTTTGGGTTAACTATTAACTAAAGTTTAAACCTGTAGTATGAGACCCACCGTAACTGTTTAAAAATTCTACGCTAAACTATAGGAACACTATATACAGAAGGGGCCCCTAATGCCCTAAAATGCAGTTTTGTGCATCAAGTGGGTTTTTTTTATTAAAAAACCGGTATGTTGCCAAATGGCTACACCATGCATTTAAGCGTTAAAACAATCTTCAATTTTTAACTGACAAAACGTTAGAAAAAAAAACGATTTTGTGGTTTGTTTTTTCATATTTAAAAGTTTTCTTTTTTTTTTGAATTTTCAAAGCACTACACTATGAGTAAAGAATTTCTTATAATTTGAATTGAAATAATTTTGTTATAAACAAACTATTTTAACAAAATCGAAAAGGAAAATATTTGAACTTTTTGCTTTAACCCTAGAACACACACCCGGGTACAAATGTATCCACTTGCAACTTTGCAGTGCTGTAACTCAGGAACGACTTAACTTAGAGATTTCGGATCTCGGAAGTATAAGTAATTTCCAATCTTTTAAAGGTTATTTGATCCAATTCGGATCAGTGGTTCAGGAGCTACGAGCTTCCAAAGTCGACACCTACGTAAACACACACCCGGGATACGTTTGTACCACACCACTTTGTATCAAAATAAAAGGCAACAAACCATTTTATAGTGTGTTTAAATTATATTATTTTATTTGAAAAATTAAAATTATTAAATTAGATATTATAAATATGAATTATCGTTACATCCCAGCAAAATTGTCGGATGCAAAGAACCGGTTGTAGAACAACTTGTTCTTGCATGCAGCCTGTTCTAATTTATGTTCTATCATCGGTGATTTTTGTTTGAGTTTGTCCCAAAAGCAACAGCTTATGTTCCTCCAAACTATTTAGAACAGATTGCTTTGGAACCGGTTCTAGAACCAGTTATAGAACCGGTTCGGCGACAGAACTGATAGGTTTTGGCGTGCGGGCTGCGGCAGATGTCGATGGTTCCGTGTTCAACATTGATTCCAGCGGTCGGTTGAAATATGACTCAATCGCTATTTTAGTGGAGAAGTTTCGCGTGACTTGCCGATTTAGTGCATGTTCTTCAATAATTGGCATACACAATGCTTCTATGATTTCAGGCCATCTCGCCATCATAGTGCATTGACGAAAGCAGCGTCACTGATTTATTTTTTCGTGGAACATAAGAGCACATCGTCACATTTTTGCTGAAGCCGAATAATGATGAACCAATTGTCCTTGTGTGCTAAAATCCCACTTTGACCCATTTATAGTGCCCCAATCGAGTCCAAATGTATGACCGACCCCCACTAACTTTGGAGGGCCGACTCACCCATGCCAGTGGCACACCCCCTGTAACCCCCCTAGGGGGTTCCCCATACAAACATTTTTTCATGTAAAGTGCCAAAAATGGTGATTTTTTTAAATGTTTGTATGGGAAACCCCCTTTTTAAAAAAAAAAAAGAATGAAATTGGACCATTTAAATATGCATCGCAGTGTTAAAACAGAAAACAACAAAATTATTTAAATTATTTTTTCGAAAAATAGAAAACTAAAAATAGAACATTTGACTGAAAATATCGACCCCTACTGACGATACGTATTTTTTTGTAGTTTGTTTTTTATTGACTTATACAAAAAATTGAACAATTTAATCGATTCTTCGATTGAAAACAAACTTTACCTATTAATTTTTAAATAAACCTCCATTGGTTATGGAAAATATATCGTGAGTGTGGCAATTGGTTCGTTACTGTCATAGTTAGTTCTATGAAAAGCTTCACAAAATTGGCGTATATAATGAAGCCCATGCGAAGGGTTATACAATTTTACCAAATTAGACAATTTCTGACATTTGATCTCAGCAGATAATATTTTAAATATAAACATAATTGAAAATGAAGATCTACGATCTCTTAAAGATTGAAGTCCAAGAAATTTGCGACTAGTATCACATACTGGTAAACCATAAAAAGCTCCTGAATTCTTTCAATTCTCTTGGAATCACCACTAGAATTAGTGAGCAATATTCCAAATGATTGATGCATAAGCTTTGAAAGTGACATAATCAATATGGTGATTAAAATGCAACGCCGAATCAAAAATAACCCCCAGTTCTGTAATCTCAATGACTCTGTAATAGAGTATTGTCACCAATAGTGTAGCTGTATATCACCGGAGTCTGGAAATGAGTGTAGGCAATAGTACAACACTTTGCAATATTAAAAAAAAAAAAAAATTTATTCAATGCACACCATTCTACCAATGATATTAGATCATTTTGAATCAAAATATATTTTGATATAGAATGTGATATATTCTCAGCACTCGCATGCACTTTCAAATCATCTGCAAACATTAATGGTTTACAAAATTTTAAGCAATCAGCCAAATCATTTATGAGAATTAAAAGTAACAAAGACCCTTAATGTGTTCCTTAAGGAATGCCTGAATATGCATCAATAATATTAGTAGATTAATAGAGCCCATTTTAACTATAATTGACTTAGTTTTTTCGAATAGAAAGCAATCTCTAGGATTATTTTATAACCAGAGAAGCCAAATTGTTTTTGTTTTCTTTTTTTATTCGTATTTGCTTTTTTAGATTTATCGTTTTTTAGCTTTTAAATAGTTTGTTACGATTTTTAAGTTTTGAATTGATATTTTTAAGACTATTTGTCTAAACATGGTTTTTATTGCTCACAAAAAAGTTTTTTACTTTTGCTTTTTTACAATATATTTTTTTTTTTTGTTTTCTTTAAACAAATTGGGTTTTGCTTCTCTTTTTTTTTGTTTTCTCAGTTTAAAATTTGTTAGCAAACTTCTAAATATAGTTCTGTGCAACGGTAAAGGAGTTCTTTCGCTTTCCTGTAAAATGTGTATTTATGAAATAAGTTCTTTTGTCAAAAGTCCACAGATATATATTTTTATTTGCAGTCTTTGACACGTTCTTTATATGTACTTCAATTCAAGAGCTTTAAAAGCAACTTGTAGGATAGTTAAAATTGAATTTTTCTCTACGTAAACTTAAGATAGAAGGACCTTCTTTTATCATTTACCTACTTATTGATATACTATCGCAAACAATTACTAACATTTTTTTTTTTTTTTTTTGGTCTATGCTTACAGGAACAAATCGTGACCATGCTCTACAATATGTCACTGAATAAGAAGTGCCACAGCCATTTGGCCAACGGTAATATCATAAATTTCATCACGTACGCATACCAAACGGAATTTTATAAAAACTACAATTCACGTGGAGAAAGCGAATCCCAGAAACGTTGTATCAAAACGATTTTGCATACATTAACACGTCTGGTGCAGGACTCAGTATTGGGTATGGAACTATTGGAACAGCAATCGCACATGCCATCCGCTCTATTCTTTAAATTAAGTTCAACACAGGATGTTAAACAACAATTGCCTTTGGATGTAGTTTCTAGTCGTGATATTTCTTTCCTGACCCGCCAGCTATTACAGCAAGCAAAAACTTACCAAGATGTACAATTACAACACCAACCAGAAAACGAGGAAAAGGGAAAGAAATTGAAAATGCAACTACAGCGTCAGGAAAGTTATGTTTAAAAAACACAACCTGCTTATAGACAAAAAGTGGTGTTTACTCTCTCAAGTACTCAAGATGAACAAAGGATGAACAAAAACAAAAACTTAAACTGCCTAGGATTTTATTTTGAATACACATTCAAACAATATAGTCAGGCATCCAGGCAGACAGTCAGGAGAACTCCGTCACGTTTCAGTCAGCCACGTTTAAACGTTTACTTAAACGTGCATTAAAGACATACAAGTTAAATTTTTTTTACTGAACATTAAAAGTTCAATTACACCAGAAGAATAAAGTTTCTTACTAACATTTGCATAGAAAAAATGTTTAATTCAAACAAGAAAAAGAGTTTCAGAACATCTAGAAGAAGAAGAACAAAACACACATACACACACATTCCTTTAGGACTTGGCAATTTATTGTTTTTAATAAATTTTTGTTTCAAAGACCTATTTAGAATAAAAACATAGAACTTTTAAAATGAAAAAAAATGTAAATTTTTGTTTAATAAATATTTACAAAACCAATGTAGTCAATTTGTGCCAAATATTTTAGTATTTACTTAAAAAAAAAAATAATAACAGAATAAAAAATAATACATATTTGTAAATAACCAAAAATTGTGTAAAATCAATTAAAAAAAAAAAACAGTGATGGAATTCACAATTTAAATGCTAATGTACACTCAGAAAAAAACATTTATCATATTTACGAAACAGTTAGATTGGACGAAAATCTCAAAAGAATTTTCATAAATACAATGGGTCATATGAATAAAACTTAGCAATTACTTCGAAGTAATTACTTTGGGCTTAGGAATGTCTTTCAACTCCAAATTTGGCTGGCTAGAATACCATGAAATGTAAACGAAAATTAAAAAATTAAATTTCTAGTCTACTCCCAAGCAGACTAGATTTGTGATGTAATATCTATTTTTTATCCATACGAGCCAATGACTCTTTAAATAATTTCTTATGAAACATATTTCATAACTTCTTCATCATTTCATCGAAAAATGTCATAAATAAGTAACATTTTGTGATTTACCATCTCCGACAAGAACTCAATGAAGAGTAAATATTTCGGTCCAAATATGCACCGATCCTATCTAGAATCAATAGGCATTCTCCTTGGGCACATGTACGTCAGCGCACCAAATTTTATTAAAATATCTTCGTATTTGCAAATTTTAGCGTGCGGAAGAGCAAATTTATGTACCTGTTGCGTGCGCACAGGAATACATGGACAGACAGGAACAAACGGCTCCATTGGAGTATTAACACACCCTCATAATAGGCAAGGTCTTGTAGAGCCTGCGGTGGATCCATTCCTATAAAACAGTCACATGGTGACATTTTGATTTCTTTTTTAACAATTTACTTGACTATACAAATTAACACAAATTGAAGTTGCCCCCTTTCCAACAATGGATTGGAAAATCGGTGCAAATCGGAACGATATGGAATGGAACGGGGAACGATGGAAATTGGAACACTTGCCGCAGGAAACAAAATGAAATGGGCAACAAAATTCTTATTATTTTAGTGAATTCATTTCTATTTTTCTATAAATTGAAAAAAAAAAATGGGTCACCCTATAGTTGTTTTATAAAAATTTATTCCTGGGCATCGCTTTCGAAAACTAAGCGAGATAGAGCAAAACGAACAAAATTTTTGATTCATTGGAGTATTAACATACTCCGATAATACAAATAGACCAGGCCCGGGACAGATCCCGAGAGATCCATTTTTATAAAACAGCCGTGTAAATCAATTCAACATCCCCTTTTTTTAGTAAACAAATGTTTTTTTGCTCAATTGTAATCAGCAAAAAAAGGCATTATTGCGATTTCATTAGCATTAGTAGGACAATTCCTAATGCCAGAAAATTTCAGTAACATTAAATGGTAATGAGAATTTTTTGGCATTAGCATTAGTCAACTAATGGTTCATTTAAATCATCGTGTAAACTTACAAAATTACCACTTGTGTAAAAAAGTTTAATGAATCCGATAGCGATTGTATCTCCAGAATTAAATTTAAAGCTTATAATATGTATTTTTAACACTTAAAATAAGAAATATGTTATTTTTTAATTGTTTTTATATGTTTTTATTGCTGTTTGGATAACGGTATACCGTTCCGCAACCAAACTTGTTTTTTACGATTCCTTTCTTACTCTTTCGTAAGCAATCAAAAAATATAAATAAAACACTTAAAAAGTCAACAAAAAGTTAGAAAAAAGCTAACTACTCAGCAAAAACATGGTAGTGACATGTCATTATCTTACGGATTACCAAGCAAAAACAGACAGTACCAAGTAATTAAGCGAGTAAATAGCCTGATAACCAGTGAAACCCTTTACATGCTATTTACTCGCTTAATTACTTGGTAATGTCTGTTTTTGCTGGGTAGTGTTATGAAAGCTTTAGAAAGTCACAATTGTAGGTCAAGCCAAATGTCACTTTTTATGTACATTTTCAAATGGTCTTATCACTGAGAGAATTATGTGAGTGCTAATAGTGAATTTTTACATTAATTCAATGAAGTTTCATTGGAATTCGTCCATTGAAACTTTTTATTTAATTAACAGTGTTTTTCATAGACTTTTATGAAAACTTTTCTATTTCATCGTAGATTTTTAGTTGATATGGAGATTGTTACAATGAGTGCTATTTTTGTTCGGTTTTAAGATCAAATATGACAAATTCCAAATAGAATTTACAATTTGTTTTTCAACAAATAAAGAAAAAACTTATGAAAAAAAAAACTTTCTTAGAACCAGTGGTTGACAATTAATGCATTTTCAAGTAGCACCAAGTACTATCGTCAGATTGTCTTTACGGGGTTATCTCTAGGTTGTAATGTAGATTTAAGTTTTTGTGTTTTGTATTTATTATTTATTAAATATTTCTTACACTTAATGCAAAATTTTCAATAAAAATTGTTTCATAAGAACTTTCTCATAAAATTTTAGAAATTTTGCATCCACTTTGTGAATAAAACTTCATTAGTTTATTGAAAATTTTCATTAAAAATCGTCCAAGCAAATTCTCTCTGTGCGCAAAGTCATAGGTTTTTTCGAAATGAAATGAAATACTGGGTAAACATGACATGATAAGACATGTATTTTCCTTTTTATTATTATCGTATATGGTGCAACCCTTAATAATACAGTACAACAATTTCGAACTTTTTCCAAAATTACAAGGTTCTGACAGTGAATTCTGGTAGAGGAGACAAAAAAAAATATATAATTGTGTCGGCGTTTTGAAAGATCACATCGGAATTTTATTTTAAGGGGTGTTAAAGTTGCCCCCTCTTTCAAATGTTTATTTTGAATCGGCATATGAAACCATGTGAATTTTCCACTTTAGGTATAGGATGTGTTCAGCGAACTTATGTAAAACAGAACGAGGATCATTTTTGTGGAACATTTTATCCCTCTAACTCTTTAATTAAAGGGACTTTTTTAGCCTCTTTTTAACCCATAAGTTGTAGAGCTAGAGGGTTAAAATCAGAGTAGGATAATAAACTCTAACGAACCGTACTTTTAGGGTTGCGTACCGCACATCGCGAACACAATACACAAGCATATTGGTTGCGTAGAAAACATTCATTCTATCCAATCAGTGTTTTTGTTTATACACATAACACGGGGTGTGAATATCCTATACCTAAAATGGAAGATTCACATGGTTTCCTTCTTTCGCCGATTCCCAATAAAAAAGGGGGAATATTTTAACCCCCCTCTAAAATAAAATTCCCATGTTATCTTTCAAAAAGTCGACACACGTGTATTTTTTTTGGTCTCCTCTACCAGAATCCATTGTCAAAACACCGTTTTTTCGTGTTGTACTGTGTAATTTATACTCATATAAACCATAATACGGCCCTCGACGATTTCACACGTACTCGTATATAAACTTTCTGAATTCAACACTTCTATCAAACAAAATTAATTTCAAGTCAATATGTGACAGAAAAGAAAATAAACAAACAAGATAAAATACATAAGGGGTTTACATACACCCAGAAAACAGATTCAGTGCTGACAACCCCATTTGTTGCCAATCGAATGGTTTAGTTGCATCAAATGAATTTTTCGTTTGCGGCGACCGAATTATTATTAATACAACTGAAATTCCGTTGTCACAGTCAAATTAGTTTTGTCTTAAATTGGTTTTCTGTTACCACAACTGAAAAATTCGGCTACCACAACTGAACCATGCGATTGACTACAAATGGGGTTATCAGAACTGAATCTGTTTTCTGGGTGTATAAACTCGTATTCTACTCGTTTAAACCTGGTATGTTTATGATACCACATACCAGTTTTTTAATAAAAAAAAACCCACTTGATGCACAATACTGCATTTTTGGGCATTGGGGCCCCTTCTGTACAAAGTATTTTTATAGTTTAGCGCAAATTTTTTAAACAGTTATAGGAAAAATCTTAGTTTTGCTTCGTATGTTTTTACAAAAAGTGTAATATTCAAAAATGTTTGTTTAAATATTTAGAGTGGTATTCTCGCAATAAAACTAATAATTAATGCCGACAATAAATGTAGGTATAATTGATAGTTTATATATATGTGACAGCGCAAAGAGAAAGGGACCGAAGGGTAAAAAAATCAATTTTTTTTTTGATGTGGACAACATCTGAGCATCGAATGAGACCGATCCCATGCCCTTTTTTACCCTTTTTTTTACCCTTAGGTCCCTTTCTATTTTGCGCGTCACATATATATTTTTTCATACACGTTAAAATAATCACAACTTAGCTATTTGGCAAAAAACCATATTTTTCAATAAAAATCATCTTTTTTTAAATAATTTTTTTTTTTTGTATTTTTCTCCGAGAAAAGGGACCTAGTGTGTGAAAATGAAGTTTTGAGAAGAACGCATTTAAAGTTTCATAACGCATTATCACTTTGAACACAAGTACGTACGTTTTTATGGGGTAAATAAATTTGTATCAGAAATCTAACTCATTTCATCCTATTCTACACCCTTTTAGGTACCAGAATCCACTCTTAAGTCCAAACTCGTTTTTTGATACACTAGGTCCCTTTTCTCGGAGAAGGTCACATATATAAAAAATGGTTAAAATTGAAGAGATCATGCATTTAAGGGTTAATGTCAAACTCCGTACATAAAAAATATGGTTTGTATTTATACAAGCTTTAAAAGGAATTTACGAGTTTATATGAAAACCCCTAATATTTATTTGGTTCGTAAATTTTAAATTTTATTTTTTAAATATTGCGACTACGATGTTGCTTTTTATAAGTTTTGAAATAAATATAAGTTTTGAGTTTCTCAGACTTTACTATAAAGATGTATTTTTGTTGATTGAATTTGTTGCCATTAGACCGTACCTCAAAAAGAAGTTCGCCGTACACCCTCCAATATGAAGTATTTTTCCAATGCAATTAAAAAAAAAAAAAACTTTTTTTTTGCCGAAAGTAGGGGTCGCCTTTTTATAGCTTCGGCATTTAAAGTTGGATTTTAAAGTGTGATATATCGATTTTGTTTGCCTCGAGGAGACCAGAGTTTTGATATAAAGGAAAAATCCATTGAAAAAAAATTTAAAAAGACGACACCTACGTTCGGCAACCAATATATAAAAAAAAATTTACTGGGTTTATCAAAAAACTTCCTTAGCAAAAGTTTAATGATTTTTTGCGAGCTTTAATTTTCTGACTTAGGGTGGTAGCAACTGAGATCTGGTGGGTAACTACTAGAACGGGATACTTAAGGTCAATGGCCCTTAAAGCAAAACACTGGTCTCCTCGAGAGAAAAACATCGATGTATCATACTTTAAGATCAGACTGTAAATGCCAAAGATATAACGGAAAATGTAAAATGGCGACCCCTACGTTCGGCAAAAAAAAATTAATAATTTTTTGAAACCTCCTTCATATTGGAGGGTGTACGGCGAACTTTTTTTGCCTGTAAGGTACGCTCTAGTGGCCATTCTAAAAAATGTGAAAAGCGATCTTTTGCCGCACGGCATTTAGTTGACCTTCGATTTCATTTCAAATGCTAACTTACATATCAGACCTAGGAGATTTCAATTACAATTATTGTAATTGAAAATTGAAAGTGAAATATATTTAGAATTAGTAAATATTTTTTGTTAAAATTTGGAAAAAAAAATTGGCTGGGATTAGCGCGATAGGCGTGGACAAGAATAAAAAGAATACGTCGCACACTGGTACATATTTAGAGAAGGTGGGCAAAACCAATTATCTAATTTCGAAGAAAACACCTTAGAAGCTAGATCCATTTTTTCGATAAACGTTCAGTGTACCAAATTTCATCAAAATATCTTAATATTTACGACCTGCAGCGTATAAACAATATAATTTTGGTAGGACCCTTATATGGGCACTAGGTCTAAACATGGACCGATTTTAACCAAAATCAATAGGCGTCGTCCTTGGACCGACATAAGTCGGTGTACCAAGTTTCATCAAAATATCTTAATATTTGCGACCTGTACAGTGCGCACAAGAATGCATGGAGAGACAGACAGACGGACGGACAGACGGACGGACAGACGGACGGACGGACATCGATAAATCGAAATAAAAAAAATTCTGATCCGATCGGTATACTATAAGGTGGGTCTAGGACCAATATTTTTTGGTGTTACAAACATCAGCACAAACTTATAATACCCTGACCACATAGTGGTGTAGGGTATAAAAATGTTCCTGCTGTGCTACTCAACTATATCAGTTCTCAAATTGCATTTCTCATCAATAAAAAGTTGACTCCTTTTATCATTTCCACTTCCAACTGCCTTTTGTGTTCCAAATTTTCAAAATAAACAAAAAAAATCGACATTTACAGGGTTTTACTAAAACTAAAATAAAGTGATTTTAGACTTTTTTTAATTTTTCGAAGGTCTAAAATTTAACATAATGCCTCTAATTCGATTTACGTCCATCGAGTACCATTTTCGTTCATTTTAATATTTTACTTTTTTCGACCCCCCTATTGGTCGAAAAATGGCTCTAGATAGGGCTACGTTATATGGATATAAAAAAATAACAGTTTTGGAATTGTGAATTTCCTTTAATTTGAGTACACACACTTACATGTTACTATGCCCCCCGTTTTTTGCCCCCACGGGCCTCCCGGGTTCGAGCCCCTCCCAAAATTAATTTCGGTTCTTTTATTTTTTAAATACAGGGGGGGTCATATTTTTATATTTTTTTTTTGCCGAAACCCCATAAACTGCAGTTTTGCCAAGAACAAGAACAACAAGAAGTCATGTGGTTTAAGAGAAATTGAGTTTCATATAGTCAGTTCAGATTTTCACCGCGTATTTTTCAAAAAGTCTTACTTGGTAGTCCGCTAAATTTATAAAATTGTAACTTTATATCGTTTTAAACAAATTGTAAAAATTTAAATTTAAACTCTTTAAAATACAGCTTTAGTTGCCGAAAAAAGAATAAATTTCTAATTAAAAAATTTTAATTTATAACGGTTTTCCACGTTCTTTTTTTCCCGGAAAGGTCAAGAAGTGGCATTATGGCCTTCATTCGCGTGAGAAATTCAGTCGAATTTTAATAAATATCTTGAGCGTGTTAAATTACGTAATTTTTACAAATATTTAATTATTTTAAAACAATTCTATTAATATAACAGAAAAACCGAAAAATAACCGAAACCGCGGTTTTTAAAATTTCAAAAAACCGAAACCGCGGTTTTCAAATTTTTCAGTTTTTAACAAACTCTACATGATAGTACCCCCTAGGCCACCAAGTTGCGAGTTGGCTGGCAAAAAACATTACAGTATATACACATGGCGTTGACATAAAGAAAAAACAGGGCAACACTCTACCCCGTAAATTTTTTGAGGGCGAAAAATGTTGCACTTTTGCCCTTTATTTAGGCAACATTTTTAGAAAAGAACACCTAGCCCTCTTAGAATGTTACCCTTAATTTAGAAAAGAACACAAAAAAGGCAATTCAAAAGCAAAGTGCAAAAAAAAGGCAACATTTTTTTCAGAAAAGAAAACGCCATTAACCTATTAATACACTCAAAATAATACGTTTGTTGGCTGGACAGAAAAATTTGTTATTTTAACAAAATTTATTCCTGTTTTTTGGCTTAAAATAAAATTTGTTGATTTGAAAGATTTTGACAGATTTTTCTACTGACGTATTATGTTAAGTGTACTTATAAAGAAAAATGTATTAAAATTAGTTAAAAAAAAGAGTAATAACATTTTTTTAGAAGACTTTCACTACTGTATAAACTGTGCGTAGGTTCTATGGAAAAAATTGGTTATAGCCCTAAAGAACATATTTTTGGTTTTTTGGCATATTTGTTATATGTGACCTTCTCCGAGAAAAGGGACCTAGTGTGTCAAAAAACGGGAACTTGGGAAAATCGATAAAATAAAAAATTTTAATGTTTTTCTCATTTTTATCGATTTTCCCAAGTTCCCGTTTTTTGACACACTAGGTCCCTTTTCTAGGAAAAGGTCACATATAATAATAAAAAATAAAGAACAAAACTACTGTTGTAAGTCAACTAAATGTAATATTTATTTTCGCATTAATCATGGATACTAGAGGAGCATTTAATTTAAATTTGTATACCAAAGAGGCCGACAAACGACAAATAAAAACAACAACAAAAAGTTAGAAGACCCAATGAAAGGACATTGCTGTAATTTTTGACAACATTTTGCCATGACCACCACACCTGTGGTCGTACACACAAACATGTAAAACTTTTTCCATCAACATACCGAGAGTAAAAACTTTTTTTGCGTTATTTTCATCCAACTTAGGCTATGGGCATACTCGGGACTAGTTAATTGAATGGACCAATTGATGATTTCATTAGCATTACTATTGACCAATGCCAATGAAATTTTTTGGCAACACAATTGATCAATGCCAATGAAATTTTTTTCAATTGCCATTGTTTAATGCTTAAATGCCCAATTATAATTTATGAAAAAAGCATTTGTTTTCATGTTTTCATTAAAAAAAAAATTAAGAAAAAAAATTAAAATTCGCGTATTTCTTATATCCGCTATTTCGCCAATTTTACATTACTAGAGGCTGATCCATCTAGACTAACCATTTTGTTTGACAAACGCTTGTTTAAATACAAATTATAACGGTATTTTTTGCTGTATCGCAATTATATCAATTTATCTGTACAAGAAACTTCAAATTAAAAATAAATACGGAACATTGTGAAACAGAAATCATTTATAAATCAGTAGTGGCATATTAAACAGATAGATCTCAAAAACTAGTCCAAAATATAAGCGGGTAACTCGAGACCAAAAGGTCATTATTTTTACATTGGAGGAAGAAGGAGTACCTTGCAGTGCAATTGAAAGACGGATAGGCTGTAGTCATCCAACCGTGATAAGTTTGCTGAAAAAAAAGAACCAGGACGACCGTTTAGAGAGCAGCAGCAGGAAAAGAACTAGGAGAAAGACATCTGATAGAACAGATACCGTTATACACCGAATGAGCCTGAAGAATCGTTTTAGAAGTACCGTCGAAATAAGAACAGATCTCGAACAAGACCACCAAGTTAGCATTAGTGTGGAAACGGTTCGCAGACGACTACGGAAATTCGGACTTTGTGGCAGTAGACCAGCAAAAAACCCCTCCTGACACAAAAAAATGAGAGCTAAACGGAGTGTGCCAAAATGCACCGCAATTGGACTCTTGACCAATGGCGGAACGTTATATGGTCTGATGAGAGCAAGTTTAACTTGCACTGTGTCGACAATCTTCCGTACGTGCGACGTTTTCCAGGAGAAAGATTTAAAGACACGTGTGTAATTAGAACGGTCAAGCATGCTCAGAGTCAAATGATCTGGGCATGTATTTCTTATTTTGTACGGAGTCCTTTGTTGTTTGTGGATGGAATTATGAACGGAGAAAAATATGGCGAAGTCATAACGGGACTTGTCTTGCCTTTTGTGGAGGAGCAATACGGGCATTCTAGTGAGGCTATCTTTCACGATGACATGGTGCATGTCACCGTGACAAATCGGTAAATTTTGAAATAATCTTTTCAATGTTTTTTAGAGGTGCAAAAGCATTCAAGGACCTCGGTATTCAGCACATGGTTTGGCCTGGAAACTCTCCGGATTAAAATCCTATCGAACATTTATGGCACGTGATGAAACGTAAAGTGGCTCAGCATAAGCCACAGAGTAAACTGGAGCTAAAAAGGATTTTGGAAAATTTCTGGGAAAATGAGATTTCAAATAGTGAATTGTAAAAACTTCTTGAGCCAATGCCTTCCCAAATCGAAGCTGTTATAGTCTCCAGAGGGGGGGGGGGGGGGGGTCGACATCTTATTAGACTTAAGATTATAATAATATTTTATCTAATACTTAAGTAAACAACCAGCAATATTGAAATTATTCTGAAAACCGGGATAAATATATGAAAATAAAAATTATCCTTTTATGTATTTCATATGGAAAAAAAAGAAAAATACACTTTCGAAATCAATGAAATTTTGTGGGTGGTCCAAACATAAGCTGAGAAATTTAAAAATACCTACTGCGAAAAATTAAGTGGCAAGATGTGTGTGACCGCAGGTGTACTTAATAATACAGCGAATATTTATAATGTTTATCGCCTTGAAATTTTACATTCTTGTCTTTATTTCCTTTTTTATAAAACAATTTTTTTTGTATACAATGCTCTTTTCTTCAATTATATGCGGGTGATATCAAAAAATGTGAAAAAAACCCTGTAACCAGCTAATTTCTAATGCATGGATTACATTTGAGTTATATATTGCGATATATATCAGCGCATTGTCACCTGTTTTACAAAATTTATACCAATCTGACCAATTTTTGGTTAATACATAAAATTTGTGACCAATTTTATAGACCAAATGTAAACTCCGTAACCAGTAACTCATAAGGTTTTTTAACTTTAATAGCACTAACTGCACAAATTTCTATGAAAAGGAAAAGTGACGTTTTTAATAAAAATTAATACATTTTACAAACTTTTTCGTATATCTTTGCTAACACAACTTTAACTCTGTAACGATTTTTCGTCATAATTTTTGATAAAAATGGATACATCAGAATTCTGGAATTATCTATTAATTATATTGCGAAAAGTATAATGTTATTTATACTCCAATGATCTTTGGACTGTAAATAATCATCAAGTATAACAGACTTGAAGTTTTTCTGCAGCATGTAACATTCTCGAGATGAAAAAGGAGGTCTTTAATAAGATTTGAAACAATGTTGTAAACTCCGTTCCTAATTTTTACACCAAACTATTTAACGAGTAAGAAAAACAATGTCATATGTGGATCCACCTTGTATGCATCATACGATTTTCTTTCGGAAAGAAAATTCTGACAAAGTGTTTCTGAATGAAAACAAAAAAAGTAACCAAATGTAAACTCCGTTACTGTAAACTCCGTAACCAAAATTGTTTGCATCAGATTGCATTCAAAACGAGTAAAAAGGTTAAAGTCGGGCATGCCGACTATAAATACCCTACACCAATCTGACTTAAAGCCAACTTATGTTTGGATCCGAAATTTGAATGGGTTAAAACGGACTTGTGTCAAAATTATCTATAAGATCATAAAAGAGAAAATCGAAAATAAAGCCCATATGGGCGATAGGTCCAAATATGGATCGATCCTATCTAGAATCACTAGGCTTTTTCCTTGGGACCATGTCAGTCAGCGAACCAAATTTCATTGACCTGCAGCGTGTAAAAAAGCCAATTTTGGGGGGTACGCTTATATGGGCACTAGGTATAAACATGGACCGATTTCAAAATGTGTGTTTTTGGTCCTTTTAAATGCTTTTCAAAAATATAAAATTTTTAAAAATCCAATCAGCGGTTGCGAAGTTACAAAATAATATATTAAAACGAGTAATAAGGTTAAAGTCGGGCATGCCGACTATATAATACCTTACACCAGTCTGACTTAAAGCCAACTAATTTTTGGATCCGAAATTTGAATGGGTTAAAACGGACTTGTGTCAACATTTTCTATAAAATCATAAAAGAAGAAAAAATCCAAAATATAGCCCATATGGGCGATAGGTCCAAATATGGACCGATCCTATCTAGAATCAATAGGCTTTTTCCTATGGACCATGTAAGTCAGCAAAACAAATTTCATTGAAATATCTTCCTATTTGCGGCCTGCAGCGAGTAAAAAAGAAAATTTTGCGGGGTACCTTTATATGGGCACTAGGTCTAAACATGGACCGATTTCAACCAAAATCAATAGGCTCCGTTCTTGGGTCGACATACGTCTGTGTACCAAATTTCGTTAAAATATCTTCGTATTTGCTATCTGCAGCGTGTAAAAAGGACAATTTTGGACAGACAGACGGACGGACGGACGGAGAGACGGACATCGTTAAATCGAAATAAAAAAAAATTCTGAGCCGATCGGTATACTATAAGGTGGGTCTAGGATCAATATTTTTTGGTGTTACAAACATCAGCACAAACTTATAATACCCTGACCACATAGTGGTGTAGGGTATAATAACCATAAACAGAGGTGATTCAACTCATATTTATGCCTTAAAAGATGATACAACTAATAATTTTGCGTCAAATCAAAAAAAGTTATCAGTTTTTTACCCAAAACTACTGGAGCGAAAACAGATTGATTTTGCATTCCATTGGTTTGGAATCGATATTTCGAATTTGACAACTCAAATTTGTTTCACACAATTTAAGAATTTTTTGATCGCCAAATGTTATATTTATACCCTACACCACTACGTGGAGAGGGTATTATAAGTTTGTGCTGATGTTTGTAACACCAAAAAATATTGGTCCTAGACCCACCTTATAGTATACCGATCGGCTCAGAATTTTTTTTTATTTCGATTTAACGATGTCCGTCTGGCCGTCCGTCCGTCTGTCTGTCCATGCATTCTTGTGCGCACTCTACCGTTCGCAAATATTAAGATATTTTGAAGAAATTTTGGTACAACGACTTACGTCGGCCCAAGGACGACGCCTATTGATTTTGGTTGAAAGCGGTCCATGTTTAGACCTAGTGCCCATATAAAGGTACCGCCCAAAATTTTCTTTTTTACACGCTGCAGGCCGCAAATAGGAAGATATTTCAATGAAATTTGGTTCACAGACCTATGTCGACCCAAGAACGGAGCCTATTGATTTTGGTTGAAATCGGTCCATGTTTAGACCTAGTGCCCATATAAAGGTACCCCGCAAAATTTTCTTTTTTACTCGCTGCAGGCCGCAAATAGGAAGATATTTCAATGAAATTTGTTTTGCTGACTTACATGGTCCATAGGAAAAAGCCTATTGATTCTAGATAGGATCGGTCCATATTTGGACCTATCGCCCATATGGGCTATATTTTGGATTTTTTCTTCTTTTATGATTTTATAGAAAATGTTGACACAAGTCCGTTTTAACCCATTCAAATTTCGGATCCAAAAATTAGTTGGCTTTAAGTCAGACTGGTGTAGGGTATTATATAGTCGGCATGCCCGACTTTAACCTTATTACTCGTTTTAATATATTATTTTGTAACTTCGCAACCGCTGATTGGATTTTTAAAAATTTTATATTTTTGAAAAGCATTTAAAAGGACCAAAAACACACATTTAAAAAAAAAATAAAAAAAAATTTCGCGGAATGAATTGTATTTTTATTCGCTAAACTGCCAATTTGATAAACATAAATTATATATTATTGGAAAGCATGTTGAAGACCCAAATACGAAAAACTTATAAATTGGAAAAAATTCGTACGCAATTTTTTTGTTGTATCTTTTGCTTCTCACAAATTTGGCCCAAAAACTTATCACATTTTTTGATTTCACCCATGCACATTTCATTTCCATTGGGTGTATATTTCATTACTAAGGTTTTAATCAATGCCAATTGAAAAGAAAATTCTTTGGCATTGAATAGGTAATGAAATTTTTTGGCATGTGCATTGAGATCAAGTAATGCCAATTAAATTTCAATGCCAATGAAAAATTCCCAAGTATGGGAGTTTTTTTAACAAAACTTTCTACATTTCCTTTAAAAAAAAGCCTAAAGGTATGCTGTATTATAAAGCATATTATTTATGTTTTTTTTTCTTGTCTCGTTTATATGTACTTCCCAGCAAAACCTTGGTAATATGTAGGTATTACTATGCATATTACCTGGTAATATATCAAACTGCTTATTCTTGCATTACTTTGGACTCTTACACCTTACCCTTGCATTACTTGGAATACCAAATTCATACGTTTGGATGTTTTATTGGTATAAGTAATTCGCTTTTCTATAAATATTTAGAAATTCAATTTGTTGTTAAAAATATGTGAATTTTAAATTAAAACTTGGTTTAAAAAATTAAAATTTAAACAAAATGTTTTTGAAAACTCACTGCACAGAACCAAATTTGTTCACAAATAGTATGATTTGCCTTCTTTGATTTCAATTCATATTATGTTTGAACAAATTCATACCAATTATGAATTTTACCTTAACGTTCCATTTCAAAAATATCAAGTCAGTTTGAAAAATTTGTTGTCAACAAATGTTTTTGATTTTATATAAAAAAGAGATTCTTAATAACTTTTTGGCAATTTAGAAGAATATGCAGAGGTATGTACAACTATAATTGAAAATATATATATGTACGTATGTAGAACGTAAAATTTTTCTGAAAAAACTCTTTTTTTTTTTTTGTTCTCATTTCAGATAGCAGCTTTAGTTATCATTTGGGGTAAAAGATTTGAAGATTTCCATAGACCATGCATTGCCAACAACAATCTTAAATTATCGAATAGAAGCCTATTCACTCATAGGATGCTTGTTTAACGGGTGCTACCAGAAGTAAATTCATAAAAATCAAATTCTATTTGCTACTTTTTTGTGTAATGTGTTGTCCACATTATTAATAAAAGTGCACTTTTTGCAGCAAAAATATATAGACTGTGTTCAAAATTGAATAAATATCATCGAAATATTGATTACATTGTTAATTTATTAAAAGAAAATTTTGTTTCATCTAAAAACCCATAATGTATGCTTTAATAATTATTAAATATTATAATATGAATGAATATTATATTATAACCCAGTGTAGAAAATCATTACCAGATATGTGGTTATGTAACTATATACTTGGTAATGTTAACTAGTTACTTTTGTTATTACATTTCTTATTACCTTTATATGGCGATGTCGCGAAAAATAATGAGTTATGGTTACACACCAGCATACGAAAAATCAAAAAATATATCGTTACCTATGTGCTTACCAGTACTGACAAAAATAATGATCTAAAAATAGATTTTCAAAAAAAAAAAAATTATATAAAAAAAAATATTTTTTTTTGTATTTTTTTTTTTTTAATAAAATTTGCTGGTGCGGGAATCGAACCTGGGTCTACAGATTGCCAGTCAACAGCTCTACCATCTGAGCTATATCGACATGTAATATTTAATAGATAAAAACATAATTTACCTGCTGCACACAAGTAAGCTTACTCGCCAACATACAAAAAATCAAAAAATATGTGGTTACATATATCCTTACCAGTGTTTAAAAAATATTGAGTCTAAAAATAGATTTCAAAAAATTTTCAAAAAATCTAGAAAATTATTTTCTATTTGAAATAATGATAAAAATAAGTAATTATCAGTAACTCATTACTATATGTTTTAAAATAATGCAGAAGGTAAGTGGGTGTCATTACTGGTAGTCCAAAAAATAATGATATATCATTACCGTTTCTACACTGGGAATATGAATGAACAAATTCATACAATGTAGGAAAAAGTTTGGGAAAAAGAAGTAAAGTAAAATTCATACAGTTAATGAAAAAAATCATTCTATGTATGAAAATTTTTTTCTATGTACCTGTAAGTTCAGAATAACATGTTACTACCCAGCAAAAACATGGTAATGACGGGCCATTACCACACGGATTACCAAGTAATGACAGGTCATTACCTTTTGCATTACTTTAAAATACAAAATAATGGCTTACTGATAATAAGTTATAGAAGTACGTATATATTCCTGCAAAGTAATCGCTTACTGGTAATTGATTAATAAGTACTGATTTAGCCTTTTTTATAATAATATTTTATTTGTTAAATTGTTTTGATCATTTCTCCAACTGAATAGGAAATATTCCGACGTAAAAAGTTTTTTCACAATATGACCAACTATTTCACAATGTATGGTAACCACTTATTTCCTAACTTCTGAGTAACCACTTATTCTATCTTTGTGAGTAACTACTTATTCTTTCAATATGGGTAACTCGTTATTCGTACTTCTTTTGTAAGCGAGAGGGTAATGACCACCCATGAATTTTTTGACATCGCGAACAAAAGTAATGTTGCGAGTAAATAGCCTGGTAAGTAGTGACACCCCTTGTGTGCTACTTACTCGCTTAATTACTCGGTAATGTCAGTTTTTGCTGGGTAGGTAAAGAGTTATATCGATGGACATGCCCTTGTTAAAATAATAGCTCAGCAAAACTTTGCTAATGGGTGCGATATACGCACGCATTACCTTGTAATGATAGCTAGTTACCTTCTGCATTATTTCAAAACAAAAAATAATGACTTACCAATCACTGATTACGTAGTGCATGATCTATAAACGGAAAGTAATAAATGAAACATTTTTGAAAATATATTTTTAGACACATTACTTTGTGTTTTTTTGTAAGCATGGGTGTAAGAACGAAAATACAAGGCACAACAATTCATTTACTTTTTAAGAAATCAAATGTCACATCCCTGCAAAATATTGGTAATGACACCTCATTACTACAACCGCATTACCAAAAATGATATATCATTACCTTTTGCATTATTTTAAAATATAAAATAATGAATTCCTAATAACGGCCTATTGCATTCATTGCTTCTAATTATAAAATAATGACTTACTCGTATTAGTTGAAATAAGTACTTTTTACACAGTTAAATTTTTTTATTATGTGTAAATATGTCTTATGTTTAAATTTTTATGACGACTCCTAAAATTACACACTAGAGAAACCTTAAATTTTTCTGAATGTATTTCCCTAGGCTAATAGTATTTGCCTAACTTCTTATTTTTAAGAATCAAGTAAGCAATCGGATAACCACCTATAATTAAACTTTTTTAAGCATGTGTGTAACCATTTATTATTCAAAATCTCATAACTACTTATTTCTCATTTTTTCTTAGCGAGCGGGTAAGCGTGACTACTTATAAAAACGATCACGCCAAACAAAAATGATGAGTTTAGACGCCAAAAAATAAGTTCTGCGGAGCTATGAATTTCTATTATATAACCACTTATTTGGTAATGAAAGATTTTGCTGGGATGTATGTGTCGATAGCTCAGGTGGTAGAGTTCTTGGCTAACAAGCAGGGATACCAGGTTGGAATACCAGCGTGACCACGTTTATATATTAAATAAAAAATATTTGTAATAAATTATTTTTAAATAAAAAAATTTTTAACAATTATTTTAATTTTTGCATTAAAAATACAAAAATAGTTTTTTCGGACTTTCTATATCTTCATATATTTAGTTAGAATATTCTTCTACCTCAAGTCCAAATTCTAATATGATATTGTCATATTAGATTTTATTTGTTGTTTCAAAAAGAGGTTGATCATTTTCATTGCGGACAACTGAAGAGTAGGGTGATGCCTACGAAACAATTGTATTGTCTATCATGAAAATGATCAACTCCTGTTTGAAACAACAAATAAAATCTAATATGTTAGAATATTCTTCCACCTCAAGTCCAAATTCTAATATGATATTGTCATATTAGATTTTTATTTGTTGTTTCAAAAAGGGTTGATCATTTTCATGATAGACAATACAATTGTTTCGTAGACATCACTCTACTCTTCAGTTGTCCGCTAAGAAAATGATAACTTTCCTACTCAAACCGAGACATTACATAAGGTACAAAAAACCAACGGGATGAGAATTTTGTACTTTCGTATATGAACTGTCTGATTTGGTAAAACCAGTTATAAATCAACTCCTTTTTGAAAGCAACAATTACATAAAAGTACCCTTTGGGTACTATTTATATGTATGTCTGTTGTCAATACATTTTGTAAAAACAACTAATTTTAAACTCAAAACAAAATAAATATTTGAATGAGATTTTAGCCGTGGTGTGCCTATTTTCAACAATTATTTTAATTTTGGCATTAAAAAATACAAAAATTGTTTTTTCGGACTTTCTATATTTTCATATATTTAGTTAGAATATTCTTCCACCTCAAGTCCAAATTCTAATATGATATTGTCATATTAGATTTTTATTTGTTGTTTCAACTGAAGAGTAGAGTGATGTCTACGAAACAATTGTATTGTCTATCATGAAAATGATCAACCCTTTTTGAAACAACAAATAAAAATCTAATATGACAATATCATATTAGAATTTGGACTTGAGGTGGAAGAATATTCTAACTAAATATATGAAAATATAGAAAGTCCGAAAAAACAATTTTTGTATTTTTTAATGCAAAAATTAAAATAATTGTTGAAAATCTAATATGACAATATCATATTAGAATTTGGACTTGAGTTAGAAGAATATTCTAACTAAATATATAAAATATTTTGTACGAAAATCTATTTTTAGACCCATTACTTTTTCCATCCTCGTCACCACATAAGTAACCAATTACTTTATCACCTCTCCATACATTACTTTGAGGCTCATCGCCTGTAAAATTCATCAGTGAAGTAAGTGTAAAGTAATGAGTCGGCAAGTTACCCTATCGCAAGTTACTTTACACATTATTTGGTAATGTGTGGTTTTGCTGGGAGGTCTTGTAATAGAAAAGTATGTGCTTATCCTTTCCCAGTGTAGAAAATCATTACTATATATGTGGTGATGTAACTACATACTTGGTAATGGTAACTAGTTACTTTTGTTATTACATTTCTTATTACCTTTGTATGGCGATGTCACGAAAAATAATGAGTTATGGTTACACACCAGCAAACGAAAAATCAAAAAATATATCGTTACCTATGTGCTTGCCAGTACTGACAAAAATAATGAGTCTAAAAATAGATTTTCAAAAAAATAAATTATATAAAAAAAATATTTTTTATTGTATTTTTTTTGTTAAATAAAATTTGCTGGTGCGGGAATCGAACGAAATCTGTAGACCCATATTGCCTGTCAATAGCCCTAACATCTGAGCTACGTCGACATGTTATATTTGATAGATAAAAACATAATTGACCTGCCGCGCACAAGTCAGCTTACTCGCCAACATACAAAAAATCAAAAATAGGTGGTTACATATATCCTTACCAGTGTTTAAAAAATATCGAGTCTAAAAATAGATTTCAAAAAATTTTCAAAAAAATCTAGAAAATTTATTTCTATTTGAAATAATGATAAAAATAAGTCATTATCAGCAACTCATTATTATATGTTTTAAAATAATGCAGAAGGTAAGTGGGTGTCATTACTGGTAGTCCAAAAGATAATGATATGTCATTACCGTTTCTACACTGGGTAATGCTTATGTTTATAACCAAAACTTATAAAAACAAAATTACAAAATTTTTTGTTAAAAATTTGTAAATTTTAAATTAATACTCAATATAAGACAATTTGAGATATTAAGAAAAACACAAATTATTTTAACCTACACTCATAGAAATAAATGATGCTGCAGCAAAAACTGCTGCTACTAGTAAAATAAGAACAGCAAAATTAAAACTGTTAAATTTAGAGAATTTTAGTTATATTTATAACCTAACTTTTAGTTAATTGAAAATAACAAATTGACTGTAAAATCTGCAGAAAATTTTGCTAAATATTAGTACACTCAAAAAAAAAAGTCAGTAAAGTCAGCAAAAAATGTTGCTGTGTCAGCAAAATTTTAGTCAGGAGCGTGCTTGCAAAAAAGTTGGTAATTTCAGCAAAAGGTTTGCTGAAAATCAGCGAGCTGATTTTTACCAAAAAAATAGTAATCTTCAGCAAAAGTTTTGCTAACACTTAGTCGACTGCAAATGAAAAAAATCCTTGCTAAAATCACTAAACTTTTTGCTGAATATTAGTAGACTGAAAAAAACTCAAAAAACTTGTAGCGAAATTTTACTTTAGTTAATTTATTTGCTGAAAATTTAAATACAGAACATGTGTAGTTTTTTTCTTTTTTGTCATTTCCGTTTCCAGACAAGCTGCGACATCTACATCTTGTCTATCTAGTTGTCGTCCACGCTATGCATGCGGTTATCAGCACAATTTTTGTAGCAAAATAAATTAGTAAAACATTAGTTCAAAATTAGTTTAGTGCTAAAAAAATATAACTAAATTTTTTGCTGAAAACGGAATTTCAGCAAAAAAATTGCTGAAAACTTGATACACTTGATATACAAGAAGTTTTACTAATTTTTCTACTAACTTATTTTTTTGAGTGTAGACTAAAAATAGCAAAAATAAACTGTTATATCTAATATTAATATTATTATTTAGCAAAATTTTGTGTTGATTTTAGCAGGTTAATTTGCTATTTTCCATTAACAAAAATTTAACTCAAATATTACTAAAATTCTGTATATTTAACAGTGTCATTTTTGCTGTTCCTATATTACTAATATATAGCAAAAAAATCTGCTAACTTAAACAGTTTTTTCTGCAGCATAATTTTTAACTAAATTTTAGTAGTTTTAACTAAATTTTTTACAGACTTTTTTCTATTAGTTTAGAGGTAACAGGTAAGCGTGACATGTAAGTTCAGAATAACATATTACTAGGCCCTTGTTAAAATGAAAGATTTTGTAATAAAAAAGTAAGAGATTACCTACCTTTATTTCTCCTTACCAAAGTCACTACCGGGTAATAGGTTTTGCTGGGTTCTTACTGCTACGGACATAGACATACTACACATTCGTACGTGTGCTGTAAAAAAAATAAAAATAAACAATTTGTTGTAACATGTTGTAGTATTAATTCATCCATTGAAAAAATAAAATATAAACTCTGGCATAATTTAATTTGTTATGTCTGTCTACAGTGGTGTACCTATTTACTGTAAAATGTAGACCAGAGATGGAAAATTGGAATTTTTGAATCGTTTTTTAAACTTAACCTAGAGCAGGGGTGGCAAGACATTTTTCGCTGCGTGGAAAAATTTTTTTTTAAAAATTTTTCACTTCCCACCTTAATTTTAGTTGTCTTTTAAAAGTCTTTTTTTTTTAAATTTGGAAAATTTCTCTTAAAAATATCATTGCAGATGTACATATTTATCAGCGCTACGGATAACCCCCATGAAATAACCGAAAGGGAAAAATTAAATAACATCCAAGAAATGACGTAAAAATGTTTGTGACGGTTATTTAATTTTTGGGGGTTTTTTTAATCTTCAAATATTGAGATTATTTCATTATGAAAAAATCCCCAATGAAATAAAATTAAAACAGTTTGAACATTACTGCCTTTTCATTTTTTTGGGGGTTATTTAATTCTTTGTGGTTATTTTATTTTGTTAATAAGAGTTAAATTACACTGTGGAACAAATTCAGGTTAGCAAAAGTTAGGTCGATTCTGAGAGTGAGGGGTGAAAATAGAGGCTAAATTAGAAGACCCGTATCACGGCGTTTGCTTATGTTAGTTCGAATTTTTAATATGGTTTTTTGGCTATAACTCGTCGACTAATTGATATTTTTTTAAATCTGTAAAAGTCAAATTATAGCTAGAGACCGAACAACAATTTAAAAAAACAAGAAAAAAAAAACAAAAAAAATCAATCAAATCAATTTTTTTAAACATCTTAATTGTTGCACAGGTCTCTATCAATAATTTGGCTTTTATAGATTTAAAAAATATCAATTAGTCGACGAGTTATAGCCAAAAAACCATATAAACAATATGAAAAAATTCGAACTAACATAAGCAAACGCCGCTAATTTAGCCTCTATTTTCACCCCTCACTCTCAGAATCGACCTAACTTTTGCTAACCTGAATTTGTTCCACAGTGTTATTTTATTACTTTCTGTATAAACTTGCATATTTTGAAAATATATGTATTTTTCTATGCACCTTCACTGCAAAAACAATGATCTATTTCAAATTTGGCTGCAGTGTAACTCATGTAATAGGTACAATAGACCGTACCGCAAAAAAAAAGTTCGCCGTACACCCTCCAATATGAAGTATTTTCGCAAGGCAATTCCAATTTAAATTTTTCGCTATAGCTTCGGCATTTAAAGTCAGATTTTAAAGTGTGATATATCAATTTTTTGTCTCGAGGAGACCAGTGTTTTGCTTGCTATAAAGGTAAACTCCAATGAAAAAAATTTAAAAAGGGTTCATCGAAAAACTACCTTAGCAAAAGTTTAATGATTTTTTGCGAGCTTTAATTTTCTGACATTAGGGTTGTACATTAGGCTGGTAGCAACTGAGATCTGGTGGGTAACTACTGGATCTGGATAATTGAGGTCAATGGCAAAACACTGGCCTCCTCGAGAGAAAAACATCGATGTATCATAATTTAAGATCTGACTGTAAATGCCAAAGATAAAACGAAAAATGTAAAATGGCGACCCCTACGTTCGGGAAAAAACATTTTTTTTTGAAACCTCCTTGCAAAAATACTTCATATTGGAGGGTGTACAGCGCACTTTTTTTTTTTTGTGCCTATAAAGTGGTACGGTCTAAGGTACAATCTGCTTTGAAAACATGGAAGACGCAAGGCAAGGAACATAACTTTCGATCTTTAAGGCAAACCTTTCACAGAATTGACAACATATGACACTAAAAATTAATAATAATTCATTTATCAACAAAAAATTTTGGCCACAAAAATTTGGTTTTTGACCATTGTGCAATGGGTTCTTAAAAATTAGTTATAAATAGTTCTGAAAATTAAGACTCAAAACTAGTTAATGATAACTAAAATCTTTGTGTAAATTAGTGTTTCAAAAAAAATTTGTTAAAAATTAGTCAAATCGATTTGAAACCCGTTTGACAGATTTTTCTACTGATGTATTATATATTCTTTCGCAACTTTTGGCATTGTGGTTATAGGTTGTTCACAAGGCATGTGTCATCTGTTGTATTTTCCTAACAAAAAACAGAGTTGTTAAATTCTTTATTTTACTTTAACAACGATATCCTATTGGGGGTTCTTTCTTAAACATAGGACATTAAACATACGTAAAAATGTTGTTGTATCCTGCTATTCTCAAATGTTTTATTAGGTAGTTCATAAGGGTTGTGCTATTTGTTGTAGCGTCGTATCGTCCTAACAAAAAACAGAGTTGTTAGAATTTAAATAAAAACAATACAAATTTTGAGAATAACACGATACAACAACATTTTTACGTCCTATTTCTAATTGTGCTAACACTTACAACGATACAATGATATTACAGATAGCACACCCCTTGCGATATTACCAATAGCTTATTGTTAGTAAAAGGAAGATTGAAAAATGAATACTTACGAAAAACAATTTTTTTTTTGTTTTGCCAACGTTTGCATAACGTTGTTAACAGCGATGCTTTTTTTAACAGGGTATCAGGATGACACTATCACCATTCAAAATCAGACATTCCGCATACACCGAGCAAATTTCTCAGTTACTGTCTACTACATTTTCAGCTGAGTCTCAGTAGAAATACCATTTACTAAATCTCAGTTGCTCAAATTAATTAAAAATAAAAATTTTTTCCAAATGAAAAAATTAACTCAGTTCTCAGTTGTTGGAAAGCTAACTGTTAGTTAAAATAAATAAGTATGAAACTCTACAACCTAAAGCCACCAAAAATAATTAAAAAGTTCCTGTTGCCGCCGAACCTCGTTTATTCGGGTTGTTCGGAACCAAGCTCAGCACGGATAATCGCAAACCACGGTTAAAAGAGTTTTATATTTTATAATTTTTACTGAATCGCGTATAAAATATTTTCAGACAAAAATTTAAAGGGTATATTTTTGCGATAGCCCTTAATCAGTTCTATTTTCACATTAATTGGAAGATATTTTCTTGTTCTTTGGTATTTGATGGAGCCATTTCCATAAAAGCACCTGTTGAGATTAACTTCTGAAAGTACGGATAATAGAGTTAAACCACGCTTAATAGAGGAATAAAAGCAAACACGCAGCATGCCGGTAAACAGATGTATTCAGTTAATGGAGGCCCGGATAATAGAGGTTCAACTGTATCTTAAATTTTTTATATAAATGTATAAGAAGTGTGTCATAAAAAGTGTAAGACACAATTTTCTTAATAACTTTTTTCACCTTTAATTAAAATAATTTTTTCTTCATCATTATACATAGATATATTTAAGAAATATGTCGGTTTTCAAAAAGCATCAGTTTGTCAAATTCGAGTGATTTATTAGTTTACAATGGCGAATCAAAGACAAGTTTACAAAAAAAAAATTATAAATATATTCAAAATAGATATGTAAATCATAAAAAAAAATGCAACAGAAGTACGCGTGACCAGATAATGTGATTTCAAAGTGGTTAAAAATTTCAACAAATAATTAATAAATGAGAGAAAACCTGGAAAATTTAAAGCAAAAGGACCCAGAAACGAAACAAAAGCCTAGAAGTGGAGAAGCTATTGAGGGCGAAGATGTTGTGCGCACACACAGAAAACAAATTCGTAGTCCCAACTGAATTTTTGTAGTTCCAGGTACAATCAATTTTATTCATTTTTATTAAGTTGTAATTACCGAAATTTATTTGAAGTTTTGCTGTATTAATTGATTACTTAAATATTTGTGGATTATAAATTCTATAAATAGAAAAATACGTTTCACAAAATTTATTTAAATATTAAAAATTTTTTACGTCGCGAACTGGGATAAAACCGACTACCTTCCGCTTGTCAGCCCATCGCTTATACTCTTGGCTAAACTCGTTTTAAATTTTTCTATTTATATTTCAAATTTGAATTTCTTTGAGTTGGAAATTTGAATATTTTGTTTATTTATTTATGAATAAAATTATATCAACAACAGAAAATCAATTGTGTCTTCTAATTTGAATCAATAAAAAATTAAAAAAAAATTATACCGCGAACTGGGATACAACCGGCGACCTACCATTTGTCAGCCCATTGCTTTTCCTCCAAGCTGAATTTAGTCAAATTTCAAATTTGAATTTTCTCAGGTTGAAAACTTAATTATTTTGTTTAAGCACCGTTAATTGTTTAAGTTTCACGTGAAAAAACTGTTATACTCCATATAAAAAAAATGATTTTTCACGACAATCAGTTTCACGTGAAAATTGTGTAGATTGTTTTCACGCAAATTTAATGTACAAGACTATTATTTTTCTTGGGAAAAAGTGACATTTTGTATTTATTGTGAATGTGTCTTTGTTATAAAATTAAAAAATTGTTCATTTTTATAAATTAAATTGCAATTTGAGGCCTTTAAAGTTCGAGTGAAATTTTTCCACGTAAAAAACAACTTACGGTGCTTTACGAATAAAATTATATCAAGAACAGAAAATCAGTTGTGTCTTTTAATTTTAATCAATAAAAAATTTATTAAAAAAAAACTATAACGCCTTGGCTGAGGTTTGAACTCAGATTGCTAAGTTGAAACACTGATTTAAACAAAGATTTTAGTTATCTTCATTTAACACAGTACTAAAAATCCTCAGTACTTTCACTAATTTTGAGTGTTAATTTTCAAAATTATTTTAAACTAATTTTTAAGAACCCATTCGTTAAATTCTACAAAATTTATCGCTAAAATATAATATTTTCAAAAAGATGTCAAATATAAAGATATAACAAAAGTTGCCAATATAATACACCAGATGGCAGGCATTTCCAAATAACGCTAACGAGTACTATTGAATAACGCTTATGAGTACTACCGGAAGTCGTTATTAAAATAATTTGACAAGAGCAAAATAAACACCCTACACTATAAATTTAGTTAATATAAATTTTATTTCTCGGTTGCCAACATTAAAATCTAAATATGAAAACAAAATAGTCGCGCAAACTAATTAACATTTTGTTACACAAAGTATGTTATTGTAACTGAAAATAAATTTTTTACAAAACGTAGGATTTCCAGTGTTTTGAATTCAATATAGAAAAAACTATTTGCTTTTGCATTTGGTTTCGGCAAAAAAACCCTATATTTGGCAACTTTTCGGAAAAATTGTGGCCAACAAATGCCGAAACATTTAAAATTCTTTTAAATATAATTTAGAGAAATAATAGAGGTAAATCAAAACCACGTCTAAAAAAAACTAGATTGTGAATGATTTATGCTATTTAGAGAAGCTTATATTCCATCCATATCTGTTTTCTTGCCTCATCTAGAAGTGGCTTAACATAACGTGTGTTGTTAATTTTGTTTTCATAATAAATAGAATTGATCTCATTTAAAATTTAAGAACTTATTTTCAGTTTTTTTTTTTCTAATTACGTAATTTTAAAGAAAATGTTAACAAAAACTTTCGGTGTTTTCCGAATAAAGCGAATATTCGGTTTTGTTTATGTGTACTGAAAAAGCCAGATTTCGGTCGGAATTTAAAAATTACACTGAAATCATAATTATAATATTATCAGGCATGTTATAGGTTTTTTCGGAATAGATTTGATTTCGCAAACTTTTTTCTGAAACAGTCCAAAACAAATTTTTTCTTTCGCAATTTGAAGTTTAAGTTGTTAAAGAAAATATTGTGTTGAAAAAAAAATGTTTTTTTTAAATATCGACTATGCTACGGGCTATATAGTGGTAATTCTTCTCAAGAAGACGTAAAACAAAAAAAAAATCTTTTTTTCACGTTCAGAAACCAAAGTGGAATTGATATTTAGAGTAGCTTTAACTCACAAAAAGTATTTAAAGTGCTTTGTATATATTCCCTAAAATGTCTTTAACCGTTTTACTTAAAAAAATATATATTAAAAAAATTTTTTATTGGTAAATTAACCCTTTGACACGGGAATTTTAATGGCTGGGAATTTTCCGACCAAACTTCGTGGAAATTTAGATCTATACAAAAGAAATATTGTTTATTACTTGTATGGCTTTGCATCACCCCCTAGCGGAGATATTTGGAATTGAAGTTCAAACATTAATATGCTGACAACCCCGAGCGGGTTAAAATTTTTTTAAAATTTTAATTTTATATTTTTTTTATTACTAATCTCTACATAAAATCTTTTGAGTTTTTGAATTTTATTCATCACACAATTTTTGAGACTAAACTTTAGCCTTTTTTTAATTTTTAACTTTTAACACATTCTCAGCAGCATTGATGATCACAAGACAAAACGCACTCTACTAATCTCATGTTGTTTTGAAATTTCACAGCCTGCATAAAATTTTAATAAGAACAAAATAACGAACCGATAACAGTAAATGAATAGCGCTTTGGTTAAAATTCAAATCAGTGATGTACGCCACTTGCCAAAGGGTTAAATCATTTTCAAATTGATGAGCGAAAAGTATTTTTTTCTGAAAAATTAAAAAACTTCACTCTGATCGGCGATCCTACTTTTTTAACTAAAAATGGGATCTTCTATCAAAAATAGCAATTGGAACACAAAATTACCACCCAAAAGTTTTCTTTTACTCTCCCTATAACAAATCCTAAACACAAATGTTTAAAAAATGTTTCGACTGAAATAATTTTAAACATAAAGACCAAGCCAAACAGTGAATGTTGTAGGGTAAAATATTTGTTGTGATTTTTTTTTTATTTCAACAAAAAGAAATTGTTTAATTTTTGTACAAATACATTTCAACACTTTGATGGTTACATATTCTTTTATGGTATAATTATTATTTATCTAAACGAATTTTAACTATGTGTTTTATTTATAAAAATTGCAAAAACACTACAAAACCATGAATTTAAATTTAAAATTTAATTTAAATTTTTATTTTTTGTTTTGATTTTGATATTTTAATTAACAGCCATATTTGATTAGAGAGAATTTTCAAAATATTGACACAAAAATGCAGTGACAATATCGCCATCTGTTGGAAATTTTTGGAACTAAACAGGCATGCATTTTGTTAAATCTTTATATTTGACATCTTTGATTTTCATGTTACTGTTATTACCCGGTAGATAGCGCCACCAATGTATCCGAAGTTTTATAAATGGCGCTATTTCTTTTCATACCGATTTTTTAAAATGGCCCATATCTCGAAAACTAAGAGAGATAGAGCAGAATTGATGAAAATTTCAACTACTCCTAACCACATAATACCCCAGCGAAAGGAGTTATCTCCATCCAAAAATGGAACTTGGCGTGGCCTTGAACCTTTGGAAATTTTGAATTCAAATTTTCCACTTCATAAAATGGCCCATATCGCGAAAACTAAGCGAGATAGAGCAAAACGGACAAAATGTTTGCACCGTTGGAGTGCCCTTATATGCCCTCACATGATATGGACTAGGCCCGGGGAGGGTCCCGAGACCCTAAATATGTTTCCCACTTCAAGAAAGTCGGGAAGCATAGATATGAATAATAGGAGTCAATATGTTTAATTTATTTTTAAAATACAAAAAATTGTAATTTATATTTCTACATACGAGTATTTACAATCCTTTTTATTACAGAAAAAAATAAATAAAACTTTTTATGAAATCAACGTATACTTTAAAATATTTTGTCTGTGTATTTGATTTTGGTTTCCAATTTTCAATAAATGTTTTTATCACAACAACAACTTTCTTTATTGACTGAGAAACAAAGTAATTCCAACAAAGTGCTTACAATTTTCGTTTTCAATTCTGCAAAAATCGTCATCACAAGAAATTGAATAATTTTTTTATTGATGCTGTGATTTTCGTATTCATATATGAAAATTATTTTTTTTTGTGAGTGCTATCAGGTCACAGATCACGCAAATAAATAATATAAAAATACCATTGGTGTAAAAAGCATTATGTATAAATTTATTATATTCCCCCATTCATTTATTACTTTAAGGTAAAATTTTATTACAAAATTTAATTTTAATCAAATTTAGAAATCTTATCCTTCATTAACCTTAACACTCATTATCAGATAATGTAAATAAAAACCACAAAATCTACATTACAATCTTGTATTTATTAGGTTAAACTATCATTAATAATAGTAAAACCAAGAAGGTTAATAGACTAGGAGTCCCAATACCAAACGAACCGCACATCGGACAGAACGTTATGCCGTTGTCACACAGCCGATCAAGAAATTACCAAAAAGTGGAAAATAAAACTCACACTAAAAATTAAGAAAAAAAAATATTAGAATTAAGAAAAAAGATAATAAAAAAATTATGAAAATATCGCAAATAAAAAAAAAAAAAAACAAAAATTAATGTTTAAATTATATTCTTAAAAATTTTAACTTTCATATATTTCATAAATTATTGCACTTTTTAATTTCTGGTACTGCCCATATTATTCTTTTTTCATTATTTTTTAATTTTTCCAGCGAAAATTCCCTTATATTCGTGTGCACCTTACCATGGCATATTGCTGTCATTTACGCATTTGTTTTGTCCGATATGGGATCCCCAGTAGGGACTGCATCTCCTAGTGTTATACACTTTTTGTTAAAACTACAATATGGGCTTTCACAACGCTATCTATAAATAGCAAAGGTTTAAAAGAGTTAATTCTTTAATTCACTTTTTTAAAAAATTAATGAAATTTGGGTAAAATTTCATTCCGAAATAGCATTCTTATGGAACTAATTCGGTAGCCTAATTCTTCGAAGCTTTAAATTATATGAATTCATTCTATTTTGATCAGGGTTGGCAGGCAATACCGCTAAAATACCGTTATCGATTCAAAACCCTTTCAGATGACTACCGTTACCGAAATAATTGAAATAGCGTTATCCTTAAAATACCGTTACCGAAATAATTTAAATACCGTTATCCCTAAAATACCGATACCGAAATATATGAAATATCGATACCCATAAAAAACGGTTACCGAAATAAACGAAATACCGTTATTCTTAAAATACCGTTACCGTTTTCTTATTTCTCTGCTCTTGGTAATTGTACGTGGTTATTGAGTATTTCGCATAAATTAAGTTGATTAATTTATTTTGTTTTTATTATAGTTTGTTTGTTGCAACAACAAATGCGGTATGCACCGAAATAGCTGACTACCGTTACCCTTAAAACACCGTTACCGAAATAACCGATATATCGTTATCATCAAAATACCGTTACCGAAATAACTCAAATACCGTTATCCGTAAAATACCGATATGTAAATAAATGAAATAGGGTAACGACCCTTAAAATACCGTTACCGAAATAATCTAAAATAGCGTTACCCTAACGGAAACCGCATTCTTTTCGGTTACCATCCATGATTTTGATAGAATTTTAATTGAATGAAACCAAATTTACCTGAATTCATTTAGTACCCAGCACAATATTGGTAATGACACCTCATTACTATCAGCATTACCAAAAATGATATACCATTTGCATTATTTTATAATATAAAATAATGACTTCCTAATAACGGCCTATTGTATTCATTGTTTCTATATATAAAATAATGACTTACTCGTAATCGTTTAAATAAGTACTTTTTACACAGTTAAATTTTATACATTTTTATTTATTATATGTAAATATGTTTTATGTTTAAATTTTTATGACGAGTCCTAAAATTACACACTAGAGAAAACTTAAATTTTTCTGAATGTATTTCCTTAAGCTAATAGTATGTGCTTAATTGCTTATTTTTAAGAATCCAGTAAGCAATCGTATAACCACTTATAATTCAACTTTTTGTAAGCATGTGTGTAACCTATTATTAACTTATTATTCCAAATCTCATAACTACTTATTTCTCATTTTTTCGTAAGCGAGCGGGTAAGCGTGACTAATTATAAAAACGACCACGCCAAACAGAAATAATGAGTTTAGACGCCAGAAAATATGTTGTGCGGAGCTATGAATTTCTATTATATAACCACTTATTTGGTAATGAAAAATTTTGCTGGATAAAAAGGTGAATGAAAAACAATTTTTTTTCATTAATTTAGTTAAATGAAAATTTTAAGTTTAATTGCAAACTGAAATATTATAGCTGAAATATTAGCAAAATACATATAAAAAAAACGTTTAAAATTCTTCTAACATAAATAAATACAATTTTCAGGCATCCCAAGTAGAAAATTACAAAGGGGCCAGCACTGGCAAAACACCGACATGGGTGGTATGAGTGCTTGTTAACAGCGCTTTCCCAACTCCCAAATAATAGCACCGTTCCACGGTGGTGCCAATGCTTTACCAAGCCCTGGGAAAGCACCTATAAACATAAAAATCAAATTATCCTGACACCCAAATGATAACACCGATCTATTTAATGCTTTGCAAAGTATTGAGATAGCACCAAGAAACATAAAAATCAAATGTTTTCCCTGCAACCAAATTATGAGCCTTCATCACTGAAGAATTTTAAATTACTCTAAAAATAGACGATTCTCGGAGTTATTGTATTGTGGAGTCAAAAATTATTTAAATATTCACTCTTTTGGAGTTTCTTTTTCAAAAACAAAATAATGTTATAGGAAAACAAGCGCTGGGAATTCACCCTTTTAAAGCGTTGGGAAGGCGTCCAAATTTAGTGCTTTGCCAGTACTTCTTTTTGTAAGACCGCGCTCTACTTGCGCTTTGCCAGTGCTTCTTTTTTGTTACCGCACATAATTTTCACCTGGGATGTCACAGGCTTTTTACGGATCGCAATTGCACTTCCGCAATTTTTTTTCTAAAGTAATCGAAAACAATTTTTTTCTTTCTGAATTTGCAGTTTAGGGTGCTACGGATAATTTTGTATAGAAAATGAAACGTTCTGGTAAGTATCAAGTATGCTACAGGCTTAATAGTGATACTTAAAACGGTAAAAGTTTCTCCACAAAATGTAAAACGAAAAAAAAATCGTTTTCATTCCACTTTCAAAATCCAAAGTGGAATTGATATTTAGAGCAGCTTAAACTCATAAAACCTTTTCAATAGTACTTGGTATATATTCCCTAAAATGTCGTTAACTGTTTCTGTGGGAATGAAGCTTATGAATGAATTCTTTACGAATTTGAGCTTAAACTGAATTAAGGGGGGTATCGACTCTTGTAAAAATTTTGTTTTCGATTTTTTTTTTATATTTTATTTGGATAGAGCATACTCTTCAGTATATGCTCCGAAAATATCAATAAAAAATTCGAAGAAATAAAATTTCCACATGTTTTTTTGTAAAATATATTTTAGTCACAAAGTAATATTCTATGCATTAAATTTGTATACAAAATTTTGGGCGAAGGCACGTCACATTAAGCAGGTATTGATGGATTTATATTAGCTACACAAGTAATCAGTGTGTATAAAAAAATAAGAAACAAATACAAAATAAATTAAAAAATGTACACAATTATAGCATTTTGACAGAATATACTACTCTGTCAAAACAACAGAGTAGTATATTGGAAGATGACAAAGCAAATTGTGGTAAATTCTTTGTTGTTGTTTTTGTTTTTTCTTTGATAACACTGTGAGACAAATGGTAGGGGTCAGTGATCGGGAAGGGTTCAAACTACCGGGGAAAGTTATATCGGTAAAAAAGAAGTTATACGTGTCCCGGCGTTTCGCTGGGTCACCCCTAGGAATCGAGATATATCGATTTGACCTTTGGTGGTCTTTTTTTTGACATAACTCGAGAACCACTAGTCCGATTTTGCCGGTAAAAATAAATGTATGAAGAAAAAAATATTTTTTGCCTAAAATATTAAAAAAAAGTAATAAACAAACCCAGCAAAATCTCTCATTACCTAATAAGTGGTTATATAATAGAAATTCATAGCTCAGCACAACTTATTTTTTGGCATCTAAACTCATTATTTTTGTTTGGCGTGGTCGTTTTTATAAGTAGTCACGCTTACCCGCTCGCTTACGAAAAAATGAGAAATAAGTAGTTATGAGATTTTCAATAATAAGTGGTTACACACATGCTTACAAAAAGTTGAATTATAAGTGGTTATCGGATTGCTTACTTGATTCTTAAAAATAAGGAGTTAAGCAAATACTATTAGCTTAAGAAAATACATTCAGAAAAATTTAAGTTTTTTCTAGTGTGTAATTTTAGGACTCGTCATAAAAATTTAAACATATTTACATAAAATAAATAAAAATATACAAAATTTAACTATTTAAAAAGTACTTATTTAAAATATTACGAGTAAGTCATTATTTTATATTTAGAAACAATGAATACAATAGGCCGTTATTAGGAAGTCATTATTTTATATTATAAAATAATGCAAAAGGTAATGATATATCATTTTTGGGAATGCAGATAGTAATGAGGTGTCATTACCAATATTTTGCTGGGAAAAGTTTGATTTTTATGGTAGCGGTAACAAACATTTATTTTTACCGGCAAAACTGTTGAGTATATAGAAAAACGTTATTTGAACAGATTAAAGGAATTGTAATTTTTAATTTTTTAAAATTGTTTGAACAAAATCGGACTAGTGGTTCTCGAGTTATGTCAAAAAAAAAATATATCTCGATTCCTAGGGGTGACCCAGCGAAACGCTGGGACACGTATAACTTGTTTTTGACCGATATAACATTTCCCGTTGGTTTCATCCCATCCCGATTTTGACTATCGCATAGTGTAATTTGAATGTTTTAATAACGCTCCTAGACGAGAACAAGAAATTCTCACTGAGTTTGTAATTTAACTTAACAAATATTTCCAGAAGTACTAAAAACTTCGTCCCCTGACGAGTTCCTTAGACAAGAATGAAATCCGGATAGGGACATGCCTCTAACAGATTATTTTTCACAATTTGTAGAATACGTTTGGTATTTTAGCATATTTAATTCCTTTAATGAAATGTGTACAATAATTTTTCTGCGATCGTTTTTAAACATATTAGGGTTAGTATATAAACTACCCTTTAACCAATTCGTCCCAAATTTGGTGCACATGTAGAAAACTAGGAGATATAACTTTTCTTCATACACAATTTATAGAAATTTTGCTGTTTTCTTAGCTTAAAATTAACTTTAGGCTTCAAACGCGTTTTTCTTACAACCATGAGTTCAAAATCGGCTGCCAAGGTGGGTTAACCCATTTAGATCCGGTTTTTTTCTCTTGTAGTCAACAACAACTGTAGTCCTTATCGTGGCCCTTTTTTTGAATTTCATCCAAATAAATTTTATATTCCCAAGTAAAGTTGTTTTTCTTGCCTTTTTAGAAATTTTTAAGCTTGTGTAGAAATTCTGTTTAAAAAAAATTAAAAAAATAAAAATCCGGCCACGATAAGGACTGGACAATTTATCTGGTATTAAGAATCACTTTACATATTTATTTTCCGCTAACTAATGAAGGCTGCAAAGTGGCCACAGCCGATTTTGCCTTTTTTAAAAAAGGCCAATAATGAAGTGGCAACCCTAGAAATTTTGGTTGGGGAAATATAAAACTAATATTTTTTTAAAATACTACAATAATGTGTATTTTAAATAAAAGAATAACATGGTAAAAATATTATTATTTTAATTTTTGACAACCTTAAGTCTTCCGCCATGATATGGTACAACAGTTTTCTTCAGTTATAATATAAAAACTGCATAATATGACCAACATATTGCAAAATATTTTTCACTTGTCATGTTTACACAATAACCCCTCAATTCATAAATGCTTTGTAAAGTTATAGCAGGTTTACAAAAAGGTAATTTTCATACAGAATTTGTTCAATAAACCTCCTATAATTTTACAAAGCGTTTATGAATTTAGGGGTAAGAATCAAAGTATGTTTTTTTTTTTTCAATATATTGTACAACCTTCTAATAGGGCATACACACGGGCAATTTTTGCACACCATCAAAAGTTGCAAAAGAATAGTGCGTATTGTATTAGAAACGGACATCGTGCATACCCATAATGCTTATTGAATGTGAATGTGTTTGTGTGTGACGGCTAATTTGCTTCCATAATTGTGGTTTTTTGTACTTATGTTATAAAACATATGTAGTTTACGTTTTCACTTACGTATGTGTGTAAGAATATGTGGTTTTTATGAGAATTTTACATAACAATTGGAAAACATAAAATCATTATTACCCAGCAAAACTTTCAATTCAACAGGCTTAGTTGTGGCGACTAAATTTTTTTACCAATCGAATTTTTATAAACACCATCAAATCAGACAGCACTAGTTTCTGTATTTATCTATGGAGATTCTCCATCATTGATTTCCCATTAAATTATATTGTTTGTATGTTATAATAGTCAGATTCTCTCTATATGTTCATTATTTTAGATTTTTATTCACACATTTTGTATCCGCCACTTTGAATTTTTAAGTTCTGTAGTCATATTCGTAACCCAGCAAAATATTGGTAATGACACCTCATTACTATCTGCATTACCAAAAATGATATATCATTACCTTTTGTATTATTTTATAATATAAAATAATGACTTCCTAATAACGGCCTATTGTATTCATTGTTTCTAAATATAAAATAATGACTTACTCGTATTAGTTTAAATAAGTATTTTTTACACAGTTAAATTTTTTTTATTATAGTACATATGTAAATATGTTTTATGTTTAAATTTTTGTGACGAGTCCTAAAATTACACACTAGAGAAAACTTAAATTTTTCTGAATGTATATTTCCTTAGGCTAATGGTATTTGCCTAACTCCTTATTTTTAAGAATCAAGTAAGCAATCGGATAACCACTTATAATTAAACTTTTTGTAAGCATGTGTGTAACCACTTATTATTCAAAATCTCATAACTACTTATTTCTCATTTTTTCGTAAGCGAGCGGGTAAGCGTGACTACTTATAAAAACGACCATGCCAAACAAAAATAATGAGTTTAGACGCCAAAAAATAAGTTGTGCGGAGCTATGAATTTCTATTATATAACCACTTATTTGGTTATGAAAGATTTTGCTGGGTAATTAGCACCTTCCAAAACTTCTTATAAAATCTTTTTTTAATATCAACCTTAACCGATCCTCCATCTATTTTTATACCCTACACCACTACGTGGTCAGGGTATTATAAGTTTGTGCTGATGTTTGTAACGCCAAAAAATATTGGTCCTAGACCCACCTTATAGTATACCGATTGGCTCAGAATTTTTTTTATTTTGATTTAACGTCTGTCTGTCTCTCTGTCCATGCCATTAGTTGGCTTTTAACCAGACTGGTGTAGGGTATTGTATAGTCGGCATGGCCGACTTTACCCTTTTCACTCGTTGTTTTTTTTTCTATGGGGTCGATTCACTGTGAGCCTAGAGAGGAATGATATTTTATATCCAACTAAATTTTTATTTTTTAACACAAGTTTTCAATGAAGTTGATAATAAAGATACACTCATAGAAATAAATCTGTAATAATAGCTGAAAAAGCAACAAGAATCTATAATTAGCAGATTTTCTTGCTAAATACTAGTAAAATAAGAACAGCAAAAATAAGACTGTTAAATTTACAGAATTTTAGTTATATTTAAGCTACCTTTTAGTTAATTGAAAATAACAAATTGTACTGCAATATCTGGAGAAAGTTTTGCTAAGTATTAGTAGACTAAAAACGGTAAAAACAAACTGTTATATCTACAAAATTTTTGTTATTGTTAAGCTAAATTTAGTTGAATGCAAATAGAAGTCTATCCTGTTAAATTAACAGAAGCATTAGCTAAAAAAAATTGTAAACTGCTATTTTCAAAAGGCGGCTCGATTTTTATTTGCATTTAAAAAAGAAATTGGAAAAAACGTCGAAAATTAAAAATTTGTTTGTGATTTTTTAGGCTACTAATTATTTAGCAAAATTGTGTTCTGCTTCAGCATCATTTTTAACTAATTTTTAGTAGTTTTAACTAAATCTTTTACAGACTTTTTTTGTCATTAGTGTACACACATTTATTTTTCAAAGAAAAATTTATTTTAACTTTCTCTACATGTATTTCTTCAAAACAAAAAAATAAATTTGTTTATTTGTTTTCGTCACAGGTATTATATATATATATTTAAATTTTTGTTTGCTGTCTAATTGCAAAAAATCTCTTCTACAAAAATCAATTGTTACACAATTTTACCTTTTCCACAAGCAAAAGGTATAATAAAAAAAATTGCGTAAGAATTTTTTTCACTTTATTAATTTTTCGTATTTGGGTTTTCAACATGCTTTTCAATAATATAGGGTAGAGGGGGGATCCTTCGGCAGTGGGGCACTAATAATAATACACTAATCCCATTTTTCTCCGATGTTAGGGGAGATAAAAAATTGGAAAAAATATAATTTGTGCATTTTTCAATCGTGTTCATTCTTAAATTTATATTAATTATTCATTTTTTTGTAATTTTGAGGAATCATTATATTATAGTTTTAAATTATTTTTTTTAATGTAGTGGAGATTTATTGATTAAAAAGAATCATATACCTTAAAGAAATTATTCTAAATTATTTATTTCAATCATTAAAACATTGACTTTACCGTATTAACAATATTTTGGCGAATATCCCCCAGGTTTGGGGCAGTTACGCCGATTTGGGTTACTTTGGAAATCATAAAAAAAAAGTAATAGAAAATAAGCAAATAATTAGAATAAAAATCATAGAAATTAAAGCCAAGATATGTAGATATTCAATTTGAAAGTAATTTGTGATAATTAGGGGTTAAGAAATCACAGTTCTTTGAAAAAAGTGGCGAAGGATCCCCCTCTACCCTACAATTTGCTTTTATCAAATTGGCGGTTTCGCGAATAAAAATACAATTTATTCCGCGAAAAAAAAAATAATTTTTTTTTAATTTTTTATTTTTGGTCCTTTTAAATGCTTTTCAAAAATATAAAATTTTTTAAAATCCAATCAGCGGTTGCGAAGTTACAAAATATATTAAATTAATATATTAAAAACATACTATTTCGCGATCAAAAAATTCTTAAGTTGTGTGAAACAAATTTAATTTGTCAAACTAATGTCAGTAATGGCTCGAAATATCGATTCAAAACCAATGAAATGCAAAATCAATCGTTTTCCGCTCCAGCAGTTTAGGGTAAAAAACTGATAACTTTTTATGATTTGACGCAAAATTATTAGTTGAATCATCTTTTGACGCATAAATATTAGTTGAATCACCTCTGTTTACGGTTATTTTAAAATATTTTAAACATTTACCTAGATTTTTTTTAATGCAATCTGATGCAAACAATTTTGGTTACGGAGTTCACAGTAACGGAGTTTACATTTGGTTACTTTTTTCGTTTTCTTTCAGAAACGCTTTGCCAGAATTAGAACGGAGTTTACAAGATTTTTTCAAATCTTATTAAAGACATCCTTTTTCATCTCGAGAATGTCACATGCTGCAGAGAAACTTCAAGTCTGTTATACTTGATGATTATTTACAGTCCAACGATCATTTGAGTATAAATAACATTATACTTTTCGCAATATAATTAATAGATAACTCCAAAATTCTGATGTATGCATTTTTATCAAAAATAATGACGAAAAATCATTACAGAGTTGAAGTCGTGTTAGCATAGATATACGAAAAAGTTTGTAAAATGTATTAATTTTTATTAAAAGAGTTCCTTTTCTGCTTCATAAAAATTCTTACAGTTAGTGTTTAGCTTCATTGGTTATTAAAATATAAGCTATTAAAGTTGAAAAACCTTATGAGTTACTGGTTACGGAGTTTACATTTTGCCTATAAAATTGGTCACAAATTTTATGTATTAACCAAAAGTTGATATCCGTTTGTTTTTTTGCTTTGTTGTTTGTTATTATTTAAATTTAAGGGCCTGTTTATCTATTACGAAAATAGTCTAAATGAAATAAATTGACAATCACTTTCGTTCAAAGTACATGGCAAACAAAAACAAATTTTCGTTACTTTGCTTTCGTTTAGAGTATTTTCGTAATACATAAACTAGGGCTAAATAAAAAAAAAAAAAAAAAATTGACAATTTTTTGAACAAAGTGCAATCTATTTTTATTGAAAATAAGTTTAAAAAGGACCACCTATTTTTCCTTTACATTAATTGTATTGTGCCGTTTATTTTTAATTGTTAATTAATAATTAACTGGCAAAGCCTGTAAAAATAATAGATTTCTCGTTTATTTTAAGATTGTTTTTAGTATAAAAATTTTACTGAATATTTTTACTTATACAGAAAGTCCGTATTTTGTGTAGTTTGTTTATTGAATGACTGATGGAAAAGTTAAAAATATATTTCTTTGCAATTTAACTACTTATCAGTTGAAACAACTTTACTGATTTACTTTTTAACCCTTAAATGCATGGTGTAGCCAATTGGCAACATACCAGTTTTTTAATAATAAACCCCACTCGATGCACAAAACTGTATTTTTAGGCATTGGGGCCCCTTCTGTACAAAGAGTCCTTATAGTTCAGCTCAGAGTTTTTAAACAGTTATAGAAAAAATCTTAGTTTTGCTTCATGTGTTTGTGAATAATCTAAAACACGCGTTTTTTTACAAAAAGTGTAATATCCCGAGTAAAAATAGTTATATATTGTCATATATAATGTTATTGGGTTATATCTGACAATGAATGGAGTCACATTAAGACACATATCATTATATACAACTACATCTGATATTATTTTTTCAACGATTTTTTTGTATGGTAAATGATGTTATTACATATCCCCAAATCTGACTCCATATATAACTACATAAGCCATATAAAACTAGTAAAAATATATGTAGTGACCGATATGATTATATATGGTTCGAAACTTAGTTATATAACACTGTATGTGTCGTCATACTAAAAATATATTCTTGTAATTTTATATAACTTTCTATATAATCCCGTAGAAATTAATATATAGCTCAACATCAAATTTAGTAGTCTGCAAATTAAGAGTTAATTACTCCATAGCCAAATAATTTTCACGTGATATTTTTGCATGTAAAATCATGTTGAAAAGTTATGCGTACGATTTAGAAGACAAAGCATTCAACTAAATTTTTTTTTTTATGTTATAAAATTTGGGTCTTCAAAATTCTTTAAACTATACAAATTTCAATGTCAATTTAATAGCTGGTATGCATAAAAAGTATGCCTACTATCAGACAAAATTATATAAAATCAGATATTTTTATATCGAATTAGATATAATATGATGTCCTGGATATGGACAAATCTCGGATCAAACTGTATCAAATTATATCTAATTTTATATAATTAGACACATGTAGATGACCCATTTTTCGGATCAAGCTGTATGTGGTTGTATATGGGGACTTATGAAATAAGATATAATTATATATGACACCATATTAAGATTTTTACCCGGGATTCAAAAATGTCTGTTTAAATATTTAAAGTGGTATTCTCGCAATAAAATTAATTTTGGCGACAATAAATATATAACCCTAGTAAAAATGATTTTTATATAATCATTTATGATTTTATACAATTATACCTCGTCGAGTATTATGAAATGTATATTTTTATATAATTATATAAAAATATATTTAATTATATAAAATCATATTAACCAGATCCACCATTTCCATGATCAAATCATATATGGGTTAACAAAATTATGTCTAAAAATATATTATGAGATTCGAAAAATGGTGGATCTGGTTAATATGATTTTATATAACTAAATATATTTTGATATAATCATATACAATTATGTTTGGTGTTACATATGACAGTACTCAACGATATATAAATCTATAAAATCATAAATGCCATAGTAAAAATGATTTTTATATATTCATATATGATTTTTATACAATCATTTATGATTTTATACAATTATAACTTGTCGAGTATTGTGAAACATATATTTTGATATGATTATATCAAAAGATATTTAATTATATAAAATTATATTAACCAGATCCACCATTTTTCGGATCAGATAATATATTTTTTATATAAATGTATTAACCCATACGTGATTTGATCCGAAAAATGGTGGATATGGTTAATATAATTTTATGTAATTAAATATCTTTTGATATAATCATATAAATATATATGTTTTACAATACTAGACAAGTTATAATTGTATCAAATCATAAATGATTATATAAAAATCATATCTGATTATATAAAAATCATTTTTACTAGGGTGGTTTTTTTTTTTAAATATTTTTTTTTATATATTTCTTGAAATATAGGTACACGCTTTTAGAAATCAAATATTAAAATTGAAGAGTTCATGCATTTAAGGGTTAAACAACAATTGAACTTTTACTGTAAAGTTATTGTGACTGTATATTTTTACGACATGTTTGGCATTTTAATTAAGTTCAAGTTAAATCTACAGTATGAGACCCACCGTTAATATTTGGGGGGGGGAAAAAAAGTGATTTGTGATTTGTGTACACTAGGATGTCCCTTACCCGGTGTCTTCATGGCAGGCATCACTGCAAGAGCCGCTTGCATGTCAGCGATATCATGATATTGCAATAAATATGAAATTGAGTGTCTTCACTTGAGATGAAATCATTTTGACAATTGCTTGCTATCATTTTATTGCATGTCAGACACTAGGTTAAAATAACATTCATTACACCCCTCAGTTTTACTGGAAATGGTCCCAAATGGAAGAAATCGATTTGTATTTTTCGAAAACGTTAACCCGTGCCGAAAGTTGGCCGAAAATGGCGCATTTTGGAAAAAAAGTGTATTATTATCAAAGAATCCCAAAATTTGAAATTTCTAAAAAAATATTTTTTATTTCATTTATTTATTTAATATAAGCTGTGTTTTCGACTACTGTATCCGTTAACTCACAAAAAAACTCAAAGTTCATAAAAACGCGTTTCAGACGAAAACTAACACATTACTTTTCGTATGCACGTTAACTTTCAACACGGATAATTATCAACGTTGGAAACTCAACGTTTATACATTTTCACATCTAGCGTAACTTATTCTCGTTACTTCCTACAACCTTTTGCTGACGTACGTTCGATTATAACGGAACAATTATAAACATAACCTTTTTAAAATTTTTTATACTACTATCGGTTTAACGTAGATTTGCTTTAAATGCTTAACGTTGATAGGCATGAGACAAAATACAGCTACTAATAAATACATATAAATGAAAAGCAAAAATTATATTACGTTCGAAAATTTTGTTATAATAATCAAAATTTTTCTTGCTAATCTCAGTATGTTATTATTTATTTTATTTTATTTCTTTATTTTGTAGAATTGCTCCATACACAAGACTAAAAGTCTTATTTTGCAGTATGGAACTGAGGATAGGTAAATTTATGAAAATCATTAATCAATTAATAAGTTAATAACTAATTAAAAATTTTTATATAAAATACAAAAAACAATTAAACAATTACAATTAAACAATAAATATAAATATAAAAAAAAAATCAATTTAAATAATTAAGTCATATCATATCAGAGATAATGCTTTTTTTTTTGGATTTTCCGTTTTTAGCATTAAAATAGCTTTTTCCTGACATTTCTGAGCTTTGAATTGCTTTTTTTTAAGACTTTTTACTCAAAAATACTTTTTTTGCTCATAAAAAATATTTTTTCTCTTTTTGAAATTTGTTTAAAAAAAAACTGTTGTTTTTACTAGTTTCCTAATATAATTTTTGCTTTTCATACATATTCATATTTAAATTCAAAAGCAGTTTTTTCTACTCACTTGGATTTAATAAATCCAAACAGTATTTCTAAAAGTGCTCAACAGATGGGGTTAGATTCTCCCTATCAACTAGATACTGCATTCAAATGCAGTTTTTGCATATTTAAACTCAAAATGCATATTTAGTGCCTTTTTTGGTAAAAAAAAAAATTAAAAGAAAAATATTTTTTTTTTTTTGAAAAATAAATTTATAAAAATCTTTTTACCACAAGAAAAACGTTAAATCAGAAATCAGGAAAATAACTACTCAATTTTTTTTTGCACATTTTAATGTGTATTTTCATATTTTTAGTTTTAACTGCATTTTGAACGAGCATATTTTCACTTTAATGTGCATGAAACTACTTGCTTTGTGTATAGGTTAAAATTTCTAACCATTATTCATTGGTTGAAATTTAATTTACGAAACTCTCTCGCTGTGTAGTATTCTTTACATTTGTAATCATTAGGGCAAGGAAGTTCATGCATTTATAATCGTATGTTATGTACGTAAAATATGTATTAAACATCGAAAAATGTGAAGTTTAAATTTAAAAATATGCTTTTATTATTGGTTTATTACAATGCTGTCAATATTATGAATTCAGTTTCACCATTTTTAGTTGGTAAATCACAATAAGCGATTATCACCGTCGGAAAGTTGGTAACTGTATTTTTGTGATTTTTGCCTTTGTGATAAAAAATATCAGAAAAATATTTATGAATTAAAATTTTTTGTAAAATATAGAATAAATTTTTCAAAAACAAAAAATATATGTTTTAAGCAAAATACGCACCTACACGTGCATTAGAATATGCATTCATAGCAAAATGTGCAAAAATATAAATTAACAAATCGATGCCCCTTTTTTTTATTCGTTGATTCGCAACGATATTTGGTTCACGTTTCTCTCCAGATAACCACAATAAACATGTACCAATGCACATGAACTTCCTAGCCCTGGTAATCATATTATACAAAGTTTATGTTCTTTTGTGGGTTTGTAGTGGAAAATAAAAATAATTTCATATATACTTCTGCTAGAAACTATAAACAATGTTTTCTTTAAGTGCCAAAAATCTTGCAACATTTGTTGCTTAAAATTACATACCGTTATATAAATTTTATGTTTGGCATTCTTCAGCTATTTTAAGGGTTGTGGAAAATGTGTATGAACATGGTTTTGTATGTATTTCATGTATGTATTATTGGCTTAAAAATTACTCTAGGCCTTGTAAGGATTTGTGGTCCAGGCGATAACGTTCAAGGCGGCCAATGTTTTCCTTTTCTCATTAATATTTATACTGGCATCATGACAGACGTTTTTCCGCTTTACAATTTTTTTTACAAGGAACGTCCTAACGGCTTACAATAGCGAAACATTTATTTGACGCCTAATTTTTGATGAGATAAATTCAATATTTTACAACAACTCATTCAAGTACAGTAGACGCTCGCAAATTAGAGCTTTCAGTAATTCGAACGTCCAGAAATTAGAATCAATGTTTGCAATACATTAAACGCTCTGAAATTCGAATTTAAAATTCTAATTTCTGAGCGTTTTTTTTTTTTTTGTTATTTGAATACACAGGAAATCCCCAATTTATTTTTATTCTGTTTTAATAAAGTAAAACTAAAAAGGGGAATCACCAAACTATATATGTTTTTCCCTATTTGTTTTTTTTTTTGTCGCATTTATGTACATTTTTGGCTAGTTTATTTGTGAAATTTGATACGCGTGTACATATTATTTGGCAGTCTCTATTAAATAGTGAAAGTGTATCATTTAAAATGTTAAATAAACGTAAAAAAACACTTTATCATTGGAAACGAAACGAAAAAAAAACGTCCAGAAATTAGAATAATTCAGAAATTAGAATTGCCTCAAAAACAAAGCGGTTCTAATTTGCGAGCATCTACTGTATATAGAAAATCAGCAAAAATTTTGTGATTTTTAAGTTTATGTTTAAAGTTTCTTAAGAAAATTATCAAAAATTAACCGTGTGCAAAAGTGTAACATTTGTCTTCAAAAAGAAGAATGTCACATTTTTTCCAGTCAAATAAAATAGTTAAATTTTGTTTTCCTGATTTTCAATTACGATATATTAATAAACAGAAAGCGCTAGAAAGAATTATTTGATTTGTTTTCATAGTTAAAAATTTAAAGCAATATATCTGAACAATGTGAACGCTGTTACACTTTTGCTCATCAGTGCACTGAAAATAATATGTCTGTTCGCTGAATAGCAAAATTTGTTACTTTAACAAAATTTATTCCTTTTTTTTTGGCTTAAAATAAAATTTGATTTTAAAACATTTTTTGTTAAATTTAACAAATGTAAATAAAAATTTCCTTAAAGTATGCACTTGTTGTTAAATTGGTATATTTTTTTTTTAAGTTTAGCACTCGGGTTTGAAAAATTAATAAAATGTTTTGCTGCAATCAGCAACGAAAATTAGTAAAAAATCCGTAATTTGTCATAAGAGAAGAATAGCAAAAATTATTACGAAAAAAAAACATTGTACTAAAAAATCAGTACAAAAATAGTAAAGTGCCATTGGCAACTGTTTACATATTTTTTTTCTGATGTTTTTATCTGAGTGTAGTTATTGTAACCACCAGAATTCGATTGGCAACAAATTCGTTGACAACAACTGATGCTGTGTTGTGGGTGTAACATATAAATATTTTGCTAGAAACTGAAAAAAAAAAAAAAAATTACAACAACGTAAATAAAAATGCCTTAAAAAACGTTTAATAATGCCTTTAAACAGAAGTAAGGCGAAATGTTGAATATTTCTTTTTTTTTTTCTCTTTATCTTAAATAGGCATTATTTTATTTTATATTTTTCATAGTTTATAAAGGAATCCTAAAAGTAGTACTATGTACTAGTATAGCCTAAAAGTATGCAATTTTTGTTTTGGTTTATTCTTCTTTAAAACTCCGTTGCAATGGTTTTATTATTGCCGATTTTTTTTTCTTGATTTCGTAAAACCATTCCTTTTATTGTACAACCAAATTATGATAATCAAAAGGAAATGCAGTGTTCTGCTAGATTTCCGTTTGGTTCTACAAGTATTTTTTTTCTTTTTTTTTGCTTTTTTAGTTTTCTTCTAAATTTATCAAATATAAAAAGGAACGATAAATATAAATTCTCCAAATTTATAACGTTTGGATATTTTTATTTTTTTTTTTTTATTTTAATATTAAGGGAAAAACTTTTCAAAGCTCTCTAAGGATAAGATGAATTATTCTTGAATTTATATTTTTGTTTTGTTTGTGTACATCTTGTAAAATATTGACATTATTGTTCATACTTTTTCTTTATAAACAAAAATGCCATTAAATTCTTAAAATTTCAATAATACTTCACGTTTGTACTTAGCTTTCTTGTTTTTATGGCATATTTTTGGGCAATTTGGTATTAATGTTAATGCGTTTATTTGCGTTGTGTTGTTCTTTGTGTGTGTGTGTGTGTGTGTGTGTGTGTATGAGAGTGAGCTTAAAAGTATAATGCTTTTTATGGTCAGAACACCTTTTTAGCGCTTAAAAATAAATCCATTAAATATCTTTTTAACGAATATATTTATCACCTTTTCCTTCTGAGCAGGTAAATCTTTGCCATTTACATACGAATAAACGTACGGCAACTAAATACAAAGCATACTTTTGAGTCATTAAGTATTTATTATAATGAGTCTTTGTACAAATACGCATTCAAGGGAAATCTATTAAATAAAGCTCTTTAAAAATATTTATAAAATATATTAACAAAACCATAGATATATTTATATTTGTAATAAAAATAATATTTCTTCTCTGTAATGGAGAATGTGTATATTAAGGTGCTTTAAATTTGGACAACTTTCGAGTTCTTGTCTTAAGTTAAGCCCAAAAAGGGGTCGGTGGAGTAATGGAAAAGCTATTAATATTAAAAAAATTAAGTTGAATTATTAATAACGTGACACATGAAATGCTAGGTTATTTTTAATGTAGATTATATTTCGAATAAAGTAATATTACTGGTTGGTATTATTTTTAAGATTTTACAAATTAGCATTATGATCTCACTTCGTTTCTCATTCAGTCCTACGTACTTTTCTAAATTCAATTATAATAATTTTTAAAAAATTTCTACTTTCATTTTTCCCTATTTTTGGATATAACTTCAGCGTCATTTATCAATTTTAAGCAAGGTTGGCAATAAAAATCGGTATCGGTACTGATATTGAATTTTTGTTTATTTCGATATTGGTATCGGTAATGGTATTTGATTCGTATCACTATCGATATTACCACTACCAAAACATCAATAACGGCATATACCGAAATTATTTATGAATTGTGTTTTCATGAAAAATGATATGTTGTTGTAAAAAATCACAACGTTGCCAACCCAAATTAAAAGTTAATAAACTACAATAGCTAGCAAAATGATTTTTTATTAAAAAACACCAATAAAATTTAATTAATTTAAAATATTTTGGATATTTTGTTTAAAAAAATATTATTTTTTGTTAAAAACGTAAAAAATGATTTTGTTAGAAACCGATTCAATACCGGTACGATACTGATATTAAGAGTTTGGTAAGGTACTCTCAACTAGAGATGGGCACGTGAGTGAATTTTCACTCACACTCACTCACGCTCACGAGAAAAAAAATCTAATCACGCACAATCACTCACGACAAAAAATGACTACTCACACTCACTCACGCTCACGTGAGTAAATTGAACTTTCAGTCACATGTTTAGACCTAGTTCCCATGTAAGGGTCCCCCCAAAATTGGCTTTTGTTGAAATTTTGAAATTTTGTTCGCTGACTCACATGGTCCCAAGGACAAAGCCTATAGATTCTATTTAGGATCGGTCCATATTTGGACCTATTGCCCATCTGGGCTTTATATCCGATTTTATCTTCTTTTATGATTTTATAGAAAATTTTGACACAAGTCCAAACGCACTTTTTCATTATATTCAAACCATTTTGCTATTTATTTTTAAATATTGTTTAAACAATCCATAAAAGAAATAAAAATAATTTTTAACTGACAAAACGTAAAAAAAAAAATGATTTTGTGGTTTGTTTTTTCATATTTGAAAGCTTTTTTTGTTTCAATTTTCAAAACACTACACCATACACAACACACACGTTCATATTTTTATTGGCTATGTTTGTGTGTATGAGTAAAGAATTTCTTTTAATTTGAATTGAAATAATTTAGTATAAATATAAACAAACAATTTTAACAAAAAATAAAACCGAAAATATTTTATTTTTTTGTTTTAAAATAGAAAACAACGAAATTATTTAAATTATTTTTTCTAAAAATAGAGATCTAAAAATAGAATAATTATCTTAATTTTTGCATTAAAAATACAAAAATTGTTTTTTCGGACTTTCTATATTTTCATATATTTAGTTAGAATATTCTTCTACCTCAAGTCTAAATTCTAATATGATATTTTGATTGTGTCTTTGTTATAAAATTTAAAAATTGTTGTTTAAATTAAATTGCAATTTGAGGCATTTAAAGTTCGAGTGAAATTGTTCCACATGAAAAACAACTTACGGTGCTTTATCCTGAAAAATTATGTAAAAAACTTAAATTCATTTAACATGGCTGATAACAAGTTTTGGTGCGATTTTTTTTTTTTTTATTAAAAATGCTGTTTGCTATGAAATAAAAAAACTTGTTGGGTTTTATGTTTTCTTACCAGCACATAATGCCAACGTAGCGCAATGGACTCCAAAAAGAAATAAATTGAATCCAGAAACTATTTCTGAAATTACTAGAGTCAAATATAATTTTGATATGAATTGTCAAGAATTTTATGACAATTTTGTTTTTTACTTTGTTTATTCAGGTACTACTAATTTTAATTTCAGAAAGATTTTTTATCTTTTTTGGTAAGTTTTTTTGTTTTTAATCAAGTCCAGAAGAAAAAATAAATCCAGAAACTATTTCTAGTTCTATTTCTGATATTATTAGAGTCAAATAAAATTTTGATATGAATTTTTAAGAGTTTTATGAATATTTGAAGAAATGTGACAGTACTATACTAATTTAAATTGGAGGCATTGAAAACATTCATAAAACCCTTTACAATTCGTATAAAGAAATTATAGAAATGTACATTCCTGAAAATGTATGCAATTAATTGGTTAATCGTTGTTTTTTTGTTTATTTATGTATCACTAATTTAAATTTCAGAATGATTTTATTGTTTTTTGTGAATTTTGTTTTATTGGGATAAAAATTGTTTTGTTTATAAAATAAATTTTTATTTGTATATTTTATCGCGTTGTTGATTTTTGTAAAATTAATTTATTAAAAAACGAGTAAAAAGGTTAAAGTCGGACATGCCGACTATAGAATACATCGGCCCATGTTTAGACCTAGTGCCCATATAAGGGTCCTACCAAAATTATATTGTTTATACGCTGCAGGTCGCAAATATTAAGATATTTTGATGAAATTTGATATACAGACCTATAAAAAAAATATTTTTTATTGTATTTTTTTTTTTTAATAAAATTTGCTGGTGCGGGAATCGAACCTGGGTCTACAGATTGCCAGTCAATAGCTCTACCATCTGAGCTATATCGACATGTAATATTTATTAGATAAAAACATAATTGACCTGCTGCACACAAGTAAGCTTACTCGCCAACATACAAAAAATCAAAAAATATATGGTTACTTATATCCTTACCAGTGTTTAAAAAATATTGAGTCTAAAAATAGATTTCAAAAAATTTTCAAAAAAATCTAGAAAATTATTTTCTATTTGAAATAATGATAAAAATAAGTCATTATCAGTAAATCATTATTATATGTTTTAAAATAATGCAGAAGGTAAGTGGGTGTCATTACTGGTAGTCCAAAAAATAATGATATGTCATTACAGTTTCTACACTGGGACGTGACATGTTAAATGCGAAACTAATTATTTTCTACCAGTCCTGCAAAATAACATAATAGTGACTAATATGTTATGTAACTAGTTTTGTAAAATTAGTTTGCCACAGTCCTGTGATATTTGCACTTAAACCAATCACATGATATTTCATTTTGCAAGTAGTCTGCTACATATCACGCAATGTATAACATCAGACTACTTCTGTATTAGATAATGTTAACTTGTGCTGATGCTGATGATGTTACAAGCTTTGCGACAAGTCACAAGTAGCTCGAAAGGTGCAAATTACCACCTCCTACGACAAGCCCATGTTAAAGTTTCCGGTTACTTTGGTATGAGAAAATCGAATCGAGGACTGGTAACTACCACAAAGTTTCAGTCACGTGGTGGTTATTGCATACCCAGCAAAAACATGGTAATGACAGCTCATTACCATACGGATTACCAAGTAATGATAGGTCATTACCTTTTGCATTACTTTAAAATTCAAAATAATGACTTACCGATAATAAGTTATAGAAGTATTTATATATTCGTGCAAAGTAATCACTTACTGGTAATTCATTAAATAAGTACTGATTAAGTCTTTTATATTAACATTTTATTTATAAATTTGTTTTGAACTAAATAGAAAATTTTCCAAGGTAAAAAGTTTTATTTTGCCAATATGACCAACTATTTTACAATGTAGGGTAACCACTTATTTCCTAACTTCTGAGTAACCTCTTATTCTATCTTTGTGAGTAACTACTTATTCTTTCAATATGGGTAACTCGTTATTCCCACTTTTTTTGTAAGCGAGAGGACATCGCGAACAAAAGTAATGTTGCGAGTAAATAGCCTGGTAAGTAGTGAAACCCTTTGTGTGCTACTTACTCGGTTAATTACTCGGTAATGTCTGTTTTTGCTGGGTAGTTAATCAAAAACAAAAATAAACACTTATTAAAGTTATACCCTCAATGTAAATGTGTTACACAGTAAATTTTTTTTATTAAACTTTCTACATTATACGTGTTTAATATTTACATTCAGTACATTAGTTTAGGAAAGGAGGTACTTATTTGGTTCTTCCTCATACCCAAATGTGGATTATTAATATCACATACATTATTTTGATTCATCCATTCATTCACATTTATCTTAATAAACACTTGCTTAGATGTTTCTGATTGCTTTTAGCTAGAAAAGATGAAGAAATTAAACATAGAAAAAGTTGTTTTACTCTAGATTTTTAATAGGTTTTTTCCTAAAGTAAATACATACTATATGCAAAACAACAGTTGTGTGCAATATACTAGCAGCCCACTAGCCTAGCATATCAAAAATACATAATGCATAATTTGTGTTTATGCCCCTCCTGTTAAATGAATTGCTTGGTGTGAACGCTTAATCATGTGGCATGTACGTCTGAACCTTCGCCATAGCTGGAGCAGTTTCGCGGTTTTTGTGTTACTTTGAAGGGATGAAAATAAAGCATGAAGATAACTGATAAATCCCCAGCAAAACCTTTTAACATCGGGTAAAGGAAAATGGAATAAGAAACCAACAATTGTAAGTACTTACAACTTGGTCAAATAACACATTATTTTAACATGGAAGTGTCATTGGAGGTAAGTGGTTGCCTAAAGCTTACCGTTATATACTCAAATAAGTCATTACGAAGCAAGTACTGAAATAAGTTGTTACTTGTAGCACTAAATTCACTATTTAGCAATAGCGGATAAAATAAGTACATACTTATAGGCAGTAAAATAAGTATTACACATTAGTAGGTATTTCATTGGTTACATATAAGAAATAAAATAAGACGTTACCAGTAATGACTTTTAACCAAGGTTGGTTACCGTTATCGTTATAATACCGTTATCGCTAAAATACCGTTTCAAATTGAATACCGTTACCGTTATCGATACCTCTAAAAAAATTTCTAAATACCGTTATCGTTACCGTTACCGTTATTTTTATGGGTAGTTACCGGTATTTATTATTTTATATAAAAATTACAATTTTTTTTATTTTTTATTTTATAATCTTGAGTGTTTTTTTTTTACAAAAAATTTATAGATAATAATTTTACTTATTAAAACTACCAGTATTGAATTTATAGCTTAAAATCTGTATTTGCAGTACTTAAAATTAAAAATATGCCATGTTTTTACTTGTTTTTATATGTTTTTAACATAATTTTTAATACCGGTACGTACCGGTATTGCTGTTTCGATAACGGTATACCGTTACCGAAACAATCTTTAATACCGTTACCTAAACAAACGAAATCTGATACCGTTACCGTTACCCTTACCGTTATTCGTTTCGGTAACCAACCTTGCTTTAAACTCATTACAAGTAAGAACAATATGCAATATAATACAATATCAGTAACGCATAATCTTAAAGCCTCCATATAACTAGTGATATATTCCTACATCGGTTACTCATTATTTCATGCCTCCCACATAAGCGCTGAAGTCTCACCTTATTAGTAACCTATTACTGTAGGTTTCAAAGTAAACCAAAGGGTAAAGGGGCACCCATTGCCAGGCCAACCCATTACCAAGGTTTTGCTGGGAAGTAAAGCTCAGACGTGTTAGTCCCCAGATAAAAAAAATACTCCGCTTTTAATTCATTGTTAGGATTTGGCACATAGACCTTATGACCGCTATTTTTTAAAACACATCTGTATACTGAAGTCTGGATATATACATCCATATTTTTTTAAAGTTAAAACTGAAAATAAAATGAGAACAACAACAACAAAAGTGAAAATCATCATCGTTTCTATCATTATCTAAAAGTGTTTTGGTATTTGCTGTCATAAGCAAAAATAAGGTCTTCAACCTTTTTGACTCTGGTACCAAGAAAATCATTACCAGATATGTGGTTATGTAACTATATACGTGGTAATGGTAACTAGTTACTTTTCTTATTACATTTCTTATTACCTTTGTTTGGCGAATACGAAAAATCTAAAAATATGTCATTATCTATATGCTTACCGGTAGGTACTGACAAAAAGAATGAGTCTAAAAATTGATTTTCAACAAAATAAGTTTTATACAAAAAATATTTTTTTTTGTAAAATGTTTTTTAAATAAAATTTTCTAGTGCGGGAATCGAACCAGGGATTCCAGGTTGCCAGTCAATAGTCTAGGCTCTGAGCTATCTGGACATGTAATGTTTGATAGATAAAAATATAACTGACATGTCGCCCCAAACGGCGAGGGCATGGTTCAGAAAATTGTACAGAATTTTAACGCAATGTTTGTTTGTTTATTTTTTCACTTATTTTAAGTGGGCGTGGCTTTTAACGAAAAATTAGCCATATCGACCTTTTATCAAATTACATAGTAAAATTTAGAGAGCACTGATCGGTTCTGTACAAACTGTATATTTTTGGAAATCCTATAAAATTTCCTTAAGTCTTGCATTATTTTATCCTACAAATAGTCGCCAGACTTAAAATGGCAGAACCTTAAACATGACCAAATTTTTCTTTGTTTTTAGCGATTTTAAAAGAAAGTTAACAACACTGAAATTTTAACATGAAGTGCTTTTTACTATAATGCAAAAACAATCTTGACTGATTTGTGATATTGTGGTAAGAAAAGCAGAAAACTATTCACTTTAAAATTTCAATGTTGCTAACTTTATTTAAAATCGCTAAAAACAAAGAAAAATTTGGTCATGTACAAGGTACTTCCATTTTAACCCTTAAATGCATGGTGTAGCCATTTGGCAAAATACCAGTTTTTTGAATAAAAAACCCCACTTGATGTACAAAACTGCATTTTTGGGCATTAGGGGCGCCTTCTGTACATAGTGTTCCTATAGTTTAGCGCAGAATTTTAAAACAGTTAGAGTAAAAATCTCGGTTTTGCTCTGTATATTTGTGAAATATCTAAAATACGCGTTTTTTTTTACAAAAAGTGTAATATTCAAAAATATTTGTTTATATATTTAAAGTGGTATTCTCGCAATAAAATTCATTTTGGCGATAATAAATGTATAAATTATAGTTTATAGATATTTTTTTTCATACATGTTAAAATAATCACAATTTAGATATTTGGCAAAAAACCATATTTTTCAATAAAAATCACCTTTTTTAAATTTTTTTTTTTTTTTTTTTTTTTTTTTTTTTTTTTTTGAAATGTACACGCCTTTAGGAATCATATGTAAAAAAAGGGTTAAGTCTGGCGACTATTTGTAGATCAAAATAATGCAAGACTTAAAGAAATTTTACAGGATTTCCAAAAATATACAGATTGTACAAAACCGATCAGTACTCTCTAAATTTTACTATGTCATTTGATAAAAGGTCGATATTGCTAATTTTTCGTTAAAAGTCACTACCACTTAAAATAAGTGACAAAGTTAAAAAACAAATGTAACGTTAAAATTTTGTACAATTTTCTGCAGCATCTTCCCGCCTCTCGGGGCAAATTTAGCCACTATATTGATCTTTAAAAATAAAGGTAAAGAGAATAAAAATAGGAAAAACTTGAAACGTTTCTATTATATTTTCCACCACTGCATAAAAATAGATTTCAAAAAATTTACAAAAAATCGAACATAAGCAAACGCCGCGATACGGGTCTTCTAATTTAGCCTCTATTTTCAAACCTCACTCTCAGAATCGACCTAACTTTTGCTAACCTGAATTTGTTCCACAGTGTATTTGTATGTACCCAGCAAAATCTCAGTAATACGTGCTCATTACTACACTCAACCAAAAAAGTCTGTAATGGCTACTGAAAATTTTGTTGTTATTACGGGAAATTTAACTGTTTTGAGGCCAGCAGGATTTTTTGCTAATTTTAGCAATACATGTCTGCTGATCTGTAGTACAATAAAATTAGTATAAAAAATTAGTAGCCGCTACTAAATTTTAGTAAAATTTATGTAAAATGCAATTCAAAATCGATTTGCTAAAATCAGTTAAAAAACTTACTAAAAATATCATAATTTTAGTACAATGAAATTAGTATAAATAATTAGTTGCAGCTGCTAAATTTCAGTAAATTGTTGTAAACTGTAATTTAAGATCAATATGCTGAAATTAGCAAAAAATTTTACTAAAAAAAAACAAAAACTGTGAAATGTAAATTTTTTTCTTTCGATTGTAACAGGCGTATAATTACTTCATCGTGCTTGAAATTTGGAGTCAAAATTGCAAACGGTTCTCCAGTTATGACCTTTTTATGCATTGGAGATACAATAAAATTTTCTGAGTGTTATGTGAACGGGGCTTTAGTAAAGCAGCAATTAAAAGGAAATATTTCAACAAAAAAAAAAATGTATTCATCTGTAGCGGCCTATACGTTAAAATCGCGACTTTTGAAAAATTTTATATGGCAGCGTAGCTTTCCCAGTTGTCCCCATAGTCCAACTTTTATTATAATATGGGGTGACCTCTAGAAACTGTTTTTGCAAAATTTCAAGCAAAACAGTTTCCATTTGCAAAAGTTATCACAATAAATACATATTTTACTAAGGTTAGTATCAAGACATTTAGTAAAAAATGTATTTATTGCGATAACTTTTGCAAATGGAAACTGTTTCGCTTGAAATTTTGCAAAAACAGTTTCTAGAGGTCACCCCATATTATAATAAAAGTTGGACTATGGGGACAACTGGGAAAGCTACGCTGCCATATAAAATTTTTCAAAAGTCGCGATTTTAACGTATAGGCCGCTACATATGAATACATTTTTTTTGTTGAAATATTTCGTTTTAATTGCTTCTTTACTAAGCAATATCATTTATCAAGGCCGATTTTGCTTTCAGCGATTCAATTGGATAAAACCTTAAAAAACCATAAAAATCAATATAAAACACGAACAGTGGTTTTAATATTAAGTTTTATGCATCAGATTTTAAGCCTAAATATGAATACAGGAATGAATATTGATTACATTTGAAAATTTTTGTATATAAAAAACTAAATGGAAAACCGCTAAACTTTAAAGGCATTTCGCGGAAAATATGTACCTTAGATCAAAAATAAAGTATGCCACTGGAATCAGCATGTCCAAAATATATAGAATTGATGGTCAGAGCTCTATTAATTTTTAAAAGTCAAGATTGTGTCATGCTGTGTTATGTTTATTTGTGAAAATTCATTATTCAACATTATAGCCTAGAGGGGACCCCATAAAGACAATCTGATGATAGTGAGCGGTGTCACTTGAAAATGCATTAATTGTCAACCATTGGTTCTAGGAAAGTTTTTTTTCATAAGTTTTTCTCTATTGGTTGTAAAATAAAAATTGTAAATTCCATTTAGAATTTGTAATATTTGATCTTAAACCGAACAAAAATAACACTCATTGTAAAACATCTTCAGATCAACTAAAAATCTACAATAAAATTCAAAAAACTTTGTTAAAAAGTAGGGTTTTTCTTTTGAACCCATTGGCGTTCCAATTTGAAATTTGCACAGTCTGTAGCTGAAATATTAAGTTATCTGCTTCAATAATTTAAAGAAAATTAAAGATGGGTTTTTTGAGATATTTGCAAATTAAGGATATTTTTCAAATTGTATTATCCTTTTTTGCATTCAACAATTTATTTTTGCAATTTATTTTGAAAGTAGATTATATGAGCATTACTAGGTAAAAATCGGAGAACGCGTTCAAAAGTTGTACTCATTTGAACATCATGTATTTTTCAAATATTTACTGAAAAAAATCAAATAAAAACAGCGAAAAAAAGCGAAATAAGACGAATTTTACAAAAATTTAAAAACAGTAAATTTCGTGATAGTCATGAAGATCTACAAACAGAATTTTGTCTAAATCCAGAGACGTTCTTCCGATAAGTGTCCCGGTTCCCGGTTTGGAGTGATTCTAATATGATATTGATAAGAAAATGATAATTGGTACACATAAACCGAGACATTACATAAATAAATTTGTACTTTTGTATATGAACTCTCTGATTTAGTAAAACCAGTCATACCCAGCAAAAAAAGAGATGCCAAAGCAGTAGAAAAAGCACTACAATTGATGATCTAGATGTACATACTTCTTATTTAACATAAACACTAATAATTTTACCATTGAGTTGTCACCAATTAAAAGTTAACAAAAATTCTTCGCAAAAAAAGTTATATTTTTTTATTTTAAAAAAGTTTTTTAATGCCGCCGCCGGGTATCGAACTTGCGACCTCAATATTGCTAGTCTGGCACTCTACTACTAACCTATTATTTGATATGAAAGTTGACTGGCATAAAAACACCACTTTGTTACTGCGAGATATTGTTCCTTATTCTCTTCAATAAAAGTATTATTTTTAATTCAATGTTATTTTCAGTTCTATTTTTACAGGTCCATAAAAAGCAATTGCTTATCTTTTGTTATATAGACATATTTCTAAAAATTTAAAAAATACTGAATTTAAACAAATTAGTTATAAATATTAAAAAAAAAAATTATAAAATAAAAAACAAAATAAAAAAAAATATAAAAATATTGGTCACGCCGTGAATCGAACCCGCGACCCTCTGTTTGGAAATGCCAAATGATACCAAAATCACTTTTTAGGATCACTTTAAGAGCAATTACGCCTTAGAAGCAAAACTTAAGTGATTTTTTGGATGTTGTTCAGAAGTAATTCTAATAAAGTTGTAGAAATATAAATACTAACGGATTCTTTGGAAGCAATGAAAGATGTGAAGTTGTTAAGAAAAACTTCTAAAAAAGCAGTAAAAATACACTAACGGATACTTGTGAAGCAGTGAAAGAAGTAGTTTTTAAAGCATTACTTCCATTTTTTTTTTTTGCTGGGTAAATCATAAATTTTTGAAAAGCAGCATTTTACACAAAAGTACTCTTTGCGTCAATAACATTTATAAAAGCAATGAAATTAACCCAAACAAAATAAATATTTTGCATGGGATTTGCCGTGGTATGCTTTGTTCAACAATTATTTATTTTAATTTTTGCAATTAAAATACAAAAATTGTTTTTTCTTGTCCCGTTGAATTTTTGTTGGAGGCCACAGGTGCATATCACGCTTATACGTTCTTGCCTGTTGCCTGCATTTACTTTAGGGTGTACTGTTGAAATTATCTGAATATCCTCCAATGTATTTGAACCTAAAAGCAACCTTCAAAAATGTTTATTTTTCCCAGCAAAAAAATTTAACGGAATACTGTATCTAAATCGAAATAAATAATAGAGCCGAACCCCGATTTTCAGGCAACCAGTTGGCGCCCTACTGAAAAAGAAGCAGACACTCGCTTCTTATTAAAAAAAATAATAAAAATCCTTTTTTATTATGAAGGAGTTTATTTATTCGAGCTGAACTTCTTTTCATGTAAAAAATTTTTGCGCACGAACTAAAGAAACATTTCGCTTGAAACTTGATTTTTTTCTGACTTGGAAATAATTTTTTTTATTTTAAAGAAACACAAGCATAAATAAAATTTCGGCAAAAATCTTTTTTGGCGGTAGCGCAAAGTTTTCTGCTGAAAATTTGTGAAATTTACATTTGTTAAATTCATTAATGGAAACCCTAAATTTTTATTACTTTCACTTTATTTAACATGTGTGTGTCATAGAATATTAAATTGAATCGTTGTAAATTAAACAAGTTTTAACAGAAAACTATGCGTGTGTTCAAAGTTTCTGAGTGTTGTTGTATTCTTCTTTTTTTTTTAATTTTCTTATTTTGGATGTAGAGGAAAAAGTCATGCTTAGAAAGGTGGACCTTCTTCTTTTTGCAGGGCAGCTGTTTAATACGCATCGTTCAAGGAATTTCTTGAGGCACCTTTTGTCGGGACACTAACATATACCGTACATACTTGACAATGTAAACATGTTTGAATGTATGCGTGTAATGTGTCTGAAGTGTATTCATGAAAACACAAGTATTTTACAGTATTTGTAATCTTTAGTAACAAAATGCCAAAAGCAACAATATATTTAGGTTTATTTGTGGTGTTTTTCATGCATTTATTTTTTACTGTAATATGAAATAATGTGTTTTGTTATTTTTATTTTGTGGCGCATTGAGTTTATACCGTATTGTGTCAGTATAGCAATCGTATAAATACATAGATACATAAACAGCATCTAAACATATAATTAGGAAAAACAAAACAAAATCTAATTTCAAACTTATTTTTATTGTAATAAATAGCAATTGCATTAAAGAAATTAAACGTGCTTATTTAAAAAATTGTTAAAAATAATTTGTCGAAGGTATGTTCCGATCCTGATTTAGTACTAGTACTACACTAATAGGAAAAAGTCCGTTAAAAATTTAGTTTGAACTACTAAAAATTAGTTATAAATGATGCTGCAGAAAAAAAACTGCAAAATTAGCAGATTATATTTGCTATATATTAGTAATATAGGAACAGCAAAACTAAAACTAAAATAAATAAAACAGAATTTTGAATGGGGGATTAGAATTTTAGTTATATTTCAGTTAAATTTTTGTAAATGGAAAATAGCAAATTAACTTGCTTAAATCAGCAAAAAATTTTGTTAAATAGTTAGTAGCCTAAAAAATAAATAAAAAAATGTTCGAAGTTGTTTTATCGATTTTTTTTAAATGCAAATAAAAACCGAGCCTTTGCAATTTACAATTTTTTAGCAAATATTTCTGCTGATTTTAGCAGTATAGACTGCTATTTGCATTCAACTAAATTTAGCTTAAAAATAGCAAAAATTTTGTAGATATAACAGTTTATTTTTGATATTTTTAGTCTACAAATATTTAGCAAAATTTTCTGCAGATTTTACAGTATAATTTTTTATTTTCAATACAGTAGACGCTCGCAAATTAGAGCTTTCAGTAATTCGAACGTCCAGAAATTAGAATCAATGTTTGCAATACATTAAACGCTCTGAAATTCGAATTTAAAATTCTAATTTCTGAGCGTTTTTTTTTTTTTTTTTTGTTATTTGAATACACAGGAAATCCCCAATTTATTTTTATTCTGTTTGAATAAAGTAAAACTAAAAAGGGGAATCACCAAACTATATATGTTTTTCCCTATTTGTTTTTTTTTTTTGTCGCATTTATGTACATTTTTGGCTAGTTTATTTGTGAAATTTGATACGCGTGTACATATTATTTGGCAGTCTCTATTAAATAGTGAAAGTGTATCATTTAAAATGTTCAATAAACGTAAAAAAACACTTTATCATTGGAAACGAAACGAAAAAAAACGTCCAGAAATTAGAATAATTCAGAAATTAGAATTGCCTCAAAAACAAAGCGGTTCTAATTTGCGCGCGTCTACTGTATAACTAAAATTCTGTTAATTTAACAGTTTTAATTTTGCTGATCTTATTTTACTAATATTTAGCAAAAAACTGCTAATTTTAGCAATTTTTTCTGCAGCATCATTTTTAACTAATTTTTAGTAACTTTCTCTGCAATTTTTACAGATTTATTTCTATGAGTGTAGAGATGGTACTTTTATGATAAAAATGACAAAACCAGTGTTGCCACCAGTGAAAGAAAAAATTACACAGCTGTAGGTCAAAAATTATCCAAAAACGTATGAAATTACACAAAAGATTATAATTTCTTATATAATTTCAAAAGAAACTCTCCTGAGCACATTGGGGAAGAATAAAAATATTTTGAAAAAAATTTCGCCATTTCTTACCAAAGTTTCGAATTTTTTCTATTTATAAATCGATTTTTAAAGACTTAGCATTTTATCATCTGCAATGTGCAAAAGTTATTTGCATTTCAAAACTAAAATTTTGCATTTTTGCAATAACCTGGTCTGAGTTTTTGCCTTCTGCAAAGCAAATCCAGGCCAATTTCCCTTAAAAATATAACAAATTAGTCTATTAACTACAGGGAATTTCAATTCAATATCTTTTCAGGCTTAAAACGGCGTGCTTTTAAATTTGAATATTAATATTATCCACATTAAAAGCTTCTTTCAGAAAAAAGTATCTATATTTTTTTAAGAAAGGGTACTTCATTCAGATGCGTTGCATGCAAAAATATTACCTACTTGCTAATTATTCTCTCCCAAACCCCTCAAATTTTAACCATAAATAAAAATATAAAAATTTCACAAAAAATTACCGATATTTTTTTTCAAAAATTTTATACGATTCTTTTGAAATCTGGAACATGTTGGACTTACCGAATTCTAAAATATTTTGATTCTGCTCCACCTTGCCGCGTTCATAAAATTTACGTCTGGTCAAGGCCCAGTGACATGTTAACTACAGCTAAACAATTTTCAGAAAGCAACAATCATAACAAACCCAAATTTTCCCACTCTTTCGCTGCATTTTTATATGGTCTTGCAATCCAAGAGAATTTTTAAAAGAAGCTTGACAATTTTTTTTCGCAAAAAATAAACAAAAGATGGAGCTTTAAACAAAATAAAAAATACATAGCACCATTTCTGATTTCTTCTAAACTCGGTTTAGTATTGAAAAAATTTACAAAATCATTCACCAGAAACTGGAGATTTGTGGTAAGTGGTTCTCTGATAATCTCGTTTCGTCTATATATCGACTAATTTTTATAAACTTTCAATAATTTACGGAACTTTTAAAAATTTACGGATATTTCTGTAAAAAGTGAAATTACACAAAAACTACACAAAAATGTCATTATTCAAAAATTATCCAATGAATGTGTAAACAGTCCCGTTTTTGAATAATTATTCAAAAAGTGGCAACACTGGACAAAACTCAAACTCTACGAGATTTATATTTCGTGTAGATGTGCCTTTAGCGAGCGTATCTGGTTAGTATTTTTAACACAGGCTTCCAAACTTCTTTATAGTTAACTACTAAAGTATTCAAGACCGAAGCTGAAAACCGGTTAGCGGTTTTTTATTAAAATATGTATTTCTTAATTTTTTTTTCGCGATTTTATAGATGCACTGCCTTTGAATATTTCCTATCCTTATATAAAATTGTACATTGCCCTTTAATGTTTGATAATTTTTTAACTCATATAAAAACTCAAAGTACATAGAAATGCGTTTTAGGCCAAAAACTTGCACATTACTTTTCTTATTCACGGTAACGGAATAGTCAACGTTTATACATTTCCACTTCTAACGTAACCTCTTCGCGGTACTACCAATAAAATTCTTCTGTAGAGTTTGCTAAAAACCGAAAAATTTAGAAACCGCGGTTTCGGTTTTTCAAAATTATAAAAACCGCGGTTTCGGTTATTTTTCGGTTATCTTGTGAATTGTTTTAAAATAATTAAATATAACAATATTCTAACTAAATATATGATAATTAAATATGCATAAAAATTAAATAGTTTAATACATACAAGATATCTTCTAGAATTCGATTGAATTTCTCACTCGAATATTTAAAGGCAATAACGCCATTTCGAAACCTTTCCGGGAGAAGAAATAAACGCGGAAACCCGTTATAAATTTATTTTTTTGCTTTTTTCGGCAATTAATTATAGTTTAAATTTTAGCAATTTGTTTAAAACAATAAAAAGTTAAAATTTTATAAATTTCGCGGAATACGAAATAAGGCTTTTTTAAAAATCGGTGAAAATCGTAACTGAATATGTGAAACTCAATGGTCCTTACTATAAAAGAGTATTTTAAATTTAAAGTCGACTTTATTTTTAATCATACGGTTTTTTTTCATTTCGTGTATGAAAACCCTACAAAAATATTCATATTTCCAAACATTTTGATTGGTTGAAAATAAATTAACCAATCAGAATTCTCCAAAAATAAATCAAGTCAAGGCATACTGCCACCCAATATTTTAGCTAAAGTTGACTTTAACTAAAATATTAAAATAAAATATTAACATTTTAATGTAGAAAATGTTCATTACAATTAAATACAATATTTTGTAGAATAGAAGCTGAGTCTTTTCGAAATTCAAGATTTAATAATATGCAATTTAATTAATTATTTTAATTGGTTAAAGTATTTGTTAAAAACCGACTTATTTTTGTCGGTTTTCGGTTTCGGTTTTGAGGCCTGAAAAACCGCGGTTTCGGTTTCGATTAAAACCGAACAGCAAACTCTATTCTTCTGACATAAGTTCGATTACACTGCTAGTTTTATAAGTGTTAACTGTTTAAAAAATGTTTACTTTAATCGGTTTAACGCAGATTTGATTTAAATACTTACACGGAGGAAAAAGACGTTTTGTATATGTTTAGAGGTAATTATTATATGTATGTTTACAAAATACCATATATGTATTTGGAGTATGCTTCCAATTATATTGTATTTATAGTTACTATACATATATTTTCCGGTAAATATTGGTTTGTTTGTAAATAAGTCATATTTTGTCATCTAAGAATACATATTTTTGCAATTTTAACTTTATAATAATTATATTTGTGGGATACAATTAACATATATTTGGAAAAACGGCGAATTTCCATTCTTGATACATATAAAATTGTATGTAGCCATTATAACTTTTGTAGTTGGTAATAATCGTTTGGTTTAGCTAGACTGCATCTAGTCAGAAAATTTAGTGATGTTTTCCCTTTATTTATTAATTTTATTGTGAAAGATGTGAAAAAATAAAATAAATTAGTTAAATAAAACATAAAATTGTGTTAAAAAGAAAAAAAAAATTTAATTGTGTATATTAAAGTATTAACATATTATAAGAGTTTTTAATTAATATTTGTTAATAAAAATAAATGAAGAGATTGTAGTTATTGTTTTTCAAGTTTGTATTAGATGTAAAATTCAATGTGATTTATAAGCAGGGCAAGTTTTTCTTGGCATTTCCCATTAAATGCCATTTTTGCCATTTTTTCACTTATTTTGTAAAAATGCTATTTTTACAAATCCTTGCCAAAAAAGCCATTTTGTCTATTTTTTTTAGACTTTTCATTATAAAAATGCTATAAAATTCAGGAAAAACTCAGTCTTTGGAAAAAATTAAAAAAAAACTATATTTTTTTAGAGTTGATTTATAGGAAGAAGAAGAAGAAAACATTTTTATTGAAAATTTTAAGAGACACAAGGGAATCATATTTAATATTTAATAAAATTCCAGATTTTTTTTTTAAATCATACTAATATACGGCGAATGCCCTTTAGCAGTTAAACGGTAAATTCCTTCATTATTGTATTTTTGTTAAAAACATTCAGAAAAACGCTTAAATCAACTATTATCCTTTTAAATTTTTGGAATAAGCGTGCCATTTTTGGGTTTTTTGTGCCAATTTTACTATTTATTCATGCCATTTTGACTGCCAATTTCAACTTTTTTTGTGCCATTTTAAACTTGCCCTGTTTATAATATATTTAGTTATTAAATAATTGAGAAATGGTAGGTGTATTAATTTTACTTTTTATGTTTTTCCATTAAAATATAGAGAAATTTGGAGAGTAAAATAAATACGCCTATTGTTTGGTATATATTAATAATTGCTTTATAACTAAATATATTATTAAATATTTGCATGGAAACATAATTTGTTTATGACACACATATTATATGTTTGCTGCCAAACATATATATATTTGTCGATAGCGCCATTTAATTTCATCCAAACATTTATATATTTACAGGCAAACATATATATATTTGCATGCAAATATATATATGTTTGCCTGTAAATATATAAATGTTTGGATGAAATTAAATGGCGCTATCGACAAATATATATATGTTTGGCAGCAAACATATAATATGTGTGTCATAAACAAATTATGTTTCCATGCAAATATTTAATAATATATTTAGTTATAAAGCAATTATTAATATATACCAAACAATAGGCGTATTTATTTTACTCTCCAAATTTCTCTATATTTTAATGGAAAAACATAAAAAGTAAAATTAATACACCTACCATTTCTCAATTATTTAATAACTAAATATATTATAAACAGGGCAAGTTTAAAATGGCACAAAAAAAGTTGAAATTGGCAGTCAAAATGGCATGAATAAATAGTAAAATTGGCACAAAAAACCCAAAAATGGCACGCTTATTCCAAAAATTTAAAAGGATAATAGTTGATTTAAGCGTTTTTCTGAATGTTTTTAACAAAAATACAATAATGAAGGAATTTACCGTTTAACTGCTAAAGGGCATTCGCCGTATATTAGTATGATTTAAAAAAAAAATCTGGAATTTTATTAAATATTAAATATGATTCCCTTGTGTCTCTTAAAATTTTCAATAAAAATGTTTTCTTCTTCTTCTTCCTATAAATCAACTCTAAAAAAATATAGTTTTTTTTTAATTTTTTCCAAAGACTGAGTTTTTCCTGAATTTTATAGCATTTTTATAATGAAAAGTCTAAAAAAAATAGACAAAATGGCTTTTTTGGCAAGGATTTGTAAAAATAGCATTTTTACAAAATAAGTGAAAAAATGGCAAAAATGGCATTTAATGGGAAATGCCAAGAAAAACTTGCCCTGCTTATAAATCACATTGAATTTTACATCTAATACAAACTTGAAAAACAATAACTACAATCTCTTCATTTATTTTTATTAACAAATATTAATTAAAAACTCTTATAATATGTTAATACTTTAATATACACAATTAAATTTTTTTTTTCTTTTTAACACAATTTTATGTTTTATTTAACTAATTTATTTTATTTTTTCACATCTTTCACAATAAAATTAATAAATAAAGGGAAAACATCACTAAATTTTCTGACTAGATGCAGTCTAGCTAAATTAAACGATTATTACCAACTACAAAAGTTATAATGGCTACATACAATTTTATATGTATCAAGAATGGAAATTCGCCGTTTTTCCAAATATATGTTAATTGTATCCCACAAATATAATTATTATAAAGTTAAAATTGCAAAAATATGTATTCTTAGATGACAAAATATGACTTATTTACAAACAAACCAATATTTACCGGAAAATATATGTATAGTAACTATAAATACAATATAATTGGAAGCATACTCCAAATACATATATGGTATTTTGTAAACATACATATAATAATTACCTCTAAACATATACAAAACGTCTTTTTCCTCCGTGTAAGTATTTAAATCAAATCTGCGTTAAACCGATTAAAGTAAACATTTTTTAAACAGTTAACACTTATAAAACTAGCAGTGTAATCGAACTTATGTCAGAAGAATAGAGTTTGCTGTTCGGTTTTAATCGAAACCGAAACCGCGGTTTTTCAGGCCTCAAAACCGAAACCGAAAACCGACAAAAATAAGTCGGTTTTTAACAAATACTTTAACCAATTAAAATAATTAATTAAATTGCATATTATTAAATCTTGAATTTCGAAAAGACTCAGCTTCTATTCTACAAAATATTGTATTTAATTGTAATGAACATTTTCTACATTAAAATGTTAATATTTTATTTTAATATTTTAGTTAAAGTCAACTTTAGCTAAAATATTGGGTGGCAGTATGCCTTGACTTGATTTATTTTTGGAGAATTCTGATTGGTTAATTTATTTTCAACCAATCAAAATGTTTGGAAATATGAATATTTTTGTAGGGTTTTCATACACGAAATGAAAAAAAACCGTATGATTAAAAATAAAGTCGACTTTAAATTTAAAATACTCTTTTATAGTAAGGACCATTGAGTTTCACATATTCAGTTACGATTTTCACCGATTTTTAAAAAAGCCTTATTTCGTATTCCGCGAAATTTATAAAATTTTAACTTTTTATTGTTTTAAACAAATTGCTAAAATTTAAACTATAATTAATTGCCGAAAAAAGCAAAAAAATAAATTTATAACGGGTTTCCGCGTTTATTTCTTCTCCCGGAAAGGTTTCGAAATGGCGTTATTGCCTTTAAATATTCGAGTGAGAAATTCAATCGAATTCTAGAAGATATCTTGTATGTATTAAACTATTTAATTTTTATGCATATTTAATTATCATATATTTAGTTAGAATATTGTTATATTTAATTATTTTAAAACAATTCACAAGATAACCGAAAAATAACCGAAACCGCGGTTTTTATAATTTTGAAAAACCGAAACCGCGGTTTCTAAATTTTTCGGTTTTTAGCAAACTCTACAGAAGAATTTTATTGGTAGTACCGCGAAGAGGTTACGTTAGAAGTGGAAATGTATAAACGTTGACTATTCCGTTACCGTGAATAAGAAAAGTAATGTGCAAGTTTTTGGCCTAAAACGCATTTCTATGTACTTTGAGTTTTTATATGAGTTAAAAAATTATCAAACATTAAAGGGCAATGTACAATTTTATATAAGGATAGGAAATATTCAAAGGCAGTGCATCTATAAAATCGCGAAAAAAAAATTAAGAAATACATATTTTAATAAAAAACCGCTAACCGGTTTTCAGCTTCGGTCTTGAATACTTTAGTAGTTAACTATAAAGAAGTTTGGAAGCCTGTGTTAAAAATACTAACCAGATACGCTCGCTAAAGGCACATCTACACGAAATATAAATCTCGTAGAGTTTGAGTTTTGTCCAGTGTTGCCACTTTTTGAATAATTATTCAAAAACGGGACTGTTTACACATTCATTGGATAATTTTTGAATAATGACATTTTTGTGTAGTTTTTGTGTAATTTCACTTTTTACAGAAATATCCGTAAATTTTTAAAAGTTCCGTAAATTATTGAAAGTTTATAAAAATTAGTCGATATATAGACGAAACGAGATTATCAGAGAACCACTTACCACAAATCTCCAGTTTCTGGTGAATGATTTTGTAAATTTTTTCAATACTAAACCGAGTTTAGAAGAAATCAGAAATGGTGCTATGTATTTTTTATTTTGTTTAAAGCTCCATCTTTTGTTTATTTTTTGCGAAAAAAAATTGTCAAGCTTCTTTTAAAAATTCTCTTGGATTGCAAGACCATATAAAAATGCAGCGAAAGAGTGGGAAAATTTGGGTTTGTTATGATTGTTGCTTTCTGAAAATTGTTTAGCTGTAGTTAACATGTCACTGGGCCTTGACCAGACGTAAATTTTATGAACGCGGCAAGGTGGAGCAGAATCAAAATATTTTAGAATTCGGTAAGTCCAACATGTTCCAGATTTCAAAAGAATCGTATAAAATTTTTGAAAAAAAATATCGGTAATTTTTTGTGAAATTTTTATATTTTTATTTATGGTTAAAATTTGAGGGGTTTGGGAGAGAATAATTAGCAAGTAGGTAATATTTTTGCATGCAACGCATCTGAATGAAGTACCCTTTCTTAAAAAAATATAGATACTTTTTTCTGAAAGAAGCTTTTAATGTGGACAAAATACCATTTTATTAATATTCAAATTTAAAAGCACGCCGTTTTAAGCCTGAAAAGATATTGAATTGAAATTCCCTGTAGTTAATAGACTAATTTGTTATATTTTTAAGGGAAATTGGCCTGGATTTGCTTTGCAGAAGGCAAAAACTCAGACCAGGTTATTGCAAAAATGCAAAATTTTAGTTTTGAAATGCAAATAACTTTTGCACATTGCAGATGATAAAATGCCAAGTCTTTAAAAATCGGTTTATAAATAGAAAAAATTCGAAACTTTGGTAAGAAATGGCGAAATTTTTTCCAAAATATTTTGATTCTTCCCCAATGTGCTCAGGAGAGTTTCTTTTGAAATTATATAAGAAATTATAATTTTTTGTGTAATTTCATACGTTTTTGGATAATTTTTGACCTACAGCTGTGTAATTTTTTCTTTCACTGGTGGCAACACTGGTTTTGTCATTTTTATCATAAAAGTACCATCTCTACACTCATAGAAATAAATCTGTAAAAATTGCAGAGAAAGTTACTAAAAATTAGTTAAAAATGATGCTGCAGAAAAAATTGCTAAAATTAGCAGTTTTTTGCTAAATATTAGTAAAATAAGAACAGCAAAATTAAAACTGTTAAATTAACAGAATTTTAGTTATACAGTAGACGCGCGCAAATTAGAACCGCTTTGTTTTTGAGGCAATTCTAATTTCTGAATTATTCTAATTTCTGGACGTTTTTTTTCGTTTCGTTTCCAATGATAAAGTGTTTTTTTACGTTTATTGAACATTTTAAATGATACACTTTCACTATTTAATAGAGACTGCCAAATAATATGTACACGCGTATCAAATTTCACATTAAAATATAGAGAAATTTGGAGAGTAAAATAAATACGCCTATTGTTTGGTATATATTAATAATTGCTTTATAACTAAATATATTATTAAATATTTGCATGGAAACATAATTTGTTTATGACACACATATTATATGTTTGCTGCCAAACATATATATATTTGTCGATAGCGCCATTTAATTTCATCCAAACATTTATATATTTACAGGCAAACATATATATATTTGCATGCAAATATATATTGTTTCTAGTAAAAACACGGCGAATATGTTTAACAATTTCTCCAAATATATATATATATTACCAGCAAAAATATGTTTGGGACAGGCCGCTTTTTTCAGCGTGTAACGTTGATAGGTATGAGCAAAAATACAGCTATTTTAGATGGTCGATTACTTAAAAGTTTTAAAATAAGAAACAGTTTTTCACTCTCCTGAACACTTGTATTTTGTTTAGAAAGCTCCAATTAAATATAAAACGAAGACATGGATAGCTTGGCAACAGGCGCGGCTATGGGGGCTGAAGTCCCCTCTCCCTTGAGGATCAAAAAAAAAACAATTTTTTTTAAATGCTATAATGGAAAACATGAATAACACAGTACAACACTAAAAATGCATCGGGAATGTGACATATCAATTCTGATAGATTTTAGGATGAATATCACGAATGTGAACACCAAATTTTAAAATTAGCTCTAGTTTTTGAAATATTCGCAAAAAGTCAGTTTTTTCGTTAAAATTTCTTATTTATTAATACAGCTAACTAAACTACGGATAATTTTTAATATGGTTTAAAAGTATAGACTTTGAGCTTTTAGAACCATACCAACTTATTTTTGTTAGATAAAGGATCTAGGATATAATTGCAATTCAAATGAAAACTTCACTTTTTCCTATTTTGCAAATAAAGTAAAATCCCTTAGTCGGATTTGCAAAATCTTAACACATGACGAAAATTCATATTCCACTAAATTCTTTTTGTCAAAAAAATCACAACTTTTGCATCAACATTTTCTGAAAATTCAATCTGAAACACAAATTTTATCGGCAATTTACAAAAATGTATTTTTTTTGTTAACGGCGATTTCATTTAAAATTTTGGGTGGCAGTATGCTTTGACTTGGTTTATTTTTGGAGCATTCTGATTGCCCAGCAAACAAAGATGATCATTAATGACTCAGAATTGAGCTCCAAAAACATAAACATTTGTCCACTTTTTCCTATGAAAGTGGTCCGTCCAAAAGAGCCCCCTGTGTACTCGGAAATGACTCCGAAAATAGAACGTATAAAATCGAAATTTTCTTCATAAATTTAAATAATTTTGGAATCCTCTTTGAGTCCCAGAAATGAACCCTCGTTTTGAGACAGCTTTTTAGATTGTAGAGACAACTTTTTGAATTGTTTTCTGAGGGTTCATATTTTCTACCAAAAAAAAGAGTGTTTTCAAAAAAACAATATTCATTTCTATGAGCCATTTAAAAATCTTATTTATGAGCGCTCCGGAATTGCCGGCTGGGTGGTTAATTTATTTTCAACCAATCAAAATGTTTGAAAATATAAATATTTTTGTAGGGTTTTCATACACAAAATGAACAAAATCGTATGTTTAACAATAAAACGGATTAAATTTGAAATGCTCTTTTATAGTACTTTTTTAAACATGCATATTTTAAAATCGTTATTTGTTAGGAATTTGCACTTAAATTATCCAAAACTTTGTTGAAATTCATTAGAAAATATGTGTGTTACATATTTCAATGGTTTTATCTGAGTTTTTTAATTTCAGATTCGTCACAGACTCCTTAATTTGTAGGTATTAAAAAAATCAATCTTTTTCAGCTTTAGCCAATTTTTACTTAAAATCAAAACACAAAGTGCGAAATTTTTTTGATAAATTAAGTAACATGAGATGTTTACTAATGGTATAAATTAAAAAATGGATATGCCTTTCATCGCAGATTATTTATTAACGAAATCGTGAAGAGTGAAAGAGAAAGAGTAATTTTAACTGTAAATGCATATATAGGGAATATTATCGCATCTGTCAAAACGTGCAATATATCAAATTAAAGTGCATATTTCATCATTTGAAAATGTTGCAAAAAAGAGCGTTATTACTTTCAAGTTTGTATTTTTTTGCAAAAAGTATATTACAAAATTGAATTTTTCTGCAAATACGGTTTTGCAAATATTTCTTAAAATATAGCTAACTTCAAAATTTTAGTACCATATTCGTGATCTGCGTCCCAAAGTCTATTACAAATGATTTGTGGCAATCCCGATGCATCAAATTTTTATTCTTTTGTTGTACTGTGTAATTTCGTAAACATACATTTTAAAATTTGCCATTAAACAACCATTTTTAATTTTGAGATTTTGTGTAGATTCTTGGATTGAAGAATCTCTTTTGTGCAGGAAACCTGAGAGAATTTACATTTTTTAAAGAGATAATTCTCAAAATTTTTTTTAAATTGAGCTTTTTTGCAGAATTAATATGAAACTATTAACTATTTTTTGCAATTAAACAAGTGTTTTGAGGCATTTTACCGAAAAATTAGTATTTAGAATCAGTTTTATTGTCAAAACAAAGATAGATTTCAGACGAAATTACTTAAAATATATTTAAGAAAAGAATCGTGCTTAGTTCTGACTATAAAACTTACCTTTTATTTTAAAGTGAATACTACAATTTTCTCCTTTTTTAAACTTAGGTGCACTACTACACTACTTTTAAAACCTCTTAAATATTTTTTTTAAATTTAATGGTCTTAGGACGACCATCTCATCCGTAAGTATTGCTCAAGCTATCATCTTCTTATTGCGGACAACTGAAGAGTTGGGGTGATGCCCACGAAATAATTGTTAGTGTCCGACCGAACTCACTTTTTTAAGGCCGAACCGAAGCCGAAGCCGAACTTCGGCCAAAATTACTAAGTTCGGCCGAAACCGAAGCCGAATACTTTTGTGTTTTAATAAAAATACAATTTCATGCAACTTTTTCAAATTAAAAAATGCGGAAACCAATTTTTAATTATTTCTAAATTGCAAAAACCTAAAAAAGTTGTCTTCTTCGCTCTTTAAGTAAAAATTAAGTTAAATATGTGCATATTTATAAGTTACTATACAAAATTAAAGAGCTAAATGTTGCAAAATATTGATTTATAGAAAAGTTCGGTATTCGGCCAAAATTTAGCCGAACACCGAACTTGGCCGAACATCACTTTTTGGCCGAACTCCGAAGCCGAATACTCGGTCGGACACTAATAGTTGTATTTTCTATCATGAAAATGATCAACCTTTTTGAAACAACAAATAACATCTAATATGACGATATTATATTAGAATTTGGACTTGAGGTAGAACAATATTCTAACTAAATATATGGAAATTCCTTTTATTTATTAAAAATATCATACACTCAATGAAAAAGATTCATAAAGTATATGAAGCTTTTTCATCAATTTTAAGGATTTTTTTTATTTATTTTGTTAAAAAAAATTTCATTAGTTTAATGAAAAATTTCATTAAAACTCGTCGAGCAAAACTCTCTGTGTGTAGGGTTAATGAGTGTTTGTAGGGAGTTACCTCAATCGATATGTCCTTGCCGAAATAATATGTTATATAATAGAAAATTAGGAAATCTCCTTATCTCCAATCGCATACCTTAGCTTCTTGTTATAAAACTCATTGCCGGGTAATAATAGAAGGTTTTATTGAGATTTGGATATTTGGCAACTTTTGCCGCAGAATTTTATCCCATATCGGAATTTTATTAAGATCGGAAAGAGCCCATCGTGATAGTTTAATCGTTAGTTCTTTATTTTCTGTAAATTAAAGGTTTTGTTTGTAAATTTTTCGTATGGGAAGCCTTTAAAATTTTAGGTACACTCAAAAAAATAAGTTAGTAGAAAAATTTGTAAAAAGTCTTGTATATCAAGTTTACTAGTTTTCAGCAATTTTTTTGCTGAAATTCCATTTTCAGCAAAATTTTGAGTTATATTTTTTTAGCACTAAACTAATTTTGAACTAATGTTTTACTAATTTATTTTGCTACAAAAATTGTGCTGATAACCGCAATCATAGCGTGGACGACAACCAGATAGACAAATGTAGATGTCGCAGCTTGTCTGGATGTAGTACAGACAACGGAAATGATAAAAAATAAAAACAACTCTACACAATTTCTATATTTAAATTTTCAGCAAATAAATTAACTAAAGTAAAATTTCTCTACAAATATTTTGAGTTTTTTTCAGTCTACTAATATTCAGCAAAAAGTTTGGTGATTTTAGCAAGGATTTTTTGCATTTGCAATCGACTAAGTGTTAGCAAAAACTTTTGCTGAGATTACTATTTATTGTGGTAAAAATCAGCTTGCTGATTTTCAGCAAACACTTTTGCTGAAATTAACAATTTTTTTTCAAGCACGCTGCTGAATAAAAATTTGCTGACACAGCAACATTTTTTGTTGACTTTACTGACTTTTTTTTGAGTGTAATTCTTCTTGTAAAATGATTTTTTTTATTAAAAAGTTGCAATAATTAGAGCCAGTTTCATAGTCAGAACAACGGTTGATTTTTTATTATATATTTTTAAGTCAGAAATTTTGTTTTTTTTAATATTTGTTAAGGCAAAAACATACACGTTCAATAGTATTGATCAATGTTTTTAAAATCAACCTATCAGAACAAATTATTTAAAAATAAAATGTTCCGATTGGTTGATTAAAAAAAAACGTGTATGTGCTACACTCAAAAAAAAAAGTCAGTAAAGTCAGCAAAAAATGTTGCTGTGTCAGCAAATTTTTAGTCAGGAGCGTGCTTGCAAAAAAGTTGGTAATTTCAGCAAAAGGTTTGCTGAAAATCAGCGAGCTGATTTTTACCAAAAAAATAGTAATCTTCAGCAAAAGTTTTGCTAACACTTTTGACATTTCTCTTCAGTAAGGATTGCCATTTCATGATGGAAAGGTATACGAGCCAACGACGAGTCGAAATTATTAAAATTTACTACCGAAATTCGAAGTCAGTGGCCTCAACGTTAAGAGCGCTACGTCCAATTTATGGTCGTCATAATGATTGGCTTCGTCAATAAACAAAATATGCGTCAGACAGCAATCCACACGTACTCCATGAGTCATCATTGCATCCCGAAAAAATTACGGTTTGGTGCGGTTTATGGGCCGGCGGCGTCATTGGGCCGTACTTCTTCCGTGATGATCAAGACCGGCACGTTACTGTGAATGAGAATCGCTACCGTTCAATGAAAACCGAATATTTTTGGCCCCAATTGGATGATATGGACTTGGAGGACATGTGGTTCCAACAGGACGGCGCCACAAGCCACACAGCGAATGTCACAATCAATTTATTGCAAACCAAGTTTGGAGAACGTGTTATCTCACGAAATCGTCCAGTCGATTGGCCGCCTCGGTCGTGCGATTTGACGCCGTTGGACTATTTCCTGTGGGGCTACGTCAAATCTATCTAACAAGCCAGCGACGATTGATGAACTTCGTACGAATATCGGACGATTTATGCTTGAAAACCGTCGAAAATTGGGTTCAGCGTCTGGACTTCTGCAAGCGTGCCCGTGGTGGCCATGCAAAAGAGATCGATTTACATACATAATGGCATCGAACGTACTTTCACAGGAATAAAGAATTTCATTGATATCCAAAACCGTTTTATTTAAAAAAACTTTTGTAGCGCTCTTATTGAAGAACCCTTTATAAAGAAAATGTTTGCCTTTTCATTGTGAAACAACAGCTATGTAACTTAATCACTAGAAACGTCTAGTTTAGGAGTTATAGATGGATAAATCCATGAGCCGGCCTGGCCGGTTTACGTCGCAGAAACCCAATTTTTTAACATATCTTATTTTTTACTCTCATCCTATCCGAAAATGAGCGGGGAGCTGCAAAAATGGTTGCTCTAATAAACACATATATATACTGGACGACTTTTCCCAGCTGCCAGTACAATACTTTTATGTTGTTGATGCCAGAGGAAATGTGGAAGTACAATAAAGGGCGAAAAGTCAAACAAACTTTGACAAAAAAGTCCTCATGTGGCAGTCATTTGTAAGTTTTGGTTGAATTAATTTGGAAATTTATATTACAGAGTGTTTAAGAGACTGCTGCCATTCTTCAAGCAGTACAACGTCTCAACATACTTTTAGCCGGATTTGGCATCATGCCATTATAGTAAAACTGCTCTGGAGTGGTATTGAAAAAATAATGTAGTTTCCTGCTAATTGCAGAAAATTGCATTAGCTCTAAATAGTAATATAATTTTTCGGCTTTGGCATTAGTGAACTAATGCAAATGGAATTAAAATGCCACTGAAAAAATAGCAGGCATGAGTATATTTACAAAAAGCATTGTGTTCATATTTTAGATATTATGTGCTGTATTTACAAATATGTTAAAAATCATATTGACATATAAAATTCACTGGAGGAAAGATTTACAGTGTCTGTCATATAAATAGTTATCAATAGCTAGTATGGCTTGGGGCATAATACGATATGCATTCAACTATTCGAAGTTCCGTTTTGGTTCTGACAAAAAAGTTTTGCCTTTATTAAAACTAATAGGCACAGTCCATATTAGTGTCGCCATTTCAATTCTCTCTTAAAAATTTCCGCTACAAACACACATAGTCGATTCAAAATAGACCAAAAAAAAAAAAGGGTTAAGTGAGCAATAATTCACATAGAGCTGAAAATTCGTACAGATCTTAAATACTCTGTAACAAATAACATGTCAAAAGTCCTCACCGAACCCAAGTCTGTTCAAAAATTTATTCAGGGTCAAAGGCAAAAAAAAATTTTTTTTAATTGATAGATATGGCGGAAACCACGTCAAAAAAAATGCGCCACCTACAGGTGGTGCGGAAATGTGTGTATAAAAATACATCATGCAAAAAATTAAGGTGATCGTATAATGTGAACACGTGCCAAATCGGCCCTGAATTTGGAAATAAAATTTCTTTTTGGGCTTTTTTTTTTTTTTTTGCAAATACTGGCTCTTAACTAGACTTGGGTATTCTAATTCGTTTTCATGACCGCTTTTTCTAGTTCAATTTGTAGTTCAGAACTAGTTCGCTCTTCTAGTTCAATTTCTCTGACAATTTCGTTCATAAAACAAATTTTTTCGATCGTTCGCTTGGTAATTTTATTAGCTACCTATTCATATTGTTCGTCCTTTAGTTAAAAAAAATATATAAAATATCAGAGAAATTAAGAATTTTAAGGAAAAAGAAAAATTTGTTGTGTAAAATTTTTACTTCAATTAATTAAAAAGAAATAAAATCATCTCCGACCAAAGGTAATAAGATGAACGATTGGACTAAAAGAGCGAGTAGGAGTGAACTAGGTCTTTCGATCAATTAAATGACTAGTTTAATTGAACTAGTTCGTTCATGAACGCCACAAGTCTACACTTAACTGTATTTCTGGAAAATGTCAACAGAAGCGTAGTCTAGACTGGGGGCGTAACTCGATTCGAAAAAAATTTTCGAACTCGTAAATTTTGTACCTTTTGTAAAAAGAAAAGCTTTAGCATAAATCTTACTTTTTTAATTTTCATATATGTATATTGTACAAGGTGAAGGATAAAAATAAATTAAAAAGTAGAATATTTATACAGAATAATTTATTTAACAATATTTGCAAGATTTACGAATTCTAAAATTTTTTTTTCAATCGAGTATGCGATAACCCCCTTGAATTACTTTTCCAACTAGGCATAAAAATCGAAAATCGGTTGGAAAATATTTATAGTAAGTAATTGCAGTTCCCCCTTTTTTAATGTAAATTAAAAAAAAAATTTAATTTCTTATTAATCTATATGAAATTTTTTAAAAATAAAAAAAAATTTCAAATAAAAATATAATTTTTAATATAGTTTTTGTTAAAATACCAAAAAGGAGAATATAAAAATGTTTTTTTTTTTTTGTATTTAAAAAAATGTATTAAAAAATCCATTTTGATCAAATTCTTACTAAATATATTTATTATTGCACTAATAGAAAAAGAAAAAGTCTTGTAAATATTTTAGTTAGAACTACTAAAAATTAGTTAAAAATTACATTGCAGAAAAAACTATTTTTTGCAGATTTTAACAAGGTTATTTGTTATTTTTAATTAACTGAAAGTTAACTCAAATGTAACTAAAATTTTGTAAAATAAACAGTTTTATTTTTGCGGGTTTAACTTACTAGATTTTGGAAAAAAAAATCTGCAAATTTTAGCAGTTTTTTCTGCGATGTAATTTTTTATGTACCTAGCCTCTTCTACTTTTTTACAGCTATATTTCAATGAGTGTATTAATACTTTTTATAAAAAATAACACTATTTTAAAAAGACAACTTGATATATTTTTCCAATATATTGTATATATTTGTTAACAAAAAATGAAAAAATTAAGATAACAACACTTTACTGAATAAGACTGCTAAAAATCAGCTATCATGTATAACAAGCGATAGCATAGGGGATAGAGCATCTGCTTGAAATGCCAACGAATGTGGGTTCAAAAAGTTTTTTTTTTTTTTGTTTTTAAAAAGACAAGCCAATGTTAAATTCATAGGTGAAAAACCACTTCCTTTTCAATAGTTGCTGTGTTTTAATTGCATCTTTTTCCTCACTTCTTTTGCTGGGGAGGTTGCCAGTAGTGACCATCGTTCAAACAAGTTCATTTTTCTAATGCAGGCGGCTAAACATTGTGTGCTAGTTGTTACAGTTCAATTAGTAGTGTCTTCATTAATTGGCAGTTTGTAGAGCACATTTTCATCAATTATGTTCCGGAGTTAGTAATTATCGTGACTTTAATATTTTAAAAACATCTAAAAATGTTGTGTATAAATGCAATAAATGTGTTGAAATATCTAATGACTTAATTGTTATGGTGGCAATGTTATCAAACGAACTAAAGGAATTAAAAAAACAATTCCACGCATATGTTAACAAGAACAACGAAATAGAGAGTGTTTCTTTTACTAACAAAAAAACACATGCCAAAACCAGTTTAATTTCAAAAAATATTAAAAAACAAAGAGGTCATTCAACTTTGCGTAATTCTTTTCCATCAAGTTCTACAAATTGTAATTTGTCTAATGATCATCGTATTAAAGATGTTGTTGTAACTACTGAACCGATTGATTGTAACGAATATGCTGATAACAGCAAGTCTTTGTTTTTCTGATAGTTCTATTAATTATGCTGCTGCTGCTAATAGTAATACTCATCTCTCTAAGGGTTATCGAGCTTATGTTAAACCTCTTTCTGCTGCTGTAAGTGCTGATGCTGTTTTTGTAACTACCCGAGTAAAAAAAATTGATCTCGCGCAATATCTAATTATATCCAATTTGATATTGTTTAAGATCTGCTGTAATATCTAGCTGATCCAATTCGATCTCAAAATTGGGTGTATCCAATCATATCGTATTAGATCCCATTGTATATATGGGGATAAACTAAGATCAAGTTATATCTCAAAATTGGGAGGTCCAGTGATATCTTTGGGGATAAACCTAGATCTATTTTGATCCGAAAATTGGCGGATCCAGCTATATATTTGCGGATATTTTTAGATCTAATTTGATCCGAAAAATGGCGGATCCAATTAGATCCAGCTATATATTTGGGGATAAACTTAGATCTAATTTGATCTCAATTTTGGCAGATCAAATTAGATCCGGCAATATATTTGTGGATAAACGTATATCTAATTTGATCCGAAAAAGTGGCAGATCGAATTAGATCTAGCTATATATTTGGGGATAAACTTAGATCTAATTTGATCCGAAAAATGGCACATCGAATTAGATCCAGCAATATATTTGTGGATAAACTTAGATATAAATTGATCTGGAAAATGGCACATCAAATTAGATCCAGCAATATATTTGGGGATAAACTTGGATCTAAATTTATCAGACAAATGGCAGATCGAATTAGATCCAGCAATTTATTTCGGTATTAAAATGGCAGATCGAATTAGAAACAGCAATATATTTGGGGATTGACATCTAAAAGTATCCATACAAATGACAGATAAAATTAGATGCCGCATTATATTTGGGTACTACGTAATATCTCCATTTATTTGGGATTAAATAAGATCCCAGACATATATTGCCAACTGTTCAAAAAATAATAGACTGGCAGAGCACTGATTGTATAAAAATTACAATATTTTGTTAAAATAAGGTTTAAACTCAGAAGGTAACGAGTTCAATATGCATTTCTTTTACAAAATGAATTTCTTTTTATAAAATTAATTTTTTTTTTCTATTCATTTTTTTATAAAATTATATATTTATTTTTTTATTAACTTGAAATCTTTGAATAAAATAAATTTATTTACATCTTTTTGACGCTCTACACCATTTCCAATTGTATTAATTGTTTTAAGATTTATCAATTGTATTTCAGAAATAATCAATTGAATTTCAGTTTTATCAATTGTGTTTCAGAACTCATCAATTATTTTTCACATTTATGAATTGTATTTCAGAACTAGTCAATTGAAGTTCAGTTTTATCAATTGTGTTTCAGAAATTATTAATTGTATTTCCGAAATTCACAACTGCATTTCAGAAATTATCAAACTGTATTTCAGAAATTATCAATCGTATTTCCGAAATTATGAAATGTATTTGAGAAATTTTTCTCTATTAGCTATGAAATTCTGAAATAGATTTCATTATTTCTGGACACAACTAAATAAATAAATAATTAAATTTGCGTAATATTGTAGTTTCTGAAGTGCAAATAATATTTTGTGATATACAATTAAAATTTTCTAAAATACATTTAATAATTTCTGGAATACCTTTTTTCGATGCTTATAAGTTAGCTCGAAAAGCTTTTATCATTCATTTAATTTGTAGCTATCACACATCTATAACAAGTCTCGTTAGATTAGAGTGTAGAGGTCTTGGCTGACAATCTGGTGGACTGGGTTAAATTTCATGTTTTTAAAAGCAAATATTAAAAAAGTTTTCTCAATTTTTTGAAAAATGTTTTTTGAAATCTATTTTTTTGCCAAGATAGTTAATGCAACGTTCTGCCAACGCATAACCGACCATCGCCAACGGTTTGCCAGCATTGTGCCGATTATATTTTTCTGTCTGGGATGTTAAACTTAAACCTATTGTATATTAACATTAATTAACACTATATTTTTATTTTTAGGAAATATATTTTTATTTTATTATAAGTTAACATTAAATTAAATTTTAGATAATGGCACCAATTTGTAGTTGTAATTATTATATATTAAATCGTATATTCATAAACATTCTATACAGTTAGACGAGGTTTATGGGACTATTTAACTTTATAAAGTGTTTATAAATTATAACTTAAATGTACAAATATATATGTTAAATGTACCTGAACAAATTGTTGATATGGACCCACAAATTGTATCTCAACTGATATTGGAATTATTGTACCATTACCATACATCAATATATTTTGAATGATATACATATATTACAATATATGACACTGTATTATAAATATTGTTAATGAAGTAACATATCTGATAATATTTTTTATAGCGCCATACATAGTTTTACATTATTCAAATTAAACCATATATGGAATTGTATTTAAAATGTTGTTGATGTGGTACCAAATTTGACCATATATTGTTTAAATTGTGCCATATATGACAATATATTGTTTAAATGATACCATATATGTCTATTAGGCCGGGTCGATTTGTGGTCGATTCATTTGACATAAATGACGTATTTGAACCATCATTCACGCGAAGCATTCCATACGATACTTTGAAAGAATATTTAAATCAAGATGATCCACCGTTTAATGATCCAAAAATTCCATCACACATACAAGAAACAGAACGACACGTTCAATTGTTAGCTAGCGTTTCCAAACGAGTTATACCGGAAAATGTAGAAGCTGTTATGGTGACGACATTAGAGAGCCGTGCGAAATTGCCCAGACTTGAAAGCAAAAAAGACTTCAAACAGTAATTTTTTTTATTTTCTTTTCTATTACTAAGTTAAATTAATTTTTTCATTTACATATGTTCTGACTAAATAAATTTCTAAAGAGAAAAAATAAATAAAATAATAAAAATAAATAAAATAAATAAAAAATAATAAAATAAAGTGCCAAAAATGGTGATTTTTTAAAATGTTTGTATGGGGAACCCCCCAGGGGAGTTCCAGGGGGTGTGCCACTGGCATGCGTGGATCGGCCCTCCAAAGTTAGTGGGGGTCGGTCATACATTTGGACTCGATTGGGGCACTCTAAATGGGTCAAAGTGGGATTTTTCAAAACTTGACCCTACGGGACAAAAGTCAACAGTTGGGGGGTAGTAGAATTCGTTTTAGAGGTATGGTTCCTTCCTTCCTAGAATACGATTTTCACTGAGCCATGGGCGATTATTAAATCGACCCGCCCTAATGTCTATATATTAATATTGTTTAAATGACACCATATATCAATATATATGGGACTATATATGGTAGCATATATTATCATATCTGCATCTGTATTAAAAATGTCGTTCATCAGGTACCATATATGAGCATATATTGTTGAAATGGCACCATATATGACAATATATGGTTTAAATGGCACCATATATGGTAATATATTGCTTAAATAACACCATATATAAATATATATCGCACTATATATAGTACCATATATTATCATACCTGGAACTGAATTAAAGATTTGGTTTATGAGGTACCATATATGACCATATATTGTTTAAATGGCACCATATATGATAATATCTAGTTTAACTGTCACCATATATAATTATATATTGTTTAAATGATACCATATATAATTATATATTGCTAAAATGCCACCATATATATTAAGATATAGTTCTATATATAACTATATATGCAATAAGATCAACCATGTTATGTAATATATAATTATATATGCCATATCTAATATTACGAAGGCCGATATCTAATTAGATGAAATTATATATGGCATAATATAAGGAAAATTTTTCTGAAAAAAACCTCATATATAATTATATATGGATATACATAACCACATGTCTAATTATATATTGTAATATATGCCACATATGATTATATATAATTTTTTTTACTCGGGTAGTAAACTAAATGATCATAATGTGAATGCGAATAAATCTAACAAATCTGTAAATTCTGTTAGTTATGCTGATATTGCTAAAGAAGAAAAAAAAGTATGATAATGCTACTGTTAACTCTCTAGCAGAATTAAGTATCCCAGCAACAAATTCTGGTTGGATAACTAAAAAATTGAAAAAGAAGTTTAAATCTATTGTTATTGAAGACAATGAGAGCAATGATTTAGAGGTTATCACAAATAAAAAATGGGCTCATATATCCTCTTTTAAGCCCAATGTTACAGCTGAACAAGTTCTAGAATACGTTGAAAAACATGCTAACATTGCGAAAAATAATTTGAAATGTTTTAAACTAGTTAAAAAGGATGCTGATGTGAATACGCTAAGAAGAATTTCATTTAAAATTGGAGTCTCTCCTGATTTATATAATAAGCTTTTTGATCCCTCCTTATGGCCGACTGATGTAAGAGTGCGGCCATTCCAGTTTTTTTCTTAAAATTAATATAATAAATATTTTTTTTATATTTATATCGAAGTCTGAAAGGAATTATTGTTCCATAGACTTAATAAATAAATATGTAAATATGTAAATACTTGAAGTGAAAAAATGGCTAGATTGCGGAGGAAAAATGGCTAAAATTATAAAATAATGTTAAAACTCAATAATTTTATTGTAAATCTGTGATGATAGGGGGTTTCATATAAAATCGTAAATTCCAGATTTTTTATGTATAGAGTTTGACATTAAACTCATAAACATACCAGGTTTACAACGTTTATTAGTAGAATTAGAATACGAGTTTATATGAAAACCCTTAATATGTTAAAGAGTTTTAGAACGAAAATTAAATGTATGTGTGTGAACCAAAATAAAATTGTAAAAAATTTCCGAAATCATAAAAATTTAACTGCTTTTGTATGAAATAGACTGCAAAACATCAAAAGAAAAAATAGCTAAAGAAAAATAAAATGGATAAATCTTCCGGCTAGATACAATCTAGCCATTTTTTTATGGCTACATGAAATTAAAATGGCTAGATTTAGCTAGAAAATGGCTAAATTGGCAACCTTGATGAGGAATAGAAACCTAGTAAATATTATATTTTCGAATTGAAAAACGTGTACATTATTTGTTTTCTTCTATCACATATTTGAATCTAATAAAGATCGGAGAGAACCCAATGAGCGACCTTCCTTGTAAGTCATATCGCCTTCCTATCTATCTAAGGTTATTGGGGCTTAAAGATCCATTAGTCTAATCGTAAAGTAAGAAAACGTATCTGTAAACAATTTAATGTGTTCAAATAATACTGAAAATATGTTTGTCTTTCTTCTATGTATTGAAACAATCGTAAACAAATTCTGTTGAAAATAGAAAATTTCTACATTATTACTTGAAAAGATAAAAATCAATATTTTCTATTTTTATACTCTTTTTATTCATTACAAGATTCTTACGATACTTTTTTTACGATACTTCCAAACTAATTTGGGCTTTAAAAGCAGGTGTTACTTAAAAACAATATTACTTTAACTTATATACATAATTAGGCCAACCAAAAAGAAGCCAGAGCATGTTTTTTATTTGAAAAGATAGAACAAGTTAGATTAAATACAAGTCATGATCTTAAAAATATAAGAATTTTAAGCTATATTTGTTAGAGATTTTTTCTGCTTATTTCATCTAAATTTGCTTGTTTTTGCTTGTTTTGTAGATATTGGCTTATTTTTGCTATTTTCTTTAAAATTTAAGCTTATTTTTGTTTTTTTTCAGTAGTTTTAAAAATTATTTTAAGTCGACATAAATTTTTCTATTTAAAATTTGTTTTTTAACATTTATTTTAAATTAAAAATTTTTTTGTTAAAATAAACTTTTAATTCTTTCAGCCTGAATTGTAATAGTACAAATATGACAATGACGATTTCCTTAGGCAAAAATGAAATCCGGATAGGGACATGCCTTCAACAGTTTATTTTTCGCAATTTTTTAAACAATTTTTGGGATTTTAGCATTTTTAATTCCTTTAATGCAGTTGATGTATTTCCCGATGAAAATAAATTTAAGAATGTGACAACTTTGATTGTAATAATTAAAAAATTTCTATTTTATGAGAACTTTAATGAAGAAATAATGAAGTTTAAGGGCTTATTTTTGCATTTTAACTGCTTATTTTACTATTTTTTGGAGCTTTTTTCAAGAGCTTAAAACATTGCTTTTAGAGCTTTTTTTGGTTGCCCTATACATAATGTATCTTTCTTTATTCAAAGAGTTATTACAGTGGGTTTTTTGCTGTCGTTGTTTTGCATGTAAATTTATTTTATTAACAAATTATATGCGATTTGGATGAATTTTGGTCAGAACTTTTCTTTCATCATACAACAAAGTTTTGCCAAAGGAAAAAAATTACAAATTTTTTTTTTTTCAAAAGTTATGCAACATTTCAAATTTCAAAAAATGTCATAATTTTTCTAATTTTTTGCATCTTTACGAAGTTATTTTTTGAATATCTCGAAAACTATAATAGCTACAAAAATGGTTCTTACCTCGTTTTAAAGAGGATATTTAGGCGTATTAAAAAAAAATATTTAAAAATAAAAAAAAAAATTGAAAATTTTACAATTTTAAAAATCGAAAAAATAAAAAACCTATTTTTTTTTGCTCAATTTTTTTTTTTTTTAATAAAACCTCTAACTGACCTTAAAAGATCCTGAAATTTTCAAAAGGGCGTTTTTTTTAAGAGAATCTTAATACAATTTTGAAATTTTGAGCAATAAAAAACCAATTGAAGGCTTCAGAAGCACGGACCTATGCTCCTTGCAGGAGTAAAAGGAACGAAGCACAGAAAAATTTTAAATCGAAATTACACTTTTATTTTTTTGGTAAAAAAGTAGTTATTAGTTAATAATAAGTTAATTCATAATAAGGAAATTGGCCTCGAATTGAATTAATAAATTTATTTTTTAAATAAAAATTAAAAACCAACACTTTGACAACACTCACAGACCGGAGAAAATGTTTTTGCCTCTTCTTGTATTGACAAAGAAGAAGGGAAAAAATAAAATTTGTATTTAATTTATGCTGATGGTATGAAATAGAAAAACAAAAAACTTTCATAATACATATTTCTATTGTTGGCTGTGCTTTGCAGAAGACTTTGAAAACATATTTTATTGTTTGCGACATTCCCATTTTGTTAATGTGGCAGACTACATTTAATATGAGATTTTGATGCTTCAAATTGCATTGCGCTACTGCCACCACTTTCTAAAGAAAACTGATGAAGGGGACCTGGAATCCCCGAAACGGTCGTCTTTTCATTCCTGAAAGTGTAGAGGTTTTTGAAAGCAAAAACTCTGTGAAGTATTTGTCAGGAGAGTATCTTTAAAGTAAATTTGCCTCGAACTGAGTTAATAAATTTCTAATTAATTAATTAAAAAGGTCGAAAAAACAATTTTTATTTTTTAAATAAAAATTAAAAACCGACACAAAAACTACAAGTTTTTAAAAACTACTAGTTTTTGTTTGTAGTGTAAATTAGGCATAAAATGTATAAATTTAGCATTTGTACACATTACATACGGTATACACTGCTACAACCTTGTATGGAGCAAAAAAATGGGATTAAAAAATCATAATAAACAGTAAATTATCTTCCTAATAAAGCAATACAAACTAAAATCGGTTAAAAAAAACCAAGTTATTACAATTGCTCCCGGCAGCTAATTTGTCACAGAACGCTTAATCAAGAAGTTCGATCCCAAATTTCGAAATTTGTAGAAATAATGTAATGCAGACATTTTCTTATTTTATTAACTCCAAGGTACTCAATAAAAAGTATTTTTTATCATGTGCTTTGCAAACTCGTTTTAAACTAAATCCAAAAAGGTCTTAATTTTTAAACATAGTATTCAAATCTCCAATTTTAGATTTTCAAAAAAATTTTTAAAGAAATTTAAAAAAATCAACGATTGGACTTTAAGGTTTAAGAACATATAAGAGATTAAAAACTACAAAAATTGTAGGATTTCCTTTTTTAATTTGGCTGCGGCAGAGATTTTCTTTGAGCGGATTTCGAGAAAACAGCGATTTTTGGCATTCTTATCTTAATTTCACATGATTTTGGCCGGAATATAACAACACAAGATTAAATTCTTCTATCCTGAAAATTATGGCTAAATATAAATACATTAAATTGCCCCTGTGTAAGGTCAGAGGTCAAATTTGAGGAGATTTTAATTTTTTTTTACACATATTTATACAACAGATATTCCCGAGCGGATATTGATGGAACTTCTTGATTTTATTTTTCTAGATCTACAAATAATATTCTTAATTTAATTTTAGAAAATTAACCCTTAAGTGCTCACAATTTTTTTTTTTTGGAGAGCCCTAGTATACACATATACCAATTATCAAGGAATGTTATTTGTGACGTTACTCAGAACAATAATATTTCAAAATACAGATCGACTTTAATGATCAGTACCACCTTACAAGCAAAAAAAGTGCGCGTTACACCTTCAAATATAAAGTATCTTTGTAAGGCAATTCCAAAAAAAAAAAAAAATTTGCCGAAAGTAGGAGTTGTCTTTTTTAATTTTTCGTTATAGCTTCGGCATTTAAAGTCGGATTTTAAAGTGTGATATATCGATATTTTTTGCCTCGAGGAGACCAGTGACAATGAAACATTGTTACGTAATTTTTTGGATGTTATTTAATTTTCTCCTTTGGGAGCTATTTTTTGAGAGTTATTCGTAGCGCCGAAATATACAATATGTAAATCTGTGATGATATTTTTTAAATGTTCAAAGAAAAAATAAACTTAAGGTGGCATGCGAGAAACTTTCACGAACAAATTTGTCCATTTCTGGCACGCAGCGAAAAAAGTCTTGCCACCCCTGGTCTAGGGCAAGTGAAAAACAAATGTTCATATAGCAGCAAACCATGGTTTAATTATAAAAGGTTACACAGAGGGAATTTAACTGGACGAATTTTAATGAATTTTTTCAGTAAACTAATGAAGTGTTCTTCACAAAGTAAATGAAAAAATTCTTAAATTGAATGAAAAATCTTTATATATTTTATGAATCTAGTTTTAATTAAACTTTTTCATTGAGTGTATGAAACTTTTAATAAATAAAATGAAATTTTTTACAATATTTTATAAAAAATTCCATTCATTCATTGGTTTTATGCAGAAATTCATTAATATCATGCAGATAATTCTCTCAGTGTATAATAGGATATTTTTTAACTTGACAAAATTCAAAACAATAGGGGTTTTCATATAAACTCGTAAATTCCTTGTAAACCTTGTATGGAGTTTGACATTAGACTCATAAATATACCAGGTTTACACCGCTTACGAGTAGAAACCAGTTCATAGAAACCAGTTTATATGAAAACCCCTAATATTTACGAATTTACAAAAGGTAATAAGAAAACAAAATATTTATACTAAGATATTTCTGTTCAAAATATATGTATGAATTTTGAATATTTTGCTTTGTTATTGCGAGAACTTTAATTGTAACACATTTTTAAGGCAAATATATTCACTCAACCAAAAAAGTCTGTAATGGCTACTGAAAATTTTGTTGTTATTACGGGAAATTTAACTGTTTTGAGGCCAGCAGGATTTTTTGCTAATTTTAGCAATACATGTCTGCTGATCTGTAGTACAATAAAATTACTATAAAAAATTAGTAGCCGCTACTAAATTTTAGTAAAATTTATGTAAAATGCAATTCAATATCGATTTGCTAAAATCAGTTAAAAAACTTACTAAATATCATAATTTTAGTACAATGAAATAAGTAGAAATAATTAGTTGCAGCTACTAAATTTCAGTAAATTGTTGTAAACTGTAATTTAAAATCAATCTGCTGAAATTAGCAAAAAGTGTACTAAAAAATAAAAAAAACTGTAAAATCAAAAAAAAAATTTTTTTCTTTCGATTGTAACTAGCGTATAATTACTTCATCGTACTTTAAATTTGGAGTCAAAATTGCAAACGGTTCTCCAGTTATTACCTTTTTATGCATTGGAGATGCAATAAAATTTTCTGGGTGTTATTTCTAAACTAAGAATATATTAATAGTAACAAATATAAACTAAACAAGAATTGTAAAAAATCAAAAATCTGAAATCAGCAGCGAAAATTAGTAAAAAAAATCCATAATTTGTAATAAGAGAATAGCAAAAATGATTACTAAAAATAAAAATTGTACTAATAATTAGTGTAAAAACAGTATAGTGCGATTGGAAACTGTTTACAAACTTTTTTTATCTGAGTGTATCTATTTATGAAACGTTAAGGTCTTGTAATGAACTTGAGTGCATCAGATTAGTGCCGGTAAATTCGGTTACTTTTCAATACTCGATACTACTCGATATTTTTGATTTGGATACTCGATGCTACTCGATACTTTTAACGGTTTTTAAATTTGAAATTTTTTAAAATTTTTACCAAAATTCTTTGAAAATGTTTACGTTAATTCAATATTAAAAATTATAAACATATTTTTAAATATTTTCACCAACTATTCATTGCGTTTTTCATATTTTTTCAACATATAATTCTAAATATTTTACTTCTGATTTTTTCTTTTAGCAGAGTTGAGTTTTGTGATAAATATTTTAGCGGAGTCACATTTTTGTGATAAATATTTTAGCATAGTCACATTTTTATATATTTTATCTGTCCAAAATGCAACTCTGAAAATATCGAGTAATAGTTTTGAGTATCGAGTACTCAAAAAAAAGACAAATACTCGATACTCGATACCCACTACTCATATTTTTTTTTGTGAACTGAACATTGTAGTCGGTCATGGTCATATTTCTGGATTTTGAAATGTTATTGTTCTGATTAACGTCACAGTCCCTGGTAATTGGTCTATGCAATATACGGGGTCTTATATGAAACCCATAAGTAAGTTTAACATACATTTTTTTCTATATCTTCTGTGAAATATAAGAATACATAAGGTTTGTTTTTTTCGAATTTTGTATAAATACTCCATACAAATGTAAGCATTTATAAAATTTTGAAGTAGTTATAAATATAGCTTCTTAAAAATTAAGTAGTTATAAAAATGCTACCAAGTCTTAAGTAGTTATTAGTTAAATTTTATTTGTTTACAAAAAATAAAAGAAAAGTCAGGTAAGTACGGATAGTTGTTTTTTTACAAGTAGTTATAGATATAGATATAAAACTAGAAATAAACAAACCTATAATTAAAATATTATTATGAATATATTTATTGTTATTACCGTTCTTTAATTTACTTTTCAAGAAGCATCTCATTAATTGTTGTCATTTTCAAACATAAAAAAACAACAAAATAATTGATACCACGATAAACACTTGTTGTCTGTCATATTGTCTGTTCAACACACAGTTAGTTTGGCATATATACGTTCTAGTGGATATTCATCCACAGCCATGATAACAAACTACCGAAAACTCAGAACAACTAAAATGACACCAACAACATTATAAAATAATATTTAATGCAACATTGTACTGGTGTTTCATGAATATCATAATAACAAGTTTTCGAGTTCTTTTGTTCTGTTGTGTTGCTTTTTTTCATTTCCTTTGTTTGTCCTTTTCAATAGCACCTACTCAACAAAACTGGCCTTAAACATATTATGTATGTATATTAGAGCGACTCACCTTATATGGAAAAAAAGCAAAATAAACCTTGGTTTGTTTTATGATGATTCCCAAAATATTTCGGGTCTAGGAATGAGATCTCACGAGCTGGACCGTTTTTAAAAAAGTCTTTTTTTTAGTTTTTGGCAGAATTTTGGTATTTAAGGAGTGAGATCATAAAAATGTTAACATACATTTTTGCCTATAACTTTGGTTTAAAGCTTCTCATATTTTTTTTTCGACAATTTACATTTTAAAAGTATGTCAGTTAATAAATTAATTTACATCATGAGTTTTAATTACCAATTTTTTACACAATGAACGATGAAAGAAAAGTGCGTTCAAAAATAATTAAATATTTTCAACAAAACCAAACATGGACATACAAAAAATTGACAGTTTCAAAAGTGGTAAAAAGGTATCTGGAACACCTAACAATTGAAAGGAAGCCGAAAACAGGAACAACGACTGGTTATCATAACATTGGTAAAGCATATAAAGTCAAAAGCATCCTTAGGAGAGCTCCTAACACATCTGGCAGAAAAACAGCTCGGTTAGCTCAATGTTTGGACTTTTTTGTACGTAAAGTGAAACGTAAGTTCAAAAAGTTCCCGATAGAAACGCTTTTAAAAATTTGGAGGCCAAAACCAGAGCTCGAAAATTGAAATCAAATTTTATACAAAAATACAACTGTTGTGTAATGGACGCCGAAACTTATGACCTGGCTGATTTTTCCCAGCTCCCTGGTCAAGAATTTTATGTTTCCGATGTTCGAGGAAATGTTGCGGAAAAATTAAGTTCGAAAAAGCAAATGAAATTCCCTAAAAACTCCTAGTATGGCAAGCCATATGTAGGTGCGGCCAAAGAAGCCAGTCATTTGTGACATCTGGCTCTATAAACAGCGAAATTTATATCAAGGAGTGTTTGCAGGAGAGACTCCTTCCATTTTTGAGTCAGCACAATGTATCCACTTACTTTTGGCCCGATTTAGCATCTTGTCACTACAGCAAGAACACGCTGGAGTGGTATAATGATAATAATGTGGTTTTTGTACCAAAAGAGGCAAATCCACCAAACTGTCTGGAGCTCAGGCCAGTGGAGAGATATTGGGCTCTTGTTAAAAGAGAATTAAAGGGCACAAAAAGGGTCTTCCAGGACATGCAAGATTTCAAACGTAGATGGACCACCTGCTCTAAAAAGGTGACAGAAACTACCATAAAAGCTTTAATGGGAGGGTTTCCGGAAAAAGTGGATTACTTTGTTCGTAGTGGTTAGAATTCCATGCGGTTTTTGTTTGGTAGATTTTGTTTTAAATTTCATTTAATAAAAATTTGGTTTGAAATCTTAAAATTCAGTGGTTTGTTTTTTATTTAACTTTATGTGTGTTAACATTTTTATGATCTCACTCCTTAGCTAAGGACAATATACACAATATTGGTATTATATGAAAGGTTTTTTTGAGGCGCGTCAATGTTCAATCATTCCTAGAAATGTCCTGTTTGCATGCGCGGTTCCAGCAATTAATATAAGGGGAAAAATCATACGCCACAGTAGACAAATACATTGAGTTGTCCACTGAGGCGTATGATTTTTCCTCTTATATTAATTTCTGGAACCGCGCATGCCTGTTTTCAAGGATATTCTACAAAAAAAAAACAAGTTTATGACTCTTTTGTATGAAGAATTTTGCGATTTAAAAGTCAATCTTACATATCTTAATCTCTAGTCGATTTAAGTGAAGACGTGTTTCAGGTTTTTTTGAAATTCGCGATTGTTCGCGTTTTATCAGAAATAATACGGTGAAGAAAATATGTTTAAAATAGGACAATATGGATATAAAAACTTTCCATTTGATAAGTAAATAATCGCTAAGTGGATATAGTTTAGAATTCAGCAAATTTAATACATTTTTCACGGTGCTCTGGACCAAGTTTTGATAAAAATTTGGAGTTACCCCAATTCAATAATAAAATTTTATGAAATTTTTTGTAGGTTTATTATTAAATAAAATATTTTATTGAAATACGCGTGTCAGTAATTTTTTTAAAAAATCTCTAAATATAAGCTGACCCTAAATAAAATTTTATATTTTTTTTAGCGAAAAAAAGATATTCCGCCAAAAAAGCACGTGTTGAGTTTTTTTCTGTTAAGTTGCATTTTTATCCTTACATCAACTAGAAACTGAATTAAAATTATTATTATTATAATTTTATAAAAAAAATTTTTTACAATGAGTGTTATTTTTGTTCGGTTTAAGATCAAATATTACAAATTCTAAATAGAATTTACAATTTTTATTTTACAACCAATAGAGAAAAACTTATGAAAAAAACTTTCCTAGAACCAATGGTTGACAATTGATGCATTTTCAAGTGACACCGCTCACTATCATCAGATTGTCTTTATGGGGTCCTCTCTAGGCTATAATGCAGATTTTAGTTTTTTGGATATATATGTTCAATTTCAAAGAAATGCATTTTGAGAAGTACATTCAAACATTTTTACTTATCCATTTTTCATTATTATAACTAACGAAAACCACATGTCTTTAACAAAGCACTTATTTTTTTTATTTTGTAGTTGTGCTTTTTCATTGAAGTTCCTTCAAAATGTAAATCAATGATTCGTGCTTTTTTTAACATTCAAGCTTTTAATTCTATTTATAGAAATTAGAACTAAAGCAAAGAAACTTTTACACGGTTGTTTTATTTTTGTGTATAACATCCTAACACAACATGCCGTATAAATACTAACATGTTGCAATTAAGGAATATTACTTAACAATTTGGACTGTACCTGGTCTGTGGGTATTTTATTGTAGATTTTTAGTTGATCTGAAGATGTTTTACAATGAGTGTTATTTTTTACGAAAAAAAGTTATTCCGGCAAAAAAGCGCATATGCAGATTGCAGTAACTCAAAAATTTTAACAAAGTTTGGTCCAGAGCATCATGCAAAATGTATGAAATTTGCAAAATTCCGAACTATATCCACTAAGCGATGATTTACTTGTCAAAAGAAATGTTTTGGTATCCATATTTCCCTATTTAGAACATATTTTTTCCTCTAAATTGAATTTCTGATAAAACGCGAAAAATCGCGAATTTCAAAAAAAATCTGAAACATATGTAGATTATCATATGTAAGTTTGACATTTCAATCACAAACATCTCCCTACAAAAGAGTCAAAAATTTGTTTTTTTTTGTATAGAATATCCTTGAAAATAGGACAAGTCTGGATATGCTTGAACATGTTATATACATATATCGCTGGACGCGCGTCACAAAAACCTTTCATATGATATCTACATTGAGTATGTTGTCTTCAGATAAAATGCAAATGCAAAATTCTTACAAAAACTGAAAAAAGACCTTTTTTAAAAATTGTCCAGCTCGTGAGATCTCATTGCTAGACCCGAAATATTTTGGGAATCATCATAAAACAAACCAAGGTTTATTTTGAGGGGGGCACATTTTTTACTTTTTTTCGTGAGTCGGTCTAATGTATATACAAAGAATGAAAACACTATTTCACACTCACTTGATTTTGTTGTCATGCTTATTGTCATTGTCTTGTGATTTTTGTTTTTGATATTAATACTTGTATTGATGTTGTTTGCAGGCTTGTCAAATAGTTTTTTTTATATATCCAACGAATTCGAAGCATATCCCCAAAATAATAGCCGATTTTGGAAAATAATAAGAAGAGAAGAATGGGGCAATATTTACTTGTACTTTTTTTTAAGCTCTGCCTGTTATAGATGCTCTAGCTTTTCTAAAACTTAGGGCTCTGATAAGATCTTTTAACTGATAATAATATATTTGGTTTATTTTTGTATTTGAAATTGTTTCTGTGTAATACAATAAATATAATATCGAACTGTTTTTATAGAGAAATTACAAATTTTTTATTAGTACGTTATTCTTCTTTTCAAAAGTTGAGTTCATTTTTTTTTATGCGAGTGGTTTGAAAAAAACTACGTCAAGGGCTCATATCACCCAAAGTATCCTGGAACCTTTTGGTCGGTTTACGATGACAGTAAGAAATCCTACCCCATAACTCAAAATAGTGTGGAAGCTTGGCATAGAAGACTGAAAGCTGTTGTTGGGCGTAGAAAGTCAGGATTATACCACCTTATCAGGCAGTTGGGTAATGAGGTCGTGGTCGCTGTAAATGCCATTTCAAAACGCGCGAATGGAGAAAGACGTCACATAAATTTAAAGAAAAGAAAGGCGTACACAAACATTAAAAGAGTTATAAGAAAAAGGTGTGAATTAAGCCATACAGGCTACCTAAAGCGAATTGCAAAAAATCTTGTACTAATTTAAGTTTATAAAATGCATTGAAATTAATTTTTTGTTAAATGTTTGTGTTAATTTTTGAAAATTATATACTTTTGTTAAAGTTATTTTTAATAAAATAAATTTTGTAAACCAGCATTTTTACTTCACAGAATTTTGCAAAACAGTATTGTGAAATCCAGTATTTTGCAAAACAGTATTATGAAAGCAGGATTTTTAAAACTTTTTTGACCAGTATTTTGTCTAAACAGTATTTTACATTTTTACGAGATTCACTGTTAATTCACTTATTGCTTATTTTTCGAGACGAACGCATGGTATAAATTTCATTGCAGAAAAGCGTAGGAATTAAGTTATTATTTGAATAATTCCCGAAAAAGTCCCCGGATCTACAACTGGTGGTATAAATTCCCAAATGTGGCAAGCAGGGTTTTAAGGCTCAATTAGACGTGCCATAACCATAACCATATAAAACAGCTGTTCAAACCAATCTTATGGGCTACAATGTATTCGGTTATTGGTGACATGCCATAACGCCATAACCGTAACCGTAGATACCAATTGAATTTTGGTTTTCTGCTATGGCGTTATGGTTACGGCTATGGCGATATGGCACGTCTAATTGAACCTTTATTTCTTGCTTTGTTGTTTATGGTAAGTTCTAACTATCGTGAGTGTGTGTATCTCTTTCAGTGCTGGTGATTTATGTACAATTTTATACTATGGTACATTTACTCCTCAAAAGTACTTTAATAATACCACTTATTATAAGATTTACTTTAAGTTTCATGCTGCAGGATTTTGAGTTAACTACACTGCATGACACAGAAAAAATTAATGGAGATCTGACCATCAGTTCTATATATCTCGGACATGCTGATTACAATGGCGTACTTTATTTTTCGATCTAAGGTACAGACTTTCCGCAAAATGCCTTTAAAGTTTAGCTGTTTCCCATTTAGTTTTGTATACAGAAAAATTTTCAAACGCAATCAATATCAATTTTTTGTAGCAAAATGTAGGAGCAGGACCTGTAGTCATAGTTAGGATTAACATTTGAGCACACCAGAGAACTGCAAAATCAACTTTTTTCTTGATTTAATCATACACTAAAATTCTTATTCACATTTAATCGCTCATCAATATTCAATGTTGAATAAAATCACTATCATGCAGCTGAACGCGTGGTTCGGATCAGTTTGAGTAGTCTGTCGAACATGTTTTATTCACATTTAATCCCTCAAAAAACTCACTGTTCAATAAAATCAAACTGATCGAACATTTGAACTCTCATGAATAAATCAAATTATTATGTAGTTGTTTTATAAAATAAAAAAATTAAATCTTATTGTTTTAAAATGGGAATGTATGTGTATTAAATGTGTTTCTACAAAATATAGTCGATGCTGATACTGTAAACCCGCTCTTTATTGTTATGAAATTATTTTTCTTTTATTTGTTTGCAATCATGAATAAACACATACGCGTGAATTTTTGTATTTTCTGATTTTATTCTACATTAAAATAATCATCGTTGGTCCGAACGAATAGGAATGAAATGAATGGTATGAAAGTAACAAATGATTAAATGCTGTCCAGCTTGTTTGACAAACAAAAAATTGTTTTTGGAATACACGGCCAAGCATGCTGTAAAATTTGGCTTCAAAACCACAAAATCAACACTGCGGATGATAATGACAAAATTATTTTTATTAATTATTTTCTTGGAGTTTCATTTTTAAATTTCTGTTTTTGCATTTTTTAGTTTAATTATTAATGTTATCCCATTCTTGTCATAAAATAACTTATTAAAAATGTAAAATTCTCCAATGTTTGATGATTCACTTGCCGAAAAATAAAAAAGTTTTTTCCTCCAACATGATTGACAAACTGTCAAATTAGATATTACATGGTCAAATTAATACAGCCGTCCAGCATGCTGTACAGCATACTTGGTCGTATATAGGCCGCTTAATATGTGTATTTTAGTATATTCGGCGCTTGAACAAAAACGACTGTTTATTCGGGTGTTGATTATGTATGATGATTTTGCAATCAGTAGCTGGAGTTCTCTGATGCACACAACTTGATATTGAAACCACCGTTCACGTTTTAAGTGGATTTTTACAGTTTTTTATGGTTTTAGCCAATTGATCTAAAATCAACCTTGATAAATGTTGCACAGAGAAAACATATTCATGCTTACAACTAAATTTGTTGCCAATCGTATGGTTGGATTGCCGGTACCGACTTTTCCAGTTGTGGCAACTGAATATCAATACAGTAAATAGTCATTTGATAATGGCAACAGAATTTCTATTGCCTCAACAATTTTTCGGTACCTCTAAAAACTGTTCTTGCAAAATTTCACACCTGCTAATGTGATTAAAAATCAAATACACTAGTCATTTCGTGAGCAAGCCTTAAATGCAAACAAAATATTAAAGTGCTTATTCGTAGTTATTTAAAAACTTTATAACGCGTTTATAAAATTAATTTTGTATGAAAAATTTGTCTTATGAGTCACTTATTAATTTTAAAAGTGATTATGCGTATGATATTTTAAGAAATAACATGTTTTCAAAATAATATTTCTGTTTGAAATTTTGATATTTTCATAAAATTTTATGCAGGCACCAGAAAACGTTTTTTTTTTTTTGTTTTTATCAAAAATAAATATCACTAAAGTTCAAAATGTTTTTATTTCTCAATCGAAAACAAAAAATTTCAAATGTACTTTAAAACAAAAATATCCCTCAAGTTGAAATTCGAAAAATATCTTTAGGTATAAATATCAAAGATAAAAAAATTTATAAAAAAATAAAACTTTTTAAAACGTTTTAAAAAAACGTTTTTTTTTTTTTGTTTTTCATCTTTGTACTAAGTACAAAAATATGAATAGAATTTTAAAATTTTTGTTTTATTTTTATGGTGGAGATACTATTATGGTTTTTGGTTTCAAATCTGTAGAAAATCATATAATATCCTAGAGTGAACTGTTGAGCGGTACATACAAACATATATTGCAAATATTTTTTTTTTGCTAAAATGTTTGCCAATTGACCAGCATTTTGCACTAATATTATTCATTTTCGGAATGAAATCGCTGTATAAGTTTTCTAATTAAATTTTTGCACCATCAAACCTTTTTCGCATTCCGCCATTAATTCGCAATTTTTTAAGTGCAGATTTTTAAAATTTATAACCTAGGGACCATAATACCCATATCTCATACGAAAGTTTGGTAATTAGTTCGCAAAAAAAAATTGCCAAAAAAAATTTGCAAAAAAAAAATTTTTTACATTAATGTATTCTCTTGCAGAATATAAATTGCTGATTAGGTTTCTTAACTATTTTTTTGTATCATAAAGGCTTTTTTTGCATTCCGCCAATATTTTGCAATTTTTTTAGTGCGGTTTTTTTAAATTTTTAACCTTAGGACTATAATTCCCATATCTTATGCCGAAGTTTGGTGGTTAGTATGCAAAAAGTTTCGCGAAAAAAAATTTAGCAAAAAGGAAAATTTTTCCATCAACATACTCATTTGAAGAATGTAAATCGCTGACTGAGTTTTTTAATTTATTTTTTGTACCATAAAGCTTTTTTTCGCGTTCCGCCATTATTTTGCAAATTTTTAAGCGCGGTTTTTTTTTTAACTCACAACCTAGGGACTATAATACCTATATCCTATACCAAAATTATCTGGTTAGATTGCAAAAACAAAAAAAATTGGGAAAAAAAATTTTACAAAAAGGAATAGTTTTGCATCAATATACATATGTATATGTATGTAACATATGTATAGCAGAATGTTAATCGCTGATTAAGTTTAAAAAATTTTGGGTGCGGTTTTTTAAAATTCATTAATTTGGGACTATGATACCCATATCTTATGCCAAAGTTTGGTAGTTCTTACGCAAAAAATTTCGCGAAAAATAAATTTTGCAAAAAGGAAAATTTCTGCATCAACATATTCGTTTGCAGAATGTAAATCGCTGACTGAGTTTTTTAATTTATTTTTTGTACCACAAAGCTTTTTTTCGCGTTCCGCGATTTTTTTGCAATTTTTTAAGTGCGGATTTTTAAAATTCATAATCTTGGGACTATAAGACCAATATTCTAATATCAAAGTTTGGTGGTTAGTTTGCAAAAAAAAATTCGCGAAAAAAATTTTCCGAAAAGAAAATTTTTTGCATCAGTGTATTTGTTTGCAGAATGTAAATTTCTGATAAGAATTTTTAATTCATTTGTAGTACCATAAAGTTTTTTTTCGCGTTCCGACATTAGTTTGCAATTTTTTAAGTGGGGTTCTTTAAAATCCATAATCTAGGGACTATAATACATATATCCTATACCAAAATTAGCTAGTTAGATTGCAAAAACAAAAAATCACGACAAAAATTTTTGCAAAAAGGAATAGTTTTGCATCAATATATTTGCTTGCAGAATGTTAATCGCTGATTAAATATCAAAATTAAAATTTTGTACCATAAAGCCTTTTTTCGCATTCCGCCATTATTTTTAAATTTTTTAAGTGCAGTTTTTGTGGTTAGTTGCTCACAAATCCTATGGTTTTAATGACCACAGTTTGTCTTCTGCACAAAATTATTCAGCCTATCATGCTTTGTAGAAGTCTTTTCGGCTGAAATTTTTATTACTTTTTAATAACTATTGGATGCAGAAATGTGTCTGTGAATGTTGTTTTAAGAATTTTTACAAAATTTATATGTAATTGTAATCAGAAAAAACTAAAAAAAAACGTTTTAAAACGTTTTATTTTGTTTTTTCCTCAATACAAAAAAAACGTTTTTTTTTTGTTTTTTCCTCAGTACAAAATAAAAAAATTCTCAACTTTCCTGAAAATATCAGTACGGATAGGTTTTAAATTTTGTTTTCGAAAAGAAAACAAAAAATAAAAAAATTGATGAAAACAAAATATCCATCAAGAAAAATAAATTCATTTGTACACAAGTGATTTTTTTTTATTGAGGAAAAAACAAAATAAAACGTTTTAAAAGTATTAATATCGGGTGCCTGATTTTATGTAAGCTATTACGAAATTAAAAAAATAATTTAAATCGTTTTAAAAATTAATTAAATGAAGAAAATCTAAAAAAAAATTAAGTTAAAAACAACAAAAAGTAAATAATTGTATAAACAAAATTGCCATTTTTGCTTAGCCCTGCCATGATTTGAACTCGCGACCCTCTGCTTGCTGTGCCAGCACGTTCCCATGCAACCTCCATACAAAATGTTATCTTATCACTCGTCAAAAAGAAGTTCTAAACAGCATATGTCTGTTACAGCTTTGGATGTTGTGAAAAAACCTTCCTAAAAGGGAACTAACTACTTTGTGAATATTCGGCAGAATAGTTGCAAAAAATCGTATTTAATGTCACGAACTTTTTTTGAAGTTAATACCCTTGTGACACTCCAATTGATAAGGACACATCCGCCTCTGAAGATAACATTAATTAGTTAATCGAAATATCACTATTCTGAACGTGGACAACACTTTTGTAGATACTAGGGTATTCAATCGATAAATCGTCATTCGATTAATGGAACAATTTTTCTAAAAAATTGTTCGAATAATTTAAAATGTCCAAATTGCGAATAACGAATAATTCGAATAATTTCATACGATTAATCGATTAATCGAAATTGGTAGAAAATTACAAAAATGTTTAAAAAATATAAACTTTTTATTAAAGTAAATGTGCTAAAATCTCAAAACTATTTTTAAAAATTGTGATAAATAATTTGCTGTAGGCTTGTACCTTTCCGGACTTCATTCTAGCCTAAGAAAATAATTATAGAACGGCCTTTTAGAATTTCTAGAAATATTTGTTAGCTTCAACTCAATGAGAATTTCATGTTTTCAGGTAGGAGCTTTAATAAACATCTTAAGTCCCAAAGAAAAAACACAAATAACATAAAATTATCACAGTTTGCTTTGTCATCTTCCAGATTACAAATCTGTTGTTGTGACTTATCTAGTAAAGTAGTGGTATCTACTTATGTATAACAGTTTTTTAGTTTTTTTTTTTCGTTTAATGATACTATACGAAAGCATTAATAATTATTTTAATTAATGATTATTAGAATTAATAATTAAAATTAATGCTCAACGTAATAAAGCTTTTTTAGTGAGTATTCTGAACTAATAAAATAAAATAAAGGGATGGAGGTACGGAAACGTAGTGGGAAAATCAATTCTCAACAGAATTCCTCTCTACATTTATGTTTTTGATGTATTCGATGCATACGAAAGAGATACAAACGAATTAATGTACGGGGTCTTTACCTTTTTAACTCATTGTGGCGTGGTTCTCCCCGATTTGGATAAAATTTTAATATGTGAAAGAAGGGACAGAAAAAATAAAAATAATGACAAAATCTTATGTCAATAATTACATTTTTTTTTATTTTTATTCAGAAGAGTTACTGAATTTATTTTTGTTCCATTTTGTAAATAAAATTATTAAAAACACAACAAGTATATGTATATTATTTTACAGCAAATTTGTTCGATCAATCGATTAATTTTAAAATTTTGTTCGATTAACCGGTTAAGAAAAAAACCGGAATAAGAATTTGCACGATTAATCCATTAAAATAAAAAGCCAATTAATTGAATACCGTAGTAACTACTCAATGACATCTCCAGTTTATACCGATCTACCCAGCAAAAACTTGGTAATGACTGGTCATTACTACATGCGTTACTTAGATATCATATCTCATTACCCTTCGAATTACTTTTAAACTGAATGTAATGAGTTACCGATAATTATACCCCACACATTACTATTTCACAATAGCTGAAACAAATAATATATGTTCTAAATCATTACAAACCATAACTATGGCGTAGCCTAGTGTTTAGCGTTTTTGCCTGACAGACATGATGATCGCTGATCAACTCGTGTTAGCTTCCATTGTTTTTTTTTTTTTTTTTGTAATTTATATTAAATATCTATTTATAGAAACGTTGATGTTCATTAAGCAGTATTTAATAACAACAAGTTTTGTGAAAAATAGACATGTATAACAGCTGCCACAATAAATGTGTACACACTTAAAGCATTAAAAATCATAGTGATGTCGTAGTCTAATGGTTAGAGTGTTTGTCTGACAATCGTGGGGTACGCTGATCAATTCGTGTCAGCTCCTATTGGTTTTTAAATTTTTATACTTTTTTAAATTTATATTCAACATCTATTTATAGAACAGTTGATAAACTACTTACAGGTAACATCAGTGTAATGACTTTCCTCCAATGACATCACCATGTTAAAATAAGTAGTTTAGTAATTAAAAGGTAACTAGTGAACACTTAAGATTTCAATACCTAAAACCCATTACATGGTAATGAAAGGTTTTGCTGGGTACTGGGCGTATGAGTGATATTATCCTCAATATTTCAATTGCTAACACTCATACGCTACAGAGATATCAATTTATTTTGTAACAACTAAATCGAAAAGGCGTCATTTTAGAAAGACCAAATCAATTGTTTCATATATGTATGTATGTACTCGTGTAAGGTACAATGTATTCAGAGAATGGGATCCGAGAAATCACCTTAGTTTCTAACAGTTAATTTATATCGTGTGATTGATGCATCATTCTAAATTTGTTTTGACATTCTGAACACAAATAAGCTAATATTTTTCAAATCGGTTGAAAAGTTTTCAAATTATGTTTTTAATGAAAATGGTGTTTTTAAACGTAACTCTACGCTTTTTTAAATGAAGTTAAATTTGTTAACACTCACAGAGAAACTTAAATCAGAGACTATTAATTATAGAGATAGGAAATCAAAACTTACACTATTCACCGGTAGGGAGCAAATATTTAGTATCACTTTAATATCAGCTGAGCCTGTATTTAAAAACTCAAAAATTGCTGAAAACTGCGCAAAATAAGAAAAAATCAAACGCAAAATTGCTCAAATAATAAAATTTGAGAATTCATTTTTTTTTATTTGCTTTTTTGTTTGTTATTATTTTAATTTTAATAAAAAAAGAAAACTGTAAATTTTTGAACAAAGTGCCATCTAGTGATAACGATGTCTTTATAACTTTTGTTTTTGGTGATGCCATACCCCTGACTTAGCCTCTTGTCGACCGACGGTACTTAAAAGTACCATTACAGTTACGAGCTCATAAAAGCTTAAATAAAAATTGGTGTATACCTTGGGGCCATAGGTAAAGCTTCTAATATTTTTTTTTTCGGCAGATTACATTTTAAAAATATGTCAGTTAATAAATTAATTTACATCATGAGTTTTAATTACCAATTTTTTACACAATGAACGATGAAAGAAAAGTGCGTTCAAAAATAATTAAATATTTTCAACAAAACCAAACATGGACATACAAAAAATTGACAGTTTCAAAAGTGGTAAAAAGGTATCTGGAACACCTAACAATTGAAAGGAAGCCGAGAACAGGAACAACGACTGGTTATCATAACATTGGTAAAGCATATAAAGTTAAGAGCATCCTTAAGAGAGCTCCTAACACATCTGGCAGAAAAACAGCTCGGTTAGCTCAATGTTCGGACTTTTTTGTACATAAAGTGAAACGTAAGCCAGTACTAAAGTCCTACAAAGTTCAAAAAGTTCCCGATAGAAACGCTTTTAAAAATTTGGAGGCCAAAACCAGAGCTCGAAAATTGAAATCAAATTTTATACAAAAATACAACTGTTGTTTAATGGACGCCGAAACTTATGTCCTGGCTGATTTTTCGCAGCTCCCTGGTCAAGAATTTTATGTTTCCGATGTTCGAGGAAATGTTGCGGAAAAATTAAGTTCGAAAAAGCAAATGAAATTCCCTAAAACTCCTAGTATGGCAAGCCATATGTAGCTGCGGCCAAAGAAGCCAGTCATTTGTGACATCTGGCTCTATAAACAGCGAAATTTATATCAAGGAGTGTTTGCAGAAGAGACTTCTTCCATTTTTGAGTCAGCACAATGTATCCACTTACTTTTTGCCCGATTTAGCATCTTGTCACTACAGGAAGAAAGCGCTGGAGTGGTATAATGATAATAATGTGGTTTTTGTATCAAAAGAGGCAAATCCACCAAACTCTCTGGACCTCAGGCCATTGGAGAGATATTGGGCTCTTGTTAAAAGAGAATTAAAGGGCACAAAAAACGTCTCCCAGGACATGCAAGATTTCAAACGTAGATGGACCACCTGCTCGAAAAAGGTGACAGTAACTACCATAAAAGCCTTAATGGGAGGGTTTCCGGAGAAAGTGGATAACTTTGTTCATGGTGGTTAGAATTCCTTGCGGTTTTTTTCGATTGATTTTGTATTAAATTTCATTTAATAAAAATTTAGTTTAAAGTCTTAAAATTCAGTGGTTTGTTTTTTATTTAACTTTATGTGTGTTAACATTTTTATGATCTCACTCCTTATGTTATAGTACACTATAATTTTTCTAATAAGATCTTTTTTCGACTATTGGCGACCCCGTCTTCTCAGAATAACGGTAATTCGAAATGTATTTCGTTTTTGTTTGATTAAGATATGGTGGCACTAATTTCGATTAATGAAAAATACTTATGTTATAATGATAAATAAATTGTTTTTCTTAATACAAATGCTTTAAAAGTAAAAAAAAACCAATGTTTCGTTCTTACTTTTCAATTCATCCTGACCCAACCGTACTTAGTCATAACTAATATCCTTGCAGGTCCTTGACAAATTTTAAGCTTTGTATATAACTTTAAGAAGGCATATTAATTAAGATTTAGTCAAAAAAATACAAAGTTTCCAACGCTTTCGAGTCTTGGTCCACAAGGGGTTAAATACACCTAATGACACTTAAAATAATACGTCAGTAAAAAATCTTTTTATTAGTTATCTTCATTTAACACAATACTGTCCTATCTCTCAAGCTGGAACCAACCATACACACTCATAAAATTTCGTTGAAATCGGTTGGATGGTTTCGGAGGTAAGCGTGAACGAAAATCGTGAGACGTGAGTTCTATATAGTAAAATATATATTAATCACTAGTGCCCTACCGTAGGCCCTTGTTAGAGCCGATGCCGAACATCGGCCAAGTTTACAATAATAGGCCAAAGCCGATGCCGAAGTAGATTATTTTTATTAAGCCGAAAAAGCAGTATACACACAAGCTTGAGTACGGGAACGCTTTTGGATCGCCGCGGTTAATTACGGGGAAAGGCATATTTTAAGGAATAATTTATCCTGGTGAGTCTCAAAACAGCGTAAAGCGATGTCGAAGTTCCAGGGAAGAAATTAATAGTCTTTAAAAGTTTAATTTGTTTCTGAATTGTTTGAAATGAAGTTTATGTATAGTTGATCTCTTACTTGGTAAATGAATGATTTTCGTTCAATTTGAGATCATATTACCATATATTCTTAAAATTAGTTTTCAAATCAACACAAGGATGACAACAAAACTTACGAGTAAATGATAGAGAATAAAAATTGAAAAAATTCATCAAGAGACAGCTAATAATAATAATACATATTTTTTTATAATACGTATTTTCGGGTCTCGAGTCCATCTTCAGTTTCCAAGCACCCATGGGTTAAAAATTGATAATGTACAACACTAAAATTGCATCGGGCATCCGACATATCAATTCTAATAGATTTTAGGATGAATTTAACGAATTTCTCCTTTAAAATTTCTTATTTATTCATATACCTGACTAAATCACGGATAATTTTTAATTAGTACGGTTTAAAAGTATATATTTTGGGCTTTTAGTACCATATCAACTTATTTTGATTAGGTAAAGGATCTACATATGATCAATAATTGCTATTAAATTGAAAACTTCAAATCTAAACATTACAGAAATTTATATTCCACTAAATTCATTTTATCAAAAAAAAAAAAAAAAATCACAACTTTTGCATCAATATTTGCAGAAAATTCAGTATGAAATACACACTTTATATCTTTTTTATTTCAATTAGTTTTGCATGACTTTACTATGGGAAAGGAAATAAAGTACATTTTTGAACTTGCATATTTTAAAATCGTTATCTAAAACTTCATTGAAATTGGTTAGAAAATATATGGTTTTCAATTTCTGAATTGTTTTGTCTGGGTTTTATAACTTAAGATTTGTCACAGACTTCTTCATTTTTAGGTATTAAAAAAGTCTATATTTTTCAGATATAGTTAGTACTAAATTAAAATTTGAACAGATAATGCGATTTTGTTTTGATAAATTAAGTAACTTGAGATGTTTAATAAAGGCACAAGTTTAAATATTGGATATTCCTTTCATCGCAGATTATTTATTAAGGACATCGTGATAAAGAGAAATTTCAACTTTAAAATCATAACATATCAATAATCATAATAATCATATAACAAAACCTGTTACAGGACTGACGATCAAGATCTGCAATCATAAATTACTAGGGCAAGGAATTTCATGCATGATGCAAAAACAACATATTATACATTCCACCTGTATGTCAAGTTATAGCTTTCAAAAGGACAAAGTATACACGAAAAAAGCACCAAATGTACATTTGAAGCCAAAACATGCAAAAACATGAACTTTTGTCAAAATATACAATTACAAACCGGTGCCATATTGTTCTAAATTTGATGATTCTAGACAAGAAAAAAAACCTGCATTTGCATGGAATTCCTTGTCCTATTAAGTACCAATTCAGATTTAAATTCGTTATTATGTAAAATACATTTGCCATACATTTTTACCAGGAATTAAATTCGGTAAATCTTATTTGATTTAGTTCAGTCAAATGTTTGATTTTTGTGAAATTTGTAAATTATTTATATTTGGTTCTTCACCACTGACAGAAAATTAAATCAGAATTCCCAAAAATTCAGGCCTTTATTAAAGCACTTCAATTTTTAGTTTTTCGATGTTTATTGGGTAGTTTAAAAGCAAAATTGAAAAAAATGCTTTAATAGGAAGTTTTAACGGACGGTATTTACAAGAATAAAAGGGCTTTCTAAAAAATTCAAAAAGCATTTAAAGGAAAATACTATTCGGTATATTTTTATAAAAAAAATAGTGTTTTTCCCCAGACGCCAGATTGTATATAGCTCACAGTTTATCTTAAGAAAAGTACAGTTTTCTGAAGTACTTGCATGTACTCACCAGTAGGTACTCCCCACTGTACATTAGACCACCCATGAAAATGTATTGGATTTTCAAAAATGTTTTTTTTGTTTGCTCCACTGACAGTTTCCGGTAGATTGGGTGCAAAAAATAATATATGTGTAAAAATTGGATTTATCACTACTTCCCAGTGTAGAAAATCATTACCAGATATGTGGTTATGTAACTACATACTTGGTAATGGAAACTAGTTACTTTTGTTATTACCTTTATATGGCGATGTCGCGAAAAATAATGATTTGTCGTTACACACCAGCATACGAAAAATCAAAAAATATATCGTTACCTATGTGCTTACGAGTACTGACAAAAATAATGAGTCTAAAAATAGATTTTCTAAAAAATAAATTACATAAAAAAAAATATTTTTTATTGTATTTTTTTTTTTTTTTTATAAAATTTGCTGGTGCGGGAATCGAACCTGGGTCTACAGATTGCCAGTCAAAAGCTCTACCATCTGAGCTATATCGACATGTAATATTTAATAGATAAAAACACAATTGACCTGCTGCACACAAGTAAGCTTACTCGCCAACATACAAAAAATCAAAAAATATGTGGTTACATACATATATCCTTACCAGTGTTTAAAAAATATTGAGTCTAAAAATAGATTTCAAAAAATTTTCAAAAAATTTTCAAAAAAATCTAAAAAATTATTTTCTATTTGAAATAATGATAAAAAGAAGTCATTAACAGTAAATCATTATTATATGTTTTAAAATAATACAGAAGGTAAGTGGGTGTCATTACTGGTAGTCCAAAAAATAATGATATGTCATTACCGTTTCTACATTGGGTTGTCACTACTACTTGTGACGGACTCCTGAATAGTCATGAAGTGTTATCCGCTTTTTGTAGAAAAAATTCCTCCAGACGTCTTAAAGATATGTCATCATTTGATCCACGTAAAGACCACTTGATGATTTGTCGTGATGACATTTTTATATTTTTGTATGAAAATATCATTAGCTGTCTTATGGTTTTTGTATGGGACCGGACCAGCAAGTCAGCAGTGACAACGACATGTCACTAAGCCGTCTTGAAGACGTCTTCATGAAATTTCCAACTGGGGAAACTACATACACAAGACAGAAATTAGTGTTTGTTTCAGAAAATATTTACCTAAGGTACGAGTACCTACACTCAGATAAAAAAGTTTATAAAAAAATTTGTAAACAGTTTCCAATCGCACTATACTATTTTTATACTGATTATTAGTACAATTTTTATTTTTAGTAATCGTTTTTGCTATTCTCTTATTACAAATTACGGATATTTTTAATAATTTTCGCTGCTGATTTCAGCAATACATTTTACTAATTTTTCAAAACCGAGTGCTAAATTTAGCAGAAAAATATACTAATTTTTTTTTTTTTTTTTTGATTTTTTACAATTCTTGTTTAGTTTATATTTGTTACTATTGATATATTCTTAGTTTAGAAATAACACCCAGAAAATTTTATTGCATCTCCAATGCATAAAACGGCAATAACTGGAGACCCGTTTGCAATTTTGACTGTAAATTTCAAGTACGATGAAATAATTATACGCTTGTTACAATCGAAAGAAGTTTTTTTTTTTTTTAGATTTTACATTTTTTTTTATTTTTTAGTACAATTTTTTGCTAATTTCAGCAGATTGATTTTAAATTACAGTTTACAGCAATTTACTGAAATTTAGTAGCTGCAACTAATTATTTATACTAATTTCATTGTACTAAAATTATGATATTAATAAGTTTTTTAACTGATTTTAGCAACTCGATTTTGAATTGCATTTTACATAATTTTTACTAAAATTTAGTAGCGGCTACTAATTTTTTCTACTAATTTTATTGTACTTCAGATCAGCAGACACGTGTTGCTAAAATTAGCAAAAAATACCGCTGGCCTCAAAACAGTTAAATTTCCCGTAATAACAGCAAAATTTTCAGTAGCCATTACAGACTTTTTTGGATGAGTGTACTTTTTAAATTTGGTATAAAAAATAGTTAATAAAAAAATTTTTGTTATATTTATAGAATCTATTGTTTATTTTTTTTTTTTTTGTAATTTTGTTATTGTGAAAAACTGAAATATATACACTCAACCAAAAAAGTCTGTAATGGCTACTGAAAATGTTGCTGTTATTACGGGAAATTTAACTGTTTTGAGGCCAGCGGTATTTTTTGCTAATTTTAGCAACACGTGTCTGCTGATCTGTAGTACAATAAAATTAGTAGAAAAAATTAGTAGCCACTACTAAATTTTAGTAAAATTTATGAAAAATGCTATTCAAAATCGAGTTGCTAAAATCAGTTAAAAAACTTACTAAATATCATAATTTTAGTACAATAAAATTAGTATAAATAATTAGTTGCAGCTACTAAATTTCAGTAAATTGCTTTAAACTGTAATTTAATTGCTGTAAACTGTTTACAAATTTTTTTACAAACTTTTTTATCTGAGTGTATGTTTATTTATCATCCCCAGTCTGTTTTGGTGAATTGAAGATGTCATCATTTTTGTTTTTTTTTTTTTTTGTTCTACAGAAAAAAAAGTAAAACTGATTGCCAGTATTTTGCTGCCAAAATGTCTGTTATAGAAACTTGTGGTTATTTGTTTATATGTTTGCGAAATCAGTTTTTCATACACATACATGTGTTTGTGTTAAAGTTGTTGTTGTAGTAGTAGTATTATTGGTGGTGGTGTTGTTAGTAGTGTTGAGGTTATTGCTGACACTGAGGCGTATACATACATATTGTTATGTTCGAGACTTGTCAATGTTAGTGAAAGCTACTTTTCCTAAAGTGTCGTTTCGTTGAATATTGTTGATATTGAAACAAGAAAATGAACAAAGAAACAACGACGAAATAAATAATTTTAAAGATGTTTGCTTTTTTAATAAGCCAACTTTCAAGTGTTATAATTGAAAACTTATTGTTTAATTTATTAATTTTTTTTTTTTTGTGTACAATATAAAGTTTAAATTTGGCAGTAAACCATTAACAGACAAGTTCGCAGCCCGTGAAAAAATAGTTTCATTCAAAATAAAATTCATGGAATTAGATTAAGCTTTATAATGGCTTATTCATCTATATATATTAGACCTGGTCTCCTCGAGAGAAAAACATCCATGTATCATACTTTAAGATCCGACTGTAAATGCCAAAGATATAACGAAAAATGTAAAATAGTGCAAAAATACTTCATATTGGAGGGTGTACGGCGCACTTTTTTTTTTTTGCCTGTAAGGTGGTACGTTCTAATGTATATATTCAGATATAGTAGTAGTAGCAGTAATTGTTTCTTTTCCATATAATTCAGAAATATACATACATAATTACAGAAAAAATAAAAATAAAGATATTTAAAAATATATTCGACGTTGACAAAAGTCGTTAGTCGGCAGTTCTATTCATATTGTATAAGAAAAAGAAAAATATGTATATTAATAATTGAATTCTTGGATTAAAAGAGGTATATACTTTATACAATATTTAGCAAAATCTACTAACGGTTTCCAATTAATCAAACTACCATTAAGCATACTGAAGACTTCTTCCTCACTAAGCAAAACTTTACCGAAATAAAAAATCTACAATCCTTAAATGCTGGACATCTGCCCAAGAAATACGTACCGTTGTAATCTTTCATCATATTGCAAATTCCACACAACTTTGATGCATCGCTTTGCCATCTACTCACATTCAAGTTCAATAAAGAACGCCGCATCTTAAAAATCCATTTGATTTCTTCCTGATTATGTATTTCTGTCATATATATTCAGATATTGGTTAAACGGTGACACTATTGTACTAATACAATGGTATCAAATTGTAGTCAAAAATATACTTGGTTTTATTAAATAAAATTAGTTCATTTTACGGATTAAATTTCACAAACATTCTTTTACGGGAGCACAACTACATGCGAGCTCAAATTACAATTTAAGATGAAAATTTAATTTTTCGATAAAATTAAATTCTCCCAAAATCTATAAATGTATGTATGTATGTATGTATGTTATTTTTCGTGACCATGAAACTAAATTCTCAAAGAAGAAAATACTAAAACAATTATTTAATTATCACCATTCAGGTAGTTTAATGAGTATTCTTCATTCCTATTCACTAATTGTGCAAGATTATTTATATAGTATATGTATATTGGGGCGGGTCAAATTGTATGGATAAAAATTTTTTGATATTGCGTACTCGATTTGTCGAAAGCTTTTAGCATGGGGAAAAAAAGTTCCACTACGTCATATCAAAAAAATCATTTTCGAGGCTCCCAAATTTAAATTTTTTGCAATTTTCTAATAAATGCTAGATTAGCGCCATCTTGAGGTGGCTTTTTGAAACAACTAATAAAGTTGTAAACAATATAACATTACATCCTTTCCACAAAGGTATTACTTATGAAAATCGAATAAAAAATGTGGCAACTAGAGGTAAAAATATATAAGTAAAATTATTTTCTCCTCGTTGTCATCAACATCATTATCATCATTTCTCATCATTATCATCATTTCATCATCAAGCAGAAAATAATTTTACTTATATATTTTTACCTCTAGTTGCCACATTTTTTATCCGATTTTCATAAGTAATACCTTTCTGGAAAGGTTGTAATGTTATATTGTTTACAACTTTATTAGTTGTTTCAAAAAGCCACCTCAAGATGGCGCTAATCTAGCATTTATTAGAAAATTGCAAAAAATTTAAATTTGAGAGCCTCGAAAATGATTTTTTTGATATGACGTAGTGGAACTTTTTTTCCCCATGCTAAAAGCTTTCGACAAATCGAGTACGCAATATCGATTGCTAAATTGACCCACCCTAATGTATATATATTTTTTTTTTTTTTTAACGCAGCCATATCAGAAGAAATTATAGTATTTTTTGCGTTGTTGGTGATGCTGTTAAAAGTTTTATTTCTGGGTGCAACCACTGGCTGCAAATGAAAAAGTGAATAGTGGTTCTGTTTGCGTCTGGCTGAACTCCGTTTCTCACAATTTTATTAACATTGTTAACACAAAAAAGTTTTCTTAGTCTACTTGTTTGTTCTTTTAGTTTTAATCAGAATTAAAAGATGTGACAAAATGAAGGCGTATAAAAGTCAAATATAAAGTTTTCTTTAAAACTCACAAAAAATAACATGTAAATTAAGTTAAATAATGCGATTTTTTCCTTTTGTTAAATTCATTTGTTCTCCTGATTTTATAAGGATAATTAATTCTATCTATGTATATATTTTCTATATAATTATGCAAAGACGAAACGGGGAGACAAATATACATACATATAAATAAAATTTAAGTACATGAAGAGATTAGTTTTCTAATTTAAAACTGAGGAAATTATTAGCTAATTAGAAGAGTCTTAAATTGATATAGCACAAAAGTTGAAGACGAAACAAGGAATCCAATAGTCAAAAAATTACATGTGGAAAATTGTTGATCTACACATCAACAAATTTTGACGAAATTAATTTTGTTTACTACTAACTCTGAGTATATAACCTGTGCTTAATTTCAAAATAATCTGTAAGCAGTTTCTGAGTTAGAAAACATTTGTAATATGTATCCTGACGTTAGTTATCCTATGAGACCTGGAGCGGAAATTCCCAGCAAAAACATGGTAATGACAGGTCATTACCACACGGATTACCAAGTAATGATAGGTCATTACCTTTTGCATTACTTTAAAATACAAATTAATGACTTACCGATAATAAGTTATAGAAGTAGTTATATATTCGTGAAAAGTAATTACTTACTGGTAATTCATTATATAAGTACTGATTAAGTCTTCTTTATATTAATATTTTATTTATAAATTTGTTTTGAACTAAATAGGAAATTTTCCAAGGTAAAAAGTTTTATTTTGCCAATATGACCAACTATTTTACAATGTAGGGTAACCACTTATTTCCTAACTTCTGAGTAACCACTTATTCTATCTTTGTGAGTAACTACTTATTCTTTCACTATGGGTAACTCGTTATTCGCACTTTTTTTGTAAGCGAGAGGGTAATGACCACCCATGAATTTTTGGACATCGCGAACAAAAGTAATGTTGCGAGTAAATAGCCTGGTAAGTAGTGAAATCCTTTGTGTGCTACTTACTCGCTTAATTACTCGGTAATGTCTGTTTTTGCTGGGTTGTAACTCAGTTTACAGAGACTATAAACTAGCTTTGTTATTACCCATAATGTCTACCAGATCGTAAATGTATTTTTGACGATTTTTCAAATATTTTTTTTTTATATTTTAAAAAGGTAATTTTTCAAATTTACGAAATTTTAACTTTACATCCTTCTCGCTTGGAAGTCGCTACTTATCAAAAAAACTTTCAAGGCAAAAAAGTAGCCGATGTAGTATGAGGGCAGTACGAAATGTTCTGAGCCTGACATAGAGATGGCGGTATAAACAGCAAAAAGCTTTGTATAATGGAAACTTCCATCCGGCATATGAACACATGTTAAATTTCATTTCGATCTGTCAACTCATTCGTATAGTAACAGGAGTTCAAAAAAGGCGCTTCAGTGATTTTTTTTGTAATAAAAAAATTAGAAATTCGTGGTGTGATTAAATATTTACATAAGAAAGGTTTATCGGGACAAGAAACTCATAATAATATGGTGAATGTGTTAGGTGAAAGTGCCCCTTCATAAGCAACAGTAAAAATTGGGTTGCTGAATTTAAAAGTGGTCGTACAAGCATTGAAGATGAACCACGCCAGAAATCACAGCTAAAGTCCATGATATGGTATTAGACGATCGACGAGTGAAAGTGCTTGAAATAGGCAATGCCATAAGCACCTCAAATGATCGAGTACATTTTATTTTGCGTCAAGAATTACAGATGAAAAAGCCTTCAGCAAGATGGATGCCGCATTTGTTAACAGTTGACCAAAAACGCACTCGACTGAAAATTCTTCAAGCTTGTTTGGGTCGACTTAAGCGAAATAAAATGGATTTTAAGCGTCGTTTTATAACTGTTGATGAAACATGGATCCATCACTAACAGTGTTGCCACTTTTTGAATAATTATTCAAAAATAAGACTGTTTACACATTTGTTGGATAATTTTTTAATAATGACATTTTTGTGTAGTTTTTATGTAATTTAACTTTTTAAAGAAATTTCCGTAAATTTTTAAAAGTCTCAGAGCGAAAGCCGAAAATGCGCATTCTGCCTTGCTGATCTTATCGAATTTTTTCAATAATTTTTATTCTTTGTAATTTACTTGTAAAAATTGTATCATCTTTCTTTGATTTGAAAATAATTTAAACAGAAAGTGATATTAATTTATGATCTTGAGTCAAACTAAAATAACATTCAGTCTCAGAGCTTTTCAATAAATTAGTAAATATTATAACACAATTTAGAAGAAATCCAAAATGATGCTATGTATTTTTTGGTTTCTTTAAAGCACGGTATTTTGTTTATTTTTTGCGAAAATAATTGTCAAGCTTCTTTTAAAACTTCTCTTGGTTTGCAAGACCATTTAAAAATTCAGAGAAAGAGTGGGAAAGTTTGGGTTTGTTATGATTGTGATTTTCAAATGTCTGAAATTTTTTTTGCTGTAGTCTACATAATATTGGGCTTTGATGACACAAAAATTATGCTCACGCAGCAAGGTGCAGCAGAATCAAAATATTTTAGAATTTTGTTAGCCCAACATGTTAGAGATTTCAACCAAATCGTATGAAATTCTTGGAAAAAATGTCAGTAATTTTTTATGAAAATGTTATATTTTTATTTTGCAAAATAAAAATTTGTAATACACATATTATAAAGAAATTTCAGGTTAAGGTCTGCCTTGATATCATTAATTTAAAAACTGAAGAAAACATGCAAAATTTTACAAAAATGGGATTTCCAAAATTTTTGCTGTCTTGCCGACATTTAAAGTTAATTTGGAATAAGGCTTATGTCACCACATTAAGGACACCTTGGAGAATCTACTCAAGTCTTTTGTTTTCAAATCCCAGCATTGCACTCAGAGAAAAATTGGTTAAATTTGAAAAAAATGGTTAAAATTGGAGGGATGTGGGAGAGAATAATTAGCAACTGGGTAATATTTTTACATGCGAAGGAAAGATAACATAGCTATACAAAATATGACAATATTTATAAGTTGAACAACTTTTCAGTAGTTTTAGGTTAATTAGTGGGTGCTGATTTCGAATCTGCAACCAGTTTGTTCAAATAGGATCAACCTTTTGCACAATTCGCGATTTAAACTTTTTTAATTTTTCAGCCGATTTTTTCAATAAAAAATTTATAATTTAGTAACTATAGCTTCGGAAAGAAAACGCTTTACACAGTTTAAGCTTGATTCCGTGGCCTATTTTTAAAACTTAAATGTGTATCAATATCTCAATAAATTTTCTAAATATAGTCGCTGAAAGTCAAAATTTCAAAATTTTTTAAGGTTTTACTTTAAAAAGTAAAAAATTCTCATCCCGTTGGTTTTTTGTACCTTATGTAATGTCTCGTTTTGAGTAGGAAAGTTATCATTTTCTTAGCGGACAACTGAAGAGTAGAGTGATGTTTACGAAACAATTGTATTGTCTATCATGAAAATGATCAACCTTTTTGAAACAACAAATAAAAATCTAATATGACAATATCATATTAGAATTTGGACTTGAGGTGGAAGAATATTCTAACTAAATATATGAAAATATAGAAAGTCCGAAAAAACAATTTTTGTATTTTTTAATGCAAAAATTAAAATAATTGTTGCAATATGACACATATATAAATTTTGGACGTTTTTCTTTCCAAATTGGCTTTGATATTTAAAATCGGACTTCGTCTTATACTTAAATTTTTTTGTTTAAAAAAACCTTAAAAAATTTTGAAATTTTGACCTTCAGCGACTATATTTAGAAAAGTTATTGAGATATTGATACACACTTAAGTTAGAAAAATAGGGCACGGAATTAAGCTTAAACTATGTAAAGCGTTGTCTTTCCGAAGCTATAGTTTTATAAATTATAAATTTTTTATTGACAAAATCGACTAAAAAATTGAAAAAATTTAAATCGCGAATTGCGCGAAACCTAGAACCAATTTGAATAAACTGGTTGCAGATTCGAAATCAGCAGCCCCTAATTATACTAAAACCACTGCAATAACATTCACCTTTTTTTTGTAGAGCAGTGTAATTAATTTGTTCTAAAAGAAACTTTTGATGTGGCCAAAAAAGTGGATAAATTACAATTATATTAATATTCAAGTTTAAAAGCATGCGATTTTCAACCTGAAAAAGATATTGCGTTGCAATTTTCTTTAGTTAACAGAATAATTTGTCATAACCAGGGCAAGGACTTTCATGCAAATGCATGTTTGTAGTCAGTGGCCCAAAAATGATTTTGACCAAATACTTTTCCGAATCAAAGAATTTGCAAAAAAATGGCATCGATTTGTTGTTGCATATTTTTGCATATTTTGCTTTTAAGTGCATATTTTATGATTTTTATTGCATATTTTGCACATTATTGCATATTTTTTAATATTTTTAAATATGAAATTCGATTTAAGAATTCACACTTTAAAACTAAAAAAAATTATAAAGAATTAATTTTTTGAAAGCACTGTTGGTAATATAACACTACACTAGAAAGAGAAACACATAGTATACAATATGTTGTCATCCACTAACACATTTTTTATAGATTTAATTTTAAATTAATGTTTTCGGGTGATATTGCTCACAAAAATAAAGTTGTAAAATTTTATAAAAACTTGGAAAGGAAACTTGTCCCCGAGCATTAATTTCTGCCACTTTTTTCTCTGAGTTACGAAAGTGAGCACGATTTTATAGTGCACATATTTAAGTTCTATTTTATAATAAAGTTTTTTTCAGGTAAAATGCCACACACAAATATATGTTTTATTTTGTGTATTTGAAGACATATTCAGTGTGTTCATTTACACGAATTTCTTACTATTTTTACTACAATTGCAAAGTTGTGTTTACTTTTTGTATTGAATTTTTCCAGCTGTAATAAATATAGTAACTTGTAGTAAGTAATCGAACAAGCTTATTGTAACCGATACCTGAATTTTTACGTTTATGTTAGTTTTTAATAAATATAATTAAAAAAAAAAACATTTATTTTTAATTGCATATTTTTTGGTTTTTAGTGCATATTTCGTTATAAATGCATATTTAAGTGCATATTTTCCATTTTATAGTGCATATTTTAAGCGCATATTTTTGATTTTTTTAGTGCATGAAAGTCCTTGCCCTGGTCATAACATTTTTTTTCAGAAGACAAAGACCCAGACCAGGTTATTGCAAAACTGCAAAATTTTAGTTTTAAAATGCAAAACAACTTTTGCACTTTGCAGATAACAAAAATGTTAAGATCTTAAAAATTAGTTTATGAATCAAAAATGGCAAAACTTTGAATCGAATGGCACAGCTCTCACTATGAAAATTTCATAGTAATCTAACTAGTCGGTAAGAAATGATGAAATTTTTTACAAAATATTGTTATTCTGCCCCACTATGCTGATCACTGCCAGAGGTGCATGTCGACGAATTTGCTAAACTCAGTAACTTCAACAGACGACTTCTCAGTGACAAATGAAGATTTTTTAAAAATTCAAAGTGGATTTTGTAGGGGAGGAGTAGCACTTTTAAATACCAAAACGATCTTTTTGAAAAAAAAAAGAAATCTGGAAGTTGCAGGACTTCAAATATACCCAGAAAACGTATTTTTTGCACTTCCAGGTTAAAATATCTCGAAAACCTTTGGATTCAGCACGTCTGAAACCTTCGGGAAAGTATGTCAGATTCTTGGTTAGAAAACCTTGCCGGCCTGTGTTATGGGTTGGTTATTAACCCAGCAAAACCTTGGTAATGACTGGTCATTACTACACGCAACTCGTTAATCATCGGTGAATAATCTTGTTTTAAAGATTTTGTCAATAAAAATAATTTATAATAAATCAAAACATGACAAAAAGAATTTTTATATACACAGAAAAAACTGTAGGGAATTTGTAAAAGCAATCACATTTTCTTTTAAATTGAAATTATATTCCCAACAATTTTTTTGTTTGAAATATTTGTAACTCGTTTCTAAATTGTTATCTTTCATATAAAAATTGTTTAAAAATAAAAATTCAAAGTTACAAAAAGAAAAAGAAAAATTTTTTTGGATTTACAAATTTCTTTGTTGGTGCCTTTTTAAAAAGTTTTTTTTGTATTTACAAATTTGGTATAAGAAAGGTGTTTAAAAATTTAATAAGAATTTTGTAAATTCTTTCTGTGTATATCTTATCTTGGCTATGTAATAGTGGAAAATAATATTTTAAAGACAGTTTAATATTACGAATACTGAATGCATTCGAATGACGATTATGTTTTGATTAAATCAACACCACTATTTTGTTTAGTTTATTTTGTATTTTATTTTTACATCAATTTGTGAAAATTTAATGAAAAAACGCTTAAAATGTTAGATTCTACATATTCTTGGGTAGATGACCCTTGAAAAAGCCTTTAAATAAATGAAAACTGAATATTTTTGGTGTCAACAGAGATTTTTATTTTCCAAACTTTATGAAACGCTTATTTTAGGCACGACCCTACTTTAACAGATTGTTAAATTGTTCGTTATTAAACGAATTATGCATACTGTTTTTGCCAAATTAGCTTACAAATGTTTAATTAAACTGTTTAGAAACATTATACATAACACCGTAAAAGTTCTTTCACAAAAAGTATTACTAATTGGCATTAGAAAACAAATGAGTTCAACTTATATAGATTTTGTACGTTATTTTTATCGCATTTTTGAAAAAAAAAATAACCATTAATTAACCAAATTATCCAAGATTTCTCGCAGGCAGCAGAAGTCAGTGTAAACAATGTCGTTGTCAATAAAATTTTATATTTTTAAAACTTTTGGAAGCTCTGATAAGTTATCCCACGATCAAATAGATTGTCTTAAACTTAAAATAGAAATTTTGTTATAAAGTGATTCGTCTCTGAAATCATATCGTTGCTCCAAGTAAGTACCCTTGTGAAAATCGAAACATATATGAACATACATGATCATACATTGACTAGTATATGATCATGCATAGTCATACATTATCATATACGGCCTTGTATAGGTCAATGTATGACCATACATGATCTCATATATTTCCATATATCTTCGGATCCGAAATTTGAGGGTATATGGATATATATATGGCCATATATGATCATATATGAGCATACATGAATCATATGTGAGCATATATGGCCATATATGAACATGTACGGTCATACACCCTCAAATTTCGGATCAGAAGATATATGGAAATATATGAGATCATGTATGGTCATACATTGACCTATGCATTGACGTATATGATCATGTATGACTATGCATGATCAGATACTAGTCAATGTATGATCATGTATGTTCATATATATTTCGATTTTCACATGGGTAACAGCATTTTTTAAAAACTGATTTGCTTCTAATTTGAAAGTTTTTGTTTCGTGATAGAAATTTTTTTTAAAACAGTTGGAACTTTGCTTTAATAAAACTCATCTTCTAGGGCAATTCAAAAGATTACCCATTATACTGTGCAATTCCGTAATAGTATACGAATCACTTTCTAGGGCTAATACTGCTGAATATTAATTTAATTAATAGAAAAACATATTTAATAAAATAATTAATTTATAAAATTAAAAAAGAATCTTTTTTAACTGTACGAATTGTATTTTAACTGGTAACTGGACAAGACTCAAAATAACTGGACAATTCAGGCCATTCCAGGCAGTCTGGCAACCCTATAGAGGAGGGAACACAAGATTCGACTTCCGTCGAAGTCCATATACGTAAACAAACTTTGTCCAAAGGCAGTCCCAAATGTTTGAATTTTATATACATATGTATTTACAAAAAATAGGAGTCAGGCAGGTAGGGATAGCCATTTACTTAAAAGTATTTATAGTTGTAGAATTAAAATTGAAACACAAAAAACAAAAAAAACAAAAAAAAAAAAAAAAAAAAAAACAAATAACATAAAATGGAAAACTTAAAAAGTTGTTGCAGAAACGTAAAATGTAAAATAACAATACCAGGATATTAAATAAGTTTATGCCAAAGTTATTGTTCTTTTTTTCATAATAATCGAAGATAATCTATATAAACAAATGCAAATTAGTTAAAAAGTATTCGAAAAATATAAAATAAACATCTTTCAATAAAAATTAACATTTAAATTACTTAACTAAATAGTGTGACATTAAAAAGTGTAACATAGAAAAGTTTTGCACATTTTTTTGGTATCAATGTTTCTCTTAATACATCTGTCCGAAACTTTTTAAACTAGCTCAACGTTGCAACAACATTGCATGCGAGGTGCCACTATGCGGCCAGAAATGTTTGGAATTGCCCTCAATAGCTTCTCTACCTTTTTTGGCTTTGATTTCATTCCTGAATTAGGAATGAATTAGGTTAGTAAAGACTGTAGTATCAGGTTATTTTTGAAAAGTATATTTGAAAAAAAAACAACTTATCTAGTAAGCATGAACTTTTTTTGTTTATTGTTATAACTTGTAGTAATAAAAATAGTTTAAAAAATGTTGTAAATACCTTATATGGTAGTCATATCTATAGATATTTTATGCATAGATGCAAGAAGGGTATACGCCCTGTCCTAATCGCTATTGGACAGGACAATTGCGTCAAAGATGATAATCTTTTTTCTTAATTATAACATTTTTTTTTTTACATTTTTGTTGAAAAAATTACCAAAAAAGCAGTTCGGAATAATATGCTCAACCGCATTTCAATATTTTTTGAATGTTTAGTAGTTTTTTTTTTTATTAAAAATCTACTTCAACAGTGCGATCTTCGTTACCGATTTTATCAATATAGCTAACTTAAGACAACTGTCTGTTAAGTAAAAGTAAACCTTTTTCTGTAATTTTTTATAAGAACCCAGGTGAAAATGTTCATATATGTTCATATATTGTCATATATGGTTTCATGTATGAGCATATATGGTTTAATGTATGATCATATATGAACATATATGTTATGTATGGAAGCATATATGGGTAAATACATTCAAATGTATGAATCCATATATGATAATATACTGCATTTATTGGTCCATATATTGGTTCATATATTCCATATATGTATCTTCATATATGAACTCATATATTATTCCATATACCCGAGTAAAAAAGTTAATATATAACAATATATTTTTTAATACAAAAATACACATTAACATATAGTAATATAAAATGGCTTTGCATCCATATGTATTCCTATATTATAATATCTTTTAAATATTTCCCGAAATTTTCTTATTTATAACCATATAAAATCATATATAAGTATTTAGAAGAAGTTGTACATAATTGCATTTTAAGCCTTCTCATATAAACTTGTATTCTACCCGTAAACTGTGTAAACCTGGTATGTTTATAAGTTTAATGTCAAATTCTATACATAAAAAAATATGATTTGTATTTATACAAGGTTTACAAGGAATTTACGAGTTATAATGAGTACTCCTTTTATATTTTGAAATCATACATATATCTCAAAAAAACATAGAATTTTTTTACATTGCGCTATACTTAAATATATCTAAAACAACTTAGGGACATATATATTTATACTGATCTATATATGACAGCTATATATAATTATATCCGCACAGATATAGTATCACACTTGACTATATATCAACATATTAGTCCATATTAAATTATATAATTTCCTCTATAACTATTTTTACTCGGGAAGTCATTTTAGTTAAAACTTTATATAATTTAGATTCCAAAACATTTTCTAATTCATTTTATATATAAATTTAGATAAATCTTAATTTAAAATATTACTTTTGATAAAAATTTATATTATTTAAAATCAGAAAAAATTTCGAAAGGAAAATATTTTTTATGTCAGTTTTACAATTCAAACATATTTCAAAACCTAACATATTTTGAGTATAAATCTTGAAATCCAATTGCATTAAATAGTATATAAATATATCAGATTAGATATAATACGATTCAATTAGATGTGCCCAATTTTGGGATATAATTGCATCAGAGTATATGCAATTGTGTAATATTAGATTGAATTGTATCTAAAATAATAAAATCTAATATAATTTTATAGACCCATTTTGCGGATCAGATTATATAAACATTTATATGATTATTTTATATTCTTATATATAAGATATATAAACTTTTTTACTCGGGTATGGGTAATGTTTTAAGTTTTTTTGTCATGGGGGTAATTACGTGAGCGGATTCAAAAAATATTGAAATACAATACATTGGTAATTTCTTAAATACAATTGGCAATTTCTAAAATACAATTGCCAGTTTTTGAAACACAATTGATTATTTGTAAAATACATTTGATAATTTCTGAAATGCAATTGCGAATTTCTGAAATACAATTAATAAATTTCTGAAATACAATTTTCAGTTTCTGAAATACAATTCATAATTTCTGATATACAATTAATAAATATGAAAATCAATTGATAATTTCTGAAAAGCAATTATAAAACTGGAAATAAATTGATTATTTCTGAAATATAATTGGTAAATCTGAAAAACAATTCATAACTTCTACAATACAATTGATGAAACTGAAATTCAATTGATTATTTCTGAAATACAATTGATAAATCTGAAAAACAATTGATAACTTCTGAAATATAATGATAAATTTTGAAATACAATTGAAAATGTTGCAGTAAGATAAAAACAGCAAAAATAAAACTGCTAAATTTATTTATTAAAAACCAAAAACGAAAAACGAAAAAGGAACTTTGAAAATTTTAAATTTTATGTGATGTTTATACCCTACACCACTATGTGGTCAGGGTATTATAAGTTTGTGCTGATGTTTGTAACACCAAAAAATATTGGTCGTAGACCCACCTTATAGTATACCGATCGGTTCAGAATTTTTTTTTATTTCGATTTAACGATGTCCGTCTGTCCGTCCGTCCGTCCGTCTGTCTGTCTGTCCATGCAATCTTGTGCGCACTCTACAGGTCGCAGCTATTAAGATATTTTGATGAAATTTGGTACGCAGACCTATGTTGGCCCAAGGACGAACAAGTTTGATTTTTTTGAACATCGGTCCATGTTTAGACCTAGTGCCCATATAAGGGTCCTACCAAAATTATATTGTTTATACGCTGCAGGTCGTAAATATTAAGGTATTTTGACGAAATTTGGTACACAGACCTATGTTAGCCCAATAACGCAGCCTATTGATTTTGGTGAACATCGGTCCATGTTTAGACCTAGTGCCCATATAAGGCTCCTACCAAAATTATACTGTTTATACGCTGCAGGTCGTAAATATTAAGATATTTTGATGAAATTTGGTACACAGCCCTACATTGGCCCAATAACGCAGCCTATTGATTTTGGTGAACATCGGTCCATGTTTAGACCTAGTGCCCATATAAGGGTCCTACCAAAATGATACTGTTTATACGCTGCAGGTATTAATATTAAGATATTTTGATGAAATTTGGTACATAGACCTATGTTGGCCCAAGGACGAAGCCTATTGATTTTGGCGAACATCGGTCCATGTTTAGAACTAGTGCCCATATAAGGGTCCCCCCAAAATTATATTGTTTATACGCTGCATGTCGCAAATATTAAGATATTTTGATGAAATTTGGTACATAGACCTATGTTGGCCCAAGGACGAAGCCTATTGATTTTGGTGAACATCGGTCCATGTTTAGAACTAGTGCCCATATAAGGGTCCCCCCAAAATTGGCTTGGTTACAAACTGCAGGTCGCAAATATTAAGATATTTTAATGAAATTTGGTGCGCTGACTCACATTATAGAAAATTTTGACATAAGCCCCATTTTAACCCATTCGAATTTCGGATCCAAACAATACACCAGACTGGTGTAGGGTATTGTATAGTCGGCATGCCCGACTTTAACCTTTTTACTCGTTTTTGTCTAATTTTATTTCTTAATCACTGATATTTAGCTCAATTATAACTCAAATTTTGTAAATATTTATTTTTGCTGTTCCTATCTTATTTATATTTAGCAAAAATACTCTGCTAATTCAGCAGTTTTTAATTTTGAACTAATTTTTAGTAGCTTTAACTAAAATTTTTACACACTTTTTTCTATTAGTGTATAAACAATCATTAAATAATCAAAAAACAGTCATAAAATAATTTCTAAACTTCAAGTAAAATGTTTATTTTATGTCCATTAAAAATTTCATAATTTCTCAATTTCATTCAAATGTACAAATTCATCAGTAAGAATTGTAATATTTACATTTAATTTAAATAAAAAAAGCAATATTTTTATTAAAAAATAAAAAAAAATTATATGAACATTCATATATCTCCATATATGGCCATATACCCTCAAATTTCGGATCCGAACCCATATATGAACATTTTCACCTGGGAAGCACCAACAAAATTAATTTGAGTTTTTGTTGTTTTGAAAATGTACGAGCTAACCAAAAAATTCTTAACATGAATTTAGAAGAATTTTCTATTGTAAATTTTGTATTTAATGAATTAAGAGATCGCAATCAGTAATCAGTTTTGTAACAAGAAGTTAGGATAGACAACCTTTCACTTTTGTATTATAAAATGAATTATTTTAGCAAGGGCATGGCAAAATTCCATTAATTCAATGAAAAGTATCAATGGACCAATTCCAGTGAAACTTCATTGGTTTTATGCAAAAATTAATTAATATGCTGCAGATAATTCTCGCAGTGCAGGTTACAAGTAATGAGTTTTTTTTTTCAATTTAAATATTTTTTATTTGTGTATAAAATTAAAGTTAACATATTTTTAATAATACATTTACAGTTAACCAAAAAATAGTAGTTTTTAAAAGCTACTTGTATTTACAATTCAATACAAATTTTTTATCAGAAACTAAAAGTTTTTTCAAATAAAAAAAAACCTTTAAAACACTAGAAAATTTGCAGTGATATTCAATATGTCTACAATTTCTTTGAAATAATATGAAATAGCACTAAAAAAATTTTTAAATGGGGTAATTTTTGCTTAGATGTGTGATTTTTATGTAAATATGACTCTGATATTTTTTTTATGTCTTAGAATTAACAAATTTTTTTAGTAAAATTTTTATACGGGAAAATGTCGAAAAATATGAGGGGGTTTTTCGGAAAAAATTTAAATTTGAGAATTTTCATATCGAGAAATCTGAGGGCCGATATTATAAATAGTTAACACTTAAAGAAAACCAAATACTTAAGTAAAATTTTTTCAGAGATTTTAAGGTGTTTCTGAGCATTACTTACGGTTGAGATGGTGATCCTAAGACCATGAAACTTAAAAAATTAATTAAGAATTTAATATAAGAGATTTTAATAGTAGTGCACTCATATTTCAAAAAAAAAAAAAAACTATTGTTCTAACTTTAAAATATAAGGGCCAGTTTTAAAGTCAAACCTAAGCACGATTGTTTTCTTAAATATTTCTTAAGTAATTTCGTTTGAGATCGATCCTTGTTCTGACAATAAAACTGTGTTGTCCCTTTTAGTATTATTTGGAAAAAAAAAATTTTTTTTTGATCCTCAAGGGGGGACTTTAGCCCCCATAGCCCCCATGTATCCGCGCCTGTTACCAGTAGTAGTAACTGGTATTTTCTACCAAACATTTCTATTTAAATAGATGTTTGTTAAATAATGGTAACACGACACAGTTGCAACTTTCCACTTTTGCAAGACCAAAACATTCTGATTGTTAGTGGGTATTGCGAAATTGTCAGGTTTTTGGAAAATTATTCACATGTGTTGTTGTGCTTGAGGAAAATTTACACTTTCGCAATTTTACAACACCTTTAGATCCGAGATTTTTTTTTTATTTGAAAATAAATCTGATGATTTTTTTCTTAGTTAATAAGTTGAGGTTATCTTCTAATGGAATTTATAAATAATTTATTTTATGTATATTTAACTTTAAGAGAATGGAAGAGTATAAATTCCGCGCGATTCCAACTTTTTGATTTAGTTGTAGCTTATAAGATAGACTTTCTAAACACCCTACTTTTTTTGAATATAGAAATCATGATTTAAGATAGATATTATGTTTTCTGAATTTTAATTGATATTTTCTGAATTTCATATGCGATTTCTGAATTGCAAAAAGTGTAGTGAATGTTTCACAGCCTGTTTTAAATGCATTAATGCAGGCCTTTAGAAAATACCTAATAACAACGTTTGCTTGAGAATTGCAGCAGAATATTTTAAACCATAAAATGCCCTTTCCAGAATGTAACTACGAATCAACCACACCACAAAGCAAATGGTGTTGCACAGTGTAATACCAAAATATCTGTGCTTGTAAGAAAATATAATTACACAGGAAAAAACAGATAATACCCTTATAAATAATAAATATTATTTTTTTTTGTTTTTACATAAAAAATAAAGTTTTGTGTTTGATTTTATTTATCACACTCGAGCTGTTTCTCTCCCTTATGCGATTTGCAATAACAAAAACAACAGCATTAAACATAAACCGTCATTATGATTCCTAAACATGAAACATCATCATTATTATAATCATTATTTTAATATATAGAACATTTGTTTCTATAGTATTTTATTTACTACTTTTTCCAAATTTCGAATGTTAATGATGACTATCAATTTCTTTTTTTTGTTTTTTTTTGTTTTTGTTTTATGGTGTAGAGAGAAAAACTTTTTTTTCAATTAGCATTTCATTAGTAGCAAATAAATTTCAAATTCGCTTACTTAACTATATATCGTCACCTTAAATGCAAACGGACCTTACTACACTTTTATTTCTTTTACAGGAGAAGCAAAAAACATTCTAGAATCAATAATAATAAAGTATTCCTTGCAGTTTTTTTCAAATTTTACTTATTCTATGGAGATTTATTTATTTTTTAACAATTTTTGTTTAATTTTTATATATTTAAATTTTTATATTAGTTACGTCCTTTTGACTTGCTTTTTTCTGAAACAAGAAAACCAACTTTTGACCCGTAGGGTCAAATTTTGAAAAATCCCACTTTGACCCATTTAGAGTGCCCCAATCGAGTCCAAATGTATGACCGACCCCCACTCCCTGGAACCCTCTGGGGGTCTTCCCCATACAAACATTTCAAAAAATCACCATTTTTACACCTTACAAATTGGTGCTCAAATGTCCCACAAATCTGGATTTTAGGGAGAAACCATGGGAATCTTCCATTTTAGGTGTAGGATGTGTTCAGCGAACTTATGTAAAACACTATGTGGAATATTTTTGTGGAACATTGTAACCCTCTAAACATTCCCCCCATTCATCTTGAAGAAAAAACACATTGACACGGTGCAAAAATATAATTTAAATAACATACATTTAAATTTAACGGTTCGTTGTAATTCAAAAAATCTGTGGTTATCATACACAGGTGAATAGAATCAGCTGAGATATCTTAAGAATTAACGTTCAAAGCAAGAAAGAGTAATAATAACAAAGGATAAAAATAGCATTGTTAAATTTCGTTGATGGACAACTACTTACAAAAACGAAACTGTCGAACAAAAATAATGAATTTTGACGCCGAATTATATGTAGTAGACCCTAATTCTGCTGCTTATTATTTGGATATTAGTAATGAGTACCCATTACTGAGATTTTGCTGGGTGTACAACCAATAACGCCACAAAAATTAAATTGTCCATGTTATGTTAGTAAATTTTTCAAGTTTCTTTAATAAAAATACTTGTTTATATAGAAAAAGGATTTATGTTATTCATTTTTAAACCAAAAGAAAAACACATGTATGTTTAATACAGATATTTGAGGAATTTTAAATGAAAAAAAAAATTGCCACAAATCGCGGGTCATTTTTGTCTTCGTGGATAGAGCGCGGGTACTTGTTTTCATGCGTAATTTTTGGGTAATCGGATAAATTACACAATTAGAAAAGAATTTAATACATGCATTGCATAAATGATATTTTCAGTTTTTTAGTTAATTGAATAAAGTAAAACTAACTCCGACAGTTCCAATTCAAAAAATAATTTGATTTTTCAGATAATTCATTAAAAAAAAGTTAGAAGTTCTTCTGTAATTTATTATACACAAAAAAAAACGGATTCATTGTGACAACCGAATTTATTGCCAACTAAATGGTTGGCAGTAACCGAATTATTTGGCTGTCGGAGTCAAATATATTTCTGATATAAATTTTTTTTCTCAATTTCATTGGGTTTTATTTAAAATTTAAGTGAATTACGATTGTACGTAGCTCATTTTATGGAAAAACGTAGAAATCGAATCAAATAAAATTTTGTAACACAGTTCGAAATGCAGAACACAGCCGTATATTTTTTTTCACCCGAAATTCTATTATATTTACCGAATTTCTGTTGTTGTTACCGACAAATATATCGGTAGATCCAACCAGACCAATTGGTTTGCAAAAAATCGGTTGCCACAATGAATCTCTTTTCTCTGTGTAGTCCTTTAATATTTTCTTGAATTTGTGAAAACGTCTGCCAATCTCCATTAAAAATTATAGATTTTCAAATGTGCTATTTTTTAGGAAGGAAAAAGAATTTTATTGAAAAATTTAACAGACTCGAGCGAAATAGCGGAATTTTTTGGATATAGTGAACAATATAATAGGCTTTAATCAGTAAAATATTTCTAGGCGCACATAAATTATGATATTATAATTTTTATATCCTTCACATTTTGAAATCATAATTTATTCTTATTAGAGAACTTTTTAAGTTCCAAAACGACTATTCTTTTTCAAAAATATCTATTTTTAACGCCTTTAATTTAGCACCTTTGCTCTGAGAAAATAACGCCTCTAAAAATGGGAGAGTTGTAAAAACTAAAAAAGTTCTCCTTAATAAGTTTTTAGATGATGCTTAAAATTGAAAAAAAAAAAAACTATATAGAAGGGACCCTGCAGAAGAAACTGCCAAAACTAGCAGAATTGGTTTGCTAAATATTAGTAAGATAAAATAGCAAGAACAAAATTCTAGCTATGTTTTAGTTAATTGAAAATAACAACTCACCCTGCTAAAATCAGCAGGGTGAAAATTTTGCTTAATTTTAGTCGGCTAAAAAATCGTAAATTTTTTATTTTTCATAGTAGTATATTGGTGAAATGAAATCAAAAAATGTGATAAGTTTTTGGGCCAAATTTGTGAGAAGCAAAAAGTGTTACTATTTCGGTTTTTTCTTAATGGAATCAGTAAGGTTGCTCATTATAAACCTAATTGCAAAAAAATCTCCTCACAAGTGGTCGCAATAACTTTTTTGCACAATTTCAATATTTTTTTTTGTGGTAACGGAGTTTACATTTCTGCAAGCAAAAGATATAACAAAAAAAAAATTGCGTACGGATTTTGTTCAATTTACTAGTTTTTCGTATTTGGGTTTTCAACATGCTTTCCAATAATATATAATTTTTGTTTATCAAATTAGCGGTTTCGCGAATATAAATACAATTCATTCCGCGAAAAAAAATTTCATTTTTTTAACTTTTGTATTTTTGGTCCTTTTAAATGCTTTCCAAAAATATAAAATTTTTTAAAATCCAATCAGCGGAGTTACAAAATAATATATTAAAAACATAACATTTCGCGATCAAAAAATTCCTAAATTGTGTGAAACAAATAATTTGTCAAACTAATGTCAGTAATGGCTCGAAATATCGATTACAAACCAATGAAATTTAAAATCAATCGTTTTTCGCTCCAGCAGTTTAGGGTAAAAAACTGATAACTTTTTTGGATTTGACGCAAAATTATTAGTTGAATCATCTTTTGACGCATAAATATTAGTTGAATCACCTCTGTTTATGGTTATTTTAAAATACTTTAAACATTTACCTACATTTTTTTGAATGCAATCTGATGCAAACAATTTTGGTTACGGAGTTTACAGTAACGGAGTTTACATTTGGTTACTTTTTTCGTTTTCTTTCAGAAACGCTTTGCCAGAATTTTCTTTCCGAAACAAAATCGTATGATGCCTACAAGGTGAATCCAAATATGACATTGTTTTTCTTACTCGTTAAATAGTTTGGTGTAAAAATTAGGAACGGAGTTTACAATATTTTTTTAAATCTTATTAAATACATCCTTTTTCATCTCGAGAATGTTACATGCTGCAGAAAAGCTTCAAGTCTGTTATGCTGGATGATTACTTACAGTCCAACGATCATTTGAGTATAAATAACATTAGTATTTTCGCAATATAAATAATAGATAACTCCAAAATTCTGGTATATGCATTTTTATCAAAAATTATGACGAAAAATCGTTACAGAGTTGAAGTCATGATAGCTAAGACATACGAAAAAGTTTGTAAAATGTATTAATTTTTATTAAAAACGGCACTTTTCCTCTTCATAAAAATTCTTACAGTTAGTGTTTAGCTTTATTGGTTATTAAAATATAAGCTATTAAAGTTAAAAAACCTTATGAGTTACTTTTTACGGAGTTTACATTTGGCCTATAAAATTGGTCACAAATTTTATGTACACTGCGTTGCATAACTATAATTACATTTCTTTTTTGTTATTTTTCCTAAAGTTACAAACATTTTTTTAAAACTTATAACAACTTTTAAGAGTGTGGCAACTGATCTCTTATGCAGAATTCGAGAGATTTACTTCCTAGCTTTGAGAGAGAAATTGGGCATTAGTATTTTCTTAATGTTTCATAACTATAATTACATATTACTTTAAACAAAGAACAATGGTAAAAAAATAAAATTAGAACAGTTATTTATGTTTATTATGCAATTTCAATCAATCTTCAATAAAATGCCACGTGGTGCATACCTTTGTGATTTTGAAAAAGGGCAAATTTCAGCCTATTTAAAAAGCGGCTTAAGTTTTCGAGAAATTGCAAGAAAAATAAATCGTTCACATGTAGTTGTTACAAATTTTGCAAAAAAAAATCCGAGTGAATATGGTGAAAAGAATTCTGGCGGCCCAAAAAAAAAGCTTTCTGAACGGGACAAGCGGAGAATAATAAATTGTGCCAGCAACACAATGAAGAGTCTTAGTCAGATAATCGATGAATGTCAGGTAAATGTGTCGAAATCAACCATAAGTACACTTTTAAAGGATTCGCAGAATATTACTCGCCAAAAACTAATGTCTGTACCAAGGTTATTACCCAGCCACAAAAGTACTCGACTTGAATTCGCTAAAAGAAACTTGCAAACCAACTTAATAATCGTTCTTGGTAGTTGAGTTGTTTAAACACAAATTTCTTTTACAGGTGATTTTTTCTGATGAGAAAAAGTTTAATCTTGATGGTCCAGATGGATTTATTGGAGAGACCTACGTAAGGAACCACGATATTTCTCAAAAAGAAATTTCGGGGCGGTGCTTTAATGGTTTGGGGAGGTTTTTGTAGTGACGGCATGGTTAATTTGGCGTTTCCAAGCACCAGAATGAATTCTTCTGAATACATAACATTACTAGAAGAGAAGTTAGTGCCTTTTATAGAAAACTGTAGTGGAGAAGAATTAATTTTCCAACAAGACAATCCATCAGTACATGTAACTCGGCAGACGATGGCATGGTTTTCTTCAAAAAATATAAGAGTACTGGAATGGCCCGCATGTTCTCCGGATCAAAATCCGATTGAGAATATTACCGACAATATGAAAGCATTTATAACCTTAAAGAAGCAGTTATTGATGCGTGGAAATCTTTAACTGAAGAAATAAGAATAAATCTGGTGGATAGTATGTCTGATCGAATTTTTGAATTGATTAAAAAAAGGAGGCCTTACGCATTATTAAAACTACTGCTTTAAAGTTTTTCTCGCCAATTTTTGTGAATTTTTGTGTTTTAAGTTAAGTGTATTTATAGTTATGAAACACTAATTAATTTTGTTATTCCTTTTTCAAAAAAGTAAAATAAAAACTAGTGAATTATTTTTTGTTAAATATTATTTATTTTCATTGGTTTTACATACTTGAAAGTTAAACTGTTCTATTTCTCTTTTAACTTAAGAAATTCAGTAAAATGAAGGTGTATTTATAGTTATGCAATACAGTGTATTAACCAAAAATTGGTCAGATTGTTATAAATTTTGTAAAACAGGTGACAATGCGCTGATATATATCGAAATATGTAACTCCAATGTAATCCATGCATTAGAAATTCGGTGGTTACACGGTTTTTATCACATTTTTTGATATCACCCATATATAAATTCGCGCAACTTTTGTATTTCCAAGCATTTTAATATGCTTTTTCAAGCATTTAGTGCATATATATACTCATTACTTGAAATATTGTTTATTTTCAAATAGAAATGAGGAGTTTTACATGGGAAATAAAATTAAGAATATTTTATTTAAAAAACATAGCGGAATAGTTTAGTATCAGCGATTAATTCATAAATCCCAAGTATGGTAGATTAAAAAAAATATATACTATATCAATACAAATACCTGAAATAATGTCAGCATGAATTTTCATTGAAATCGGACGAAGGAATATGGAGTCAGGCCCCAGTGTAGAAAACCAGAAAATGTTACTAAAAATTAGCATAGCTCTTATAGCTCTTTTCTTTCTCATTCGGTTATTTATAAACCGATTTTTGAAAAGTATTCAAATTGCCTTTCTAATTGCTGAATATAGTTAGTACAAATTATTGCCGCTAGATGGCGTAAAATTCATTTTTATTTAAAAATGCATAAAAACACCCTGTATTTGCAAATATTATGAGTTCATATGTTTAGCAAAAATACTCGCCAAAGGATTTTGTACAAATTTGCCAAACAAAAACTAACGGTAATTTTGTAAATAACGGAATTATGAAAAAGTCGCAGAACAAAAGTTGCTGCTGAAGCCCTAAAGAACCAATTTCAACAATAAAAAAGATCTTTTTCGCAAAAAGTCGATTTTGGCATATTGCTACATTTATTACAGCTGGAAAAATTCAATACAAAAAGTAAACAAAACTTTCCAATTGTGGTAAAAGTAGTAAGAAATTCGAGTAAACGAACACAGTGATTGTCGAATTTTACTGCCAACATCCTGATTATTTTTTTGCATTTAATCTTAAATGTACGAATTCGGAAAGAAATGAAAAGCGTTAGCCCTACTTAATAGTGCCAAAGTTCCCGATAATTTGAAAATGTAACCAATTTCTGTGGTTTTCTTGAATAACTAAAAAACAATCAGGACATAAGATTAAATTCGGGTATCTCGATACTTGAGTAGTTAACGATTCGCTCGAGCCCATCGAGTAGCATGAGTAGTGAAAATTAAATTCTTTTAGTTTCAACTCTTTTAAAAAGACGAATATATTACAGCTAAGTACAGTAATCGTATACTTTTTGAAATGGTGGATATCCAAAGAATATTAATAATAAATCTCACCTCGATTGGACGATAACTGTTTTTTTCTGACGAAAACTGAGTTTTAATAATATTTTTCATTAAACTATAAAGTTTTATTTACAAAGTGATTTTATAAAAAGCTTCATAATTTGTTTGATACTATTTTTTATGTATATTTAATTAACTTTCAAGTACAATACAATTCAAAATTTACTTGGTCTCAGCGCCTTAAAGGCGTTATTGAGACGTCGAGTTGGCAATATTATAAATGTACTTTTTTTAATTCATATTATTTACTTTTTAATACAATAAATTTAGAATAAATTTACAAAAGGAGCGTGTCTATATTTTCAAATAAATATTTTTTAAGATTTGTTTTAAAAAGTGATATTCTATTCATGGTTCTTAAACTCATTGGCAATTTGTTATACTCATTGCTACCCATGTATTCAATACGTTGCTTCGTAGTTTCCAGTCTGCATCTTGCTGTTCTCAGATTTTGTTGATTTCTTGTACTAAAAACGGATTGATTTTGAAAAAAATGTATGGTATGATAGCCTACTTTGTTATGTAATGATTTAAACATATACATTAACAATTTATATTCGTATAACCCATTGGTAAAATAGACTTGCAAACTTCTCTATAAAGGGACAATGTTGAAAATGTTAAAGGCAAGTTGTAAACTATTTTTAATGCCTTATTTTGCATACTTTGTAGCGTTTTTAAAACAGTTGTATTCTTATAACCATAACTAATTGCCATATAATTCAAATGGCTTTGTATTAGAGCTTGGTACTTAAACTTTTTCATTGAATATATGAAATGCTTAATAAATATTATGAAATATTTCGTAAAATTTTATGAAAATCTGCATTAATTTAATCAAAAGTGTCAATGGACGAATTTGATAGAATTAATGTAAAAATTCATATGACGACACAACTTCAAGAATTGATATTTTCAAAACAGTATTCGATATAACAACAATTGTTCGACATAGGCGGTTAATTGGTTAATGCATTATTCGAAAAATCACTAAAATTAATTAGCCGGTTATTCGGGTATGTTAATAAAGAAAATTGGCGATTAATCGATTAATCGTTTAATGCGAAACGAATGTATTTCCTTAATTTTTTTATCAATAAAAACACAAAGAGCTGTCTGTTTTTTTTTTTATTATTAGGTCCGTTCATTTACTTTTTTCAGTCAAGTCCATTAACAATTACTCAGTACAAACTTACAGAGATAAGACAAGATTTACTTTCAAAATAAAATTTTCCCAAACATATACGCGAAGAGAAAAATTAACGTGACATATAAATAACTCGGAAACCCATAAAAATTTTCTAATCTGTTATAGAATAAGTACTTTTCCTTTAAAAACCTTTCGTCCATCATTTCTAACATCGATTTTTGTTTGAAATTTTCCCAAAAACAACCGCTTATTTAGCCCCCAAACTGGAACCGGTTGCTCTGGAAAAAGTTATGAAACTAATATTATAACATCTGGGGTACTTCTAGAACTGATTCTCCGTCAGTTATACCTTATGTATAAGATCCAGGGAACGGGCTCCGGAACCAGTTCAATGGAAACGGTTCTACACTCATAGAAATAAATCTGTAAAAATAGCAGAAAAAGTTACTAAAAATTAGTTAAAAATGATGCTGCAGAAAAAACTGCTAAAATTAGCAGATTTTTTTACTAAATACTAGTAAACTAAGAACAGCAAAATTAAAACTGTTAAATTTGCAGAATTTTAGCCTTTCGCGATGTTTTTATAAAGCTTTTCTTTACAAACAGAAACTTTGATATTTTGTTAAAAAATTTCCAAAAATTTTTTATTAAAAATTAATTGCGATAATGTAAAACAAATATGTTTTTAGGATTCTCCTAAGACTCATGTAATGTCTCGCTGGGGCAATGTCGACTTGCGTGGAGTTGCTCAAATGGTGGTATCTAAAGGCTCAAGGACCTCTTTCAATAGATTTCAAAAGAATTTGATCATATTTTAGTTAGTATTTGTTTTTTCTAAGCGTTTCTTGCAATTTTTTAGCCAAAATTAAGAAAATTATGAAGTTTTGAGAAAAAATAAAGGAAGAATTCTATATTAAAAATGGAACCGGTTAATCAACCTATTTTAACCAATTATTCGGGTCGAATAATTATTTGAGTTTTAAATTATTTGTTTCGACATTAACCGAAATAGAGGCGATTAATCGAGGAATCGGTTAATCGATTAACCGAATTGGAAACACTAATAACAACCCATGTAGAAAATTAACCCCCTAATCGGCAAGCCCGCAGCCAGGCGGGGTATATTAAATTGATCACAAATGCGCCAAATGAGTATTTAATAATAAGAAGTTAAGCTTTTTCAACAGAAAACAAAATTCATAATTTTTTTTGTGAATAATTTTTTTTTATACAGTGCACGGTTTGAAAGCGAGAAAGTGTCAAAAATAAAATTTCGTAAAATTTCGAAAAATAAATATTTTAAAACAACAAACGAAACGTCTAAAAATCTGAAAAACATACCTACATATTATTTTGAGTGTAAAATTGTAAACTCTACAGATTTTGTATCATCTAGAATATAATTTTATGCGAAATATCATACTTTTCATTTTTTTTAATTTGGATTACAATTTTGGATTTCAGGCTATCCACTTAAAGTGTTATTTTGAGTAACTATTTAACAAATTTCAATAGATTTCATACCAAGCTCGAAATTTAAAATAGATTTTTTTAGGTTCTCTTGAAAATCCTAATTTTCGGAGCAACGTGCTTATTACAGAAAACCGCATATTTATAGTTTTCACTTAGTTTTGGTATGCTGATTGGGCGGAGGTATTAGCATTAAAACCTAAAATATATGAACAATTATGTTTTTAAATTTTTTTTTTAATAACAGTTTTATTTTTTCGTCACAGGTCTTCGTTTACAACCGCAAAAACTATCAGATGATTAAGGAACGTATAAAAACCAAAGGCATCAATGCTCTATCAAAGCAAGATCTCTATCATTTATTTGCTTCATGGGTGGCCGAACATTTGGGTCAAATTAGATCGGCCAGTGCTAACAACACCGTCGAGCGATGGGCACGTAGAAAACTACAGTATGAATATTTACAGGTCAAATATGTTACCCTATTGAAACTACATGGCAATGGTACCCTACTAAGAACATTAGATAATCTACTGGGGAATGATGCCATACTGCAGTTAGATCTGAAATCACTTAATGTTATATTTCGCAATCAACCCGAAAAACAAAATTGTTTTGATAAGGTCGTAGACAATCATATGAAATTGTGGGAAGCTAATATGCCTCAAAATTAAAACTTCCCAAACACGTATATAATATAGCATATTTAAGAAAAGCAGAAGGCCAAAAGTAACAGTTCCTAATGTAGTTAAAATGAAAAATGAAAAAAATAAATAAAAGATACGGTGGTCTAATATGGACTGCCTTTAGAGCCTGTAGTATAATCTAATTATAATGTTCGGTTTACACGTTTTTGTTTTAAGTGCATTCTATAACGCTGCGTGCAGACAGAAGAGTTAAGAAGTGGATTACTACCCAGCAAAACCTTGGTAATGACTGGTCATTACTACATGCATTACTTAGATCTCATATCTCATTACCCGTTGAATTACTTTTAAACTGAATGTAATGAGTTACCGATAATTATACCCCACACATTACTATTTCACAATAGCTGAAACCAGTAATATATGTTCTAAATCATTAAAAACCATAACTATGGCGTAGCCTAGTGGTTATCGTTTTTGCCTGACAGACATGAGGATCGCTGCTCAACTCGTGTTAGCTTCCATTGTTGTTTTTTTTTTTGTAATTTATATTAAACATCTATTTATAGAAATGTTGATGTTCATTAAGCAGTATTTAATAACAACAAGTTTTGTGAAAAATAGACATGTATAACAGTTGCCACAATAAATGTGTACATAAGTTAAAGCATTAAAAATCATAGTGATGTCGTGGTCTAATGGTTAGAGTGTTTGCCTGACAATCGTGGGGTACGCTGATCAATACGTGTCAGCTCCTATTGGTTTTTAAATTTTTATATTTTTTTAAATCTATATTCAACATCTATTTATAGAACAGCTGATAAACTACTTACAGGTAACATCAGTGTAATGACTTTCCTCCAATGACATCACCATGTTAAAATAAGTAGTTTAGTAATTAAAAGGTAACTAGTGAACACTTAAGATTTCAATACCTAAAAATCATTACATGGTAATGAAAGGTTTTGCTGGGTAATTACGGTTGCACTGAAATTAAGCTGTTAATCAACTTTTCACTAGACTAACTTTCAAAAGCAGTCTAAAGGCAGCATAACGATAACATCATTTAACATCTTGATACCTGTGATAGTTTTTAAGTTCTAAAATAATATTGTATACTATAGTTAAATGCTTTCTCAAAAATAAAATTGTATAGCTTGTAAATAAAATATCTTTTAGGCGGTTTTTGCATATAACAATTCATTTGTAGCAATATCAAACAGTGCAATTAAGCAAGAGCTTTTAAACTTCTTTGTAATAACTATTGCAATAACTTACACGCAATTTTACAACAGAATCGCTTTTTGGTAAAATTTGGTAGCCGCTGTAACGTATGTCCAACAGAGCTATTATTTCCTAGCCAGGATTTTATGCAGATATAAAAAATGCTGAACTGGATGAACTTTTACATAACTAACATTTTTTTTATATAATTCGGTAACTCGTTACTATTTCCATTCTGGTACTTGCAGGTTTATATCCAGAATCCAGAATCAAAACATCCCAGCAAAATCTCATTACAAAAAAATTAATTACTCCCAGCTGTGATCTACATATTCAGTATCAAGACTAGGGATGCAGAACGGGACTGGTTTTTACAAATCCCGGGATTCAGGGTTTTGGGATTTTCTTGTTTCATTATATTTTTAATTTTAAAAATAAATAGATGAAATAAACAATAAAAATTAAAATAATTCATTATAAATCTACTTACATATTTATTTCCCGGAGTATGGAAAAATAAACAAATTAAGCCGGATTCACAATACTGCAGAGTAGACCGTACAACCTTACAGGCAAACAAAAAAGTGCGCCGCACAGTGGTACATTTTCAGAGAAGGCGGTCAAAAATCCATAACTTTTGAAGGAGTTGACGCATTTCAATTCAGTTTTTTTTCCTGGAAAGAGGAAACCTTTAGCTTTAATTGGAAATATCGGTCGTAAAAATGGAGTAGTAAACAAAATTATACATTACGGGCAGACCTGTGTAATTAATTACACATGCAATTACACCATTACACGTAATTGTAATTGAAAAAAACTCAAAAAAATTTCAATTACAATTACATGTAATTGAAAAAATGTCAATTACAACTACGTGTAATTGTAATTGAATAATTCCAATTACAATTACATGTAATTGAAAACGAAGTGATTCAATTAAGTAATTATAAAAAAACTAAGTAATTATGTCTTTTTTTCATGGATGGTAATCGAAACGAATGCGGTTATCGTTAGGGTAACGATATTTTAGGTTATTTCGGTAACGGTGTTTTATGGGTAACGCTATTTCATTCATTTCGGTATCGGTATTTTAAGGATAACGGTATTTGAGTTATTTCGGTAACGGTATTTTAAAGATAACGGTATTTCACTTATATCGGTAACGGTTTTTTTTAAGGGTAATGGTAGTGAGTTATTTCGATGCATCCCGCAAAACAAAAAACAAACGAGATTAAAAGCAGAACCAATTTATCAACTTAGTGTTCCGAAAGTACTCAATAATCACGTGAAATTACCAAAAGCAAAAAATTAAAAATAACGGTAACGGTATTTTAGGGATAGCGGTATTTCATTTGTTTCGGTAACGGTATTTTAGGGGTATTGATATTTCATTTATTTCGGTATCGGTATTTTAAGGATAAAGGTATTCCAGTTATTTCGGTAACGGTATTTTAAGGATAACGGTAGTCAGTTGAAAGGGTTTTGAATCGATAACGGTATTTTAGCGGTATTGCCTGCCAACCCTGCTTTTTTATGTATTTATTGTGGAAGAAGTAATTAATTACAAAAATTATCAATTACATATAACAAAATTCAAAATAATAACAACAATCCTATTTGTATAATTAAATAAGGTGCTTTATTTTAAAATGAAACAAGTATTTCTTAAATTTAATCTTTTGAAATTATATTATGCAATCGTTAACCTTTTTTTTTTGAAAATGTAATTGAATTCGGTTAAATTGGAAGTAATTAATTACTGCTTAATTACAATTAAAAATACAATTACTTGTAATATGTTATTGAACATTTTCAATTACAATTACATGTAATGTGTAATGAAATTTTTTTAATTACAATTACAAGTAATTATACATAGATGAATACATTTTTTTATTGAAATATTTTCCTTTCAATTGATTCCTTACTAAGGCATTACATTTATTGAGATCGATAGCAAAAAACCATAAAAACCTATATAAATCGCTAGGTAGCGGTTTAAATATCAAAATTAGCACATCGCATTTATATCGTAAATACGGCCACAGGTCCTGTTCTTACATTTTAACACAAAAAAATTCATATTAATTGAATTTCAAAAATTTGTTATATAAAAAACTGAATGGACAACCGCCAAACTTTAATAAAGACATTTAGCGAAAAATAAAGTACGCCATTGTAATCAGCATGTCCGAAATATATAGAATTGATGGTCAGAGCTCCATTAATTTTAAAAGTCAAGATTTTGTCATGCAAAATGTTAAAGCCAATAAATTGATAAAAACAAATCTCAAGTTGATAAAAATAATTATTTTATATAATATGATCCATATAGGGTTAATTTTTATAGTTTTGGCCAAAAAGGACCCACTAGGAAATTTACAGAATAGCGCCTTTCATAATTTTTGGAAAAATATCACTTTAAATGAATAAAAAAAATTGTTTTACTTGATAAAAATTATTATTTTGTGTAACTTGATCCATATAGGGTTAATGTTTTTACTTTTCACTTAAAAAAAGACCCAATAGACCCACAAAAGTGTCCGTATGTGAATAGCAATTTTGGTTGTGTAATCATATTAGATTCTAATTAAAAGATTTATTTATTATGCATTTATTGATTCTGTTTGGAAAGACGTTATTCTGTAAATTTCCAAGTGGGTATTTTTTCTGCCGAAAAGTGAAAACATTAACACTATCTGGACCAAGTTACACAAAATAATAGTTTTATCAAGTGGAAAAAAATTTTTTTTTATCCATTTGAAGTTATAGTTTTCTGAAAATTATAAAAGGTGTTATTCTGTAAATTTCCTAGTGGGTCGTTTTTGGCCAAAAGTATAAAAATTAACCCCATATGGATCATGTTACATAAAATAATTATTTTTATCAAGTGGAAATTTTATAATATTGCAGTCATAATTAATATTAAGTTTCATGGGTCTGTTTTGTCCCCAGGCCACTAAGGGTTAAAGTTTTTTTTTTAATAAAATTGAGATAATTATATTGTATCATATCATATCAAATTTAAGTGATATTTTTTGGAAAACTATGCAAACTTTGATGAAAACATTCATATTTTGTTAAATTTTTGACAAAATAAGCAGTTTTCGTAAAATGTCCTGGAAAGCAGTCGCTCCAAACACAAACTCGAATTATTATTTTTCCAATTTATTTTTTTTTCTTTAATATCAACTATCATATGGTACAACTGGCAAAGCCCACCCTAGACTGCTTTTTGCCCACCCCAGAAGTTTTAAAAATTTACCTATAATTCTTGCATTTATGATTTTGATGGCAAAAAGTATCACAATATTATTTTTTTTTTTCAAATATGTCTCTTGGTTTCCTAGGAAAATAATTTATTGGAATCAAAGGGTCAGTTTTATAGTCAGAACTAAGATCGACGTTTGTATTCAATATTTCTGAAATACAAAATGTTATTTGAAGACTTCTTACTTAAGAAATATTAAAGATACAAATCGATCTTACACTCTTAAAAATGCTTGTAAATTCACTACTATAAAGTATGTAAATTTTTCAGTAATATCACACAAAATGCCTAAATTTAAACATCAAATGTGTAAAATTCTTGCACACACATTTATGTCTACAAAAATACACATACAAAGTATTAGTAGACATTTTTGTATTGAAAAATACACACTTTGTGTGCACAATTAGTATATTGGGCTTAAAAACAAATATTAGGCATCAAGTGTGTAAATATACGAACATTAATTAGTAGCAACAAACTTGTCAAAAAAAAAATAAAAAATATAATAAAATTAAAAAAACAACAAATTATAAAAACGATCACATAATTGCTTCTTCTCAAGGAAATAAAATTCAGATTTATTTATACGTGGTAATTGCTGTTCATTAACATCTCCTGCAAATATTTAGAATACTTTCATAAAGGTAACGTTCAATTTTATCAATTAACTTAAAATGATTCCGATTTGTGTCAATTTTCCTTCTTTATACAGCTTGTTACCAGACGTATTGTGAAATCAATATTTGACTCTGACCCCTATCCACTATGTAAAAACACCAGCGATACCAATAGTGACCCATCGCCATTATAGGGATGTAAGAACTCCAACAGTCCTAAGTTATTTTCCACACAGCAGCACGTGAATTCGTACCGTTAATATAATATTTGTTCAACGAATTCAAAAGGACACACTTCTGATGGACATCCTACTGTTCAGGACATCCTATTGTGCTAAGTATTACTCTCTGGAAGCATTCTGGAAGGCTACAAAAAATATAATGGAAATAATGGCGATGCTAAGACAATATCTAACGCATCTTTAAATTTATTTTTATTTAATAAAAATTGCGTAAATGCACTCATTTCTAGTCTTTTAATATAAGAAATTTTAGACTGCATGAAAATATATGCAATTTTATCTATATTTTTAAAAATTTAAATATACGTTCTCAAGCATTTTGTGTTTAAGTTTACACACATTGTGTGTATGAATATTACACACAATGTGTGTACGATTTAAAATTTACACACCTGTAGTAATTTTACAGACATTAAAGTAGGTAAAAAGTTACCTACTATAAATAGGGTAAGTTTAAACAAAAATTTATTAGAGTGTAGTTCTGATTATAAAACTGGCTTTAAGAGGTTTTATTTACGAAAAATGATTAGAATCACAGAGTTAATAGGAAAATATAGCAGAATCTTTTTTGGTGAGATAAATATCTTAGATATAATAGTTTTTTTTTAAGGAATAATTAGTTAATATCTAACAAGGCAGTTACTGCAAACTAAACACTACTATTTTGATGAAATTTCACTATGTTGTAGAAACAAAAATGTTAATATGAACATCCCACAGTTTTTAATCACCTCGGTAATTTAAATGGTCGAAATATGGTGTTAGAATGAGTTCGTCAGAGGTGGAAGAAAATATGAGACAGGTTAATCTAAGATTTCTTTCTCTATCAAATATCCAAATTTCATACTATTCTGAGCGTATAACATTTCCTGTACGAGACTTTAGTGAGAAAAATGGCATTTTTCAGAGTTTTCTATAAAAACATGGGGCCATAATGGGGCCCTTGCCCATCCCAGAAAAATGGTCTAGGTACGCCTATGGCAACACCAAAGCCTTCTTACTTATTTTATAATTTTTGCCACATTGTAAACAAATTTTGACAAAAGTCCATTTTCAATTCCGGATCCAAACATTGAATGACTTTCAACCCGACTGGTGCAGAATATCATACAGTCGGCATTCCCGATTTTATCATTGTTACCCAGAGAGTTTCAATGAAATTCTTTACAAAGTGAAGGAAAAATTCCTAAATTTTATAAAAAATCTTCATAAATTCTATCAAACTATATCTAATGTAATTTTTCATTATGTGTATGAAATTTTTAATAAATAATATGAAATTCTTCATAAAATTCCAGAGAAACTTCATTGACATAATGTAAAAATTCATTAATAGCATGAAGATAATTCTCTCATTTTTTTAAGTCAGATTTAATTATCTCGAAATCAAGTTTTAAAACTACGAAATAAAATTTTTCGTGCTTTCTGTGAACCATACGACTATTTCTTTCAAAAAACTATCGCCGTCTCAGAAAAAAAAATTTTTTTTTTCAAAATAACACTCTCTATACTTTCAAACAAATTTTTGTTTCGAAAATCAGTTTTAATAACTTAACTTGTGCCTGCTAAAGTTGTTTTTTTTTTTTTTTTTTTTTTTTTTTTTAAAGAGAAGCAACACTCAGGAAATTCTTCCTATTAATTAACGTGTTGCTTTCTTTGGAAAGGGGATAGATTAGAAGTGAAAGGTGGTGAAAGATAAAGGGCTTCAAATATGGCAACACTGTAATTGCGCGAGATGTTGAATTTTAGAACAGTTGTTGTGCGCCATCTGATGGTAAGTTGGCGAACTTTGTTGAAGCTTTTTAGTTCATAGCCCTGTTATATTATTTTACTTCGGTGGGGTTAAGTGCTATGGGAACACCGAAGGAGGACGCTGCGATATGTGTGAGGGATAGAAAAAACTCATACATATGTATTACTATTTTTCATAAATTGATGTTGCCTTGGTTGGGGCTCGAACCCGCAATCTCACGTGTAACAGTCCAACGCGCTAACCATTACACCACAGCGCCCACTTTTTTAAGTCAGATTTAATTATCTCGAAATCAAGTTTTAAAACTACGAAATAAAATTGTTCGTGCTTTCTGTGAACCATACGACTATTGCTTTCAAAAAACTATCATCGTCTCAGAAAAAAAAAAATTTTTTTTTTTTCAAAATAACACTCTCTATACTTTCAAACAAATTTTTGTTTCGAAAATCAGTTTTAATAACTTGTGCCTGCTAAAGTTGTTTAACGTAGTGATTTTTCGAATTTTCATTAGCGAATGTTTAGCGATAGTGAACTGGTGAATTCGGATTCATCATACTAGGGTCTATTTAAATCAATAGCCAAACGGCTCGCAACTAGGAAAAGGTTTAATTTTGTCGTCTATGCTGTGTAATTTATTGGCCATCACCAATTTAATGTTGTCCATCACTGGCTATGATAAATATGCAGTATGTATAAACAGAGCTTTAAAGAATTAATTCCTTTTTGGAATGAATTCCCAAAAATTTAATTCAATTCTTTAATTCAAGGAATGAATTCATCAATAAGACATAAGCAGGAATTAATTCCTGTGAATGGATTCAAAGAATTCAAATTTATAGAATGAATTCCCTGACCAAAGCGTAAAGAATTAAAATTAAATAATTCATTCACTAAAGAATTCATTCAACACTATTTAATTCAATTTAAAGTCAAGGAATTCATTCAATTCTAGTTAATTCATCTTTTGGCTAAGGAATTCATTCAACTGTGCACTTAATTCAACTTTTGATCAAGGAGTTCATTCAATTCTAGTTAATTCAACTTTTGGTCAAGGAATTCATTCAATTCTAGTTAATTCAGCTTTTGGTCGAGGAATTCATTCAAGTTCAACTTTTGGTCAAGGAATTCATTCAATTCTAGTTAATTCAACTTTTAGTCAAGGAATTCATTCAATTCTAGTTAATTCAACTTTTAGTCAAGGAATTATATTTATTTCGTTTAATTCCCTAAGGAATTAATTTCTAGGGAATTAAACGAAAAAAATTTAATAAATTTAATTCCTTGACTAAAAGTTGAATTAACTAGAATTGAATGAATTCCTTGACTAAAAGTTGAACTTGAATGAATTCCTTGACCAAAAGTTGAATTAACTAGAATTGAATGAATTCCTTGACCAAAAGTTGAATTAACTCGAATTGAATGAATTCCTTGTTAAAAATTTTATGAAGGCATTAGAAAAAAATGAATGAATTCCTTTAATATAAATCGAATGAAAAAAGAGGAATTCATTCAATTCCTTAAGTTTGGTCAGGGAATTCATTCCCAAAATATGAATTCAGTTCAAAAAAAGGGAATTAGGGAATTAATTCTTCGAAGCTCTGTGTATAAATACGATTCGAGAAGAAATATTGAAAACAGTTTTATTGATTAATTTTCAACAATTTATAGAATAACACCACCTTCAATATAACAAACCGTCAGTACATACATACATATGTTATGCCCTTTATATATTCACTTTTGAATATTGTTCTTGAAAACAATTCTAGTGTTCGCCCCCTATGCGAATATAAATGACTTCAATCATTGACTCTTTTCATTCTAATTCACTCGCCACAGTTCCTACAATCAAAAGGGATGCAGCCTCTTTAATAATACCAATGCAGACATTGAGTGAGCGTAAGACACACAGACTTACTGAATGAATGAGTGCAGGGTGATTTATAATTCACCATTGAAATTCAATCTATGAACGTGAACAAAAGATGTTTCAATGTACAAATGTATGTATTTATAAATATTTAGTATGTGCTGTGCGTTTGTTGCATCAATGAATTGCTAAATGTAACTAAATGTTTGAAACTTTATTTAGCTTACAGTAAAAATGTGGAAAAGAATACGTAAAAGAACTTCCATCAAATATTGATATGATGAAAATATGGCTAAAATGTGATGGGTTGAGTTGGTTGGTTTCGGTTTTAAAATGGATGTGTGGTTGTTAAATACAAACTACACTGAAAATATTATTACGTTAACTGACTGTAGTTTATTTAAAAAGTTATCCGTACATTTATTTTTAAATGATTATACAGTTAAAATACAAAGAAATATATTTTTTAACTGTTTTTGTCGTTTATTTAAAAAATAAATTAAATATAAATACGGATTTTCTGTTATAGTTAATATGTTCATTTAAAATGTTTTGTTAAAAAAAGAATTCCTTTTGGATTTCTAGGTCAGTTAAAAACACGACATAAACTAAATATCATTTATTCTTACGGATTTTGTAGTTAATTTTTTGAAATTTAAAAAAACGAAATAAATGAAAAATCATTATTTATTAAGGATTTTGTAGTTTAGTTCTTTTGATTTAAATGAAAAGTCAGTAGACCGGTTTTCAAATGATTTATCATTTATTTTAAATTACATATTCAGTTAATTTAAACTACAAATTATTTTGAGTGGACATAAATAACAAACTAAAACTTAAACGAACAAATACATAAATATATCAGTTAGACTGATTGATAGTTTTACTTAAATGAACAATTTAAATACAAGTTTACCAAATTTCCACATTTAAAGTTTACCTTCCAATAATGTTTTGAAAATCTTTGAAAATCTCAACTTATGTCACATTTGTATGTAAATTTTAGATTCCTTTTGAAATTGCAACACATATAATTCATTATACCAATGCAAAACTATATAAATGTCAGAAAAGGCAATCATACCAACATATTTATATGTGTGGGTACACTCCTACAGTGTATATACAATCTCGTAGTCATAATTAATATTAAGTTTCATGGGTCTTTTCTGACCCCAGGCCTCTAAGGGTTAAATATTTTTTAATCAAATGTAAAGGTTATTATAGTCTTACCAAACTTTAGTGATGTTTTTCCAAAAACTGTGTAAAATTTGATGAAAACATTCAAATTTTGTTTAATTTTTGACAAAATGAGCAATTATTGTAAAATGTCCTGGAAAGCAGTCGCTCCAAACACAAACTCAAATTATCATTTTTCCAATTTATTTTTTTTCTTTAATATCAACTATTATGTGGTACAAATGGCAATCGACATCTCCAAATTAGGTATTTTAAAAAATCTTTAAAATTAATTAAATAAAAAAACACGTTTTTGCATTTTTATCAATTTCGTGGGTTATTTTGGATTCCAGGCTAAAGTGGGTTAATGATATCCGATGAAGTCAAAATTCCATGTCTGAATCATTTTGACTATATTAAATGAATAAATGGAATAAAAATTATTTTTTTTTCTAAATTTCGAATTTTAGGAATTTTTAATAGTAACCCATGTGAAAATCGAAATATATATGAACGTACATGATCATACATTGACTAGTATATGACCATGCATAGGCATACATGATCATATACGTCCATGCATAGTTCAATGTATGACCATACATTATCTCATATATTTGCATATATCTTCGGATCCGAAATTTGAGGGTATATGACCGAACATGTTCATATATGACCATATATGCTCACATATGATCATATATGGCCATATACCTCCATATACACTCAAATTTCGGATCCGAAGATATATGGAAATATATGAGATAATGTATGGTCATACATTAAACTATGCATTGACGTATATTATCATGTATGCCTATACATGATCATATACTAGTCAATGTATGATCATGTATGTTCATTTATATTTCGATTTTCACATAGGACTACACTTTTTTTCCAAAATGGGCCATTTTCGTCCAACTTTCGGCACGGGTTAACGTTTTCCAAAAAACAAAAATAAAAATCGATTTGGGACCATTGGGGGTGTAATGAACGAAAATCGACAAATCGCTATTTTAAGGGACAGTCTAATGTATATGCATGTCTCAGTGTAATTTCGAATTGTAATTTAATTAAAACCGTTACCAAATTTACATTCCGATTTACTATCCCAGTGTAGAAAATCATTACCAGATATGTGGTTATGTAACTACATACTTGGTAATGGTAAGTAGTTATTTTTGTTATTATATTTCTTATTACCTTTAAATGGCGATGTCGCGAAAAATAATGAGTTATGGTTACACACCGGCATACGAAAAATCAAAAAATATATCGTTACCTATGTGCTTACCAGTACTGAAAAAAATAATGAGTCTAAAAATAGATTTTCAAAAAAATAAATTATATAAAAAAAAATATTTTTTATATTATTTTTTTTTAAATAAAATTTCCTGGAGCGGGATTCGAACCTGGGTCTGCAGATTGCCAGTCAATAACTCTAGCATCGGAGCTATATCGACATGTAATATTTAATAGATAAAAACATAATTGACCTGCAGCACACAAGTAAGCTTACTCGCCAACATACAAAATTATAGAAAATATTTTGTATGTTTTCGCCAATATAGAAAATTATTTTGTATTTGAAAACTGATAAAAATAAGTCATTATCAGTAACTCATTATTATATGTTTAAAAATAATGAAGAAGGTAAGTCGGTGTCATTAGTGGTAGTCCAAAAAATAATGATATGTCATTACCGTTTCTACACTGGGAAATTTAGTAATTTCCCTACGGGCAAAGGGACCGGTCCAAAGTGACACGCAGGATAGTTCCCAAGGGGGTAGGGACCGGTCCTTTATCGGCCTTTTTGTTTGAAAGAGACACGTCACTTTAACATGGCGTTGTCATTGGAAATGACCAATTGCCACATTTTAGACACCTTGTGACAGTAAGGTGGTGTGTCTAAAAATAGATTTTTAAATAAACTAATAAAAAGTTAAGAATTAAAAATAATCTACTTGGCGACGAAGTAGGGCTCGATAACACAACCTTCTGCTTGTGAGGCAAACGCTCTACCGTCTGAGCTAATGTTGATTATGCATGATGCGTGGCTGATGGTAAAGATATATATTTTTCGTTTCTGTTCAAATAAAAAAGAAAAAGAAAACACAAACACTACAAGCCAATAAAAAAAATGGAAAAGAAAATATAGAAAAGAAAACAACATTAACACACACACAAATATAGTGGAAGTGCCTTGCATATGCCGCCGATTGACCGGTTATGGGATAGGTCCTTTAATGGCAGTTGACTCGTTTTTTGCGTTGGCCATAATTAAATTAAAAAATCAATTAAAAATTAGCAAATTACCTCAAAAACTCTAATAATATAAATAAAAATTTTCAAAATTCCCCTTAAGTTAAAAAGAAAATTAAATGAAATACCAATTGTTAAAATTAAAACAACTTTAACATTAAAAACGTTGAAAATAATACAAAACTTAAAATTTCTTAGCAAAAAATTATAGAAATTTAAAATAAGAGCTAAAATAAGCAATTCGTAAAAAAAATAAAGTTAAAAATAAATAAAACAGTAAAAAAAATAAAAAAAAAATATTTTTAAAAATATGCCGCGAATTTTGTTTTTTATTTCGGTATCGATCAACTTTTTTAAAAGCAACAGTGAAAGTAAAGAATCAGAAAATACTTAGAAAATTAATTCATTCTCTTTGGTTCATATTTGTACTAATTGAGTAATATTCCTTCGGTTGACCGGTCACGGGATAGGTCCTTGGAGGGCAATTGACTCCTCATTCCCCGTAGGGTTGCTAGTACTTTCTGTACTTTTAGTGTACATCACAGATTTTTAATTTATGCTTTCGAAACTTCACAAGAAAAGAATGGCTATCTCTCTCTTACATAAGTAATTGTGTAATAGATGCAAAAATACATAAAATTTATAAAACTGTTAATTTTAACAAATTAAAAAAGTTCGTTAATTTTCAGAAAACAGTACTGGCAAAGCAGGTTTTAAGTAGGACCGGCATTTCGTAAAAAACAGTGCTCTCCCAGTACAATTTTCGTTGCAACGTCGTCAATTTCTACCTGGGTATATATCGCTTCAGTTGCATTACTGTAATTGAAAAACCCCAACTATTTTCAGATCTGTGTTATGAAATGAAATAAATTTTTTGTTAAATTTTCAACATGGCCTCAACGTTTCAGACTCCATTGGCCTGTCTGCTCTAACAATTACTAAAATTCATTTATATATGAAAAATATGCTAATATGTTTTTATACCCTACACCACTACGTGGACAGGCTATATATAATATTTAAGTTTGTGCTGATGTTTGTAATATCAAAAAATATTGGACCTACAGCCAACTTTCAGTATACTGATCGACTCAGAATCACTTTTTGATTTAACGATGTCCGTCTGTCTGTCTGTCAATGCATTTTTGTGCGCCCTCTACAGGTAACAAATATTTTGATATTTTGATGGAATTTGATACACCGCCTTATGTCGGCGACGAAGCTTATTGATTTTGGTTAAAATCGGTCCATGTTTACACCTAGCGCCCATATCATTTTATAGAAAATTTTGACACAAGTCCATTTTAACCCATTCGAATTTCAGATCCAGCATGCCCAACTTTAACTTTTTTACTGTTTTTTTTTTGTGTTCTTACTACATTTGTTCGAGACTACATATATACGCGAGCCTATATTAGTTTAAGAGAATTTCCTCCCAATAATGGATATCTTCCTTTAACGGACAAATTTGTTGATATCGTTGCTGGGAGGTTTGACTGTATAATATTCCGTACCACCAGTATATCAATCCTTGCTACAATCTTGCCCACTACGACTCATTCACCCACAATCATTTTCTATCTACACATAAATATATATTTTCACCCAAATAACGAGATAGAGGCACATGCAATAAAATTGAGATGCAGTAGAATCTTGTGCATAGTTAATAAGATTTTGGCGGTAATTTGTAGATGCTCATACCCACAACTACTACATTTAGTAGATTTTAACCAAACAGGCAGGTGTATCCTTGTGATTTGTTGTTTCAGCTATGTCGGAGAAGAATATTTAAGACAACAAACACCTTAATTCATAAATACACACAAATACATTTGTACGAGTACATAGATTAGGGTATCCAATCGGTCTGCCGCTAATCGATTAAGATGAAATTCATTCAAACAATTGTTCGACTAATTTAAAATGGCCAATTTCGATTAACGAATTGCTTGAGTAATTTTGGTCGATTAATCGAGTAACTCGAGAAAATCGATAGAAGTTTTTTTTAACATAAAACTATTTTTTAATTTGGTACTACATACGAGTATATATTTTTAGTGAGCTCTATATTTTTATCAATTTCGCCAAAATTCGCATTCACATTACATATGTTTGAAGTTCAATAAAACCTTCCATGAAATAGTAAAATTACACAAGGAATTCACGTTATGTTGTTGTTTTGTGTTTAATTTTAAAATTTAGCGGTACAGAGCTCGAAAAAGATATATACCTATATATTTTTTTTAATTAGAAATTTATTAATTCAGTTTGAGGCCAATTTCCTTATTATGAATTAACATAATAAGTACTTTTTCAAAAACTACTATTTTTCTTCATCAGGATACTCTCCTGAGAAATACTTGACAGAGTTTTTGCTTTCAAAAACCTCTACACTTTCAGGAATGAAAAGGCGATGGTTACGAGGATTTTCCAGGTCCCCTTCATCAGTTTTCTTTAGAAAATTGGCCTCGAACTGAATTAATAAATTTCTAATTAATCAATTAAAAAGGTCGAAAAAAACAATTCTTATTTTAAATAAAAATTAAAAACCAACATTTTGACAACACTCATAGTACGGAGAAAAAATGGTTTTACCTCAAAGAAGTAAGGTAAAAAGAAAATTTGTATTTATTTATACCGATGGTATGAAATACAAAAACAAAAAACTTTCATAATATTTCTATTGTTGGTTATGCTTTGCAAAAGACTTCAAAAACATATTTTATTTTTTGCTTCATTCCCATTTTGTTGAAGTAGCAGACTACATTTAATATGAGATTTTGATGCTTAAATTTGCATTGCACTATTGCCACCACTTTCTAAAGAAAACTGATAAAGGGGACCTGGCAAATCCTCGAAACGATCGTCTTTTCATTCCTGAAATTGTAGAGGTTTTTGAAAGCAAAAACTCTGTGAAGTATTTGTGAGGAGAGTATCCTGATGAAGGAAAATATCAGTTTTTGAAAAAAGTACTTATTATGTTAATTCATATTGGCCTCGAATTGAATTAATAAATTTCGAATTAATCAATTAAAAAGGTCGAAAAAAACAGTTTTTATTTTAACTCTTAAACGCATGATCTCTTCGATTTTAACCATCCGCCCTTGCGAATGGTATATCACACCTTGTCATTTTTATGACGATGTATGATATATTATTTGCTTATGGGAAGCACAGCTGAGTGCTACCGGACGCGTCACAGGTTGCGGATAGTGATTCCGCAGAAATGTGGAGTAGCTGCCAATGGCAGCCGCGGACAGTCAGCGGTTACAAGGGGAGAGTCTCGGAGGGTCTTTCGAGCTCCCACTAAGTCCCGAGTTTGCCTATGATCCTTGTAACGTCGTGGCGAGCAATTGGCGCCAACCAAAAAACCAATATCCCAACCGACCATGGGCGGTATAACCCTATTGGCGCTTGGATTAAATCCCTGCGCAACCACTGCAGGCCTGGAGGCAATGTTGGCAGCCCCAACACCAGGATCGGATGCTTTGGCCCAATCAGCCATTCATCTTAAACCAAACATGATTACCGAAACCGTAACGCGGCCCTATGCTCCTTGCAGGAGTAAAAGGAACAAATATATATATTATATATGATTTCTAAAGGCGTGTACAGTTCAAGAAAAATACCAAAATAAAATTATTTTTTAAAAAAAAAGGTGATTTTTATTGAAAAATATGATTTTTTGCCAAATAGCTAAATTGCGATTATTTTAACGTGTATGAAAAAAAAAGAAAAAAAACAAAAAAAATCTATAACTATAATTTATACATTTATTGTCGCCAAAATGAATTTTATTGCGAGAATACCACTTTAAATATTTAAACAAATATTTTTGAATATTACACTTTTTGTAAAAAAAACGCGGGTTTTAGATTTTTCACAAATATGCAGAGCAAATATTTTTAATATTTTTACTCTAACTGTTTAAAAATTATGCGCTAAACTATAAGAACACTATGTACAGAAGGGGCCCCCTAAAGCTCAAAAATGCAGTTTTGTGCATCAAGTGGGTTTTTTTTTATTAAAAAACCGGTATGTTGCCAAATGGCTACACCATGCATTTAAGCGTTAAATAAAAATTAAAAACCAACATTTATATTTAATCAACTGGCATAAAATTCGATTCATTTTATAAATCAGTGAATAATTTATAATCACTTTAGATCAGTGATTTTTAATTTAATAAATAAAGATATGATTTATATATTTAGATTTATATTGATTCAATTTGGATTGGATTGAATTATTTGTTTTATGATTTGATTCATTGATAGTGTTAAAATTGAACTAATTCGTTTGATTTTGTGAAAAGTATCAACAAAAATCTAAACGATTGTTTGAATAAGATATTGACTGAATAAAGTAGCTGTTTATTTTCCGGTTAAGGAAAACACTATATTTTTATTAAACGTTATAAATAAATTTGGTAGTTATTTATTTATGGGTTTTGTTTATATTTAAGTTTACAACAATTTAAACCAAGAATTAGTTTTAGGGTTTAACGTTAATTATTATAAAAAAAGAAAATATTTTTAACACAGTATTTATTATTCTGGCTTTATTCGTGTTTATCGATGAGAGTGTTCGCGCAATTATATCAATTGTCAACCAGCATCAAAGTAAAGTTGGCTGCAGTTGCGCATGCCAACAGCTGATGTTACTGACATCTAGGGGGCGTTGGTGGGTTAAGGGTTGCCATTGTTCACTGGCGTGAACAGTAGCAAATAATTCAATCCATAAAATGAGTTTGCGTATCGATTCAAAGAAAATGCTTTTTAAGAAGCTAAACACTTCAACTATACGAGTATTTAAAAGGTTATATTACCAGATCTCTTCAATGTTAGATACATGAAATACAAAACTTCCAAATCCATGGCTGAATGTAAAAAGGTCATAACTCTATTTCTTATTTTTAGTTAACTATTTGTAAAAAACTATTTCTTATTCTTTTTAAAAAAATAAAATCTGAATAACTTTGATTTTAGAATTTCTTTGAAAGAAAAAAATCGAGTTAGGGTATTAAGCAATTTCTAGCTTTTTAGAAAACTGTGCTACGGATTATTTTAAAAGGAGTGGGTTAATAGACCCCTCTTTTAACCCTTTGGCGAGTGGCGTACATTATAATGTACATCGCCTTCATCAACTCGTCACTGATTTGAATTTTAAACAAAGCGCTATTCAATTACTGTTATCGGTTCGTTATTTTGTTCTTATTGAAATTCTATGCAGGCTGTGAAATTTAAAAACAACATGAGATCAGTGGAGTGCGTTTTGTCTTGTGATCATCAATGCTGCTGAGAATGTGTTAAAAGTTAAAAATTAAAAAATGGTTAAAGTTTAGTCTCAAAAATTGTGTGATGAATAAAATGAAAAAACTCAAGAGATTTTATGTAGAGATTAGTAATAGAAAAAATATAAAATTAAAATTTAAAAAAAATTTTAACCCGCTCGGGATCGCTAGCATGTTAATGTTTGAACTTTAATTCCAAATATCGGCGCTAGGGGCTGCTGCAAAGCGATAAAAGTAATAAACAATATATCTTGGGTATAGATCTACATTTCCAGAAGTTTAGTCGAAAAATTCCCAGCCATTAAAATTCCCGTGTCAAAGGGTTAAACTTCACATAAATTTCAAACTTTCCATAAATAAATTTCAAACTTTCCATAAAATTCTTTCAAATATATTTTTATTCTTTGTAATTTACTTGTAAAAATTGTATCATCTTTCTTTGATTTGAAAATAATTTAAACAGAAAGTGATATTAATTTATGATCTAGAGTCAAACTAAAAAGAACATTCATTTACTTAAAAATAAGAGAACAACTAAATATTCCCCCATTCATAAATGCTCTTAATCTCAACATTTGTTTCTTTTTTTAACGTCTACTTATAAATTCATTTAAATTGTTCATTTTTTTGAGTTTTATTACTACTAATCTATAAAACCTACAAAAATATGTTGTTTCTAAGAAAAAGGAATGAAATAAAATTTTTGAAATATTAAAACCAGGGACGTAACAGTTATAACTTTTATTCAAAAAACTTATTGTTTTACAATTATTTCTTGTTTCAGTATTTTTAATTTTCTGTTTATTTGCTCTGTTTGATTTTTATTTTTAATTCAAACAAAAACAATCCAAACACGATTTTTATTTTTTCAAAAATAATAAAAGTTATTTTGTGAGTTTTTTTCTTTATCAAAAAATAACAGTTAAGAATATAAATCAATAGCCATAGAACCAATGACTTCAACAATTATAATATCCTGATGATGTCAACTAGTGTTAATAAAAGATTGAATAGTGATTTAAAGTGAGTAAATATGTATATTCCAGCAACTTCCGGCATTCGATTTAGGTCAATTTTCAATTTTTATTTTATTATCAAATATAAAAGTTAGTGCTTAATTTTTTCAAAAAAATCATTCTGTAACTTTTATAAAAAGTTTTAAAATAAAAATCAAAAAAACAACAGAAATTTATAGAGTAAAATATAAAAATTGAAAAAATTAAAATCTTTGCCAAACTTTGTGATTTTTTTGTGCAATATGATTTATAAAATATATGCATTATTGAAATATTATAATTAAATAAATTTGGGTGGTGACTTTTTTAGAATTATAACAGTTATTTTGGGTCTCTGATTAAAACCTTGCTCGATTAATCGCGAACGTTCAAAATCCCCAAATCTAGTTACTCCGTTACTCGAACAAAACCAAACCCGAGTAATTTGAATAGCCTACTAAACGTAAATACCTGTTTTAGACAATTTGTAACTTACTCTACAAAATATACTAAGGGAATCATTTGTGGTCAAAAAGGATTTTAGGAGACCAAAAGCGAATTTGAAAATTATCTACTATATGACTTCATTTCGAAAACGTAATTTTATAAATGAAATGTAAATGTTGTTATTAAATCATTTGACTGTAAAGCATGAATATGAATTATGTATACGGCAAGTACAGTCATAAAAAAAAGTTAGTACAAAAGTCTGTTAAACGCGTTCTAATTCAGTTGAACTAATTTTTCCTGTTGTTTTCGTTTAAATCCGTTGTTTAGCTAAAGTTGTTAGTTATCCAATTTTACCACATAAACATATTTCTGCTGTACTTGAACTAATTTTTCCTCCTGATATTTAGCAATTTTTTATAAATGATTTTGACAATGTTATCAGCTAATATAGATAAATTTATTTGCAACTTTTTTAATATTTGTGTTTTCAAAAGAAAACGATAGGGGCGCTAGTGTATAGTGATTGATGGTGCTTGATGGTGAAGTGTGTATTTGTGAGTTTTCCGACCAATACAAATTAGAAAATTTCTGGTAAGTGTATTTTAATGTGTGTGATGAGTTATCGCTGATGACGCTTACCAATACAACTAAAAATAATATGCCGCTTGTTAAGAAAGTTCTAGTAAATAAAATAATATTGTTTCTGTTAGTTAGCAAAGGAACGCAAAAGAAAACGGAGGTTACTGGACATTAACATTTCGCAGTTAAAATTGTATTTAAAAAAAAAAGGGTTAAAGTCGGGCATGCCGACTATACAATACCCTACACCAGTCTGGTTAAAAGCCAACTAATGTTTGGATCCGAAATTCGAATGGGTTAAAATGAGGCTTGTGTCAAAATTTTCTATAATGTGAGTCAGCGCACCAAATTTCATTAAAATATCTTAATATTTGCGACCTGCAGTTTGTAACCAAGCCAATTTTGGGGGGACCCTTATATGGGCACTAGGTCTAAACATGGACCGATGTTCACCAAAATCAATAGGCTGTGTTACTGGGCCAATATAGGTCTGTGTACCAAATTTCATCAAAATATCTTAATATTTACGACCTGTAGCGTATAAACAGTATAATTTTGGTAGGACCCTTATATGGGCACTAGGTCTAAACATGGACCGATGTTCACCAAAATCAAACTTGTTCGTCCTTGGGGCAACATAGGTCTGCGTACCAAATTTCATCAAAATATCTTAATATTTGCGACCTGTAGAGTGCGCACAAGATTGCATGGACAGACAGACGGACGGACAGACGGACATCGTTAAATCGAAATAAAAAAAAATCGGTATACTATAAGGTGGGTCTACGACCAATATTTTTTGGTATTACAAACATCAGCACAAACTTATAATACCCTGACCACATAGTGGTGTAGGGTATAATAAAATAATAAAGGTTTGTTTTATAATATAAACTATATTTATTTAAGGGAATACTATTAAATATATTATTTTTTTTTTTTAAATTTTCATCTAAATTCGACCCGCAGGTAGACGAAAAAAAGGATCCAAATAATACAACTCCAGCGGAAGTTTAACATATTGGCAAGAAAATAAAAGTGCAAATAGTGTTTTTGGATTGTGTAATTTATTCGAAAATAAAATTAACAATATTTACATTAATTTGTTTTTATTCAATTAATAAAAAAAAAAGTGATTGTAATTTTAGCAGCATGTTTTGAGGATTTCAACTGACCCACTTTCATTTCTATTAAACGAAAATTCTTCTCAATTTTTGAATGTTAAGTGAATTTTTTACCTGTTTATAACCAACTAAAATTTAGCAGAAAACATGTGCTGATTTCAGCTGAGTAATTTTAATTTCCATTAAACAACTTTCTTGTAAATTATTGTATTTGAACTAACATTTTTACCTAAAATTTAGGTCACCTAAATTTAGCAGACCATGATTCTCAACATCATTGAAATTTCTGCTGGCGCAAATTCAGGTACTATTTCCTGTTATTTTAGCAGAATTTTTAACTATTTGTACGGGCTTTTTTTATGAGTGTAGCGGAACTTGGGGTAATTTGGAAACGGGTTTTATCAGGCCCAAAATTTGTGGGTTTTTAAGAATATACTCAAAAATATATACTTTTTTAATTATTTTAAACTATTTATATATTTCATAACATTGAATGGCATATAAAAACTGCGTTTTAGTCACATTAGCCATATAGTCCATAATGGATGTGACTGCCCAGTCAGATATCGCCAGTGATACCAAAAATCAAGCACTAGCATGTATCTGGGTAACCGTGGTGTTACAAATAAATGACTGGCAGAACATTCAATTTCGATGCTTTACCAACCTGTTTAAAAGGTATTTTGCCAACATTTGTTTTGCACAAATTTTAGTGATTTATAAAACAAACCACTGCACACAGGAAAAATAATTCGATCAAACCCATTAAAATTAATTTGCTAGGACGTATTTTATTTGGAATTACATCAAATTGAGTACTAAACCTAAAATATTGTATTAAGATTTAAAAATAGAGAAAATTAACTAAAAAACAATCCTATTATCCAATTACACAGTACAACAAAGTAAGAAAAATTTCATGCATCGGAATTGAGACACATCATTTCTAATAGATTTTGGGACGCAGATCACGACTATGGCCATAGAATTTTAAAGTTAGCTCTAGTTTAAGAAATATTTGCAAAAACGTTTTTTAAGAAAATTAAATTTTTTAGTAAACTTTTTGCAAAGAAATACAAAATGGAAAGTAATAGCGCTTTTTTCTCGCAACATTTTAAAATGATGTAATATGCCCTTTAATTTAGTGTATTGCGATGAAAGGAATTTCCAATATATGAATTTTTGCCTTTAGTAAACATCTGAGCTACTTAATTTATCACAAAAATTTGGCATTTTCTGTTTTAGTTTGAAGTTAAAATTGACTAAAACTGAAAAAGATAGACTTTTTTAATACCTAAGGAGGAAGGAGTCTGTGATATATCTTAAATTATAAAACTCCGATAAAATCAATCCGAAATGTAAAACATATATTTTCTAATCAATTCCAACTGCTAAAAAAAGGCGATTTTAAAATATCCATGTTGAAATATCTACTTTATTTCCTTTTGCCATAGCAAATTCATATAAAATGCATATGAAATAAGAAAGATATAACAATTGTATTTCAGATTGAATTTTCTGCAAATGTTGATGCAAATGTTGTGATTCTTTTGATAAAATGAATTTAGTAGAATATGATTTTATGTCATATGTTAAGATTTTGCAAATCCGATTAAGGGATCTTACTAAATTTGCAAAATAGGAAAATAAGTGATGGTTTCACTTTAATTGCATTTATATCCCAGATCGTTTACCCAAACAATCAAAATAAGTTGATATGGTACTAAAGGCCCAAAGTCTATACTATTTAAAAATTATCCGTTGTTTAGTCAGCTATATGAATAAATAGGAAATTTTAAAGAAGAAATTGTCTTTTTGCTAATAGTTAAATTTGCGAATATTTCAAAAAGTAGAGCTAATTTTAAAATTTAGTAATCACATTCGTGATATTCATTCCAAAATCTATCAGAATTGATATGTCGCATGCCCGATGCATTTTTAGTGTTGTACTGTGTTATTAGTATTTCCAATCAACTTTAAAATTAATATTCTTTTTAGTAATTGTGTACAGTCCAAGCAGCCATTTGTTTAGTGAATATACTAGAAAATTGATAATATCTATTACATTGGAAAATTGGCAATATTCGAAAGTGGTGAACAACCGAATTGTGAATTTTATTGATAACAGAGCAACTAATTAGTGTCCGACCGAGTATTCGGCCAAAAAGTGATGTTCGACCAATTTCGTTGTTCGGCAAAATTTTATAAAAATCAACATTTTGCAACATTTAGCTATTTAGTTTTGCGTATTATCATATAAACATGCACATTTTTAACTTCATAAGGTGTTCGTCAAAAAGATACGGTCACTTACATTTTGTGTCGTTTATGCAAAAATACAAGGATTATTGAATAGTGCCGTTACTTAAAAAACTTGCTGCTCAAGAGTTGTTTATATTACAATCATTTGCTCTTATTTATTTGCCGTTAGTTCAAATTATATATCAATAACGTTCATTTTTAAATGCTTCAAAATGATAAGGTCAGTGCTAATAAATCTGGTAAAGGAATGAATAAAAAATATAACATTAACAAAATATCGTGAACTTACAAAATTAAACAGTTTTTATGCTCTCCTGTAAAGTTGGGGAAAAACAAAGAGCTATTTTCCTAGGCGCAGCGACGATACCTTGGTACTCAAAGGATACTTTTCTGTAAGATCTTGCTTTTCAAAAAGTGTGGATTTATGACTGGTTTTACCAAATCAGACAGCTCATATTCAGAACTACAAAATTCTCATCCCCTTGAATATTTGTACGTTATGTAATGTCTCAGTTTGTATGTGGTCTAATCATCATTTCCCTACTGCGGACAAGTGGGGAGTGGGGTGATGCCTACGAAACAATTGTGTTGTCTATTATGAAAATGGACAATATTCTATCTTTAACCCTCTAACCGGCAAGCCCGCCTCCAAGCGGGGTATATTAAATTGACCAGAAAGGCGCCAAAGGAGTATTTTATAATAAGATATTATGCTTTTTCAACAGAAAACAAAATTTATTAAATTTTTTGTGAAGAATTTTTTTGTATACAACCCAGTCAGAAATCGCCAGTGGCACAAAAAATCAAACACTGGCATACCACTGGGTAACCACGGTGTTAAAAATAAATGACTGGCAGAACACTCATTTGGGCTGCTTTGCCAGCGTTTGCAAAAAGCGTTTTGCCAGTATTTGTTTTACAAAAATTTCGGTGGTTTATAAAAAAAACCACTGGCAAAGAATTGGCTTAGAGTGATATGCCAAGGTTTGCAACCAGTGGTTATCCAGTGCTACCTAGCCAATGCTACCAGGGGTACAAAAATCAATTCACTGGTAGACCAATGATTTTATAAAAATGCTGACGCTTCGTTAAAAAAGGTTTGTAATCAGAAGGTTCCGAGTTCAAATCCGGTTGCAAGCAAAACATTTTTTTTGTTTTTTTTTAATTTAAAATTTTTTTTGTTTTATAAAATGAATTTTTTGTTTGTGGGAAAGCTCCTTCAAGACTAACTTTTTTTTTTGCCCTCCCAACGCTGGCATACTAGTTACAAAAAATTGTTTGCCAGTACTAGCATTTTGGCACAGCCAGTAGTTGTCCAGCTATTATCACTCATTTGTGTGTTTAGCCATCAAATATTATATGTCTCTTTAGCTCAGTGGGTAGAGCAATCGTCTGCTTATCTGACGGCCTGGGTTCAAATCATGGCAGGACCAAAAAAATACATATGAACTTTTTTTAAATTTTATTTTAGAAAATATATTTCCAGACCACCTATATATTGGTTTTGCCAGCGTTTTGCCAACGTTCAAAAATTTTGTTCCTCCAGTGCTTTTCCGGCGCATTTTGAACAGCCGGTCCTTTTGTCTAATGATGTTATCAGTTTGGGAATGGGAAAGCACTTTTTACCAGTACTTGTACCATCTGTTAAAGTGCTTTGCCACCGCTTTCCCGTTTGTATTTTTCTGACTGGGAATGCACGGTTTGGAAGCGAGAAAATGTCAAAGATAAAATTTCGTAAAACTTCAAAAATTAAATATTTTAATACAACCAGAATTTTCAAAAATCTTAAAAACATATATAAGTCGACTAAAACAATTGATAATGACATTAAAGTAAGATTGAAGCTAAAGCTATTCAAAAAATTCCTTACTTTGGTCCAAGGACACACAGGATTCCATAAGGATACCTTTAAAGGACATCGCCTTAACTTGAAAACGAACGGGCGGATTTTTCTGAAATTTGGTAAAAAGAATATATTTGGTATAGGTAGCAAAGCTTGTAAGTTTGAATAATATATATTGAAGTTTTGGTGCGTTTTCGCTCAATTTCGCATTTTTCGAAAAACGAAATTCGCTACATCCTCTTAAGTAACACAGCACAAAAAATGTATTTTTTTTAAACCTAGTAAATTTTATGCGCTAGTTATCGAGATTCACCCTTAAACGATTTTGGCACATATCGCCTAAAGTAGGCAACGAAAGACAATTTTGTAGAACAACTTATTGTTTATTTTTCGTGAGGAACACATGGTATAAATTCCAATGCAAAAAAGCTTAGGCCGGTTAGAGGGTTAATATATGAAAATATGGAAAGTCCGAAAAAACAATTTTTGTATTTTTTAATGCAAAAATTAAAAAAGTTTCGATAAAATATTAACATTGTGACAGGTAATCTAAATGTAGAATAATGAACTCATTTGATTATATATTTTTCTAGTTATAGGGCTTGACTTGACTTTTTTAAAAACGCCGTATTTTAAATTGTTTAAAATTATATTTAAACTTCATAAAAGTCAAAAGATAGAAATTGATTCTTATAGTATTTTTCACAGACTTTTTAATGGCGATATCGGATATTTCAAAAGGAGAATGTTTGACCTTGAAATTCAAGGTCGAAAGATATAAATATCTCAAAACCGGATTTTTTTTTTAATCTATATATGTGACAGCGCATAGAGAAAGGGACCTAAGGGTAAAAAAATCAATTTTTTTTTGTGGACAACATCTCAGCATCGAATGAGACCGATCCCATGCTCTCCTGACCTTAGGTCCCTTTCTATCCTTAGGTCCCTTTCTATTTTGCGCGTCATATATGTTACTATTGTAGCTTGACATTTATTCTTCTAATAACGGATTTATTCTACTAACAACATTACACAACGATTGATTCCGAAATTTCGAAATTTATTTATATATAATAACACAGATTTCCAAAAATCCATTTGTCTAGATCAGCGGTTCCCACTAAGTTTTGCTTCACGGACCCCTTGAGACATTTATACTAGCTCACTGACCCCCAAGCAAGTGTTGAGCGAGAGGTACCTTATAAATTATGGGGCAAAATTAATTAAAGCACCTGCTTATTTAAAATGATGGCCAATTTTAAGCAGAAATAAGAGAGAAAAAATATTTTTAAAATAAAAATTTTGTCAAATAATTTAAAAATTATAAAAAAAAATGTTTTTTGTCGGATCTCTTCGCGGACCCCCTGGAATTCTGCTACGGACCCCCATTTCGGAACCGTGGGTCTAGATGTTTGATGGAATTTTACATTTATCATCTCTGATTTGTAGTCAATGTAGTTCTCGCAGTAACAAATTCCATTGTTGAAAGTGTCAAGTATAATTTGATACTAAACAAAATTAATCTTGTTGTTTTGGAAATTGATGCTACAAATATTTTTCTGAATAAAATACCTACATAGCTCAAAGTACGGTTGTTCATATTGTTGTTAAAAATATAAAAGAAAAAAAAAAAAAAAACAAATCAACAAAAATATTTGCTGTTGCATTTTGTTGCTATTTGTGTTTATTTAAGTTTATTTTTTCTCTCGATTCTTTTTGTTCAAATTACAGTTGCATGACTGTGATGGCTCAATAGCTTTTTGTTTATGTCTGTGATTCTGTGATTGTTATCTCTGGTTTAAGCATTTAATGTTCAAACTAAGAAATAAAAATCACTCGGAAAACCATGATACTCCGACAAAGTCAATTGTGTGCATTGTGTGTAAACATGCTAACAATTAATCAAGGAATAATGCAACTCCTGAAGAATGAGTGAATTGGAGGGTAAACGGTTGGAAGGATGGATGGATCCTTGGGTGATTGTGTCTATTTTTATTTGCATTAGGAAAATTGCATATTGTTTACTTAATGCATACTAACTTTTTTGAGTACAAATATTTGCAGAATTTTCTCTGTAAGAATGTTTGTGATACATCTAAATTGCAAACAAAAAGAAAAAAGAATAGCTTTGGACAATTTAATTTAAGAAATATCAAAAAAACACATTTGAAAAACATCATAATTTCATTAAAATTATCATGTGGCGTGATAATGGTACATCATCAAACATTTTCTTTTATATCACTGTAAAATATATTTTCGAAACTCATTTCCATCATCATAATTGCCATCTGAAGTATAATTAATTTTTTAAAAGATAAACGTGTTCTTGTTGGTTTTGTGTTTCTGTTTTCAATTTACCAAAGAAATCCTGTATCAAATATATCGCGTAGTTTAAGAGCAGACAACATTAAAGCGAACTAAAACACAATATTGTTTGCCTTTGCAAATGTGTATTTTGAAAGTACTTGTAAACTGGGGAACTTGGAGTAGATTTTTCTGTCTGTTTTGTGGAAAACTGTTGTATATCTTCCGCTGTGTGTATCACAATGACACACAATTTGTCCAACTAATTATGGTTTCGTTATAATCTTAACATTTTAGAGTCCTGCCATAGATTGGTGGATAGATATTTAAACTTTAATAGCTGTTTTATGTCTTTAACTGCACCCATCCCTCGCATAATGCGGTATCGTACTAAATCGGATTACCAATAATTATACTGAGAGAATTTTCACATTAACTTAACATGAAGTTTCACTGAAATTTGTCCATTGAAACTCTTAATTAAATGAATGCAGTTTTTCATATACCCAGCAAAACCTTTCATTACCATGTAATGAATTTTAGGTATTGAAATCTTAAGTGTTCACTAGTTACCTTTTAATTACTAAACTACTTATTTTAACATGGTGATGTCATTGGAGGAAAGTCATTACACTGATGTTACATGTAAGTAGTTTATCAGCTGTTCTATAAATAGATGTTGAATATAGATTTAAAAAAATATAAAAATTTAAAAACCAATAGGACCTGACACGAATTGATCAGCATACCTCACGATTGTCAGGCAAATACTCTAACGACATCGCTACGATTTTTAATGCTTTAACGTGTATACACATTTATTGTGGCAGCTGTTATACATGTCTATTTTGCACAAAACTTGTTATTAAATACTGCTTCCCACATAGCATTTTATGAAATTTTTGATCACATTCGAGTCATTTAGCTACTCTTCTGGACGATTAAAATGATCATATTTGAGCTCATTTTCTGATCATAAATGCCTGTTTTGTCGGGAGAAAATGGTACCCTACCCGCGACTCTTCTTGATGAGTCTTTTATGACTCGCTTTTCTGATCAGTTTCGACTCATTTCTGACTCGTATTTATAATTATTTGTAAGTCTTCTTCGAGTCATTTTCTAGTCGTTTTCTAATCATTTGCGAATCTTTTTCGAGTCATTTTTGGTCGTGGTTATGATCGTATTTCTAATTGTTTGCATTAAAAAACAAAATATTTATTTGATGTAAATTGTCATTTAATTAAGTTTATTCAAATTATATACAATAATATAAACAAAATTATAATAAAATAGCAAAAATGTTTGTTAATGAAAATTTCCTGAGAACTTATTTTTTGGTTCTATTAATTTTTCGGCTTCTTTTTTTTTGCTTTTTAATTGTTTGGCTGACATCATCTTTTTTAATTTAAAAATCACTTTTCACTAAAATTATAATATATAAATATTATAATATTAAATTACTTATATTTACTTTTATAAAATTACACAACTTTATACCACGAATCCACTGAGATAAATAAACAAAAATTTACAATATTCAAATATTGGACGTCTGCTTCAAAGCAAATAAAATATTGCAAAAACAACAACATAATAAGCACTTTTTCAGCTGCGCAAAATATTATTCTAAAATAACATTGAAAACAGTCACATTTCAAGCACATGTATGATCAATTTGTGTTTGCTGTAGGTTTTGTTATTGTATTTTTAATAAATCACTTCTTAAACAAAAACAACATAACAATCATTTTTTAAATGCGCAATATAATTTTCAATAAATCTCTTTTAAGCATACCCAAGTAAAAAAAATTGATATGTAGCCATATGAAGTTATATTTAATTATATATAATATTTTATGTAATTAGATATAATTATATCCGAAAAATGAGAACGTCTTATTATATCATATTGTATCGAATTGTATACAATTGTATACAATTTGGTACAATTTGATACAATTTTATGCAATTCGATACAATTGTATCCGAATTTTGTCCTCATCCAATTACATCAAATTATATCTTTTTGTATAAAATTATATAAAATGTTATAAAAGTGGACATACCCAGCAAAAACTTGGTAATGACTGGTCATTACTCATGCATTACTTAGATCTCATATCTCCTTACCCTTTGAATTACTTTTAAACTGAATGTAATGAGTTACCCATAATTATACCCCACACATTACTAATTCACAATAGCTGAAACAAATAATATATGTTATAAATCATTAAAAACCATAACTATGGCGTAGCCTAGGGATTAGCGTTTTTGCCTGACAGACATAAGATTCGCTGATCAATTCGTGTCTGCTTCCATTGTTTTGTTTTTTGTTTTTTTTTTTGTAATTTATATTAAACATCTATTTACAGAAATGTTGATGTTCATTAAGCAGTATTTAATAACAACAAGTTTTGTGAAAAATAGACATGTATAACAGCTGCAACAATAAATGTGTACATATGTACGTTAAGCATTAAAAATCATACCGATGTCGTAGTGTAATGGTTAGAGTGTTTGCCTGACAACCGTGAGGTACGCTGATCAATTCGTGTCAGCTCCTATTAGTTTTTAAATTTTTATACTTTTTTAAATTTATATTCAACATCTATTTATAGAACAGTTGATAAACTACTTACAGGTAACATCAGTGTAATGACTTTCCTCCAATGACATCACCATGTTAAAATAAGTAGTTTAGTAATTAAAAGGTAACTAGTGAACACTTAAGATTTCAATACCTAAAACTCATTACATGGTAATGAAAGTTTTTGCTGGGTAGTTTGATACAATTATATCTAAATATTAACCTTATACTTTTTATCCTATTATAAGGACCAAATCTAACAATATACATACAAAAATAATTTTTTTAAATAAAAAAATTTTCAATTACTTGTAATTGTAATTGTTCTTTTTTTGAATTGCAATTACAAATAATCGGCCTGATTACGAGTGTCGAATTCGTAGTCGAAATTTTCGACTCCATATAAAATGATTTTGTATATAATGGAAATTATAAAGAAATGAAACTCTGATGCTGGATTTTTTTAAATCTGAGTGCTATATATGGTAAATCCAATTGAAAAATTGTTCAAAAGTTGCGTTTTTAGTGAATTTTCAGCAAATTCGAATTAGTTTCGACTATGACTACGACACTCGTAATAAGGCCGAATATGTAATTATAGATGAGTTTTTTTTTCAATTACAGTTACAGTTAATTGTGTAATTGCATGTGTAATTAATTACAAAATGTAATGATTAACCCCAGGCCTGCTGGATATCTTATAATTTCGATAAATCTTCCATTACTTTTATCCAGATTTATCATGACAGTGCAATAAACATGAAAAAAAAATTTCTTTTAATTTAGTAATTTAAAAATAAAGTTAACAACACTGAAATTTTAAAGTTAATAGGATTATGATATACAACCAGGATATAAGAAATCAGTCAAGTGTACGTTATAGTATAGAGAATTTCGTATTAAAGCTTCAGTGTTGTTAATGTTATGGGTACGGTGCGTAAGCCATTTTTGACTCATGCTCAAAAAAAAAACATTACTCACGCACGAGCATTTCGTTTTTTACTCAGCACACATGATTATATTAACTTACTTATTAAACTTAAAATCAGAAAATTCTCACGCAAAACAGTAAAAATTACTAAAAACATATGATGCAAAAAATAAACTCACACACGAATCAATCACGGGTTATTCTTACTCACGCTCACGCACGAATCACTTAAGTATAGTAATTATTACTCACGATCACGTGTGAATAACGTGACTCACGAACATTTCGTGTCACGCGCCAATCCCTAGTAATTACTAAATCTAAAACTAGTTCAAAATCATTGATAACATGGAACCAAATATAATACAATACGGTTTTATATGGACCTTATATATTTTTATATAAAATCACTTTGAAAAAATTGCCTATGTGGGATGATATATCATTATAGATGATTTTATAAAGAATGTTATAAGTTATATATGGGTTCATATTCGTCAATATATAATCATAACTAACACAAATTATAAAATATTTCTTATATGGATCCACATAGTTTTATATTATTATGTATAGTGTCATACTAAATTATATATAAACGTACATGTAATTATATCTTTTATATGTTACTGTATGTACTTATATATAGCACATACATATATATGTAGGCCAATATGTAATAATATAAAATCACATATGTCTCCATATTAAAACCTTTGAGGAAAAAATATCTAACATATGACTATATAAAAGTATATCTGCTTGAATTTAAAAGCATATGTGGCCATATGTAACTATAAGTGACTATATGCAATTACATAAAATAATATATGATTATATCAAAACTTTTTTACTCGGGTAAGCAAGAATCATTTTCGATTCTTTTTTCAAGCGCGCAAGTGATTAATCAGTATTTGGTCATCAAAAGTACTCGAAGAAGACTCTCTTAGCTGATTTTTGACAAAACAATCTTCCAAATGCTATGTGGGTTAATGAACATCAACATTTCTATAATATATGTTTAATATAAATTACAAAAAAAAAAAAAAAAAAACAATGGAAGCTAACACGAGTTGAGCAGCGATCCTCACATCTGTCAGGCAAAAAGGTTAACCACTATGCTACGCCATAGTTATGGTTTTTAATGATTTAGAACATATACTATTTGTTTCAGCTATTGTGAAATAGTAATGTGTAAGGTATAATTATCGGTAACTCATTACATTCAGTTTAAAAGTAATTCAAAGGGTAATGAGATATGAGGTCTAAGTAATGCATGTAGTAATGACCAGTCATTAGCAAGTTTTTGCTGGGTAATGTTAAGAAAATTGTGCATATTATTTATCAGAAATTTCATACACCCAAAGTGAAAGTGAAAGTCCATGAAAAATTTAATTAAAACTCGTCCAAAAAATTTATCTCTGTGTAGATAACTTCCGTCCCTCCCTGTGGGTTTTGAAGTTAAACTTTTACACTTTCTAAGGAAGTTTAACGAAATTCATGTAACGCGGAATTTCACCAATGCGCGTAATAGTAGGGAAGCGTATATGAGAATGTTAGGACAATTTGCTGTTAGGACTAAGAATATCATAAAGTAAAAATAAAATTAAATTAAAAGCAAATCATCTCAAACCATATTTGTAGATAGTCGTAGACCTCTGAGGAAGTTTAATAAATAAGTTCAGTTGTTTTAAGAAGACGGTCAAAACTTCATTTATTCTCATAGAAAGATAAGCGTGTGTATGTAACCACTCATATACACACATAGGCAAATTAAATGTTTTCCATATTGCAGGTTCTCAAGGTAAACTTTTTATGTAGAAGAATCAATAAGTTCTGAAAACTTTTATGTAGAAACATCAATAAGTTCCATAAAGACCAACATAAAAACTAAACTACCCAGTGTAGAAAATCATTGCCATATATACATTAGAGTGCCTCAAAAATAAAGGTGATTGATGCATCCCTCAAAAAATAATCATCGGAATGTTTTAGAATGTTTCCCGAAATATTTCGGCTCTAGCGATAACCGCCCGTGAGCTTAACCGCTTGATAAAACCTCCAACAATTTAATTTTTTATGAATAAAAAATTTCTTAAGACAAATTTTGTCAAATTTAAAAGAAGTTCGAAAAAACTAATTAATTTAGTTTTAAGAATTTAAAAGCTTATGATAGAAACAAAAGTTTGCTAACCTCAAAAAGCATCCTTATATAAATTTTTTAATCTCCCGAATTTGAAAGTATTTCCCGAGTATGAAAATATCTTGTAAAAACTAGTGTTTCCAATTCGATTAATCGATTAATAGCCTCTATTTCGGTTAAAGTCGAAATAAATAATTTAAAACGCAAATAATTATTCGACCCGAATAAGCTGGTAAAATAGGTCGATTAGTCGGTAAATTTGTTGATATAAATTTTTTCCTCCATATATTCACTCTAATAAATTTTCGTTTAACTTTACCCTATTTATAGTAGGTAACTTTTTACCTACTATAATGTTAGTAAAATTACTCAGTGTGCGAAAATGGAAAATAATACACACATTGTGTGTAATATTCTTACACACAATGTGTCTAAATACGCCTTTTTATTTATGTACAAAAATATAATAAATGAGTATATACATATATGCACTAAATGCTTGAAAAAGCATATTAAAATGCTTGAAAATACAAAAGTTGCGCGAATTTATATATGGGTGATATCAAAAAATGTGATAAAAACCGTGTAACCACCGAATTTCTAATCCATGGATTACATTTGAGTTACATATTTCGATATATATCAGCGCATTGTCACCTGTTTTTCAAAATATATAACAATCTGACCAATTTTTGGTTAATACATGAAATTTGTGAGCAATTTCATAGCCCAAATTTAAACTCCGTAACAAGTAACTCATAAGGTTTTTTAACTTTAATAGCTTATATTTTAATAACCAATAAAGCTAAACACTAACTGTAAGAATTTTTATGAAGAAGAAAAGTGCCGTTTTTAATAAAAATTAATACATTTTACAAACTTTTTCGTATATCTTAGCTATCACGACTTCAACTCTGTAACGATTTTTCGTCATCATTTTTGATAAAAATGCATATACCAGAATTTTGGAGTTATCTATTATTTATATTGCGAAAATAATAATGTTATTTATACTCAAATGATCGTTGGACTGTAAGTAATCATCCAGCATAACAGACTTGAAGCTTTTCTGCAGCATGTAACATTCTCGAGATGAAAAAGGATGTATTTAATAAGATTTGAAAAAATGTTGTAAACTCCGTTCCTAATTTTTACACCAAACTATTTAACGAGTAAGAAAAACAATGTCATATTTGGATTCACCTTGTAGGCATCATGCGATTTTGTTTCGGAAAAAAAATTCTGACAAAGCTTTTCTGAAAGAAAACGAAAAAAGTAACCAAATGTAAACTCCGTAACTGTAAACTCCGTAACCACAATTGTTTGCATCAGATTTCATTCAAATAAATGTAAATAAATGTTTAAAATATTTTAAAATAATCATAAACAGAGGTGATTGAACTAATATTTATGCGTCAAAAGACGATTCAACTAATAGTTTTGCGTCAAATCAAAAAAGTTATCAGTTTTTTACAATAAGCTGCTGGAGCGAATAACGATTGATTTTGCATTTCATTGGTTTTGAATCGATATTTCGAGTCATCACTGACATTAGTTTGACAAATTAAATTTATTTCACACAATTTAGGAATTTTTTGATCGCCAAATGTTATGTTTTTAATATATTATTTTGTAACTGCGCAACCGCTGTTGGGATTTTAAAAAATTTTATTTTTTTGAAAAACATTTATAAGGACCCAAAATACAAAATTTAAAAAAAATAAAAATTTTTTTAGCGGAATGAATTGTATTTTTATTCGTGAAACCGCCAATTTGATAAACACAAATTATATATCATTGGAAAGCAAGTTGAAAACCCAAATACGAAAAACTAATAAATTGAAGAAAATTCGTACCCAATTTTTTTTTTGTTATATCTTTTGCTTGCAGAAATGTAAACTCCGTTACAACAAAAAAAATTAAAATTGTGCAAAAAAAGTTATTGCGACAACTTGTAGAAGAGATTTTTTGTAATTAGGTTTATAATGACTACACTTACTGATTCCATTAAGAAAAAACCGAAATATTAACACTTTTTGCTTCTCACAAATTTGGCCCAAAAATTTATCACATTTTTTGATTTCATCCATATATGCAAATGAAACAAAATAACTTTTGAGAACAATGACAAGGTTTACTAATGACCAGGTCAGCGACTTTCATGCACTTTAAAATCAAAAATATGCAGAAAATGTGCAATTTAAATCAAAATATTAAAAGTGTGCATTTTTTATAACATTTTTATGGGAAGATTTAGCAATATAACATAAAATACAATAACAAGAAATCAATTATAATTTCAGTGATCTTTAAAGGCTTGATACATGTTTTTTTTTTTGAAATGTGGCTTTTACCACTTTCTTAATAAACCCCCCAGTGTAGAAAATCATTACCAGATATGTGGTTATGTAACTACATACTTGGTAATGGTAACTAGTTACTTTTGTTATTACATTTCTTATTACCTTTATATGGCGATATCGCGAAAAATAATGAGTTGTCGTTACACACCAGCATACGAAAAATCAAAAAATATATCCGTTACCTATGTGCTTACCAGTACTGACAAAAATAATGAGTCTAAAAATAGATTTTCTAAAAAATAAATTATATAAAAAAATATATTTTTTATTGTATTTTTTTTTTTTAATAAAATTTGCTGGTGCGGGAATCGAACCTGGGTCTACAGATTGCCAGTCAACAGCTCTACCATCTGAGCTATATCGACATGTAACATTTAATAGATAAAAACACAATTGACCTGCGGCACACAAGTAAGCTTACTCGCCAACATACAAAAAATCAAAAAAATATGTGGTTACATATATCCTTACCAGTGTTTAAAAAATATTGAGTCTAAAAATAGATTTCAAAAATTTTTCAAAAAAATCTAAAAAATGATTTTCTATTTGAAATAATGATAAAAATAAGTCATTATCAGTAACTCATTATTATATGTTTTAAAATAATACAGAAGGTAAGTGGTAGTCCAAAAAATAATGATATGTCATTACCGTTTCTACGCTGGGCCTTCATTTATCTCCTGTCTAATCTTGTAATTAAGCATTATAAAGGATATTTTCAAAGTCAGCTGGAATGCGAATGGGCTTTAAAAGCTGGCCAAAATATAAATGTTTCAACTAGGATTTTCTTAAAATTCGGAAGTGTTGGAAAATATGGAGGCCCAATCCATAAAAACAAAATTGCAACAAAATTCAAACAGCAATTAGAAATTTAATTTTTTAAAGGTGTGCAATTAACGTTACCTTTCTTGCTTTTAACATGTTTGCAGCCAGACTTGATTGACGTAATTGAAGAGCAGTCCGCTCGTGCGTATTGCCATTGCCATTTTAATATTAATACATTTTTTAGCGTGATTTTTATTTTTATTCGTTTATAATAGCTGTATTTTCGACTTAACTATATCCGTTAACTTTCAAAAAAGCACAAAGTGCATAGAAAGGTTTTTTAGACGAAAACTAACATATTACTTTTCGTATGCACGTTAACTTACAACGTGGATAATTATCAACATTGAAAACTCAACGTTTATATATTTTCACACCTAGCGTAACTTCTCAGCGTTACTACCTAAAAAGTTTTGCTGACGCACGAACAGGCCAATTGAGAAGTCCCCGGCCTGACACATACATGGCGCTACTAGAATTATATTATATTATAAATTTGACAGCTGTCGGATCATTAGTTTGTGAATTATAGTATTTTGGGTGAAGCAACTTTTGTTGTGAAAAAAATGGATAAAAAGGAATTTCGAGTGTTGATAAAATATTGCTTTTTGAAGGGAAAAAAATACAGTTGAAGCAAAAACTCGGCTTAATGACGAGTTTCCGGACACTGCGCCAGGGAAATCAACCATCAAGGCATGCTAAGTTTAGACGTGGTGAAATGAGCACCGAAGACGGTGAACGCAGTGGACGCCCAAAAGAGGTTGTTACGGACGAAAACATCAAAAAATCCACAAAATGATTTTGAATGACCGTAAATTGAAATTGAATTAAATAGCAGGTACTCTAAAGATATCAACTGAACGTGTACATCATATCATTGACGAATATTTGGGTATGAGAAAGCTCTGTGCAAAGTGGGTGCTGCGCGAGCTCACTTTTGACCAAAAACAACGACGAGTTGATGATTCGGAGCATGTTCAAGTGTAATAAACCCGAGTTTTTGCGTCGATATGTGACAATGGATGAAACATGGCTCCATCATTTCACATTTCACTGGCGAAAATCCATGAATTGGGCTTCGAATTGCTTCCGCATCTACCGTATTCTCCAGATCTGGGCCCCACCGACTATTTCCTGTTCTCAGATCTCAAAAGAATGCTCGCTTGGAAGAAATTTTCGTCGAATGAAGAGGTGATCGCCGAAACTGAGGCCTATTTTGAAGCAAATGACAAATCGTACTACAAAAATGGTATCGAAAAGTTGGAGGGTCGCTATATCAGTGAATCACCCTTGAGGGGAACTATGTTGAATAAAAAAAAACTAATTTTGCCAAAAAAAATGTGTTTTACTATGGTGGACTTTTTATAATAAAATGACTCTTCAAAATTAAAAAAACCTAAAATATTACTACAAATTTAAAAATAAATACGATTGTCCTAATTTACTGTTAAAAATATTTTATGTATATAGAAGAGTCTTATAGAGCATTTTTGGCAGTGATGAACCAACACTTTGTAGCCCCAGCGAGCATCTGGTGATTGTGCCCCAGAGCCAACCACTAACATAAAATTAATATTTTTTCACACTTTTTAAGCATTTATAAAAACTAAATTATCATCTTTGTTGTTAACTTTATTTTAAAATCGCTAAAAACAAAGAAAAATTTGGTCATGTTTAAGGCACTGTCATTTTAAGTGTGGCGACCATTTGTAAAAAAAAATAATGCAATACTTAGGGAAATTTTATAGGAATTCCAAAAATATACAGTTTTTACAGAACTGATCAGTACTCGCTAAATTTTACTATGCAATTTGATAGAAGGTCGATATCGCTTATTTTTCATTAAAAGCCACGCCTACTTAAAACAAGTGACAAAATAAAAATACAGACATCACGTTAAAATTCTACACAATTTTCTAAACTATCTCCTCGGATTTTGGGGCGAATCTATCCACTATTTTGATCTTTAAAAATAAAGACAACGAGAATAAAATTAGAAAAAAACTTTAATGTCCCTATTATATTGCACATGACTGTATGTACATACTGCAAAGAAATGTCATGCCTTGCTATCAGTAATTTATTGTAAAAATTAAAGAAAACAAGCAAAATTTTACAAATATGGAATTTTTACAATTTTTGCTGTCTTGCCGACATTTAAAGCTAGGATTGAACAGGACTTATGTCATCACATTAGGATAGATTTTTGTTATTAAATCCCAGCTTTAAACTCAGAGAAAAATTGGTTAAATGACACTGATGATAATTTTTGACCTACAGCTGTGTAATTTTTTCTTTTACTGGTGGCAACACGCTTTGTAGCGAAAGCCGAAAATACGTATTCTGTGTGGCTGGCCTTATCGAATTCTTTCAAAAATTTTTTATTCTTTGTAATTTACTTGTGAAAATTGTATCATCTTTCTTTAATTTGAAAAATAATTTAAACAGAAAGTGATATTAATTTATGATCTATAGTCAAACTAAAGAACATTCATTTACCAAAATAAGAGATCAAATAAACATTACCCTCATTCATCTTAAAATTTTTAATTTTTTTTTTTTTTTTATTTAAAAGACATTATGTATAATCATTTTTAAAAGACGTGCACATAATTTAATGTCTTATTTCAGAGAAACAGCTTTGCATATTAAACTACTGATAATAATTTTAAAAGATTTAATGTGCTAGGCTGACTTATAATAATCAATGCAAAGTTGTTTATATGACAAGTTGCTATAAGCAGCATTTCAGCCACTTCCAATGAAATTTTAAGGGCTGAGTAACTTTTAAGGGAGTTCTTTAAGGAGAACAATATTCAAAAAAAGACTACATGGAATGCTGTCTTCCTATGGCACAAGCCAATGTTAAATTTATTGATAAAAATGCCAAAGTAGAAAACTTCAAAATTTTTCTTGGGCTCTTTTGTGTGGCAAAAATAGCTCAAAAAAATCACAGAAATTTAACACAGGTTTTTATTTTTTTTTTTGCTAATGCGACTTTAGTCGTCATCATTTGATATTTCTTTTCATATTCTTCAAATTAACAAATCTATTTACTAATAGCTTAACAAATTTACTAATAAATTTAACATTTTTTACCAAACAAAAGAATTTGTTCACCCCAATAACCACACACTGGCATCAAGGCATCTTCAAACCAATATCTACAACAGCAATTCATTTATGTTTTATGTATTGGCTGCTGCTGTTGTTTGCTTAACCACATTCAAAAAGTTCTCAATGGTTCAACTATAAATTTTAACCAAAGTATTGACACTTAAGGTTACTTTTACAACAACTAAAAGAACGAACAACTGCACAACCATAACCATCCGATCAACCAACCAACCGACTAACCTATAATATATAATTCAAGTTGCCACTCTACTATATACATATGTATGTATGTATCTATGTACGTACCTATGTATATGTACATAAATGTAGTCGAAATCTATTCAAACCAAAGAAGTAAGGGAACAACAAACTGTGCTTGTTGTTACATCATTTCATCCTTACATACAAACATCCATACATACATAGAAAAATACTATGTACTACCACTGCATACATACATCCATACAAACATTCAAAAATGACAAGCCTGTATTTGTATAAAAGATTGAAGGTATTTTTAATGTAAAAAAACAACCTTCAAACAACTGCACAAAAGTAATAATGATTGTTCATCTAACTTTTTCTATTTTATTTCATTCTTGGAATATCCAAAAGTTCTGTAAAAAAAAAAAAATACAAATTTTTATTAAAGGCATAAAACAACAAAGTGTTTCCTTTAGAGCTTGTGTTTGTTGTTATTATTGTAGCTGTCGGGTATTATAAATTAAATAACAATACTACGAGTACCTTTACACACATACACACACACACACACACACACACACACACACACACACACACACACACACACACACACACACACACACACATACTGCATAACATGACGTTAAGCAACAACAAAACTTACCACACCAACTGCTGACAAAATGAGAAACTCCAAGAAATTTTATTGATTATTAACAAATCACATTGTATAACACGATTTCAAATGAAAAGTTATTTTTCAAAAATTTTAAGACATTAAAATTTAACAAAAATCAACAACTTAATTCTTTTTAACAAGCTGTTCTTTTATTGACAAGAATGTGTTTATTAAAACGATTTCTGTTAAAAAACCTACCAACATGAAAAGAGAATGCGTCATATGCGCATGATAAAAATGCTCTGAGTTTTTTTAAAAAAAAAATTAAGTTTTCTCTTTTATTTTCGGATTTTGTATTTCTAAATCTCTTAAGTGAACGTCGAATCTCTTAATAAAACTTTTGCATCACATTGAAGACATTTGCCATAATTTTCTCAATTTGATAACGTATAAGAGTTTTAAAATTAAGAAAGTGTTTGCCTGAATTACTTCAAATTAAGAAATAACTGAAAAATAACAAACTGTATTTTAGGATAACAATATAATAATATTTCTATTGGATCAACAGGCAAATCATCATATTAATAGTTAGTTATTCGCGCTTTTTGCCTTTTGAATACAGATGAAAAATATATTGAACACAGACCCGCCATATTTTTTTATAGAAATAAAAAAAGATGCATTTAATAAACTTAAATGTTCAGTAATATTACAAGACGTCTTAAAAATTGTAACTAATTAAAGAAATTATGTATGACAGCAATTGTCAATGGCGTAGAGATTACATTTCTTAGACTTATACAGAGCTGCATTTTCATAAAGTCTAGCGAGTTTTCTATCCCGTGTAGATGTGCCTTAAGATGCAGGAGAATAACACTTAGTCTAATCGCAACTGGGTCGACAATAGCAACGACAATTGCTTTTTCATACATATATTTTGTATGGGAAGCCACAAGTCGCTATAGAATCTTTTCTGTTTTCACGGCGACACACTAACACCCACTTAAAATAATTGTCAAATTGTTGAAACATTTTTAACTGCCTTTCAGAACAGAGTTGTAAATAATCATATCAGAGTTGCAAAACTTCGTACTTTCCCAGTGTAGAAAATCATTACCAGATATGTGGTTATGTAACTACATACTTGGTAATGGTAACTAGTTACTTTTATTATTACATTTCTTATTACCTTTATATGGCGATGTCGCGAAAAATAATGAGTTGTCGTTACACACCAGCATACGAAAAATCAAAAAATATATCGTTACCTATGTGCTTACCAGTACTGACAAAAATAATGAGTCTAAAAATAGACTTTCAAAAAAAAAAATTATATAAAAAAAAATATTTTTTGTTGTATTTTTTTTTTTTTAATAAAATTTGCTGGTGCGGGAATCGAACCTGGGTCTACAGATTGCCAGTCAACAGCTCTACCATCTGAGCTATATCGACATGTAATATTTAATAGATAAAAACATAATTGACCTGCTGCACACAAGTTAGCTTACTTGCCAACATACAAAAAATCAAAAAATATGTGGTTACATATATCCTTACCAGTGTTTAAAAAATATTGAGTCTAAAAATAGATTTCAAAAAATTTTCAAAAAAATCTAAAAAATTATTTTCTATTTGAAATAATGATAAAAATACGTCATTATCAGTAACTCATTATTATATGTTTTAAAATAATACAGAAGGTAAGTGGGTGTCATTACTGGTAGTCCAAAATAAAAATAAATAAAAATACACAACTTGTAGCCAAAAAGCAAAATTAAGTACAGTAAAATGAAAAATGACAAAAACTAATGCAAAAGTGAATTGCTGAAAAAGTGTGACAAAACAAATTCATCGCGAGGACTTTTGTTGTCGTTAGTCGACAGTCGACCCAGTTGTGATTAAGCTCATAATCGCTTAAGTTCGGAGAATTTTTTTTAATTTCCCAAGTAAAAAAAAATGATATGGAGCCATATAAAGTTATATTTAATTATATATAATCCTCTATGTAATTAGTTATATTTATATCCGAAAAATGAGAACGTCTTATTGTATCATATTGTATCGAATTGTATACAATTGTATACAATTTGGTACAATTTGATACAATTCGATACAATATGATACAATTGTATCCGAATTTTGTCCTCATCCAATTACATAAAATTATATCTTTTTGTATAAAATTATATAAAATGTTATAAAAGTGGACATAGTTTGATACAATTATACCTAAATATTAACCCTATATTTATACCATAATATATATGACAATATACAAAATTATATTTTTAAATAAAAAAAGATATACAATATCTGGAGATCAGACCTGAATAGGGTTACCGGTAGGAATACCGCCCTTTTTTCGATCCCGCAATCCCGGGAATTTTGTGCGGAATTTCCCGGGATTTTTTTATTATTTTATAGAAGATTTAGCTAGAATATAATGCAATTTTTGAAGCTTTATTTAAATTTAAAGCATTGATTTTTTTGAAATTAATTTAAATAAAAAATATTTATAATAAAGATAGGATTTAAAATTTAAGAAACTGAATTAGTATAAAAAATATTATTTTGGCCAAATTGTTTTTGGATGTCAGTTGATTTTGTTTAGTTAAACCGAATACAAATTTTATCAGTTAAACACAATACAAATTTTATTTACCAACAAAAGTACCTACTCGTGCTTCGAAAATTTTTTTTCTTTAAAATGATGATATTTGTTCAAATAAAGCAATATATACAACATATCAACATCAGTATTTCAGTTCCAAATACCTACAAATACCTGTGCATTAAAACTAAAAAAATTAGTAAAATTTTCGTATTTTCAACTGATTTTTAGTTTTTTACTTCAAATAATTTCATTTAAATTTCAATTGCTTTTGCTTTATTTCAATTCAGATGCTTTTTCAAATTATTTTTGATTTTTTATATGTTAATTGAAAATGCAACTATGAAAATTAAATAATTTCTTTTTAAGTAGTTGTGGCATAAAAAATTTCTATTCAAAAAATACCAATTTAAGTTAAAAAACTATCTAATATTAATTTGGTGAATATTTTTATAAAAGTATTTAGGCGAATTTACCTAAATATTGGTGTGAAAAATACTCACTTTTACACTTTTTAATGAAAATAATTCTAGACGAATACTTCTGAAAATCTGCATAGAAACAAAATATCTAGAAATAGAAATTTTTAAATTCCATATTTAAGAAATATTTAATCAATAAAATCGATATTAGTTCTGACTATAAAACTGGTCCGACACCAGTTTGTACCACTTAACAATTCCAATATATATATATCAATTCGTTTATCCGTTTAAACCGCAAATTAATATTTAGTTAATATATTTCTAAGAATACAATTATTTTAATTTTTGCATTAAAAAATACAAAAAATGTTTTTCCGGACGGAGAATATTCTTCTACCTCAAGTCCAAATTTGAATATGATGTTGTCATTTAGGTTTTATTTGTTGTTTCTCGTCACGTTGAATTTTTGTACCTTATGTAATGTCTCGGTTTGTATGTTCCAGTCATAGTTTTCTTATTGCGGACAACTGATGAGTTGGGGTGAATCCCACGATACAATTGTATTATCTATCATGAAAATCATCAACCTTTTTGAAACAACAAATAAAATCTAATATGACAATATCATGTTAGAATTCCTATCAGAATATATTAAGTAGATTTTTTCATTGGTACAACCAAAAAATGAATTTTGTCGGACGGTGTTTTAATAGAAATCGAGTTTTTCAAGTAGAACATATGTCGGATTTATTTATTTCCTAACGAGCGGGAATTCCCGGGATCCCGGGAAATTCTGGAAAAAATCCCGCTGTCCCGGGAAATGAAAAAGTCCGAGAAAAGAAAAACCCTAGACCTGAGGGATTTCAATTACAATTACTTGTAATTTGTAATTGAAGTTCCAAGTAATTGTAATTGAAAATTTTCAATTACAAATTACTAGTAATTGTAATTGAAAGTAATTTCAACACTGAAATTTTTAACTTAATAGGATTGTGATATACAACCAAGATATAACGAGATCAGTCAAGTGTGCGTTATAGTATAGAGAATTCCATATTAAAGCTTCAGTATTGTTAATTTTATGGGCGCGTTAGCCATTTTGAATCACGCTCCTAAACAAAAACAAATTACTCACGCACGAGCATTTCATGTCTTACTCACGCAGACATGAGTATATTAAAAACTTACTCACAATCAGAAAATTCTCACGCAAAACAGTAAAAATTACTAAAAACATATGATGCAAAAAATAAACTCACACACGAATCATGCACGGGTTATATATTCTTACTCACGCTCACGTACGAATTATATATTCTCACGCTCACGGGCGAATTACTGTGGTATAGTAATTATTACTCACTTGTGAATAACTTCACTCACGATCGTGTCATGCGCCAATCCCTAGTAATTACAAAATCTAAAACTAGTTCAAAATCATTTTTAATATGGAACCACATTTAATACAATACGGTTTTAAAATGACCTTATACATATATTTTTATATAAAATCACTTTGAAAAAATTGCTAATGTGGGATGATATATAATTATAGATGATTTTATAAAGAACGTTATATCGTTATATATAAAAGAAATCATGAAATATTGTAGATATGAAACCATACTAAGTTATATATGGGTTCATATGCGTCAATATATAATAATATATAACACCTATTATATAATATTTCTTAAATGGCTCCATATATAGTTTTATATTATTATGTATAGTGTCATACTAAATTATATATAAACGTATATGTAATTATATCTTTTATATATTACTTTGTGTACTTATATATAGCACATACACTTATATGTAGGCCAGTATGTAATAATATAAAATCACATATGTCTCAATATTAAAACCTTTGAGGAAAAAATATTTAATATATGACTATATAAAAGTCTATATGCTTCAATTTAAAAGCATATGTGGCCATATCTAACTATAAGTTACTATATTTAATTACATAAAATAATATATGATTATATCAAAACTTTTTTACTCGGGTTCTGAAAATACTATCGTAGAGCTCTTCGTCATTAAAATGCATTTTAAATATTTAATGTACAATACGATTGATTGTACGATACGCTGACGTATAGAGGGTTTTTTTTTTGTACATACATAAATACATACATGTAGTTGCAATTAATACTCCCCAGCAAAATATTGGTAATGACACCTCATTACTATCTGCATTACCAAAAATGATATATCATTACCTTTTGCATTATTTTTTAATATAAAATAATGAATTCCTAATAACGGCCTATTGTATTCATTGTTTCTAAATATAAAATAATGACTTACTCGTAATAGTTTAAATAAGTACTATTCACACAGTTAAATTTTATACATTTTTATTTATTATATGTGACAGCGCATAGAGAAAGGGACCTAAGGGTAAAAAAATCAATTTTTTTTTTTTTTTTGTGGACAACTGAGCATCGAATGAGACCATGCTCTACTGACCTTAAGAATCAAGTAAGCAATCGGATAACCACTCATAATTCAACTTTTTGTAAGCATGTGTGTAACCACTTATTATTCAAAATCTCATAACTACTTATTTCTCATTTTTTCGTAAGCGAGCGGGTAAGCGTGACTACTTATAAAAACGACCACGCCAAACAAAAATAATGAGTTTAGACGCCAAAAAATAAGTTGTGCGGAGCTATAAATTTCTATTATATAACCACTTATTTGGTAATGAAAGATTTTGCTGGGTCTAGACACCTATACTTTAGGTGGTCATCATTTAGGGTTGGTGAAAGAGTTCACGGATCTTGAAATTTTGCTAGAGACTAAATTAAATTTTATACTCCATATTACTATGATGGTGAACAAAGCTCACGGTGTGCTTGCTTTTATAAAACGATGTTCCAAGGAACATCGTTCACAGGAGTTCAAGGAGTTCACAGACCCAAGTATAACAAAACAATTATATACGCCTTTAGTGAAACCAATCTTACAATATGGTTCTGTTATTTGGAATCCTGATCGTATTGAATCAGTACAAAAAATAAAAACCCGTCCCGGTATCCTGCTCAAAATATGTGTGGACAAAAAAGAGTATACTTTTCGAACATTGTGTTACAAAATTTTAAATCCAAGCACGCAATTTAATTTTGTATAATATTTACTGAACACTTACATATGTATTAAGTTATATTCAATTACATTTTTTTATATATACTTTTGTGGCACAGTGTATAAAATATTTTTCAAAACTTTAACAAAAAAACAATTAGGTATTTAATTTTATTCAAAAATATTCTTTTAATACAACACAAAATATAAAGTAGGATACTTTTCGAACATTGTGTGGACAAAAAAGAGGATATTTTTCGAGCATTGTGTCCCAAATCTCGAGATCCGATCATGCTATTTTATATTTATTATCAAAATACCCAAAATTATTAAAAAAAGATGGACCAGTCATAAAAATGTTATTTTATGTTGATCCAAAACAATAAATGGGTAAAATCTCTGATCACTTAATAAAAAAACAGTGATCACAAAAAACAATCACTTTTAACTGTGAAAATTTTTACAACTTTTGCCGCAGCGTCCTTGGAATACCCTTCAACATTTTTCAACTTTTTTACACGCAAATGAAAGATAATTTTATAAATGTAGTAGATTTAAAAATGAAACAAATTCAAAACATTTTTAGACTAACTTTTTGAAGGCTCGACTGAAAAATGAAAAAACGTGCTTTTCAGCTAAATTCAAGTAGCAATATTTCAGAACCCCTTCGGCCGATTAAAAAATATTTATTTTTTTTGGATTCAGCGAACTATAATTTATTACTCAAGTAAAAACGGTTTGATATAGTCATATATTATCATATAAACTTTTGTATAATTATATATTGGACCATATATACCAAGATATAATTATATAGAATTTTATATGATAATATATCCTAAATATATAAATATATCTTGCTATATATTGCACAATATATAGTGCAACATATTACAATATCCAATTATATATAGACCTATATATAGTTACATAGGCCTCATATAATTATGTATAATTGTATCGATTTATCTTCCATTATATCTAGTTGGATATGATTATATTATATTTGATTGGATGAGGACAAAATCCGGATAAAATTGTATCAAACCATATCTTATTCCATAAAATTAGATATAACTGTGTCAAATTAGATCCAATATGATGTTTTTTTTAATTAGATGTTCTCATTTTTCGGATATAATTATATATAACATCAGAAGTCTAATAATTTGTTTTAGTAGGGTAGAAATAATATATCACAACAACAAATATTCTTTAACAAAATTTAAGGATTTTTTTTTAAACTTTCCGAAATTTCGAAATTTCTACCGCTTTGCGGAGACCTTGAACGTGAACCGATTTTCAAAATTTTTATTTTTTGCTGTTTACTGGACGCATATGCAACTTTTCTGCACCTCCGTTTTTGAAATTCGCAATTCGGCAAAGTTTGGCCCATTCTAATGACCATATATGATCATATGAAAAATAAATATGATCATCAGTGCAAGTTTTTTTTTTGGCATTTCCCATTAAATGCCATTTTTGGCATTTTTCACTTATTTTGTAAAAATGCCATTTTTGCAAATCCTTGCCAAAAAAAGCCATTTTGCCTATTTTTTAGACTTTTCATTATAAAAATGCTATAAAATTCAGTAAAAACTCAATCTTTGTATACAATTTTTGGAAAAAATAAAAAAAAAACGATATTTTTTAGAATTGATTTATATGAAGATGAAGAAAAGGAAAACATTTTTATTGAAAATTTTAACAGACACAAGGGAATCATATTTAATAATTTAATAAAATTCCAGATTTTTTTTTAAATCATACTAATATACGGCGAATGCACTTTAGCAGTTCAACGGTAAATTCCTTCATTATTGTATTTTTGTTGAAAACATTCAGAAAGACACTTAAATGAACTATTATACTTTAAAATTTTTGGAATAACCGTGCAATTTTTCCGTTTTGCGTGCCAATTTTACTATTTTTCCTGCCATTTTGCCTGCCAATTTCAACTTTTTTTGTGCCATTTTAAACTTGCCCTGATGATGTTATATGAACTTTTTTAACCGGGTAAAGTAAAATTTCTCTACAAATTTTTTGAGTTTTTTTTTAGTCTACTAATATTCAGCAAAAAGGTTAGATGATTTTAGCAAGGATTTTTTTCAATTGCAATCGACTAAGTTTTAGCAAAACTTTTGCTGAGATTACTATTTTTTTTTTGGTAAAAATCAGGTCGCTGATTTTCAGCAAAAACTTTTTCCTGAAATTGCCAACTTTATTGCAAGCACGCTTCTGACTAAAAATTTGCTGACACAGCAACATTTTTTGCTGATTTCACTGACTTTTTTTTGAGTGTACATACTTATACTACACTAATAAAAAAAATCCCGTAGAAATAGGTCAAATTTGTGCTGTCGCAAATACATGTACTATTTCCTGTTATTTTAGCAGAATTTTTACCTATTTGTACGGGCTTTTTTAGAGAAAATTACAGAAAAATTAGTTCAACTTAATCAGAACGCGTTTAACAGACTTTTGTACTAACTTTTTTTTATAAGTGCCCAAGTAAAAAAAAATGATATGGAGCCATATAAAGTTATATTTAATTATATATAATCTTTTATGTAATTAGATATAATTATATCCGAAAAATGAGAACGTCTTATTGTATTATATTGTATCGAATTGTATACAATTGTATACAATTTGGTACAATTTGATACAATTTTATGCAATTTGATACAATTGTATCCGAATTTTGTCCTCATCCAATTACATAAAACTATATCTTTTTGTATAAAATTACATAAAATGTTATAAAAGTAGACATAGTTTGATACAATTATACCTAAATATTGACCCTATATTTTTACCATAATATATATGACCATATCAAACAATATACAAAATTATATTTTTAAATAAAAAAAGATATACAATATCTGGAGATCGGACCTTAGGGATTTCAATTACAATTACTTGTAATTTGTAATTGAAATTACAAGTAATTGTAATTGAAAATTTTCAATTACAAATTACTAGTAATTGTAATTGAAAGTGATTTCAATTACAAATTTCAATTACATTTAGAATTAAAAAGTGTTTTTTGTTAAAATTTTGTAGAAAAATCTGACTGGGATAGGTTGCATAGGCATGGATGCGTATAAAAAGAATACGTCATGTTGGGCTCCCCTAACTTGTGCTTTTTGTCATTATTTATTTTCCCAAAAAATGTAATTGACATTTTTCAAATTACAAATTACTTGTAATTGTTCTTTTTTGAATTACAATTACAAATAATTTGTAATTGTAATTACAAATAATTTGTAATTGTAATTACAAATAATTTGTAATTGTAATTGAGTTTTTTACAATTACAATTACATGTAATTGTGTAAATGCATGTGTAATTAATTACAAAATGTAATGATTAACCCCCAGGTCTACTGGATATCCTATAATTTCGATAAATCTTCCATTACTTTTATCCAGATTTACCATGACAGTGCATGAAACATGAACAAATTTCTATTTGTTTTTAGTAATTTTAAAATAAGGTTAACAACACTGAAATTTTTAACGTAATAGGATTGTGATATACAACCAAGATATAAGAGATCAGTCAAGTGTGCGTTATAGTATAGAGAATTCCATATTAAAGCTTCAGTATTGCTAATTTTATGGGCGCGTTAGCCATTTTGACTCACGCTCCTAAACAAAAACAAATTACTCACGCACGAGCATTTCGTGTCTTACTCACGCAGACATGAGTATATTAAAAACTTACTCACAATCAGAAAATTCTCACGCAAAACAGTAAAAATTTCTAAAAACACATGATGCAAAAAATAAACTCACACACGAATCATGCACGGGTTATATATTCTTACTCACGCTCACGTACGAATTATATATTCTCACGCTCACGCGCGAATTACTTTGGTATAGTAATTATTACTCACGATCACTTGTGAATAACTTCACTCACGATCGTGTCATGCGCCTATCGTTAGTAATTACTAAATCTTAAACTAGTTCAAAATCATTTTTAATATGGAACCACATTTAATACAATACGGTTTTGAAAGGACCTTATATATTTTTATATAAAATCACTTTGAAAAAATTGCTAATGTGGGATGATATATAATTATAGATGATTTTATAAAGAACGTTATATCGTTATATATAAAAGAAAGCATGAAATATTGTAGATATGAAACCATACTAAGTTATATATGGGTTCATATCCGTCAATATATAATCATATATAACACCTATTATATAATATTTCTTAAATGGCTCCATATATAGTTTTATATTATTATGTGTAGTGTCATACTAAATTATATATAAACGTATATGTAATTATATCTTTTATATGTTACTTTATGTACTTATATATAGCACATACACTTATATGTAGGCCAGTATGTAATAATATAAAATCACATATGTCTCAATATTAAAACCTTTGAGGAAAAAATATTTAATAAATGACTATATAAAAGTATATATGCTTCAATTTAAAAGCATATGTGGCCATATGTAACTATAAGTTACTATATATAATTACATAAAATAATATATGATTATATCAAAACTTTTTTACTCGGGTGTACATAAATAACAAAATTTATTCAAATTTATGGGTCTCAGAATAAAACTTATTCAATTTCCGAGGGTACTGGGACGACATTTCCAAAACATTTGATACACTGGAGATACCATCCACCACCCAGTGCGGAAACAGTAATGAAGATCGTTACTTTTTGGACTACAAGTAACTACTTATGATAAGTTACCCAGCTGGAAAATGTGTCTTCAAGAAAATGTCAACAGACATTTACCAAAGACGTCTAAAAGACATGTCTACAGTTTTTCTACTTTTTCCTAAGTGACGCTGACAAACTGATTATTGGTCATCATCACTAGAATTTATTCTTAATTCTTGCTGACTAACTGCCTACTTGTCAGTATCGCATCTTGACAAATCTATATAAAAAAAGAGTATTTTTATAGTGACAGCGATTTGAAACACGAACCTCAAAACTAAAAACATATGAATGTCCGAGCGTCTAGACATTTCCACCATAATCAGTAGTGACTGTCGTTTAAACCAGTTCATTTTCATTTTTTCTTCCTAATGCAGGCTAATACTGCTTGTGTTAGTTGCTTTAGAGCTGTTGGTAGTATATTTATTAGATGCATAACATGCAGTGGTCTATTCCATAAAGCGTCCCAGCAAAAGCAGACATTATCGAGTAATTAAACGAGTAAGTAGCACACAAAGGGTTTCACTACTTACCAGGCTATTTACTCGCAACATTACTTTTGTTCGCAATGTCCAAAAATTCATGGGTGGTCATTACCCTCTCGCTTACAAAAAAGTGCGAATAATGAGTTACCCATAGTGAAAGAATAAATAGTTACTCACAAAGATAGAATAAGTGGTTACTCAGAAGTTAGGAAATAAGTGGTTACCCTACATTGTAAAATAGTTGGTCATATTGGCAAAATAAAACTTTTTACCTTGGAAAATTTCCTATTTAGTTCAAAACAAATTTATAAATAAAATGTTAATATAAAAGACTTAATCAGTACTTATTTAATCAATTACCAGTAAGTGATTACTTTGCACGAATGATTCCTGAGTGATTCCTTTTCTTCAAGTTCTGCTAATTATGCTTTTCCTAAAGATGTTGTTGATACTACCGAACCAAGTAAGTACTTTTTATGGTACTATTAGAACCTCAAAAGTACTATGGTACTCCTATGACTCATTTAGTACTATTTACAAATTTCATGTTTTATTTTTTTTTTATTTTCGTACCAAATATTGTACTGAAAATGAACAAATTAACTATCGGAGTTTAAAATATGTAATTCAATGAAACAAATTATTAAAATATGTACACAAAAATATTAAAAATAAGGTGAATTAAAATTTTTCGAAAATTTAGTTATTTTGATTTAAAAATATCCTTAATAATCGTAACTTTAAATTGTTGTGATAACCAAGATGTTGCATTCATCGAGGGTTATGTTAATTGAAGTGGTACTTAATTTAATTGTTGAATAAATCAAATAAGCTGAACTAATTAAATCCCTTAAAAATAATTTTAACCTTCCAACGATATTGAATATGCTTTCAGGGACTTCATTCAAACAAAAATCTGAATCAAACGTCAGCACAAAGTTATTACATTCCATACCAAATAATTCTATAGAAACGCATTTAACAAGTTCAAATATCGATTTTTCCGATAGTGGAAGGGATCGTATATCAGGGCTTATGTTATCTATTACGTTTGATATTTTAGTTTCCGTGTTGTAAATATCGGCTCGACAATTAGCGAGATAAAGCCAAAACGATTATCTTGATTTTTTCGTGTTTTTTTTTAAACCATGAAAAGAAATAAAATATTTGTAATTTTTCGAATTTATCCGAGCATAAAACGCTGTAAAAAAGAGCCGGGAGAAACTAAGCCAAATTTGAGCCTTGGTCTTTGCCCGGAATGATCACTACCTTACTAACGAATAAAATTAAATAGGTCCGGTGAAAGAAATCAAATAAAATTGCTTTGATTGGGTTATACCATTAAATACCAATACATTCAATATCAGATAGGACTTCTTCATGATTACTAAGTCAAAACATGGACCGATTCTAACCATTCTCATATGGTCGAAATCATAAGCACCAACTCAATACACCCAAGGAGTGGTGTAGAATACAAAAAATATTTTTTGGTACTATGGAGGTCGAAAAAGTACTATCTTTCAAGCAAGTTGGTACTATTTTAAAAATCCCATTTATCATCCCTGATGCGAATACGTAGAGCTAGTCTTTGTCTTTCTTTACATGATGATGATGATATTCATAATGATGTTATTGCTACTATTAAATCAAATAATATTATTGCTGCTACTGAGCCAAATGACGTTTTAAATTCTAAACGAAGAGCTAGCATTTGTTGTTCTCAAAACTCTGACAATACTGTTAGCTCAGCTTCAACTGCATACTCTCAAGCAGAAAGTAATATCCCAGTTAACAATACTGGATGGACTAATGTTAACTACAAAAAAAAAAGAAACGTAAGCCTGTGGTGTTTGGAGATAATAATTCCAAAGACTTAGAAGTTATTGCTAATCAAAAATGGGTGCATATTTCCTCATTTAAGCCCAGCGTAACAGCAGAACAAATCCTGAGTTATGTTGCAAAAGGTGCTAATATTTCCAAAACCCATCTAAAATGTTTTAAATTGGTTAGAAAGGAAATTGAGCAGAACACATTGAGGAGTGTTTCTTTTAAAATTGGGATCTCCGCTGAATTATATGATAATCTATTTGAACATTCCTTGTGGCCTACTAATGTAAAAGTACGTCCGTTCCTGTTCTTTGAAAAGCCTATATCTTAAAACATGTATAATAATAATAATATAATAATAATAATAATTACTATTTATAATTATTTTATAGTTTAATCATAGTCTGTAAGGAAATGATGTTCCAAAGACTGAATAAAGAATAACAAAGCTTGTATATTAGGGTGGGTACCTTTCCAAAAAGCTATTACTTATGAAAATCGGATAAAAAATGTGGCAACTAGAGGTAAAAGTATTTTCTGCTTGTTTTCATCAACATCATCATCATTTCATCATAATTATCATCAAGCAGAAAATAATTTTACTTATATACTTTTACCTCTAGTTGCCACATTTTTTATCCGATTTTCATAAGTAATAGCTTTTTGGAAAGGTACCCACCCTAATATACAAGCTTTATTATTCTTTTTTTCCTCATGCCAAAAGCTATCGAAAATTCGATGGCACAATATCGACAAATTTTTGTCCTTACAAATCGGCCCACCCTATTGTATATACTTATGACTTTTTCTTTTCTGAAAAAAATGTTTCCTTTTTTCTGCCCTTTTTTTAGAAAATGTATTTTTGTGCATGGTAGTAAAAAGTAAGCATATACAAATTTAATATCAAATTAAAGGTATTTTAGAGATAAATCTAATTGTGTATAAAACATATCCAATCATTCCCTAATTTTCCCCCAGTTTAACAAAATCTCACATTTTTCTATATATTTTTGTTTTGCTAAATAAGTTGAGCATGATTTGAAATATTTTAAACACCGTTAAATAGGTCTTTGAAATACCTTTAATTTGCCTATATTTACTTTTTGTTTCTATGCACAAAAATATATTTTGTAAAAATAGGGCAGAAAAAAGGAAACGTTTTTTTCAGAAAAGAAAACGGCATTAATTTGAATTTAAAACAAAATTCAAATTTGAATGGAACATTAAAATAAAATTAATATAATTTTAATTTGATTACAGGAAGATCCAAACATAATTTTGAATTTGAAAAATTTAATATTGGAAACTTTCTAAAATCATTTATATTATTATAGGTTGGCTAAACGTGCAAAGACGTTCATCGCCTTGCACGTCTTGCGATGAACGTCGTTGCACGTTCACCCCAAACTTTGAAATTTTTAACAGAAGAAAATTAACTACAAGGAAAAGGTAGATAAGAAAGATTGAGCATTGTGGGGAAATATAAAGTATAAAAAAACTCAAAATTTTAAAAGTTGAGGTGGTGATGACAACTTACTGACCCGTGCTGGAAATGTCAGTGACGACTTTCGACTTTCTACCTGGTGACATGTCGTGGTGAAATTTTTACATTTGTATGAAAAATGTCAGCAGGTGTCTATAGGCATTTTGTATGGGAGGGGATCAGCAAGTTACCAATGACAGCGACACGTCGCTAAGCCGTCATGAAGAATGGTCTTCAGGAAATTTCCAACTGGGTAGTGTATTCATTATTTCATAACAAAAAATAATGCGTTACCCATTATTTTTACCATTATTGCAAGTAAAAGGTAATTTTGGGGATAATTTCAGATTAATTAATTGTCAACTATCTGCTGAACGACCGGATCACTAACCGCTCAGTCTGAGCGCTCAGGTAGCGCTGTCATATTTTGGTAGCGTAAAAAATCAATAAGTGATAAATTTGTTGTTGTTCATTCACAATAAAAATTGTTTTGTAAGAATGACAAATAAAAACATACAAATATAATTCGAAAACAAAAATTAAAAAAAAAATAAAAGGAAACTACAGAAAAGGTGTATTAAAAATAAAACAAAGAAAACGTCGTTCAGCAGAGTAAGTAATCACAAATCGCTACAAGTCACCGGTATCAGTTTAACGTTTCTCTGCCGAATGCTACCAATGAGTTTTTAATGGCAAAAGCTTCAGTTGTACAGCTGTCATCTACGATATTAGATGACATCATTTTAGTTAAGTTGCTATCTACCAAACAATTTTTTATGAATTTTATTTATATGTATGTGCCATCTGCTCGTTTTATTTTAATTTCTTAAAATCAAGAAAATAAAATATCTTTGTAGAGATATTTTCGACTACGGTTTGCAAGTTGGTGTAGATTTCAGCGCACTGATTCTAAATCCGTTTTAACAATTTTTCCACCTCAGTTTTGAGAAAATCGCGCTTGAAATTCGTATTTTTATCGTTTTTGAAAGTCCGTGGCCCGCGAAAAAGAAGTCTTTTAGACATTTTGTAACACCTAATATTACAATAAGATTGGACTTTTCTTTTTATAATTGGTGAAAAATTATCAGTAAGTAGCGAACATGAATAAATTAGAAGCATTTGAAGTGTGGTGCTATCGCAGAATCTTAAAAATTTCATTGACTGAAACGTAGAGGTTCTAAGCAGATTACAAAAAGAACGAGAAATATTAACTGTGATAAAACGACGTAAAACTGCCTATCTTGGTCATATAATTAGAGGTGAAAAATACGAAGTGCTACGATTGATTTTACAAGGCATAATAGAAGGAAGAAGAGGCATAGGAAGAAAGCAATTGTCGTGGCTTAGAAACATTAGAAATTGGACTGGCTTAAGAACCATTGGTGAATTAGTTCACACAGCACGAAATCGGGTTGATTTAGCTGAAATTATTAATAATAAATATTACATAATTATATATGTATATATATTTTTACTTAAAAACTAAATTAAGCTAACACTTTTTAATTTTTTTATATATTTAAGAAAACTTGCATGTAATCGCTTAAATTCAGAATTGGATAGGCAATAAAAGAGGAAGATTACTTTCTAATGCGAAAGTTAAGGACATATCATTACTTGGTAATCTATACGGTAATGACATGTCATTACGGTCTTTTTGCTGGGAGCCTTTTGTTGTATGACCAGTGTTCTTTAAACGTTCGTAATTTAACATACAAATATATTTTCAAATTCAGTTTAATAAATTGATAATAATATTTCATTCTATAAAATAATTCCGAAAAAGGTTTGGGGACTTGTTGTTGTTTTAATTTTTTGTTGTTGCAAATTCTCAACCGTTTACAAAAAAACGGAAATTGAATTTATTACAATCAATTCACTTAAATGAAGGTGTGAAAATTGTTACCTGTCATGAATAATAATAAATAATAATAAAAATAGCAGTGTAATATTACGGTAACAAAAAAATTAAAATTAAAAAAAATTGTTTTAAAAGCTCTTTTATTGTCTGGCACTTGATATTGAAAAGAAAGGCTCACAAGGAAAGTGCTCCAGGTTAAAGATTTGATTTTAAAGAAATTTAGATTGTGTGATAATAAATAAACAACGTCTGGGATTGAACCTGAATTGATTTTTTAGCGTCTTTTCTTGTAGATCAAAATTATATATGTCAGTACATTTATATTTGCAACAACTTGTAACATATTTAAACGCTGGTAGTACCAAAGGTCGAAAAGAATTAATTCTTCAATTCACTTTTTTTTTAAATGAATGGTAGTTTGACTTTAAATTCACTCCATACTATCATTATTGTAGAATTACTTCTTAAAAATATTAAATTATAAGAACTAATTCTTTTCTGAATGCATTCAAATTCCTGAATCCATTTAAGGAGTTACATGACATTCGCGGCAGAGAAAACAGACCTTTTTTTAAAAATTCATAACTCAGTCAAAAACAAACATTTTTCCAAAATTTTTATTTTTATTATTGTAGAGAATTGAACAAATTACAAGAAAACAAATTCAAAAAAATATATTTTTCACTCCAACATGGTTTTATAGAGCTCCAAACTGGCGGCAGAGAAAAAAAACAGGGCCTCGTGGTTGTGACGCTGGCAGTCGCAAAAATTGTCCGATATGGAAATAAAATGACTTTTTTAAATCTTAACAAAATTGGATATCGTATGAATAACCAATCGAATAATAATAAATTTTTTTTCGATTTTTTATGAATTTTTAAAGTCAATATTTTTTTTTCGAAAAAACACACTTTCAAATTTGGAATATCACCAAAAATTTAAAAAAAATTTATTATTATTCGATTGGTTATTCATACGATAACCAATTTTGTTAATATTTAAAAAGTCATTTTTTTCCAGATCGAAAAAATGTTTGTTTTTGACTGAGTTATGAATTTTTAAAAAAAGGTCTATTTTCTCCCTTAATAGAAAAGGAAAGTCATATAAAAATTTTTATTTGCCGTTATATGCTGAAAAATTAACATAATCCAAATTCAAAACTTTTAAAATTCGTCTAAAATAAATAAATAATATTGTCTGCCTAGATTATGTGTTAGTTTCAAGTTACACTGCACTAATAGAATGACACTAAAATTTCTCCATTCAATTAGTAAAATGTTTAATGAAAATACAATTTAAATGATTCGAGTTGGGATCATATTCAATTCTTATCAAAGCTTTGAGAATGAAGCTTATGAATGAATCCTTAGGGAATAGTAATGTGTGTTAAAATATGGTAACATATATTGCAGCAAATGTCAAAATTATGTTATCTTCAGTGTAGACCCCGAAATTGCGTATATATTTCTTGCTGGCAACATATGTCGCAATAATTGTTAACGAATCTTCGTTAACAATTATTGCCGACATATTGCTGAGATGAAATGTCAAACGCAGATGACATTTATAAAAAAGGACACCACTAATAAAATAAGAGAAAACAAAGCAAGAAAAATAAAAAAATAATTAAATTAAGAAGAATTAAATACAATTCAACTAATTATAAATAAAAAACAAAAAAAAATTATTTACTAGTGAGTGTCGCATAACCTTCTTCGTTGAAATATCGCAAATTATGAGTTAACATAATTACGTGTTCTCATACCCTTAACCTAGTGTCTTCAAATGCAATGAAATGTGCAAAGAAATTTGAAAATAACACACAAAGCAACAACAAAATTATTTTCGTTGTTGTTGTTTTATGTCCCAGTGTAGAAACGGTAATGACATATCATTATTTTTTAGACTACCAGTAATGACACCCACTTACCTTCTGCATTATTTTAAAACATATAATAATGAGTTACTGATAATGACTTATTTTTATCATTATTTTAAATAGAAAGTAATTTTCTAGAATTTTTTTTAAAATTTTTTGAAATCTATTTTTAGACTCAATATTTTTTCCAACACTGGTAAGGATATATGTAACCACATATTTTTTTATTTTTTGTATGTTGGCGAGTAAGCTAACTTGTGTGCAGCAGGTCAATTACTTTTTTATCTATCAAACATTACATGTCGATATAGCTCAGATGGTAGAGCTATTGACTGGCAACCTGGCGGCCCAGGTTCGATTCTCGCACTAGAAAATTTTATTAAAAAAAATTTTACAATAAAAAAATATTTGTTTTTATAAAACTTATTTTTTTGAAAATCTATTTTTAGACCAATTCTTTTCGTCAGTAACTGGTAAGCATATAGGTAATGACATATTTTTAGATTTTTCGTATGCTGGCGTGTAAGCATAACTCATTATTTTTCGCGACATCGCCATATAAGGTAATAAGAAATTTAATAAAAAAAAATAACTAGTTACCATTACTAACCACATATCTGGGGTGTTATTTTCAAATTTCTTTGCACATTTCATTGCATTTGAAGACACTAGGTAACATAAGCTCGGCAGTAAGCAATTTTATGACGTTATTCTGCAGACGTACTAAACTTATTGCTAAGATATTTATTGCTAATCTAGACTGGGGTAAAGACACGTTAACTTAAAGAACTGCCAAAAATCCAGATGGAAACGTACGTTCAATGAAAAAGTTTCATTAAAACTAGATTCATACAATATATGGAGCTTTTCCATTAAATTTAAGAAAATTTTCATTTACTTTGTAAAGAAGACTTCATTAGTTTACCGAAAAATTTCATTAAAACTCATCCGAAAAATTCTCTGTGTCTACGATAAATAATGTTACTGATTCAGAAAATCTAATATATTTTCTATGAAATAAATTTTTTTTTTTAATTTATTTAAAATAATACTTCCTGAATATTTTTTAAGTTTTTTAAAAAGTCACGTTAAAAAATTGTTTTCAATTTTAACAAAACTGTATTTTATTAAGTGGGAAAAGTCGAATATAATGGTACATGAAGCAAAAAAATATTATTAATGATTAAATAACTTTTTTGTTGTAGTAAACTTTAGTGTGTCTTTAAAGACAATCGTATATAGTAAATTTTACAATCTCTTAAAAAATATTTATTGTAGAATTGTGCCCAAATCCACAAATTTAATAGTCATCAAAAACATTATTTATTAGAAAAAGCAACCAAATCAAAACATTTTTCAATGATAAATGGTCCGTGCTGTTAACCGACGTTAACCCCTTGTGGAGCAAGACTCGAAAGCGTTGGAAACTTTGTATTTTTTTGACTAAATCTTAATTAATATGCCTTCTTAAAGTTATATACAAAGTTTAAAATTTGTCAAGGACCTGCAAGGATATTAGTTGTGACTGAGTACCGTTGGGTTAGGATGAATTAAAAAGTAAGAAAGACACATTGGTTTTTTTTTTTTACTTTTAATAAATTAGTATTAAAGCATTTGTTAATTAATTGATATCGAAATTAGTGCCACCATATCTTAACCAAACAAAAACGAAATACATTTCGAATTACCGTTATTCTGAGAAGACGGGGTCGCCAAAAGTCGAAAAAAGATCTTATTAGAAAAATTATAGTGTACTCTAACATACCTAAGGCCCAAACGTATACAACAACTTTTTTTGTAAGATTTTATGAGCTCGTAACTGTAATGGTACTTTTAAGTACCGTCGGTCGACAAGGGGTTAAATATTTTTAATACTTCTGGATTTAAGAAAATTTTCAGCATGATAAATATAGCCAGCCCCCAAATAGGGCTTACTACCTCAACGATAGGGAAATATTACTTGACACCCAATTTTTCAACAGATAAATTTAATATTTGCACAAATACGTACAAGAACAGTAAAAATTTTATGATTTTTTAAGTTAATATTAAAAAAATTCTCAAGAGATCAAAAACTATAAAATTTTTATCAATTTTTAAATTTTTTTGTACACTTGGAATATTTTCTGTATAAATAAAATTTGACTTGAAAATTTAATGTTTTTATAATTTTTAATTTTTATAATTTTTTTATTTATAATTGATTTACAATTTTGGTCTGATGGACAGTAATGGACCTGGGTGGGGCTTTGGACCCCCGGGAATTTTATTATGAAAATTTTCCATTTCATAAAATGGCTCATATCTCGAAAACTAAGCGAGGTAGAGCAAAACGGACAAAATATTTTGATGATATGGACTAGACCCGGGGAGGGCCCGAGACCCTTAATTTGAATAAATTTTACCACTCAGTATAATTACAAATAAAACTGTAGTTTTACTAATTTTTTACTTAAATTTAGACTTGAGTAGCTGAGATGCAAAACTTGTTCGTTACAAAAATTAAAAGAACGAGATGACAAATGATTCTGGCAGTTCCTTTGGCGTTTTTTGGGAAGATTTTCGATTTTTTAACTGTTGAGTTTTTAATCAAGAATGGCATAACATTTAAGAATTAAAAGCATTCAACTAATTTGGTTAATTTAATTAGTCACAACAAGTTTTTTGCTTCTTCCCAAAATTTAGTTAATGTGTATCGAACGAGTTTTGCATCTCAGCTATTCATTTGTTAAATTTAACAAAAAATTTTTGAAAATTAACAAATTTTATTTTAAGCTAAAAACAGGAATAATTTTTTTTAAAGTAACAGACTTATTATCAGCCAACAGACTTATTATTTTGAGTGTAGTTGCAAAGATTTTTGGAAAGTGAAAAATAAAACTCCGATATAACTTCACTATCAACACCTTCTAATGCCGAATATATAGTTCGCACTAAAATTGATGCCACAGAGAACATTAATGCAGTTTTGGGATTTGTATTGATGCAAATGCCTTCATGTATTGTATTACTCTTGAGTAGTGATCAAGTTATTAGTTTAAAATTAGTTATAGATCCTAAATTACTTATTGATCATCCCTCAAGACAAAAAGATGATACACAATCTAAAAAACAAGTGATTTACAACAAATGCAATTAAATCAAGTATTGTGTCCTTAATTTGTGGATCATCAAAAAAATATCCTTAAACGTTCAGTAACATAAACCGTATTCTACTTGGATAAATCCACAAATCCCTCGCTAAAAAAATGTTATGAACTACCCGTGTTAAAAAGATCAGATCTGGCCACATCTCAGTAGATCTTACCAGATCTAATTAGATCTCAAAATTGGGGACAAATTTGAGATCTAATTAGATCTGATCAAATCTTGGCATATCTGGCCAGATCTCAGTAGATCTTATCAGATCTAGGCATATCTGTCGCAATTGTCCAGATCACTTTAGATTTAAACAGATTTGGCACTAGATCTTGTCATAAGGTATTATCACATATGCCATATCTGATCATATTTGATGAGATCTGGTACAGGATCTAATTAGATTCAATCATATCTACTTAGATCCAAAAAGATCTGATTTGATCTAAACTTTTTTACACGGGTATTGACTCAAGCTGTAGAAGTATGGAAATTACAATATCTAAAGACATGAAATGGTAAGAGCAGTACATACATACCATAAAACTATGCAAGCAGCAGCAGAAACAGGATTTGCGATCAACAGCAGTTGTTAACAAAAATCTGCCAAGATCTTATTTGCCAGGCTAACACCTGTTACCCAGTAATAATTTGGCTGAAAAAGAATTTGCATGGAACGTATTAGTAAATTATCCAAAAACATGGTTAATTTTTTACAAAAATCTATAGAAGCCATAAATGCCCAGGAAAAAATTTTACAATCGGTATAAAGCCACACCAATTCTACAACTGGTTCCACTGCAACCGATTCCATGGAACTGCTTCAGAAACCAGTTCCGCGGATCTCATACGGAAGGTATGACTGACGTAGAATCAGTTATAGAACTAGTTCCAGATGCGATTCTATGGCAACCGGTTCCACTTTTGAGCAATAGAAGTGATTGCTTTTGGGACAATTTCAAACAAAAACGAATAAAAAAGTTAAAGTCGGGCATGCCGACTATATAATACCCTACACCAGTCTGGTTAAAAGCCAACTAATGTTTGGATCCGAAATTCGAATGGGTTAAATGGGCTTGCGTCAAAATTTTATATAAAATGATAAAAGAAGAGAAAATCGAAAATATAGCCCATATGGGCGATAGGACCGATCATATCTAGAATCAATAGGCTTTGTCCTTGGGACAATGTGAGTCAGCGAACAAAATTTCATTGAAATATCTTCGTATTTCCGGCCTGCAGCGTTTGTGTACCAAATTTAATCAAAATATCTTAATATTTGCGACCTGTTGAGTGCGCACAAAAATGCCTGGACAGACAGACGGACGGACATCTTCAAATCGAAATAAAAAGTGATTCTGAGCCGATCGGTATACTATAAGGTGGGTCTAGGTCCAATATTTGTTGGTGTTACAAACATCAGCACAAACTTTCTTTGGAACAGAAAATTTTCCTGGGCCTATAGTGAATAATTCCCAAAGAAACATACTAAATAATACAAAACTAATAAGAAATATAATAAGAAAAGTAACTAGTTACCATTGCAAGATATGTAGTTACATAACCACATATCTGGTAATGATATTCCATACTGGCAGGCATATGACCCAATACAACCAGATTTACGTGGAAGTTTAAAGCAGGTCCTTAAATTTTGGCTTTTATGTCTTCTTCAAATTTTCTTTATTAACGATGCGATATAATTCGTTTTCATCAAAAATGGTTTCATTGATTATAGTCATTAAAAAAATTTAAGTTTAAATTTTACAACAATTATTTTAATTTTTGCATTAAAAAATACAAAAATCGTTTTTTCGGACTTTCTATATTTTCATATATTTAGTTAGAATATTGTTCTACCTCAAGTCCAAATTCTAATATGATATTGTCATATTAGATTTTATTTGTTGTTTCAAAAAAGGTTGATCATTTTCTTGATAGACAATACAATTGTTTCGTAGGCATCACACTAACTCTTCAGTTGCCTGCAATAAGAAAATGATAGCTTTATTACACAAACCGAGACATTTGTACGAGAATTTTGTACTTTCGTATATGAACTGTCTGTGTAAAACCAGTAGAGTTGTGAAATTTCGATACATTTTGAGTACTCAATACTTTTCAATTCAGTACTCCATACTACTCAATACTTTTAACGGTTTTTTTGAATTTAAAAATAAAAATTTTATTAATTCGTATTTAATAGGAAAAATAATATCAATTCACATACACGTGTTAAATAATTATTGTTACTTACATTTTAATTAATTTAAAAAATTTTAAATAAATTAATTAAATAAGTTTCCCAAAAATTCGCTACAAACTTCTTTGCTTCACAAATAGTGGTATTTGCGGTGTTGTATTTTTAGGGTACCATTTTTAGAGTTGTATTTTCGTACGAAAAATTGCATCTTTAAAAGTATTGAGTAGTACCATTTTAGTATTGAGTACTCAAAAAAAAAACAGTCAGTATTGAGTACTCAGTACCGAAATACTCAATACTTTTACAACTCTAAAGACCAGCTATAAATCAACTCCTTTTTGAAAGCAACAATTCCATAAAAGTACCCTTTGGGTACTATTTATATGTAGGTTTGTGTGTTCGTTGTCAATACATTTGTAAAATCAATAAACTTTAAACTCAAAACAAATAAATATTTGAATGAGATTTTAGCCGTGGTATGCTTATTTTTCAACAATTATTTTAATTGTTGCATTAAAAAATACAATAGCTTTTTCGGACTTTCTATATTTTCATATCGTCGACCGGCCTGCAAACTGTCACATGTGTTTTTTTAATAGATTTTCAGAAGAGCGATAAAACTGTTACAAAATGTACTTTTAAGATATTTTATTGGCATCATATGCCTTAGCAATGATTTTACTAAATGAGGTCGGGAATCATTAAGGCATACGATGCCAATAAAATATCTCAAAAGTAGATTTTGTAACAGTTTTTTCGCTCTCCTGAAAATCTATTAAAAAACACATGTGACATTTTGCAGGCCGGTCGACGATATATTTATCATATTAGAATTTGGACTTGAGGTAGAACAATATTCTAACTAAATATATGTTTTAATTTTACATTTGTTAAAATGGCCCACAATTTTACAAAAAATCGAGGTCTGGCTATAAATCAGAGGAACAGACACATTCTAAGTTCATTATAAACAAGAATTTCTTCTTATGTAAAGACAATTACAACAATTTTTAATGATTTACCACGATGATTTTTCCAATTTTCTTAAAGTGACTTTATAATTATGAATGTATATGCGAAAAGTACAACAACACACAACAACAACTTGTTCCGATACATCAGTCAAAGACATGTGTAAAGACGAATCAATCTTACGAGGACATCGAAGCGATTGACTTTATAAATATAAAATATACTTACTATGTACTAGTTAAGCTCGAAACTAGACAAAACCTAAAATAACTTGGCTTGGGATTGCCATAAAATTAAAAAAAAACTAAATATGAATCAACATTTTTTGCCGCCTACATCTCCGAAATCCCAAAAGCAAAACCAGACCGATAAAATACTTCTTTTCTCTTTCACATTTCCGAATCAGACCAACATCAGAGGGTTTACCTTGGAGTACTTTCCTTGCCACAATATTTTTTGCACTCCTGTACTCGCTTAAAAAACTGAATTTCAATTTGTTGTTCTGCTTGAAAAAGAAAATGTTTGGAAAAAGGTTCTATAAAGGAGATGGATGTGGCATGGTTTAAAATAAAATACATTTGATTTATGATTTCTATGAAATAATTTTGATTTGTTTGTTTAAGCATCATTTGTTTTGAAAGAATGGGACGGAGGGCATGCCATTATGAAACGCAAGCACAAACATATTCTTTTAAAATGACTTTTATGTAGAGAGAAGTGAAATCATATTTTTTTCGATTAGTACCTATTTGAGGTTTGATTAAATGAAATTTCATGTTTTTTTTTTTAAGAAAGAAAGAAAATATTAAACAGAACTGGTGTCAGCAGGAAATAATTTCCAAGAAATATATAATTTTACTTTTGTAGGAGTATTTTTCTGTAAGGAATTTTTTAAGTTTAATGCTTCAAATGGTTGCCACATAAATGTGTAAAGTAAAATTCTTCCATTAAGCATGCTTTAATTTTTTCTGAAGGGGGATAGACTTCTGTAATTGAATGATTTTTCAAAATTGTTTTGTATTTGAAATATCCAAGTTTATACCCTTATTATTAATTATGGCCATAAAATATCCGGAATGAAATTCGTTCAGTAATTTTTACCGGGTCGCTTTTGATGACAGAAAAAAGCGCTGTAAAAGTTTATAACTACACAACCAGCAAATGGTCTCAAAAATAAATCAAAAATGGGCTAAAAAAATATTACTAAAATTTCAAGGTTTCCTATGATGAACCACTTCAAAAATGACCCAGAAAATGAGTGTGTCAAGAAGAGTTTTCTTCAAAAACTGGTGTGTTCTTTGAGTAATTTTTGAGCCCGGGAAACGAGCGTCTTCTGATTTAATTCTGAGTACTTAAAATTATAATTTTGGAGTTTTTGAATTCAAAGTCTGTTTTTAGTTTTTTAAATATTTCCTTATTATAATAAAATGATGGAATAAGGGTGTAAATTTGAATAAACATATGTATGCTATTTGTTATTATTTACAATTAGGGTTTTCAAATGGCCGGGTTAAAAACCCTATTTGCAATTGATACAAAAATAACCACAAATCAAATTAAAGAAGGATTTAAAAAATTTAAAACACAATCACAACACTGCATTTTTTTTTTTTTTATTCATGTCAACGCAACTTTTGCACACTTTTTCCGTAGATGTTGTCGACACTCACATAGATATTATAAAATGCGGTTTTTTTTAAGAATTGACAAAATTAATTAGAAATTTATTAATTCAGTTCGAGGCCAATTTCCTTATTATGAATTAACATAATAAGTACTTTTTTCAAAAACTGCTATTAAAAATTAAAACCCAACAAATTGACAAAATTTTTTCCAAAAAGTATCTTTTTTTTTGAGCTTTTTTGGGGTACTCAAAAAAAGAGTTTAATTTTTCTTACTTTTATGACTCATATTTGATTAATTTTTAGGATTAAATTAACTCCCTCATATTTTTGAGGAATTCTTGATTCTTTCTGGAAAGCTCTTAATTTAATCTATAAAAAGAGTGATTTGTGCCTAAAAACTTTTAAAAACTGCAAATATTTAAATCAGTGATGATTCAAAAATATGAGCACTTCAAAATTAAAATTTTTTGAGTCATTTTAGTGTCATGTATTTTGCGGGCACAGAAATTTTGCGGGCTGGGTACATACATATTAGTGTTTTTTTTTTTTTGTTTTTGTTTTTGATTTTCGGATATCATAACTTTTTAGAAGGTTTTTGCACCAATAAAAATAATGGCGTTTTATTTTTGAAAAATTCCAACTCTTTCAACCCCCTCTCGGCGGCTAAGATCGAAAATTTTGGGTATCTTACTTTGTAGAACAGAAACCGCTAAATATATTTAAAATCTGACTTCACGAATCGATTCTAGATGAAAAATTAGGCTTATAGGCAGTTTTTCCCCTTTTATAATGCACCGGATAGCCATTAGGGTGGTCGGAAAAAATGGATTTTTTTTATTCTTTCATTTTAATTATTTTTTCGTATACACATTTAAAGAGGATACTTACTTGAGAAAAATGGTATACTATACTTATTTCTATTACTACCCGTTAAAAAGTTATTATTCCTTAAACTTTTATTTTTACATACCCTGCCTGCCCAAACCGCTGGAGCTACGAAGTTTAAATTTGGTATGAAGGTTCCTCCTCTGTGGTAGACATCCACTAAGAAGGGATTTTTGGAAATTCCTACAGGGAGGGGCAAAAAGCGGACAAGAAAAAAGAGCTTTTTCCAAAAAAAAAAGTACCTTTCTCCAAAAAAAAGTACCATTTTCAAAAAAAGTCCCTTCTCCCAAAAAATTGAAACCTCCAGAAATATTCAATCAACAAACATTTACACCGAACAACTTGTTGGTAAAATTTCACGGTTGAACACTTCTGGCTTAGTAAAAAATAGAGATAATTTGAATTGTTTAGCTCTCTCAGCAGTTGAAAAAGGGTAATTAATTAAATAATTACTATTTATTGTTTCTAATAATCATTATCATTATTTTGTTAATAAAAAATGTTTGCTTTGTTTTTAATAAATAAAATTTACTTTGCAATAAAATTTAGAAAACAAAAAAAATGTTGTTGTTACTTGCAAATAAATTTAAGGCTTAATAACTTTTTAACGGGTGGTAATAAAAATAAGTATAGTATAGGGTTGTTCAACAGGGACGCTACAAAAGAAGAAACACAGGGACAGCAAACGACGCCATATTTCTTGCCGCTCTTTTGACATTTCTCTTCAGTAAGGTTTGCCATTTCATGATGGAAAGATATACGAGCCAACAACGAGTCGAAATTATTAAAATTTACTACCGAAATTCGGAGTCAGTGGCCTCAACGTTAAGAGCGCTACGTCCAATTTATGGTCGTCATAATCGTCCTAGCAGATCAACAATTGAGAGTGGAGCTACGTCAAATCTATGGTCTATGCCAACAAGCCAGCGACGATTAATGAACTTCGTACGAATATCGAACGTGAAATTGCAGCAGTATCGGCCGAATTATGCTTGAAAACCGTCGAAAATTGGGTTCAGCGTCTGGACTTCTGCAAGCGTGCCCGTGGTGGCCATGCAAAAGAGATCGATTTCCATACATAATGGCATCGAACGTACTTTCACAGGAATAAAGAATTTCATTGATATCCAAAACCGTTTTTGTTTTATTTAAACTTTTTTACTTTTGTAGCGCTCTTATTAAAAAACCCTTAGTACTAAACAATTTTGAACAAAGCAAACGAAATCGAAGTAGAGTTTAGAGCAAAAAAGAAGCTATTGAAATTTCAAGTAAAAATAACTTTCTAGGCGTACCATCCCCCTCAAACATATTGAAATTTCTCAACAAAAACTTTTTTTTTTTTTTTGAAGTTTGTGCGTTGGAAAAAATAATTACTGTATTATTACAGTAAAAATAATAATAGTAAACAAATTAATTTGTAAATCATTAAATTGTTTTCGATTTCCTTCATTTTCCTTATTTTTACTTTACTTATCGTCGGCTTGCCTGCAAGTAGTGCTATGTGTTTTTTAACAGGTTATGAGGAGAGCGAAGAAACTAACTTATATTATCATTTTAAGATATTTTATTGACATCATATGCCTTGATGATAATTTTAGTAATTGTGATCGTGCATCATTAAGGCATATGATTTCAATAAAATATCTTAAAATGATAATATAAGTTAGTTTCTTCGCTCTCCTCAAAACCTGTTAAAACACACATAGCACTACTTGCAGGCAAGCCGACATTATGTATAACTCTCCAGAATATTTACAATTTCTAATTAGTTATTTAAGCTCGTCTATTAAATCAGTAGCACGCAAAAATATTTTAAAGTCGTTATATTTCTTTTGCAATATGAGTATTTCCGATAAAATAAGTGACAAATGCAGGGCAATAACAATGATTCATTGTTACAAATTGATTTAAATGTGCAAAAAATACTTAAACACTTACGGTGCACTGTGGCGCCTTTGGCTGAAAAGCATGGCAAAAATAAAAAATTTGATAGAAGCATTTGATAAAATAAATGACAGCAGCGGATATAAAATTTCTCGAAGATTAAGAATCCAAAACCCTTTTTGAAATCGGATAAAAATTATTAATGGTAGAGCCGCTCAAAGTTGGCAGTTTTTCAGTCTGGTGGAATAGACTCAAAATAAAAATAAAAAAAACTATCCTTTTTACAATTGAATTGTAGTCAAACTATACTATATCATTATGTTTTTGGTGTCCTTTGAAAAGTATGTTCATTTTCAACGAAAGAAAGTAAAAACAGTGCAAATCGGTCGTTTACTTGTTCAGCAGGCGCAGTATTTATAAACACACTATACTTTTGTAATTTTTTGAAATTTGTTGGAATAGAAGTAACAAAAGTGAGTGAAAGTAAGTTTACTTGCCAACATACAAAAAATCAAAAAATATGTGGTTACATATATCCTTACCAGTGTTTAAAAAATATTGAGTCTAAAAATAGATTTTAAAAAATTAAAAAAAAAAATCTAGAAAATTTTTTTTATTTGAAAGAATGATAAAAAATAAGTCAATATGAGTAACTCATTATTATATGTTTTAAAATAATGCAGAAGGTAAGTGGGTGTCATTACTGGTAGACCAAAAAATAAAGATATGTCATTCCCGTTTCTACACTGGGTAAATATTACATGTCGATATAGCTCAGATGGTAGAGCTATTGACTGGTAATCTGTAGACCCAGGTTCGATTCCCGCACCAGCAAATTTTATTAAAAAAAAAAAAATATACAATAAAAAATATTTTTTTTTTATATAATTTATTTTTTTGAAAATCTATTTTTAGACTCATTATTTTTGTCAGTACTGGTAAGCACATAGGTAACGATATATTTTTTGATTTTTCTTATGCTGGTGTGTAACCATATTATATCATTATTTTTCGCGACATCGCCATATAAAGGTAATAAGAAATGTAATAACAAAAGTAACTAGTTACCATTACCAAGTATGTAGTTACATAACCACATGATTTTCTACACTGGGTTATTTAAAGAATCAGTTTGATTTTTGTTGACTGATTTTATATAATAAAGCAAATTAATAAAATTTTAACAAATTATTTCAACTAAAAATGGTTAAATGGATTTGTACTTCGCGAATTATTTCATAAAATAAATTACTTAATCGAATCAATGTTAATTCGATATAAATTGTACTAAATCATATCTCACTTTATTCAATATCAAATCGTTGATTTCAATTTATTAAAACATAAATTATTCACTGATTCATAAAAAGAAAAATTTTTAATTCGAATTGATGATTGAAAATATAATTATCTTTTTCAGAGGAAAAATATCTCTAAAAATTGTGGAACTAAGGAGTGAGATCATAAAAATGTTAACACACATTTTTGCCTATAACTTTAGTTTAAAGCTTCTCATATTTTCTTTTTGGCAGTTTACATTTTAAAAATATGTCAGTTAATAAATTGATTTACATCATGAGATTTAATTAGCAATTTTTTACAGAATCGACGATGAAAGAAAAGTGCGTTCAAAAATAATTAAATATTTTCAACAAAACCAAACATGGACATACAAAAAATTTGCCAAAGAAACTAATGTATGCCGTCAAACAGTTTCAAAAGTGGTAAAAAGGTATCTGCAACACCTAACAATTGAAAGGAAGCCGGGAACAGGAACAACGACTGGTTGTCGTAACATTGGTAAGGCATATAAAGTTAATGGCATCCTTAAGAGAGCTCCTAACACATCTGGCAGAAAAACAGCTCGGTAAGCCCAATGCTCGGACTTTTTTGTACGTAAAGTGAAACGTAAGGCAGGCCTAAAATCCTACAAAGTTCAAAAAGTTGCCGATAGAAACGCTTTTAAAAATTTCGAGGCCAAAACCAGGCCAAAGAAGCCAGTCATTTGTGACATCTGGCTCTATAAACAGCGAAATTTATATCAAGGAGTGTTTGCAGAAGAGACTTCTTCCATTTTTGAGTCAGAACAATGTATCCACTTACTTTTGGTCCGATTTAGCATCTTGTCACTCCAGCAAGAAAGCGCTGGAGTGGTATAATGATAATAATGTGGTTTTTGTGCCAATAGAGGCAAATCCACCAAACTGCCAGGAGCTCAGGCCAGTGGAGAGATATTGGGCCCTTGTTAAAAGAGAATTAAAGGGCACAAAAAAGGTCTCCCAGGACATGCAAGATTTCAAACGTAGATGGACCACCTGCTCTAAAAAGGTGACAGAAACTACCATAAACTGGTGTGTACTGGCATTACGGGGGCTGGAAGTTCGTGCCCGACGGATGCCATTGGGTCCATGTTGGGTTTTCCAACATTGCATATTTCTGTGAAGGAAGCTGCAAGCATGGGCTCACTTCGTCTCCGGGGGGACGGGGACATGAGGAGCGGGTACCTAAAGGGTCACATGAGGATCGCCGGGATCTTTATGGACGACCCAATCTTAAGGGTCGCGGATAAAATGATCCCGGAGCAGATTTTTGTCAGACATTTTGACATTATGGTTTTTGACAGAAATATGTGGACCAGCCAATCCTGGCAGCCCGAAGAGGGGGCTTAGGTATGGTTCACTGATGGCTCAAAGCAGGCTAATGGTGACACGGGGGCAGGTGTCTTTGGACCCGGATTCCAGCGTGCTTTACCAATGGGCAAGTACCCCTCCGTCTTTCAGGCGGAGATTTTCGCCATCTGCATATGTGTGAGAGAGTGCCTGCGGAGAGGCACGGTTGGATCCCGCATCTACATTCTTTCTGACAGCCAAGATGCGCTAAAGGCTCTAGGAGCTTACGCATTATCATCTGGTCTAGTCACGGAGTGTATGGGAATTCCAAACGAACTCGCTAGGAACAACTCCCTTACACTGGGATGGATTCCTGGTCATGAAGGGCATGAGGGTAACGAAAGGACTGATTGTCTAGCCAATTGTGGAGCCCGTCGACCATTCATAGGCCCGGAACCATTCTTTGGGATACCTAGGGGGTACGTTAGGGAAAAACTCAGTCAATGGAGAGACTGAGTTTGCAAAGCATTGGGAAACTTCTACTGGCCAAAGACAGGCCAAAAGATATATTTCCTTGTCCAGCGGAGTATCAAGGCGACTATTGTCACTCGATAGGGGTAACCTTAGGACCCTGACGGGATACTTAACTGGGCACTGTGGGCTCAGGTACCAGCTTCACAAACAAGGCCGGTCAGACACTGATGTTTGCAGGTTTTGTGAGCTGGAAAGTGAGACATCGGAGCATATTCTCTGCGAATGTCCGAGACTGTGTGACAGGAGACTCAGATTTCTGGGTGACCGTTTCGTGTCACCTTCGAACGTTTGGGGAAATTCTCCTAACGGGATTATTGGCTATATTGGTAGCCTGAATCTCTAGGGAATTCTAGGCAGCACAAAAGATCTATATTGTTCGCGGTGCGTAGTGCCTTCGTATCTAATCTAACCTAACTACCATAAAAGCCTTAATGGGAGGGTTTCCGGAAAATGTGGATAACTTTGTTCGTAGTGGTTAGAATTCCATGTGGTTTTTTTATTTGATTTTGTATTAAATATCATTTAATAAAAATTTGGGTTGAAGCCTTCAAATTCAGTGGTTTGTTTCTTATTGAACTTTATGTGTGTTAACATTTTTATGATCTCACTCCTTAATTTATGTAGTATTGGCATAAGTTAATATCTGAACTAACATTTTTTTGTTATTATTTAATTTATCCCAAAAACGTTTATTTTAATTTGATTGTTAATTATAAAATTTTATTTATTTTCAGTGTAAGTAGGGAATGCAAAATCCTGCACTTTTTGATTTCCTGGGAAAGCGGGAAATTTATCTTGAATTCCCGGGATCCCGCAAGGCAAATAAATTAGAAAATATTTTATAATAATTTAAAAATTTTTATAAATAAAATATCTTAAAGATCTCAAATTTTCATGATTATGAAAAAGCCCAGGTGTTTTTTCTTGGAATTTTCGTAGTGAGAAAGAATTAATTTTATATTAGAAATTATATGTCTAGTTATATATTTTTAAAAATTTAATAAGCTAAAACTAATTTTTATACTAAAAAGCCAGTCCGTCAAAAAAAAAAATAAAATAAAATAAAAATTAATATAGAAAATAAAAATGCATTTCTTTGAAATTTAACATATATATACAAAAAAAAAACTAAAATCTACATTGTAGCCTAGAGAGGACACCATAAAGACAATCTGATGATAGTGATGCGGTGTCACTTGAAAATGCATTAATTGTCAACCATTGGTTCTAGGAAAGTTTTTTTCATAAGTTTTTTCTCTATTGGTTGTAAAATAAAAATTGTAAATTCTATTTAGAATTTGTAATATTTGATCTTAAGCCGAACAAAAATAATTTTAGAAAATTGGAAAATTTTTAAAAATTATGGGAACAAATTTTAACTTACTTGAGAATTTTTAAAAATCAATGGACAAATTTGTCTTTAATTTTGTACAGAATAAGGGCGATTCTAAATTTTTTATACAAACACTATTTGAGTGGTTTTAAGAGGCACTGAAAGGAACTTAAAAAGTTCGATCAAGTACACAAATTAATCAGTGTGTTCGTTAACTCGAAAATCTTACTACTTTTACTCAATCATTGTTTTGGGTACTCTTTGAATTTTTCCAGTTGTGGTAAAAGTAACAAATTGTATTAAGTAAACGAACAAGCCTAGTGTAAAATGTTTACTATTTTCAAAAGGTTGGAAAATTTTGCATATGAAAATTTAAAATAATTAACTTTATTATTTTAAACTGCATTTTTTGAAATCCCGGGATTCCCGGGAATGCGGGAATTGAAAAATGCTTAATTTCCCGGGAATCCCGGGACGGGAAATCCCGGGATACATTCCCTAAGTGTAAGTCATATTTTTTTACACTATTATTTTAATTTGATTGTTAATTATAAAATTTAATTTATTTTCAGTGTAAGTCATATTTTTTTACACTGAAATGTTCTTTTTATATATTTTTTTAAGAGTATATATACTATATATTTTTATAAGTGTTTGTGATTGTGCCGATTTTATGCCGATTTTTTCAAATCAAAGTGCCGAAAATGCCGATTTTTATTGGAAAGTGCCGATTTTTCATAAAAATATATACGACACAAATACCTGCTAAGTTATCATGAAATAATCAAAATTTAGTAGATTACAGTAGTTGTGAATGTACTGGATAACCACTGGTTGGACAAGTTGGCGCAGTCAAATTTCATACAATATAATCAATTTACAAAATACTTTTAAGATTGTATAATTTCTGAAGTTCTTTTTGTTTGTTTGTTTGTTAACTCTGTAATATATTCATCAGAAATATGATAATAAAGCGTTTCTAATTAGTTGTCAACAGCTGTACTTATTTATATACACAAGTTAGAAAATATTTTTTTGTATGGGGATGATATTTTTTTATATTTTGGACCAAAGTAACTTATTTTATTATGTTGGTGATGCCTGGTTGAATGGATGGTTGTTTGGTCTTTCGGCCGTTTAAGACCGTTTGTTTGGTCATATTTAAGTTGGGCCGTGAATCACTTTCACGCTTCAAAAAATGCCAAGTTAATAAGTAGAGCATTTTCTATCAAAGGATAACCACGTTTAAGTATTTTTTCTATTTAATATTTCTATTTTATATATCGTCGGCTTGCCTGCAAGTAGTGCTATGTGTTTTTTGACAAGTTTTCAGGAGAGCGAAAAAAATGATTTATATTATCCTTTTAAGATATTTTATTGACAACATATGCCTTAATGATTCACGACCTCATTTACTAAAATACTGCATTAAAAGAAATCCGGATTTAATCTCTGTTACAGAGCGGTGCTTAGTTTTTAGGAAAAACTGCACATAACACCTCTTGAAGGAGCCATTTTTCAAAATATCTTCATACCACTTTGCACACATAACACTTTTTGTTCATAGAAAACAAGTTTAATAACTTAAAAATTCGGAATTGTTTTTGCAAATTTTGGGCATTTGCCATCTTTCGGACAACATATGGACTCCGCGCCAAAAGAACTGATAATTTTTTGAGGCCAAGAACGAATCAAGCGAAATTCGAAGTGAAGCGTATTCCAGTGAGAGAGTTCTGTATCGATCAGAACAAATGGTAGTCCGATGGGGCAAGGTCTGGACTATAAGACGGGTGAGGCAAAACTTCTCAATCACTATTTTCTAAATAAATTTTCACCGGCCTTGTCATCATGGAATATTGCGGCTTCATGTTTCCATTTTTCATCGCCAGTAATTCGATGCAAAAATCACTTCTTTTCATGGCGTTCAAGAAGCATTCCGGACATGCAAAATCGTCTTTCAGCTCGTGTGATATCCAATTTCCTTGCTTTTGGATGAATCTTGCTGCCCGCAAACGTTTTAAAATTGTGACTTCTATGTTTTTACGCTATTTCGTTCAATGACTAAGTGAGAATAAATGACAGATGTGTACCCTTCAAAATGCTATATAAGTTATTAAAGACACAAACCATTTGTAAAAGTTACGCCAACTGTTGTGAATCCCGCATTTTTTAGTTATGCACCACAATACGGTAAAACCAAGTAACATTAATGGTACAATATGTAAACTGAAACTGATTAACATTTTATTTAAAATATAAAATCAATAAGAAAATTGAACAAAGAAAAATCCAAGAAATACGTTTTTAGTGGCAAAGATTGTCCCACTTTAAAATGCGGGATTCCCAACAGATAGCGCTTGTTTTCTACATGGTTTGCGCCTTTAATAACTTATACGGCATTTTGGAGGGTAAACATCTGTCATTTATTCGCACTAAGTTAAGTTATACGCCAAATATTTTAGCCCTACGTGTACCGAATTAGATTTCATCACCTTAACAGATTTCTTAGACGGGCCGACTTGCCGTTTATTAGGATTTATCCATCTTTTACAAACATTACGGTCTAAGTTAAATGATACTAAAAATAACGAGTAAAAAGGTTAAAGTCGGGCATGCCGACTATACAATACCCAACACCAGTCTGGTTAAAAGCCAACTAATGTTTGGATCCGAAATTCGAATGGGTTAAAATGGGACTTGTGTCAAAATTTTCTATAATGTGAGTCAGCGAACCAACTTTCATTAAAATATCTTAATATTTGCGACCTGCAGTTTGTAACCAAGCCAATTTTGGGGGGACCCTTATATGGGCACTAGGTCTCAACATGGTCCAGTGTTCACCAAAATCAATAGGCTTCGTCCTTGGGCTGATATAAATCGGTGTACCAAATTTTATCAAAATATCTTAATATTTGCGACCTGCAGCGTATAAACAATATAATTTTGGGGGGACCCTTATATGGGCACTAGGTCTAAACATAGACCGATGTTCACCAAAATCAATAGGCTTCGTCCTTGGTCTGATATAGGTCGGTATACCAAATTTCATAAAAATATCTTAATATTTGCGACCTGCAGTTTGTAACCAAGCCAATTTTAGGGGGACCCTTATATGGGCACTAGGTCTAAACATGGACCGATTTTAACTAAAATCAATAGGCTTCGTCCTTGGGCATACATAAGTCGGTGTACCACGTTTCTGAGTCGATCGGTATACTATAAGGTGGGTCTGGGACCAATATTTTTTGGTGTTACAAACATCAGCACAAACTTATAATACCCTGACCACATAGTGGTGTAGGGTACAAAAATTGTTTACAAACGCGTACTTTTTCTCCATTAGCAGCTGGAAAATAGCATTCATACCCTCAAAATAATACGTCTGTTGGCTGGACAGAAAAATGTGTTACTTTAACAAAATTTATTGCTGTTTTTTGGTTTAAAATAAAATATGTTGATTTTAACAAATTCTTTTGTTAAATATAACAAATCTAAAATTAAGTAAAAAATTTGTAAGACTACAGTTTTATTTGTAATTATACTAAGTCATAAAATTTTTTCAAATTTAGGGTCTTGGTACCCTTCCCGGGCCTAGTCCATATAATCTAATAGAATGTAGGGTCACTCCAAAGGAGCAAACATTTTGTCCGATTTGCTCTATCTCACTTAGTTTTCGGGATATGGGCCATTTTGTGAATTGGGAAATTTTTATTAGAAATTCCCGAGGGTCCAAGGTCCCACCATGGTCCATTTTTGGATAGAGATAACGCATTTTGCTGGGTTTACGCGGTTAGGGGTAGTCGAAATTTTCGTCAATTTTACTCTATCTCCCTTAGTTTTCGAGATATGGGCCATTTAAAAAATAGGGAGGCGCTATTGGCGCCATCTACCGGGTAATAACAGTAATATGAAAATATTATATTTTAACAATAAATTTTGTAAAATTTAGCGAATGGGTTCTTAAAAATTAGTTAAAAACAGTTTTTAAAATTAACACTTAAAACTAGTTAAAGTACTGAGGATTTTTAGTATAGTGTTAAATGAAGATAACTAAAATCTTTGTTTAGATCAGTCTTTCAACTAAAAATTTTTTAAAAATTAGTCAAATTGATTTGAAACCCGTTTCACAGATTTTTTTACTGGCATATTATTTTAAGCGTAGCGATTTTCCTTTTTTATATTTTGTGGGTGGTCGTCGACGGCCACCATTTTCTTTTTGGTAACAAAAAAAAAAATAATAATAATTGTAAGTATAAATGATTTCTTTGTTTGCTTAAAACTTAGAACTGTAATTTTTTGGTGGTTATTTCTCAAATTAAGGCATGGTAACAGATTTTAAGTGAACAAAGCGGTCGTGAAAACTTCTTTAACAACTTCTTATTAAATAAACAAAAAATTATTATATATAACTTAACACATAACACTTTTTGCAGGAATATTTTGTACATGAGTTACACATAGCACATTTTGCTATCTTCCAAACCCATTAAGATATCGCAAAACCGCTTGGTACATATACGTATGACCATAGAGCTTCTCAATTGTACAATAAAAAAAAAAAATATGAAAATTACACATGACACTACTTGCCGGCTAGCCGACGATATGTACGATTTTTCTTTTGGCAATAGAGCAGTGGTGCGCATTTCAAAGCACAATTGTGAATTTACTTATTCACACATATTCTTATGCTCTTTAATTTAGTCGTCAATGAGACAGCGACGAGTGCACATGCTTAGCGGATGTTTTGATATTTTTTTCAAGTGCACTGAAAACAAATATTTATGATATTCAGAAAATATATGATGAAAAATGTTTTTTTTTTCAAGATTTATTTAAAATTTTTTGTTTGTACAAATTAATTAAATTAGTCCCGCGAAGCCAAGTGGAATATGTTATTAAAATATATTATGATTATTTTCATAGTAATATCTTTCATAGTAGATCTTTAATAGAAATAAAAAAAAAACAAAATATAAAAAAATTTCAATAAAAGTATTAATATAGAACATTTTGTTTAAAATCTATAAAAACATGTTGCAGAAAATTTCAATAAGATTGTACAAACAATATGGAGATTGATAAATATGTAAAAGGACATATTTTTTAATTATTATTCTTTTTTTTTTTTTTTATTCAGTCTATGGAACATCATTTCCTTACAGACTATGATTAAACTATAAAATAATTATAAATAGTAATTAATATTGTACATGTTTTAAGATAGGCTTTTGAAAGAACAAGAACGGACGCACTTTTACATTAGTAGGCCACAAGGAAGGCTCAAATAGATTATCATATAATTCAGCGGAGATCCCAATTTTAAAAGAAACACTCCTCAATGTGTTCGGCTCAGTTTCCTTTCTAACCAATTTAAAACATTTTAGATGGGTTTTGCCAATATTAGCACCTTTTGCAACATAAGTAATTCAGGATTTGTTCTGCTGTTACGCTGGGCTTAAATGAGGAAATATGCGCCCATTTTTTATTAGCGATAACTTCTAAGTCCTTGGAATTATTTTTTCCAAACACCACAGGCTTACGTTTCTTTTTTTTGTAGTTAACATTAGTCCATCCAGTATTGTTAACTGGGATATTACTTTCTGCTTGAGAGTATGCAGTTGAAGCTGAGTTAACAGTATTGTCAGAGTTTTGAGAACAACAGATGCTAGCTCTCCGTACACGCACATTAGAATTTAATACATCATTTGGCTCAATTTTTCGCTAAATTTTTTCCCAGTGCAGTTCTCTCTCTTGCGCACTAATACAATTGCAAGTCAATTTTGCGCATCACTGCAATAGAGATAATTATGCCGCTTGAAATATTTGTTAGACGCGTCGCTAAACTTTGGTATAGACTTTATGGCATCTTTGAGATGTGTAGTACCTACTATTATTAAAATCGATGAGCTACAATGTGACAATAGGTATAGTTAGTTGCTTTATGTTCAAATTGTAGTCAGTAAGTGAGTTCAATTGAAAATATACAGTTGCATCTTGATATATATACATTTTTGCCAATCAAATAATGTATTGTAAGGGTCATATGCATAATCACTTTTAAAATTTATAAGTGACTTATAAAACAAATTTTTCATATAAAATTCATTTTATAAATATGTTATAAGGTTTTCAAGTTGTTATGCATAGATAGGCACTTAAGTTGATAGTTCAATAATATTCAGGCTTTTATATTTCTTCTGAATGATTTTTATTTGATATGAGATCATATTATAACATTTTTGTTAATTTTTTTGGTTCCAAATGAAAAGAAAGATGATAAAATTTACGAGTAAATTATAGAGAATAAAAATTCATGAAATTCGATAGGAGCCAGCAGGACAGATTACGTAATTGCGGGTTTCACGAGAACACCAAATAACCAACTTCAAAGCAACACAACATAAGACTAACATCAGATCATAGACTAAAATAATTTTAGTACTATTTTTATTCGCAATATTTGGATTTGGTTAATCAAAACATATCTTTTGTATACTTTTATCACACGCAGAAAGAAAATATAGTTGAACATGACTGGGGAAACGGAATAGTAAAGGGTGGTCCAACCATAATGCACGATGTTAATTGTGAGTCACACCTTAACGTCAAGTTTTTTGCCCGACTTAATTTGACATTTTTTTGTTTCAGTGTTTGACAAATTCAAAACCATGGAGAGGTACACAATTGAGCAGCGCGTTAAGATTGTTGAAGCCTTTTACGAAAATGGGCGTTCAAATGAAAATGCATTTCGTGATAATCGACCAAAGGTGCCCACAATCGGGAGAATTTTGCACAAATTTCAGCAAACCGGGTCTGTAGGAAATGTGAAAACACCTATGCATGCTTTTTATGCGGCCTATGGGCTGTCGGCGTCATCCGGCCGTATTTCTTCGAAAATGAGTTCGGCCAAGCAGTTACCGTGAATGGTGTTCGCTATCGCGAGATGATAACGGACTTCTTGTGGCCAGAAATTGAGGATATGGACCTGCACGATATGTGCTTCCAACAGGATGGTGCCACTTGTCACACAGCCAACGAAACAATGGCTCTTTTGCGCGAGAAATTCAATGGCCGTGTTATCTCACGTTGTGGCGATGTTAATCGGCCGCCACGATCATGTGATTTGACACCTTTGGATTTCTTTCTTGGGGATATTTAAAAGAAAAAATGTACGTCAATAAGCCAAGAACAATTCATGAGCTAAAGGATGGGATAATTCGGCACATTAACGACATTGAACCTCAATTATATCTCACAGTCATTGAAAATGTGGACCATCGGATAGAGGTATGCCACCGAAGCCGTGGCGAGCATTTGGCCAATATTTGTTTCACACATAATTGTCATAGATCCTTCTATCATAATACACAATATTAAGATAATTCTCTGAAAACTTTTGGTTTTATTTACAATTAACATCGTGCGTTTTAATTGGACCACCCTTTATGATTCTAGTGATCATAACTGATTCTTGCTGATCATATTACGATCACCGATGCTGATTTTATCATAATTTAGGATCTCACTATGATCAATCTTATTTTTCAATCGTATCATGATGCTCTTTTCCTTGAGTGTAAGGTTTTTATTAAATAGTTAAAGAGTTTACATTATAGGATTGAGTGCTAGGATCTGTCAAAAAAACCATGTGCTTAAGATTTTTTTGGCAATCATAATATTTCTTATCGGATTTAGAATTTTGAAATTTTTTTCAAAAAATCATTCTCTCTTATAAGATTCGCACACACAAACCCATCTCTGTTAACCCTATCTCTCTCACATTTAAAGTCTTTAAGATTTTAATTAGGATTATATTTCCAGTGTTATGATTTATTTTACTTAAAATCATATGACTCAATCCTATAATGTAAACGGCTCTTAAACAGTATTACTAATTCTTTGCTCATACACTCAAAACAATAAGTAGAAAAATTAGCAAAACCTCTCGTATATAAAGTATACTAGTTTTTAGCAATCTTTTTGTTTCCAGCTAAAGTTTCAGTTATATTTTTTTTTAGCAATAAACTAATATTTTGCTACCCAAATTCGTATGGCAAATACATTTATTGCCCAGATAATAATCAGATAGACAAGAGTAGATGTACATAGGTGTAGTACAGACAAAGAAATTTATATTAAAAGACAGCTCTTCGACGTCATATAAAAAATACAAGTATTTGTTGGGAGAATATCCTGATGAAGATAAATGGCAGTTTTTGGAAAAAACGTACTTATATGTTATTTCATAATAACATTACAAATTGAAATATTCATTGTGGAATTAAAGGTCGAAAAATATAAATATTTTTCAATTTTAAAAATAAAAATTAAACAAACATATGTGACCTTCTCCGAGAAAAGGGACCTAGTGTGTCAAAAAACGGGAACTTGGGAAAATCGATAAAAATGAGAAAAAAAAATGCGTTCTTCTCAAAACTTCATTTTCACACACTAGGTCCCTTTTCTCGGAGAAGGTCACATATGTTAAACCCACTCATTGTACGGAGTAATTTTCTTCCTCTTCTTGTATTAATAAGGAGGTAAGGCAGAAAGAAAAAACTTGTATTTGTTTATTATCAACACCCGTGTAAAAATGATCAGATCTGGTCAGATCTCAGCACATCTTACCAGATCTAATTAGATCTCAAAATTGGGGACAAATTTGAGATCTAATTAGATATGATCAGATCTAGGCACATCTGGCCAGATCTTCGTAGATCTTACCAGATCTAATTAGATCTCAAAATTGGGGACAAATTTGAGATCTAATTAGATCTGTTCAGATCTGGCGAATTTGTCCAGATCACATTAGATTTGAACAAATTTGGCACTAGATCTGATCAGATCTTGCCATAAGATATTATCACATATGCCATATCTGATCATATTTGATGTGATCTGGTACAGGATCTAATTAGATTCAATCATATCTATTGAGAACCAAAAAGATCTGGTCAGATCTAAACTTTTTTACACGGGCAGGGCAAGTTTAAAATGGCACAAAAAACGTTGAAATTGACATTCATAATGGCACGCAAAAGTAGTAAAATTGGCACAAAAAACGTAAAAATGGCACGCTTATTCCAAAATTTTTAAAGTATAATAGTTGATTTAAGTGTTTTTAATAATAATACAATAATGAAGGAATTTACCGTTGAAGTGCTAATGTGCATTCGCGTATATTAGTATGAGTTAAAAAAAAAATTTGAAATTTTATTATGGCCCGATTACTGAATGTTCAGTTAGCTACTAACTGGGACTTTAACTGACACATTTATTGTTGTTTCTCATATAAAATTTGAATTTAACTGTTGGCTAAATTTTCATTGGATACACAGAGAGAATTTTGCTGCACGAGTTTTAATGAAATTTTTCAACAAACTAATGAAGTTTTCTTCACAAAGTGGGTGAAAAATTTCTTAAATATCATGAAAACATGATTTAGTTTTTATGACATATAACTTTAAGCTTCATATTTCTAATCAATTAGTTTTCGTGATTTTAAAAATATAGACTACATATGTCTAGAAGATGAATTTTTTAAGATTGATTGGCATCAAATATATTTCATGATTTCGGTGAATGATCAACTCTCATTTCTTGAACGTAATGTACTGAATTTGTTTAATCAATCAGTGCCACTAAGAATGAAAACTATACGGCCAACGAAAAACCCATGGTTTTCAGCTAGAATAGAACAATCTATTGCACGAAGAGACCTTGCTCACTCTCGTTGGAAAAAGTACAAGACAACAGCTTTACTTTCCGAATACTGTGCTTCAAGAAATGTTACCCGCAAGCTTATTAAGCAGGCCAAATCCAAATTTTACGCCGATAAATTCTCATCAGCTCTAGGATCAAGAAAAACATGGCAGACGATTAGGGAAATTGGCATTGGCAAAGATGTGAATAACGAACCGGTATCCATTGTTCCTGATGCAGTAAATGAAAAATTGCGTTAATTTTCCTATGACGGCAGCTGACATTAATTATTACAACAATTATATTAATAATCATGTTGATCCATCAATTAACCAATTTAGTTTTGATTGTGTAAGTGAAATTGATGTTTTGGGAAGTTGTATGTCCATCAAATCAAATGCTGTTGGAGCAGACGAATTTCATCCTAAATTTATCAAAATTCTTCTCCCCCAAATTGTGCCTTTCATTACACATATATTCAATAGGATCATAACCACAAGCTGCTATCCTGCCAAATGGAAAATTTCTAAAATTATACCAATACCTAAAAATAAATCTGAGTATAGGCCAATTGCAATTCTACCATTTTTATCAAAAGCTTTTGAAAGAATAATTCACAACCAAATGTCACTTTTCCTTAACAAACACAATCTCTTAACTGATTGTCAGTCTGGTTTTCGAAGAAAACATAGCTGCATTACCGCACTGGTAGATGTCGCGGAAGACATAAGGAAAGAGATTGATGCAAGGAAGACGAACTTTTTAATACTCTTAGATCACTCGAAGGCTTTTGACACAGTTGACCACAATATATTATGCTATAAGCTTAATAATATGTTTAACTTTTCTACTACTGCCACACATTTGATATCGACCTATCTTAATAATAGGTATCAGTTTGTCCAAAATATTTCAGTCAGATCTAAATTACTAGCAGTTAGAAGAGGTGTTCCACAAGGATCAATTGTAGGCCCTCTTCTGTTCTCTCTTTATGCGAATGATCTTCCAAAACAACTCCAGTACTGTAAAGTAAGAATGTACGCTGACGACATACTTTGAATGAGGAACTACAGCCCGTTAATAACTGGGCTACGGCAAATGGCCT